>RJWH01000141.1:336719-936719 GCA_004363575.1 Solenodon paradoxus
TTTTTTTTTTTTTTTTTTTTTTTTTTTTTTTTAATCTGTACTGTATGCAACTCCTACTTCTCATCAGCTCTGGCATTCAGGATAGAATAAGGTTTCTTGATGCATGCCAGCCTTGGGTACCGGTCAGTGGCAAAGCATACAGAGTGGCGCACACAGCCGGGAAGCCCTCTCCGCTGGTCCTGGAAGCTAACTCAGGTGGGAGGTGAGTGAGTCAGATGAGGTGCAGACTATTTCATTCTGTCTCCTCTCAGAAGAAGTGCCCGTCCTTCCCCTCTGCTGAGAGACATCTTAAGAGTGTTTCAGGTAGAAATGGTTTTCAGAATTCATAGAACTGGCAGGCAGTGGGAGCTTCCTGAATGACAGTTTGGTTTAAATTTAGCACAGAACTAAATGAGCTGCTTTTCTCTAATGACAGAGGAAAGATTCAGGGCCCTTAGCTTTTCTTCTCACCCCCTGAATGTGGAAAGCGGACCGAGACGGTAAGTCAGCTGATGAAATCTGCCCACGTTACACCACTTCCCCCTTTTGACACACAGATACATCGAAGGAGGAGCACAAGCACAAGGAATGAATGATCGAGACCCAGGTCTGAAACTTAACTTGGGACTTGTCTGGGGACATAGCCCATCCCCTTGATGAATTTCTGCCAGTGCTTCCCCATGGAAAGGAAAGTAGTTTAAGAGAGAAGGAATTGCATTGTTAAGTAGGAATCTCTTCAGGCATGGCACAGTCTCCCCCACTTCATCTTCTGTCCATTCTAGTCTCTTTAAAAAGCACAGTAGGTGATGAACAGCAGAAAAAGAATAGGACTCAAAGGACTTGTCAGTTGTCCCCTCACTGGAAATGCTCCTTGGTTAGACATTGGAAGCTGTTGAATTTGCAGCTGGCATGTGTGTGTGTGTGTGGGAGCCTGTAGCCAGTTAGTGACAATGAAATGACTTCAGGAGCTGCAATAGACTGGACTGTCTCTCTGCATTGTCTAGAGTGAACTCACGGATGTTAACATTATTGGAAAAGTTACAAGGTTCAGACTCTTTGGTTTTAATAGATTCCCTCCTCATATTGTCATCTTAAGTCATTTGGAAAAAGAGTCTTCCTCCCCAGAAGCTGCAGCTCCATCCTGTGAATTGCATATGGGCCCTGAGAAGCCTACTTGATAACTTGTCTTAAGTTTTATTAAGGCATTTAGACTAAAATTCCTAATGGCTTTACCATAAAGATTATACTACTGCCTGGCATTACTTTTACAAAACACTATAGGACATTTATTTTCTAAAGCAGTGGGACAATAGTACATAAACCACATTTTGTAAAAAGAGCACTTTTTATTCACTTTAAAGCTTAAATGGAAAATAGGAAGAGGATTATCGGGGCGGGTGGGGGGACTTACAACATGCTGCAGTGTTTACAATGCCAGTTCTAGATGATTAGAAAGACCATTTTCAAGATGGTTGAAAGTTGAAATAGCTTATACAAAGACTGTATTCATTTTTATACAGCTTTTTTTAAACTTCAATTACCATTTGTGTTTTTAACATCAATTTAATTCTGTACTCTGAAATCAGCTCATGAGAATGATGACCTGTATATGGATAAAGATGCAGTATTCCTGATTCTGTACTTTATTTATTATACTTACCAAAGCTGCAATTGAATAAATCTGGTGAGGTGAGGCCTTCAATTGTATTAATACGCTTTTGTTATGTTGTTATGACTGCTTCGAATTGTAGCCTTGTTGTTGTTATAAAGGTGTCTTACCATTTATAGGAAGGGTTGACAGAATTTAAGCAGTGTTAAGAATACCAGCATTTGTGATACACTGAGTTATGGTCTTCGTATAAGGGACTGAATGTGACATAACACTTATGAATTACAGTAGGCCCAGGAAGCCTTAATGCTCATAGTCCATAATTCAGTCTCTTCACTAATGCCTATAAATTTAGGAGATACATGTATTCTACAACTTGATTGACCAAATCTTCTTCCTTCAGTTTTTTGAAAGTGTAGTGTAATCTCATTATTTAAAACAAAACAAAACAAAACAAAAAAAACAAAAAAAACTTTCCATTTGATTTGGGTTTGTTGAGAAAAGGGGTTTGGTAAGTCATGTCTTCCATGTTACATTTCTACTCATCTTCATACTGCCTTGCACTTACTTGTAAGGCGCTCCCAAACATGCATACCTACATGCATACCTGTGTGCAGCAGTCCAGTGGGCTAATGAATATCAAAAAGAACTTTTTTTAAAAAGAATGAATTTGTAATAATCCATGCTGTGTAGAAATGTAAGTTATTTACCTTAGTAGGGGATCAGCTTATAATGTTATATATGACTTTGCCTGCATTTTGTAGTTAAGAAGTGTACATAAAAATTTTAAATGCTATATATTTTCACAGTTTCATTATAGAGTAATGTCTGTTTAGCAACCCATGTCCATTGGTACTTTAAATATGCTAAATACTGTGCAATTGCAATAGAAATTCAGATTTTCGTAAGAAGATGAAATAGGATACTGCATCTTTAAAAAAATAGAGTGAAGCTATTTTACTGTATTCGTAATGTGATAGTGAAAAAAGTATTTTCAAACTCACAGATTTTACAGAGGTTGTAAATAGTTTGATGAAGTATGTTGGGGAAAAGAGCTTCTAGTTTTCATCACAATAAAATAAAAAAAAAACTTGTTCAGATATGCCTTGTATATCTTACACAATTAGTGATATTGCCGTGGGAACTCTCTTTCACTTTGTCAAAGTATATTCCTTGTGCTCTGACAAAATGGACTGGCCACTTACTCAGTTCAGCCAGGATGCTTTAAAACACCGTGGAAATCCTTTTCAGTCGCAGACAACTGGTTCCAAAAACAAAATGTCTTTGCCTGCGAAGGCAAAACAACTGAGCAGGATTTTACCTGTTGGACCTAACAGTTGTTCTCTTTTCTCCATTATTATCCTCCTCAACAAAGTCATTCTTGGGTAAAACGAAAACAAGCCTATACAGCTGTTTATTCTTGTTTAATTCTAGAGGAAACTCTTGTAGGAGTAGTATCATGTTGACAAGATTAAGTGCTAGAGAGATGGCCACACGTTAAACGAATCTGTACTGGCAATAGGGATAAGCTAATGCCCATTTTCAGAGATGAATTAAGAGCTAAAAGTGCCTGTCAATAAACATTATGACCAATGAGATATTCCTATACTTTTACACAGCAATAATTCTTCATCAGACTGGGTTTTTCCTCCATATTTGGGAAACACATGCAGAGTAAATATATGCAAATAGTAAACTGGATCTGTTCACACAGCCACAAAAATTCTTTTGTGTCTTTTAAATATACCTAGTCTTGTTTATGTTAGCCTTTCTTAATTTAGCCTTCCTGACTTGAGAAATGAAAGAATGAAATTCAACGTGACGGTGATGGTCAGCATGTGCTACGGCCTATGGCAATTATAATCAGAGATAAAAACTTCACTGTGATTTGCCCCAACCTTGTGAAACACTGTGTGATTCAAAAAGTTTAGCTCAGCTAACAAAAGTCAATTTATTCAGAGCAAAATACTGAAGGGTATCTGTTTGACTTTATTTTATCCACTAATATCAAATGTACAAATCCATCTTTATACCTCTTCATTTCCTTTGCCTCTACTATTTCCTGTTATCTTCTGAGAACCATTTCAGAATGAATATTGATACAACCATTTCTCCCTAAAAAGTCTACTGAAGTATGAATGACAGTAAGTCTAGCCTTTAACCAATGTTTGCAGTTAGTCCTGGGAATAATCAGATTTATCTTCAGAATTTTACAGGTTTTTTTTTTTAAATAATCACTTTACTGCTGAAAATGGAGTCATGAATAGAAATACATGATGAGATTATATGAATAGACATAAGCTCTGGAAATTCTCCAGCCCTAACCATCCTTCGAGCACAAATCCACCCAAACAAGTTATTGAGGGCTGTCCGTGAAATTACACTCTTTCAGAGCCAAATATTTGGTAAGAGCAATTTTAAAAGGTTAACCGTGATTATATATTCAGACTTTAGATAGTGAAGTTGATCATGATGGACTGGTTCTTCAGAACCAGACCACAGAAACCTAGAAACCTAGAAATTTACTGTTTCCTCCAAGTTTCAGAGAGAAGGAAAAATAGAAGAAGCCCTGTCAGGATAGGATGTAAAAGAATTTAAGTGTCAAAGGAAAACTGCTGAGATCCTTAATCTCTCTGAAGTCAAGTCTTCTGACTGAACTGCTTTTTGGGAGTTGTCTGAAAGTACTGAAATAGCTCAAAAGGTCAAAAATTCAGCAAACCATGAAAATAGTAGCTATCCATTATTAAGCACTATGTGCCACGCACTATCCTAGGTTATTTTTAGACACATTACCTCTAACCTGGAGAGCAGTTCTACATTTTGAGGATGAGAAACTGAGGCACAGAGCAGGCAGCTGAGTTGTCCCTGGACCCAGAAAAAGTCAATAGCACAGTAGGAGTGTGAATCTGCCTTTCTCTGGCTCTAAAGTCTATTCTTTCCACTGTACCACACTGACATGTGTTCCCAGCAGCCAACTTTCCATATTTCTAAGTCTTAAGTCATTTTATTATGGATACATATTCATCATATTTTCCAAGTAAGATATAAGGGACTTGATCTAGCACATAATTTGACAGGGCACAGAGTATCTGAAATCAGTCTTCTGGAAGGACACATATGAATGATCATTATAAGAAAACTGCAGCAACCAGATAACTCCCTCAACTTCTCACTTTTCCTCCAAATGTGTGGGCCGGAGATCCAAACTCATCCCAGCTCTTTTCCACTGCGCAGTGGTATTTTAGTCCAAGGGAGTGATCTCAATTCTACACATTTCTTTGTATATAGAGTAAAATCCTCTCCACCTGCAAACCTGCTAGAGCCTGCTAAAGGTGCATTTCACATTTTCACCTCTATGAAACTGGTTCATAACAGAGCCCACTCCTGGAGTAGCTCACAGGGCGGCAATCACAGACGATATGCAAGCAGAGGTCAGGGGTAATGCCTTTTCAGATTTCCCACCTAACAGCGCTGCCTCGAAATGTTTTAAGTAGTCTTATAAATAATTTGTTTATAGTAATTGTTGTTAGTTTAATTGGATTTTGTCTAAGAAGCTGTCCAACATCAGAGAAATGAAATCTTACTGCCCCCTCCTTATTCCCCCCCACCCGTGCTTTTTCTTTGTAGAACAAGTTATTTGACAATATTGATTCATGGAAGTACTAATGGACTTAGAAAACATTAAGAGAATGTCATTTCTCATGGTGTTTCTTTTTCTGAAAATGAATCTCCTGAATTATGATCTTTCTCCCTGTGACTTGGCTGAGGGAAGAGATAAAACCTGTATAAACAAATTCCCTTCCATTCTGAAAGCAAGTGTAACGGCACAGAACTCGCTGCAGAAGGGGGCGCTTCTCACTTAACTGGGTTTCATGAGCTATCATTTCTCAACAACAAAACCACAACTTTAAAGTGAGTTGAAAAGAGAGATATAGTAGAAAAAGTCACACCAGTACTTTTGTCTTTCTGGATTTCATCTCTAGAACTTTTAAATGTTTCAAATTACAGAGTCTGCCTTTGTGCAAACAAAACCCAATGACTTTGTATGATTATTGTATCTTGCTTTGGCCAAAGCAGGCTTAGCAAGATTTTCACAGCGATTCATTTTTGTTGAGAAATGAGGGTAAGTAGGAGGGTAGAATTTGGGTCAAATTCTAGTAAAAGTGCCCAAGTTAATACAAAAGTAAGATATTTAGGAATATACCAACATCTTCCCTTTCTGCTAATTTCATACTCCAAAAGGTACAGTGTAAATAAAACATTGTAGAAAATGCTTCTGCTTTTCTTGTGTTTCGAGTTTTCCCAGAGCAGGATTTTGTAATTACATCCAGGCTGCAGTCTAGATTTTGTTCCTCAAACTTGCTTACCTTGGATGGGCTTTGTTGAACTGGGGCACTGGTGCCTATATTCAAGGCTCTTTCCTATCAACTTGTCTGTCCACAATTTGTTGTGTTTAAAACTTCATTTGTAAAAATCACCATCCGCCACGGAATGGTGGCGGTATTGTCTTGTTCATGTCTCTGTGGGACGCATTACATCACATGGCAAACCAACTCTCCACGGATGTGAGATAACGACTTACCACACCAGCTTGAAAACATCGTCTTATGTATTATGTCATGCTGCATCATAATGCAATTATGTGTATCATAACATGCTCATTTTAAAAGAGAGAAACCAGCAAATTCATGTTTATCCATAGAAGAATGTACTTAGAACTTTCTGTGTTGTGAAATGATGAGGACAGACCACCTTTAAGACACCCACCTGCCACTTAAAATGACTTAGTTATAATTAGCAGTAGTCTAGACGTTGCTCTCGGTGTGTGGGGGTCAAGTCAAACGTCATCCTTTTGAGTAAGTCTCTCAGTTATATTTGAAAAAAATACATGCAAATAAAGAAAAATATCATCTTTGGCCAAATCCAGCAGGCATCTTTTTCCTTTTTCTTGACACTTGGCTCATTATACATGGTGATTGGATCAGAAGATCTGTGTAAAAATACAAAAACATCCTTTAGTTTACAAAACAGTTACTCTAGGCTTGAAGCCTTTGAACAGCAAATTGAATAGACGTGCTGCGTCTGATTCGCTTTATAGATGTCATTTTACAAAAGACTCTTGGGTCTCTGAGCCCAGAGACTTAGCGTGCCCCGCGCCCAGAGAAGGTCCTACCCATTAAAGGACAGCCCCCACGCCTAATGATGCTGGCAAGCACATGTGTCACGTTCTCAAATCTTCGTTTGGTTTTCTGTTCAGAGTTTTAATTGCAAATGAATTTATTTCTCCAGCTTATCTAAAGATCTAATTTCCCAATAGTTTCCTCTGCATTTATATACTCTGTAGTGTTTAGGCAAGCCCTTGTTATAAGTTTATTAATATTATGTAAGTGTTGTTCTTGTATTTATGTATAGTGTATGTATTGTAAATATACTCAGAGCTTTTTTCCTTTTACTGTAAAATGGTGATTTTTTTCTTTTGCCCTATAATAATGTAAAGGGAGACCCTCCTAATGAGATTCTCTCAGAGGATGATTATTCCAGTCTATTCTCAGAGATTTAAATGAACAAGTGTTATTGTTTTTAATGGTGTCTCAGACATATTCTGTTGGTGCATTGCTTTTCTGTATTCAATTTTCCTATGAATTGAGCTGTGAACCGAAATAGAGTTTAAACCTTTACTGTATGCATTTGTATAATTATCTGAATGAAGGCATGAAGGTTAAATAAAGCATTTTGTATGGAAAAAAAAAACTCCCTAATTATTACTAAGGCTGACTCAGACACTTTGGAAATGATAGTTATTAACCATTCTAATTAAACCTTTGTTATGAGAAGTTTTACCATTTGTGTATAGTAATTTAAAGCACAGAACAAACACTGTACTAAAAAATTAACTGGATTTTTCTTTCATAAAAACCTAGCACCTGAAGAGGGATTCTTAATATTGAAATTAATGTAAAACTAAAAATTTGTCTGAAGATATTAAGTGATATAAAAATATTTTTCAGAGGCTAAAATTTAATCTTAATAATTATAATTTTTTCAGATTTTGTGTCTTGTTTAAGTGTATAGTGATCACCTAGCACATGCCAAGGCTAGTTTATTTCTGTAGATTTTTAAGAAAATGATTATGGAGGCTCTTGAAAATAAGATAGTGAGTAGACTATCTTTTAAGTAATTGCGAAAATAAGCACTTGAAATATCTGTTCCTCCTATATAGCAACCTTCAATGGAAGAACTATTAGAAAAATCCCTTCCACAGTGAGAATGGTAGTAAATGCTACTAATAATTATGTAGAATGCTAATACGTGATAGATAACAATTAAAATAATATTTGAGTACCTCTGAGATGCCAGAAAAATGTGCTAAGCATTGTATTTACTCACTTTATTCATTACAAAATCCAGCGTTAGGTTCTAGTATCATTTGAAAGATGCAAAAGTGAGGCACCAAGTTCAGGCAACTTCCTCAATCAGTGCGGTTTTGGGATTAGTGTCCTCAGTCACTTTAAAGGGCTGTAAATTAGGGAGCTGGAAAGAGGATGAGAGGAGGAGAATATGCTTTTAAGGAGGAGAGTTCATGAATGCAATGAACATCACAGGCACTTTCAGCAAATACTTTTGATTATGTGTGTGCCAGTAAACCCAAAAATGCTATCCATCATTTCATATGACAAACCATAGTAGCTCCCAAAGATTGAAGCTGATATGGCTCACGTTCTAACAACAGTCCATTTTCAAATGAATATTGAGTTTGTGAAACCCTTCTGTTCCACTCAAAGACACTGCAGAGAGGGCCATGGGAGCTGAAGCCCTCAGGTTAGGAACCCTTCACATTGGGTGGGAGACTCAACACTATTGCTGTGACTTTCTCAAGCCCAGCTGAATTGGACTTGGAGTAATTTTCCTCCTAGCGATCACTCCCTTAGTACTTTCCTGGTGAGCACAAGGCCAACTTTAAAAACAAATCACTGACTAAAAGATAAGATACTTTGAAAACTGAGGTAATAAATTTGAAGGACATTTTTACTAGTGCAGATGTTAATTGTGCCATTTTAGAAATCTCTCCTGAAGGCTGGGGCCAATAAATTAGAAGAGTCCATCTTGGGCTTCATGCTGGTAAACCGTGGCAGCGACTTACAAGGCTGGACCTAATTCATTCAGTCCCTTCATTTTGAGGGTGACTGTGTAACAAAATGGGAAGTTGGACATTAGATTTATATGTTTTTGGCTTGATTTTGTGAGAGTTCTTTTTAGGCCACACAAGCAGCCAAATTAGCTCTCCAGCGTTTTTGTTTTTCAGTTCACCCCAGAAGGCTCTGTCATAAAAATAGAACAGTGGGACTTGTCTCATGGAATAGGTCACATGATAATGTTTTATTCTCCAGGTAATATCTTTGTCAATATTCCTTGTCTCAGGTGATTCCTGGAGACTTGAACAATAGGTGGAGTTGTACGGTGCTGGATAATTTCCTAACTTTCTCAGTTCACCTTTACTCTGGTTGTTTTGCCGTGGCTATGACTTCTAATCTAAATATGGATGGTTTCATTGTCTCTTTTTCTCTCTCTCCAATTTAATGACTGCAAAACAACAGCATGAAATAGTTAAAAGTACAGAAACAGCAATGTGTTTAAGATTAGAATACCTTGGGGCTTTATCAAAAAAGAAAAAAATATTTCATTGCTCAAACAAAAAGCATACTCCTTCATCCTACTGGCCACTGATGGTTTTTATACCATTGTCTTCCCACTAAAATTGCATGGTTTCCTTCAACACACTGAGTTCCTTGTGCTTTGTCCAAGTGCTGTCTGGATTTAATATATTTTTCTCCCAGCAGTGTAATAAGGCTAATTTACATCACTTCCTGTTTAGTCTAAATTCACCAAATTCACCAATGAGCCCATAGAGTTGAGTGATTATCAATTTCTGGAAAAAGAATTGCATTTTTCTTGTACAGTCGCAAATTCTAGCTCATCTTTTCCTTTTATATTTTCACTCTGCTGAGTGTGTGTGTGTGTGTGTCTGTGTGTCTGTGTGTCTGTGTATGTGTAACTGTTTTCTGAGGCCATGATGACATTAGCAACAAATATAAGAAGGTATCAAAAAACATCGCCCCAGGAATGTCAAAATTGCTTAAATACATGTCTATCCATCATGATACCCTCTTTTTTTAATATATATATATATTTTCATTGTAGTAATTATTCTACACATTAAAATCATTTCCTATATATAGGTTCCCCATTCCTTAGATACATTTTAACACACATGACCTCCACCAAATCACCAAGTGTTCTTCACCACTGTCCAGTCATGATGCCCTCTTTTAACACCACAGTGTACATGCATATACTGTCATCTACTCATTACTTTGGAGAGAATTGCTAGTCTACTGTGTTGTATAGGGCCCTTAAGACTTTTAAACTGTGCCAAAGATTCAGTTCATTTATAGCATCTCAAGTAAGGTCTTGCTGCTGCCTCTGAACTCCTAAGCTTGACTAGGCCAAATCATGAGGTAAATGGGATCATAAAGGATTGATCATCCTCAGGGCCCTTAAAGCTTTCCTTAGTGGGGCCAGCACATTCCATTTTATTCTATTTCTGAACTAGGGTCTGTAGACCCTACTTTACCTTTTGCTGTTGATTTGGCATCATTACTTGATAAAACTTGAACATGACTTTACACAGTCAAGTGGACATTGATGTCGACTTGATTCTTTCATATTATGTGTAATAATACCATATATCTCCAGTGAACATTCACATTGTATTTGACAGGTCTAAAACATGAGGGAGTGGTTAGAAATTTTATGAAGTATATTTATTTAGTCATTCGTAATATGTCTATGCTATTATGGTTTTCAGTAAAAAAATTTCACAAGCATAAAATAAGGAAAAGCACATATTTCAGTTATTCAATATGGGTATTATGTGACATAAAATTATACCTAAGACACAATTCTTAAGCAAGAGTAGGTTAATAGCCTATTAGGATAGATACATTCACAGTTCCAAGGGTATAAAATATACTGGATAAGCACCACTAAAATTGACTAAGGTGTTATGGAAATTTGAAGGTATGGAGAGTAACTTCTGCAACACAGGTAATTAGCCAGACCTCCCTGTTCCCTGAGATCCAAAGTGCATGCAGATGCTCTGTTTCCATGCCTAGTGAAAGAACAAAAGGCATTTCCAAGATTTCTATAAACTTAGAGAATGTGTATAATAATAAGGGGAAGGAAGATAGGACTGCCTTAGTCAGAAGAGACTTTGCAGCAGTTAATTTTAAAACTGAATATGTAGTTATTAAAGTAGAAAATCCAAAGTTTATTTCTTCCTCAGTTTTTTACTTCAACATCCAAACTGTTCTATTTATAAATCTAGCAAATGTTTGTAGAGAGATCATGCCAAATGAATTCCCTTAAACATTAAAAAGTGAATTTGTAAATTTAACATATCTACTTTCTCTTTTAAGAACTTTACTGAATAATAACAAGCAGTCCCAAGACTTCAATACTTCAATAAATAAAATCTATTAAACTTCAGACATGCTGATTCTTAAAGTCTCTAAGGTTCTAACTTTGCATATAAATTTCATAAGATTTTAACTTTAAATTCTGAAACTAAATCATTGCTTAAATTATGTATGTCAGATTAGATAGCAAGGTTAACTTCGAACGGGTCAAGTTCTCTTAATGATTGCAAGTATATAAAGTACCAAAATGCACAAGTTCCTTACACAAAAGTATTAACACTATGATTTTGATTCTCAAATATTTCTATACTTAATTTAAAAGTGTCATGGGTTAATAGGAATTAAGTATGAATTTTCAAGTAGTTTGGTGGCTACTTTCTCACATGGCTGAATTTGTATAAGACTAGAAATCTCATTCAGATGCTGATATATTGTCAGCATTGAGGGAAACCAATTGGGCTATAAACATAGAAATTTATCACATACACTAGGATATTTGTAACTTAGTAAGATGGCCATGTACCCCATATCTCTGAGTTAAATAGGTTATTAACCTAAATCTTCCACATCATCAGCAAAGTCTGCATATATACATTTCAATCACGCTTTATTTAATGGCTATTTCAGTCAATATAATAATAATAGTGTATGACTGTAATTCCAATAGATTGTACCATATAGCCTCAATGTGTAGTAGACTATACTATTTAGGTTTGTGTAATTGAACTCTCTGATGTTTGCACAGAGGCAAAATCACCTAATGATGCATTTCTCAGAATGTAACCCCATCATTAAGTGTGGCACATGAATGGATGTATGCACACATACACTCCCAGTGCAATTCTGACAGGATTTTCACTTATTTAGTACATTTGATTATAGCCAGTCCTAAAGACATTTAAACGTGACCATATTTTACCATTCCTTCCTAGTAGGATGGAATGCATGTCTTTATTAAAGTGACTATGTGGACACATTGATCTAAAATAGTGGTTTTCAAGTGAAGGTAATTTTTATCCCTTCCATGACATTTGACAATACCTGTAGACATTTCTGATTGTCATAACTGGGAAGGGAGATGCTACTGGCAACTACCTGACAGAATTCCAGAATGCTACTAAACTGTCAATGCTCAAAACAGTCTCTCATAAAGAATTCCTCAGGTCATACCGTCATTTGTACTGAGATTGAAAAACTCTGGTCCAAAATCATGTCAAAGACATTAGGTTCCCATAAGAAAACAAAAATATTATTATGAGCTCTAATTATCAGAAATGGCAGAATGTACAATGAACAAAGGAGTTCATGCATGGACATTTGGAAAGTGGCGACCCTGGGATCTGCGTTATAGTAATAGTCAAACACCTATACTGGAAATGACCCTTGTTCCCATCTTAAATTTTCGTGCCTGTGCACATGCTGTTCTGGATTAGATCATCGTTTTCTTTATGTCTATATGGTGAATTCTAGCTTAATCATTAATTCTCAATGAATTTTTCCTTGGATATATATTCCCTATCTGTCTAAGAATGACTCGTTTAAGGCATTGTGCCTTAAACACACATCAGATATTACACTTACATACAATACTGTAAGTAGATGATTACAAATCTTCTTTGCTAGATTGTGAGCTGTTTGAGATTAGAAATGGTGTCTTATTCATCTTTGTGTCCATGGAATCTGACATGTGCTAAACATTCAATAAGTATTTGATAGCTACATAAATGATCCAATTTATAGATAGTATTTTAATGAGGAGTGTAATAACAATAAATACTTTTTAACTAGAACACAGAGCACCATAAAGACTAAATTCTGAAATTTGGTCTTTATTATTTAGGCAATTAAGAGTGAGTAGTATTCTTATTCTTGAAAAGCAGTGTTCTGCTAAAAATGTTTTGAACATTGAGTCATCATTTTAAATGCACTCACTTATCCATACACATACACAAATACACAACAAAATAAATTAGATTTTCTTGATGAAATTGTGTACTAAAATAATTGATCATTTTAAATGTTAAAATTTATATTAGCAGGAGATTATCAAATTATATACCATTATCTTTCACTGGAAATTCCTCATACATAAACTTATGATAAAATATGATATTACTTTATTCAAAAATTAGAAAATAGACTTGTCAACATATCAAAGTGCTTTATGAAGAAGAGTGTATTGTGAAAGTTCAAAAATTATTAAAATTACAAGGTGTCACTTTACCTGAAAGTTTCATGCTCATTAACATCCGATTACCATTTCATGATTTTAATCCATAAAGTCTTATGACAATTTTAAAATGTGTCTTTTTAATTCTGTGACTTTAATATTTTAATATCTTTCAAAAGACAATCTTTAAGAAAATTCACATTTGGAGAGCCTTAAATTGATACTACACCTCATGTAAAGTCTATTTAGAAATAGTTTTCATTTGATCATTTGATTATGGTTGCATTTTTAAAACAGAGGACAAAAAAATATTGCAACTCGGAAAGACAGCTGGGATACAAAATTCACTGCAATCAGAAAATAAATTGTTTTCCTCGAGCGAAAAAAAAAAAAAAAATTGTGGTGACTAGAACTCTTGCTGAGTAGGTAGAACTGCAGATGAGAAACTTAATTTTCTACTCAGGAATGCTATTTTCCCTCAAGTCGCAGTATTCACGTGGCTTGCCCCTGTGACAGTAGGCACCTCAGGAACCAGAAGGCATGTGCTCGCAGGATGCTTCCTCATAGGCAGGGCAAGCAGGGGCAGGCCACCTCCTCACACGGTTAATTGATGTTTCCTTTCTCCTTCCAATATTAATGTATTTTATTCTAACATTGTCATTTCCTGCCTTTTGTGAAGGATTCTGTAATATAAGAATCATTCAGTCCAGATGGGACCTAAAATTTTTTTCATTTCCTTTTTTTTTTCATCTTCTACACAGATATGGGTGTTTTTTATTCACATAAAACCAAAACAATAGTCCCTTTTTTTATGATGTGTCACTATAGTGTATTTATTCACCAACATGCCGACTGTACCATTTGGAGTATTTATTTAGATTTTGTGCATATACAATGAACTGCTAATCATGGGCTCATTATTTTCTATCATCACTAGCTACTACTTTCATGCTCCTTTGCCTTTATCTGGGGACTGTGATTATGAAATGTTTGTCACCCATGCTGGGGAGACGGGGCATTTTCTGTGGATCTCTAGCTGGTGGAAGGTGTGTCTCTATTAAAACTTTTAAAACACCCAAGATGACAAAGGAAACCTTTTGATTTTTTTGCTATTTAATCTCTTGGCATCCTGAGTCTATAAAGACAATCCCTGGGCAGAAAACAGTAATAAAATCCAGAATTAGATGAAAGCACAAATAGTGAAACTTAGGTATGTGTAAAGCTCTATAAATCTGTTAACCCGAAGTTGCAGTTTAATTTTACATCCAGCGAAGTCTCAAGGTTAACTGCTCCATAAAGTTCCATAGAAGCACTGGTGTTGGCACCTCTTCACTTTCTTATCAGCAAGAGGACTCCCGTCCTCTTTCTCCTGTCATATTTCTTATAGCCCCACTTCTTGTGAATGTAGTACTGATGTGAGATTTGAGAAAATGCCCTCAGCCTATTAGCATCAATTCATAAATATGACATGTTTATGTAAATGTAAAGATTGAGCCACTTAGGATGATGGCATTTTTATTCCACGATGAGGAGGAAGAAGAGAAGACTTGTCACCAAAATTGGAAGTGGATTCTTCTCCATTTATGCCAAGGGAGCTAGGAGAACTGTTCTGAAGACAGAGTTTAAGAAACTCTTTATAAAACCTGTTGGTAGAGTCTTAGTCTTTTTAATAGAAGGCTGGAGCTATTCAAAGTGCTAGCAATGTGGAAAGAGGTTCGATTTAAGGCCAACGGGGAGTGGTTTTAGATATTGGTTATTCAGTTTGCCAGCAGAGGGATGCCGGCAGTTCCCTGCCAGACAAGAGAAAAGTTAACACGGAAGGTAAAAACATTGCCTTCTGAGATGCCGTGAGAAATATGTGGGTTAACGTATACAGAGAACACAGCACAGAACCTGCCACAAAGCTAGTCTTCACGAAGGGTTTCCTGGTCATTTCGTGCTCCTCAAGTTTGTAGAGGGATGGAATTTCACTTTACTCTGCAGGAGGGACGATTCAAGGAGGATCAGCTCCTAACACACTACACCCACCATGTTTCCCTCTCAAGGGAGCAGAAGAAGATCGTCTGTTGCGTGAACTTGGGGGAAAGAGGGAGCACCATGGCTCTGCCCCTCTCCCAGTCTCAGAACTCCCCGAATACCAACTTCTCAACCAGACCTGAAGCAAAGATCCTTTGATCATCATTATCAGCTTTCATGGGCTTTGGGTCATTTCTCTACAATCTCTTGGAAATTAAAGGTGATATTTTTCTTTGTGAATATAGGCTTTCAATGTTGGAACAAAGGAAAACATAGCTACTTAAGTCTAACTGCAACAGATACACAGCTTAGTAGCTACTTTATTTGGGGGTCAGCTCAAAATATCCCTGGTAGCCCCATCTCCCCAGTAAATGTATTCCCTGTTTGTTCACCTGAAAGTTTTGAAAGTACACAGTAGACTTCACCTATTTGCCTAAGATGTCTTATCACTTACTCAAGAAGCCTGGAAGGGCAATGGGAGCCTCATCAAGTCACACTTTAGTATGAAGGAGTCTATAAAAGTACTAGGAAGAGCAGGCCTGGGAAGAAGAAAGAAGGCAGACCCAACACTGCCCTCCTGTGACTGGGCTCTGTGGTGGTCGTGCTGCTTGCAGTGACCAGGGGTAAAGGCAGAGGCTGCAAAATTTCATAAAAGGGAAAGAAGAATTCTGGAAAGTAATGTAGACCTAGTTGATGGTTTTCAGGAAAATTCTACCCAAGAAGTAAAGGACCAGTTATTCAACTACATACTACCTTTAAAGTGGGTGAAACTTGCCAAAATACATACTCATGTGGCACAGCTCACACTAATACCCAGGTGGATTATGCCATTTAATATCCAGATGGAAATGTTTTAAAGTTCCTTACAAATTACTTTATTGAAGGTCAGTCTTTCATTTGGAAGTTTTGGGCAAATCAAATCTATTTAGCTTTCACTACTCAATCTGTTATTCAGAGGCACATTGCTGTAAGTTTTTTTGTCTTTTGTTTTTTGTTTTTAATGAGCAAATGAGAAAAGGAGTAGATATACAAAATCACAGGCTGGGAAAGTTGTAAAGCACTTTTTTTTCCGTAAACCTTTGTTCTTTCCTCTAGGAGAACTGAATGTCTCTCTGGGGTGTGGCTAGGAACTGGTCAAGGCGGAAGGCTACATTAAAACTTTCAAAAAAATTGCTGATGTCTTGCCAGGAATATTTGCATTAGAAATGTTTCACAAAAAGGGTTTGAGATTGTGTGTGTGTATATATATATATGTATATATGTGTATAATTTGTATGTGGATATAGATTTATTCTTATACATGTAGAACAAATTCACATTTATGAATATATGAATAAATTCACTCAGTGTCCTTTTTAGCTTCCTAAACCACTCTGTGTCTGTCGTTTGGGAGACACAATTTTTTTTCTGTCCTTGAACAGAATGTTCAGTGTGATAATATTAATGAACTGAAAGTCAGTGGGTTGAATTCATGCTGTAGAAATTCCATAGAAAGTGACTTTTTTTTTTCAGGTACACGGAAGACATTTACTCAGCTTCAAAATTCAATCCCTCCAAATTCTCTTTTCTGTATTAAACAAAACCCCAAGCCATATATAAAGGCAAGTCCAAGTGCCATCTATTTTCTGGTCAATTCACCAGGTAACCATGTCTTTTCCAACTCAGCATTCTCCATAAGCACCTATCACAAAGCTTTGAGCACAGAATGTCCTTACGAACAATTGACAATTATTGAACATTTATCATATGCCACGTGCTGTCCTCAGAGCTCTGAATGATTGTGACTTTTGTCTGCTTTGCTATCTTATTATGAAGATTATTCCGTTTTCCAGATAAGGCAGCTGATGTTCACAGAGTTTTGCCAACGTGTTAAAGTTTTACCACCTGATTAGTAGACAGACCTAGAATTCCCACCCATGATTTCTTTGTGAATCAGAAAAAGACGCAACAGAAAGGGGAAAAGCACAGGAAAGGAAGGGGAGGATTAAAATTAAAAATCAATGATGGATAAACCCCCTCCACCTTATGAGCCCAACCCTCAGCTCCTTTCCCTCTGGCAACCTCAGCTTTGCTGTCATAATTCAGATATTTGATTGTATCAGTGTATTTGCATTTTTTTCTATATTCCAAACATAGATGAGATCATTCAGTATTTTAATGTTCTCATTTTGACTCACCTCCCTCAGCAATAAACCCTTGAGTTCCTCCACATTGTCACACAGACCAGATCTTCTTTATCTTCTTCATCTGTTAGTGGGCATTTAGGTAGTTTCCATATCTCAACTATAATAAATAATGTTTCCATAAACATAGGAGTTCATACACCTCTTTGAGTTAATGCTTTTAGATTCTTTGGCTACATATCTTTAAGTGAGATTACTGGATTGTACATTAATTTTATGTTTAATTTTTTTCGAGAACTCCCCATAGTGTTTTCCCAAAACAACGATGGCATGGCACCAGCCTACACTCCCACCAATAGTTACTGAGGGTTCCTTTCTCTCCTCTGTGTAACCTCATAGGAGAGGTGTCTACCAAGATCCTCTGCTTTTTGTTTTAATCCAGTTATTTGGGGTTTTTTGTTACTGAGTTGGGTAAGTTTGTTATAAATCTGGGTAGTAACCCATTAACAGATGTATGGTGTGCAAGTATTCTCTCCAGTTCAATGGAATGTCTTTTCATTCAGCTGATAGTTCTTTCACTGTCTAAAAACTTTTTAGTTTAATTAATTTCCAAACATTGATATTTTTCTTGTATTCCCCTTTCGATTAGTCAAGACCCCAAAGACATCTTCAAAGAAAATATTACAGAGTGTGACCTATTTTTTCTTCTATATATTTTATCATTTCTCATCTTACATTAAGATCTCTAATCTGTTTTGAGTTATTTTTTGTGTAAGTTGCTGGGGAGTGGTCCAGTTTCATTCCTTTATACATAGTTGTTCAGTTTTCTCAAAACCAACACTTGAAAACTCAAGCCTATGTTTTAACCTCTGTATTCTAATGAAATCAACTATTACAGGTATTAAATTGAAGAGTAAATCAAGAGAATGCACACATACATACATTTCTTTTTCAGAAAAGAAACTCATATTGTAGAAGAAAGCTCAGGTTCCAATTCTATTGACAAATCCGGGCTTACTAGATATGTGAATCTTAGGCAAATAAGTTAGGCTTGCTGATATTTGGGTTCTTTATGTGTGAAATGGGGATAATGTATAGTAACAACTTCATAGGAGGAGAGATTCTTTAAACAAAGTTCTTATTTTCTCCTTAGTCACTCCCTTTTACTCCCTTCGTGTACACAAAAGTTTTCTTCTAGGTTCTAATGAAAAAAGAGTACATTGTTTGGGATACTGTTGCTTACCTAAATGAAATATCTGATTTTTATATGCAATGTGAGAAGTCATTTCTTTTTCCAGGACAATGAATTTTTAGAAAAATATTAAAATAAGTAGGTACGTATTTGGCAAAACTTGCTATCTCTCTCTTGTTTCAAACTGGTTCCTTATTTTTACCACTGACCTTTTATTCAATATCAGAGTGAATAAGCCCTGGACTTTCCCAGATTAAAAATACACATAAACCTGGAAGCAGCCACAAAATATCACTGTGCAAACATGATAAAATGTAGAAGTAGATCATTTACATTCAATGAGTAACAAGGTATTTGCAGGAATTAGCTGTCCTTGACCAACCTCATTCTGTTCATACAGCTTATGCTTTCACTTTATTGATGTCTATAAATAAACATTTCTTGTCTTAATGTGCCCTGGTTCAGCGTTCAGCACACAAAGGGCTATATTTTATAGCTGTGGGCTACAGCTCAATCTCCAAGGAAATTGCATGATTCCTTTCCTTGTGCATTGCTTGGCATCTGCTCTGCTGGGTAGGTCTACATCCTTGAGTCCTGCAATTAGAATAGTAGTTGGTTGCTTGTGAATCAGTTATCCCCAAAGTATCCCTACCATCCTTTTCCTCTGGTCATCTTTTGGGAGTTTTTCTTACTTTGTAATGCAACCACTCTTCTGAAAAAAGAAGTAAAACTATTATCCTTAAGAACACAGGTTCATGAGGATGATAAGGCATGAGTAGGTATGAAGACATTTTCCGGTTTTGTTGTTGTTTTTTTATTTTTATTTATTTTTTTGCCTTTGGATAATCAGGAGTTAAATGTAAAATGCAAAGAGTCAGAGGAGACCAAGCTTATATTTTAGAAATAATTTGATCATCAACGATGGCGCCAAACTGAACTTACAAGTCTAATTGGAATTTGGAAACTATTAGCTCTTAACATCCACACAGAGAGCACTTATTATGTACCAGGTATTGGCATACATGCCTGAAAATGATTTCTCATTTAAACCTACATATCCCTGTGAGGTAAACATTACTACACAGATCTTAGAGGGAAGGACCCTGAAGCTTAACAGAGCCAAGTAGCTGCTGACAGACATAGAATGAGTAAGTGGGAAAGCTGGAATTGTCTGCCCCCCACCCAGGCTTTTAATCACATTGATGCTAAATATAGTCATCAAGGTAATCCATTCTTAGTCAGAATCCACATCCTGACCCCAGTGAAAAATAGCTCGTTACACAATGTGCAGTCCTCAGACAGCAGTAAATCAATGTTATCAACCGAGTCTCCCTAGCTTTACTTTCCTATTTTCCTCCATCAGTGGCATTTTCTAGCTTTACTTGAGGGCTAGAAGTAAAAGAGTTCTTTAAGATTATAAAATTATGAAATAATGATTATGAAAATTTCATTAAGTATATTTTGAGGAACTTTGACAATCACTAAGGCAGTAGAAGACACAATTCCTGCCCTAATACATTTATTGAATAAGTGCTTATATTGAGTGCCCATTTTTGTGCCAGTTCTCGTATAGACACAGGAATGAAACAGTATATAAAACTAACTGATAAAAACTCAAAAAGGTTGTCATTCCAGGAGAAAGTCAAAGAAAAACAGACAAAATGGATATAGGATGTGAATGCTCTGGCTGCCACATAAGTCAGTCTAGGAACACTTCAAATTTGACCATCAGGGAAAACTTCCTGCAAAAGGTGACACCTGTACTGAGTTGTATAAAGGAAATAAAATTCAATCAGGTAAAGAAAGGAAAGGGAAGAAGGGGAAAAAAACAAAACCAAGTAATTTTTTCTAGAAAAAAAAATAAATGCTTTATGATTCTAGGAGAAGAGCAAAAGTAGCTCAGTATGGGTAAGGGGTAGATCAGATGTCTCAAATCTGCTGCTCATCAGAATCCCCTGAAGAGCCTTGAAGACCCCCTAGCACCTGGTTTGCACTCAGCGTTCTCTGCGGGGGGCGGGGGGGGGCAGTGGGTGGGGGATGGCATGCAAACATCAATCATTTCTAAAGCTTTTTGAATGATTTCAATGTGCATCTATATTTAGGAAGCAGTGCTGAGGACCCAGAGTTCTCAAGGAGTGATCTAGAGATAGCGTCACAGAAAAACACAAATGCTATGCAGGGTATTGAAGAAGTGATAGAGCCACTAAAACACAGATTGCTTGGACTCACTCCAGTTTCTAATTTAGTAGATCTGGGGCCTGAGAATTTGTATTCCTAAAAGCACCCAGGTGACCTGAGGCCTAGTTACCTGGTCACGCCCTCAGGAGCTAATATACATTGAATAGGTGAACTTAGAACTGAGGAGAGGAATGGATAATTAGAGGCAGTGGAACTACAAAGAAGCAAGTGTAGACAATCCTTTCATGATGATCAGCTGTGACAGTGTTAAGTGAAAAAAAAATTTTGTGAATGAAAGATCAAATATATACATAAAACAATCCTCATATGTCTAGCATTGGTGTTCTGGAACTGACTCATACCAACCCACCAGAGAGGATTGAGTTCATCTCTTCTCAATTCTGTGTTAAGAAACATCACATTGGTAACTTGAAATTAAACTTAATGGGAGACTTTCACCCTAGAAATTGGCAAGTGCTATGAGTCAATGCTTATTTTCCCTGGAGTGTCAGTTGTTAAACATTTACTATCATGCTACTATCAGTAAAATATTAGACGCTATAGTGGATATTTCACATTTTGGGCTGAGCAGATCTGAACACCCCTTGCTGTTTGGGGAGTTCCTGATTTTAGAAGTCCTAGTGAGGAACAGAGCCCATTTCCCATCCATGCCCCTGCAGCCAGCATTAAGACACATGTCATTCCTGGACTTTAATTCTAAAGAAAGTAGTATGAATACAAGGAACAGCAGAGGATTCCTTTCAGCAGGAGGCAAAAATATGTTTTTACAAAGGCAGTGGTACAGAGGTGCCTATTGCAGTAGCATTGTCCTCACTATATTATAGTTTTCAATTGGCTATGGTCCTGACCTTCAAAACATCTTTCAGATTTTTCCTGCTTTTCCAAACTTATTCTCTGATTTCCTTGTCATTTCTGAACTACCTTCTATCCCTTCAATAGATTTTTTTCACTTATACATGCAACGCATTAGTCAATAAAACAGATGAACATCTCTATATCTGTGGAGCTTACTTTCTGCCCAGACAACCTACAAGCATTTTCTGTGGGTTGTAATGCCAAATTATGACTGATAGTGAAGCATTCCCTGCTAAGCTTAAGAATGCCCACAATCATTGTGTCATAGTGTCTGAGATGGAAGTCAGCATAGAGGATGTTTATGAAGAAGTGTGCTAAGATTCAACACCAAAGAAAGACTGGGGAAGGGACATAACTGGGCAGGGAGAAGTAGAACTGTGAAGTAGGCTCAACAACCACCTCAGCCAACCCCAGGGAGCTGTGGAGATAAAATAACTTCTTCAGAGTTGTCCCAAGCTGGGTAAAGATCCATCACCTCTAGATGTGAACTACCTGGAAGAGATGTGACCTTGGATAAGGTGACTTCCTGAAGCTGAAGCAATCCCAGAAGGTGTTTGTTGACAGTCAGCCAAGCACCAGGGCCAACAAGCCCATCCTTGAAGGAGGATTATGGAAACACGACACAGTATCTTTAAGCACTCTGAATATTCAAGGTCTTGAAGAAACAGAAAAAGGGAATGAGAATTAAGAATTAGAAAAATCAAAAAGCATAATTATTATTTGTGATCAATTGGACTATATACATTAAAAACAGATATTCTAGACGCAGTAAAACTTTACATAACTATTTGATAAGTATCAGCATATAAAAATTGATAGCCATCTTCAAAGACTAAGTAAAAATCAAAATAAAATGACCCAGTTTGCAATAGCAATAACACCTATAAATAGATACCAAGGGATGCATTTAAAAATATTAAAATGACATGAGGGATCATTATGCCACATAAAAATTACTAAAGATGTGAAAAAATTACTAAAGATGTGAAAAACTAAGGGAGAAATATCCCTTTTTTCAAAAAAAGAGAAAGCTCAATACCTAGTTTTATAATGTAATAATTTTATTTCTTTTCTTTACAAAGCTATACTCATTTTGAAACTGAACTCACTTCTCAGTTCATGGGTACCACACGCTGCACCTACCACAGGAGTTCCAGTGTCCCCATCCACCACCACATTCCCTCTCTTCCGTCCTCCGCGCCCCACACATAGTCATCATCCTGTGTCCTGTGAGATTTTGCTGTGGTATATTGGGGAAAACTTGACATATTAGGATATCAATTCATCTACAAATTCACTGCAGTTACAAGCAGAATCCTACCATACTATTTTCATCCAACTTCCCGAAATGGTGCTAGAATTCATATGAAAAAGAATGTGTATGAATAGGCAATTCTTGTCCTAGGAAAGAAGAATAACAACAGAAATAGAGCTGGATATTGAACCTAGGTAGTTTTACTCAAGAAGTCACAAATTTAAAAGATTAGTGATAGACTGGGAAAAGTTACTTTTTACCTATAGGAAAAAAAATTGATTATACCAAATATATCTTGAACACCACATATAAAACAATAAGTGAAAAACAAATACACCATTAGAAAAATAGACAAGAGAAATTTACCCATGAAGGCAATTTACAGGAGGAAAAAAACAGAGTGGAAAAACACACAAAATGTGTTCAATCTCACTAATAATTAGTATAGATCAAAATTAAAATACTTATACAGTTTACATCTGGATTGGGAATAATCAAAAAGTCTGACAATATCACATAGTAACAAGTAAGCAGGAAAAAAACTCTTACCATACAGATAGGCTAGAAAATAGATACAGCTAAATTGGGGGAGTAATTGTGTAATAAGTAAGAAAGTATAAATCGTGCATACCTTTTTACTCGGATTTTCTACTTCTCACCCTAGACCCGTAGCTTTCAACTGAAAGCTTAGTTAAGCGAGAGGGGAGAGTTATTGCTTCAATTTGACAAAAGTGAAGGAGTCAAAAATGGAGCTCGGCATTGTCTATCCATTCCTCTTCCAACATCCATTAATGGACAGGTAAGTGTGTGGTGAAGGTTTGGTAAGTGAAGGGATTCTGCCTTAGCTGGTCTGCTTTCTCAGTGATGTGTGATAAATCACCTGCTGAGAGGAGAGGAGAAGTAAGGCAGTTAACAACAGTATTTCTAGAACTCAAAAGTGCTTTAATTTTTATTGTTTTTCCATTTACTTGTTGGTGAATTCCATAAAAATATTTTTATTTTTAAAATTAACCTTCTGTTTTTAATTTTTGTCAAGTCCTGAGCCAAGTTTTGTTTTACTCAAGCAGTTGGCATTTTGTAAACTATTGACAGACAATCCTTTGCAAAGGAATCTGTTTCTGTATGGGGCTCATAACATCAGGCACAGATGCATCTTTTAATAATGCTATTCAGCTAGACTTCACCACTCCTAATAAGGACTTCATAGCTACTTGTGGACAAAATAAACTTATTTTTGGAATGCTATTGATATTTTCAGCTCTATTGGCATTTAAAAATTGAACCAAAGCAATTGAACATTAAGTAAGAGGCAGAGTCAAGTTGAGCAACTGCACTTCCTGATTCAAAGCTGAGGCCACACATCTTTTCCCAAAGGCATTGACAAACATTTGAGCTCAACAGGCCAGCCAGAAGCGTATGTATAGAATGTATTAGACAACAGACCCAAGAGCATAACTGGTGTTTTTGAAGCAAGAAGAGCAGTTGCGCTAACTTTGGCATCTGCTACTGGATGAAAAAAGAAACTCTGAGAAAAGGGAGATCTAAAAATGTCCTTTCCTGAGAAGGTTATTATCAGTTGCACATACGGCTGTGGAAGTGGCTCTTACTCTCTACACCTGCAGCATTGTGTGAGATAATTATTTCATTCTTTGCTCATTAGAACGAACAGACCTCCCAGGGAGTAATGTGCATTCTTTATTTTTTTTAATGGATTTATGGACTCAAAGTATTGAATACCAAATTTTCTGTGGGTTACTGAAAAGGCACAGAGGGATTCTAGAACAGACTGGTTGTCAGAGTCCAAGCACTTTGTAGCCAAGGAAATGGACTTAATTTAATCCAGGTGACTGGCCATTCAACACAATCTTTTCTTAATTAGTGGTACGTTGACCTCTTCTTGGGGAGTCTCTTTCATGATGGAAATTTCGTTTAACTAACTAGTCTTCCTTTCCCACACCATTTCCCACAGTTGAATTGTGATAGAAAATCTATTTTCAAAAAAGAAAAGATTTCATCAATTTGAAGTATCTCCAAATGGCACTAATTTTATGAAGATAATTCTTTTCCCCAAAATGAAAATCATGAAAGTCAATCCTTAAAAAAAAAATCTCAGCAGCCCCACTAGCAGTAGCAACTATGAAAAGAGGGAAATGTCTTCCATTTCAAAAGCAGAAGGTGGAATTCTAAAATAGTCCCCAAGATTCTGGAAGGAAGGAAGGAAGGAATTTTCTAGATATAGTTAAAATCTCTAATTGATTTAGTTTAATTTAGGGAGATTGTCCTGGTTGGGACTGACCTTAGTGAGTGAGCCTTTAAAGGAAGTCAAAGAAAGTCTCCTACTAGCTTTAAAGAAGTAAATCGCCTTGACATAGAGAAGAGTATGCAGCAGGTAACAGTGTGGACTGTGCTCTAGTTGCTGAATATCTTAGTCTTAGACTCATGGGGACTAATTCTCGCAAAAGCCAATGAACTTGGAAGAGGACACTGCACCTCAGATAAAAGCATAGCCCTGGCTGACACCTTCATTTCAGTTTGGGATGTACTCTGAACAAGTAAACAGTTCAGTCAAACCTACACTCTTTAACTATCACCATAATATATATATATATATATATGTATATATATATATACACACACATATACATATACATATATACATATACATATATATATACATATATATGTATGAATTTTTATGTATATATAAAGTATTGTTTGAAGTTACTAAGATTATAGAATTTTGTTATGTAGCAATGGAAAATTAATATACTAAGGGAGTGCCGGTCTAGTTTCTTTATTTGAAAGGTAGAATATTAACTGTTTACTCTTTTTAGTTCCTAGAGCTGGGAGATCCAGCCTCAACACCTACTACCCCTTTTAACCATGTAACTTTCCATTGCTGTTTGCATAGTCCTGTCAAATGCCTGAGTGAGAGAAATGAAGGTAGTGGAAGACAGAATTTTCAAACTTTCTTCTACGCTTATGCACATGATGGACGAAGCTCACCTTGGTGATACTCTCCCATGACTCTATCTAGCTCAATTCCCTTTTGCAGGTGTAACTACACCCCTCTTCCACACTTCACAAAGCAAATGATTGAAAGCAACATTTTAATAGTAATCATTTTGAGTCATGTCTGATTGATTTTTAATGAACAATTTGCTGGCACAGCCTGGTGAAGTAGTAGTTGGAGCAATCGCCTCCGAAGAATGCAGGTCAACACCCCCTGGGTTTGCGTCCCGGATCTAGGGGGAGCAGCAGTGTGAACAAATACATAAAAATAAAATAAGGTGCTTCTTCTTCCTGCCTGCCTGCCTGCCCACCTTCATTCTTGCCTTCACTTTTCCTTAAAAAAAAAGAAAAAAAAAAAGACTGACATTGACCGTCAATGATAGTCTATTATAATTTCTTTAAAAAACAATTTGTTTTCAATGTTTGGAACTTTGGCTAGTACACTTGTGACAGATATCACAACTACGGTGTGTATGCCTCCTTCTCTTTCATTAAATGAAAACTGATTAAAAATAAATGATTGTGTAAAAGAATGTAGTATGGTAAAAGTTGCTTCTCCTATGTTTTCTACTCAAAAATATTACTGTTAATCAAATCAAGGTCTGTGATGACCACGTCCTCCGTTTTCACCTATGAACCCCTTAACACAACTTCATTCATATTCTAGTCATTTCTTTTAGGGGCAACTTCAGGTTGTAAGCTCCTCAGAGCTTCTCTTATTTCTCACTGTAATATATATATAAAAACATGGTTTTTGAATGAGTAAGTGACTGAATGAATGACTGATGGAAAATGCCTTTTATCAGGAGGATATGTTCAGAGGCTTTTGTTTGCTTGTTTTATTTTTTATTAATGTTGAAATAACTATATACATAGATACACATTATATGCTCTTTTGTCTACATATCTACAAAAGAAAAAAAACAAAAATGTATAGTCACTAAGATATAGCAGAGATGTGGTTTCTGAAACCCAAGCAAAGCTTAAGAGTATTATATTTTTGAAACCGAAAGTACAAAGAATATCAGGGAATGAAACTGTAATGTCATTAAAAGCTTGAATAGCATACAGCTATTAGGTGATTGAACTGAGTTAAATTAATATATTTTGCCTTTTGGTATGTTTTGTTAGCTATTTAATAATATTTTTCTAGAATTCAAAATGTTCCAACAAAACACTTTAAATATAATAATGTTTCCATTCATCACATCCAAAGCAACAGTTTTCTCATTTTACTCATTTTTGTGGCCAATTCCTATTTTGTGAAACCAAAGGGAAAAGATGAGGAACAAAGTCTGGGGGCAAGACTCAAACTTATTTATTACAGAAGTTTGAGAAAGTGCCCTTTTCAGTGATAATTATTCTGAATCCTTAGTGAAATTCTTTTTTTAAAAAAACCGCTCTAGAGATTTATTATTTACATACAAAAAGATGTACATTTTTAATGTATAAAGATTGATGACTTTCAGGGTAAGTATAAGCCAGTGACTGTCACCACAATAATGCCATAAATATAGCTATCACCTCCAAAAGGTTTTCACAACTCTTTTATATATATATATATATATATATATATATATATATATATATAATAAGAAAGCTTACTGTAAGATCTACTTTCTTGGCAAAGTTTTAAGCATAGACTATAAGATTGTTAAATACAGGGTAGAGATATACTGATGAATAAAACATGCCCTCTTCATCAAGAAAGTATAACATAACATGAGTTTTAATAGAGGCACATGCAGGGTATCTTGGTAACCTAACCCAGCCTGGGAAGCTCAGACATGTCGGAATTATCTTGAAGAAACAGTATTAACTGTGAACAGCTGAATCAAGGGTGTGCAGTCAAAAATGATAGAGGAATTGGGAATACAAGTAATGAGAAATAGAAATGATGACTATTTAGGGGTTGACAAATGGGTCAGTCTGACTGGACAGTGAGGGAAGCCATTGGTGAATGGTGGTAAATGAGAATGCCTCTGATCTTCAGGATAGCAGATAGCCGTTGGAAATTTTATTCAGGAGTTTGACACAGTCATATATAAATTCTGGTAAGGCTAGGCCTATGAAAAGATAGAAGACAGTTGGAGGAAGTAAAACTACCTTGAGAGAAACTGTAAAACCAGCATTTTATTGTATTTAGAATATGATAAGATCCTGAACTAAGATAGTAGTGAATGACATGAAGAGAGGAGGCATTTAGGAGACTTAGGGTATCCTCCATTGTTCCTTTGCAAATGTTTAGAAAATAACGTGTTTGCCTTGAGTTGTAAAGTGCAAGGATTTTTAGTTGTCAGTTTAAATTTCAGTTAAGCACATATTAACTGAGTTAAGAAATATCTCAAGACTTCAAACTCTTTATCCATAACTGGGAGTAGTAAGATCAAGTGCACAAAGCTGTGCATGTCAGTAGCAAAATGTACAAAGTGCTTAGAATATAACTAGACCTTTTTCATTGGTCTTCCTTTATGTTTTCACATTTTAGACATTTTTTGTTTGCTTTTATTCTAGGAAATTCAGAGTTAAATGAAACGTTCATCAACAGAAATCATAGTAGGCCTCACAAATAGCATATATGCTCTCTCTGACTTTTAATATTTCTATCAAATTGACTATTGAATAGTCAGTGCTTTATTGTAAACAACCTCATATTCCTTTGGGGGACAAAAAAGGTGATTGAATGAATCAATAAATGGAAAGATATATCTATGGATGTCAGTCGGTATAATCGTAGTTATAATCAACCCCTGATTTAGTGGTTTAAAACAACTGCCCATTTTTAGCTCACATAATTCACTAGCTCCACAGTTTATGCTGGAATGGATTCATCTAGGCCAGCTCATCTCTGCTCCATTTTTGTATTCACTGGAACCAATGATGTTTGGTGGTTATCTGGAAGTCAGTCCTTCACTCATACTGTTGGTTTTCTGTTGACCGTTAGAGGGACAAGGAAGGTAACTGACTAACCTAGGATCTTTTATATGGTGGTTGTTGCAGGATTTAGGGGGGTGGATGTGGTGGATGGGATGTTCTTATATAATAACCCTTCACCACTCATATTCCTGCTACTTGGGGTTCTTCAACTTCCTCTAAAGTCCTCAGGATCCATCACTGGGTTCCTTAAAGAGTGGGTCTCCTATCTGAGAATATTTCTCTTCTTGTACCAGCCCACTCTTCATTAGTGGAATGACTGGACTGCTTTTGTCTCAGTGTATCATGGTGTGTTGAAAAACATTTATGGTTTCCCATGTAGTTTGCGTCTCACCACCACCAGTCACAGGGCCACTGACTATAGTTGGAGAGTTGTAAGGGAAGATGAATTGACACGTACAGTTAGTTCATCTTCAGATTTCCCCATGTATGACAAAGACTTGTCCACCTGTCTCCTTTCCTTATGGTGAAGTCATTTTTTCCTTGCAGATTCCTTGATGTAACAATTCACTAAACATAGGCACACATACCTGAATTCCAAGAAATTAAAGAAGGCTCCAGATGAACTTCCTATTCTATTGATTTTATATTTCTGTGTACTGCCTGCTCCCATAACCCTATAAGGTAAATCCTATTTGTCCCCATTTTATATGTGTGGAAACTGAGATTTAAAAAATTTCAGGAAATTGTTCTGGGTCTCATAGCAAATACATGGCATAGCTGGGATTTGAACCCAGGTAATCCCACTCTAAAGCTCATCACTCCAAAGTATAGTGGCTTCACTATATTCTATCCCCTAAATGTAAATTTTTCCAGTAAATATATACTTCAGGGTTTGTGTTCTAGAATTTCGGTATTACAAACACAGTGCCGACCTGAAACTATCATTTCATTCTGCTACAACTGAAACCAGCTCTGAGAAAAGAAAGGAGAGTGTTAAAAAAATGTAGCTGTTGTAATAAAATGGTACCTATTTGGATTCATGCCTTTTCTATACTTCTTAATGTAGTATCGTAAGTTTAAGGATGCTACTATGAGTAGCCATGGAGGTAATGGCCTTACCAGAAAAGAAAAGGAAGCAAAAAGAACTGGAATGGAAACAGAAAAAGGAATGACTCAGGACACAAATTCCAAGGACATAATATGTAATAGAAGAACGTGAGGCATAATTTCAGATATTTCTAGTCCCAGAAACTGGTTTTCCCGTTATTAACTGTGGTGTTGAGCACATCATTGATACCAAACTTTTCTATACTGAAAAATGGAAATTATCTCACTTTCCACATAATGTCATGAATATTAAATCAGTTGATGTATGTAATTAAGTAAGTTAATACTTTCAAAGCATTTTAGCCCAGAATTTGACCCAGAGTATATTCTACTCAAGAAACTGTGGCTATCATTAAAAGCTTAAGCCTCTTGAAACAAGGCTGAAAAAAATGATAAATATTTATTATAATACCAAATAAACCTAAAAATTTTCCAGACAATAAACATAGCTTTCTATCACCATCAGGACTGTTATAGTCATTGTGTTCCTAACCTGCTTCTTTTTTTTTTCTTTCTAGCTTTTTTTTTTTTCCAGTCCTAGCTCCCCCCATCCATGGATTCATTCTGGTTTACCCTAAGATCAGTAGACTTACTCTTTTTAATTTTTCTTCCCTTTTCTTTCACCCTGCTTTCAAACACTATCCCATAAAATCCTCTGGTAGTGACATGTGACTGGTTCTTGAAGAACTTCATTAGGCAGAGAATGCAACAAATCTGATCATCTATATTTGCAGACGACTGAGCAGGCTAATATGTCCGGAGTACAGGAAATTACTGAGCAAAAATTTTAAAAGCCAAGTGACATTTGAATCCCAAAATAAGAAGTGCATATTTTACTGTAGAAAGTTTTTGATGGTCTCTGAAGAGGAGAATGGTATGACACATGTATATAACAGAAAGGTAACTTTGCAACCAGTATAAAAATTTTTAAAAAAGGGAATAATGGATTTCAGTGTACAGAGACTGGAAGCGGGGAGATCACATAAGATTATTTGAGGTTGTGACCACAGTCCTGAAAAACTATGAGACAACCTAAGCCAAGGCAGAACAAGTGGGATGGAGGAGACAGATTCCAGAGGATCTTGTTAGGTTGAATTCACATTTGCCTAATATTTATAAACGTCCACTCCAAAGCAATAAATGTTCTAAGTACCAAAAACTCAAAGTGAGCACAGTTACCAGAGGTCTTACCCTTGGGATAGACTTTAAATGTTGATAGATGTGCAGAAGAAAAATACAGCTGGGAAAGTAAAAAGGTGGGTGGGGAGTCCTACTCTTAGAGAGGCACTCAGAGTGTGTGTCCTTATTGCGGTGACAGAGATGAATCCCTGAAGAAGCAGCCTTGAGAACCCAGAAGGGAGATATTTCCAAAAAGTTGAGGTGGCAGATGTCAGGTAGGAGTTTCACAATAAATTGCTGGTGCCACAAAATGGTTAGACTCTGGAATAAGAAACAGGAGAGTGAAAGGTAGGAGATATCTAGGAGCAGAGTCTAAGGACTTGTTCCTGGAGGGCCTTGTGGCTCACTTAAAGGACTGTTTGGGCTTTTACTCAGTGTGATAGCAGCTGTTTTGTGTGTCTTCTGACTCATTGATCACTAAGTAGTTTAGACTTAGACTTAGACATAAAACAAACCTTTCTAAGCCTCAATTCTGAAATGAGTATAAAATTCTTAATCTTATATGGCATCACGAGCATTCAATGACTGCTGAAGGAACTTGAGCACTGAATACCTACGGGATTGAATGGGGCTGAGGGAGTGAGAGATTCTATATTTCTGGCCTATGCAATAAGATCATGGTGATATTTTCTGGGAGGAAGCATAGGAAGAGAGCTGATAACTGAACAAGAGAGAGAAATCATGAGATGATTTTTAATTTCAAGAATTAGAAGGTGTGTGATAAACAGGTGGTTATCTTGGCCATGGTTAGTGTGGGTGTGGACTCCGGAAAGATGTCTTACCTGGAGACTTGTGTTTCAAAGGGTGAAGACAGAGAAGCATTCAGCACATAGGTTGCTCTTAGACATTAAAAAAAAATCTATCCATTAATGCCATATACCTCATTGTCTCCCTAAAAAGAGGAGCTCATTAAACTACAAAACAAATTTCTATCCATCATTCCTAATCTTCCTTCCTCTGGTACAGACACTCCACACTCCTAACAATTTTCCCTGTGCTCCAGAGGCAACAGAGCAGGAGTCTTGGAGGAGACCTGACAGCAGAAGAGGCATGATGGACTTTGCCTTTTGTTTTCTAGCAACTTCCAAGTCTTCCCACCATTAGGTCCTTTTTCCATTCAGTTGCTGTTTTCCCTGTTCTCTTTATGCCCTCTTCCCCTTTAAAATCTGTACACTTCCTCTATTCTTCCACTTGAAATATTATTGCCCCTCATTTTGATAGACTTGCCAAGACCTAATTAAGGCATTGATTCCTGATCTCACAAGTCACTGTCATTCAAATGTACATCCATGTTATTTAACACTACCTGTCGAAGATACAAGGAAGTGGTGTCCACAGAAAGCTCCTTTCCACACCCTTCCGAGGCAGTGGCCTTCAAACAAGAATCCATCAAACCCAGAGTCAGGAGCTAAGAGGACTGCCCTATGCACTCTACCATTTCCTACTCTGAGAGGCAAAATCCTGCATCCCATTAACATTCCGTATATGCCTACATCTTTAAATTCTTTCCATGGAAAACTTAAATTTTCCTAAAATGGCATTTTCTTGCTTGAACGAATAAATATTTACCCCACCTTTCTTATTTAAAGCAAATCTCATGAAGCTATGTGTCACATGATTTTATAACCAATATCTATTTCAATTTCCTTTGCGTTTCCCACCTATCTTCTAAGCCTGATGCTGCCAGTACTCCATACCACCCCTTATACCGTAGGCACTCAGTCAATAGCAGTTCTCTGTTCTCTCTCACTGCCACTTCCATGGGCTGGGCTCTTGAAAAAGACCACCCTGGGTGGTGCTGAAAAGGCAAGTCCCTGGGGAGAACTCTCAGAGGAAGCCCTTGGCAGTCAATTCCATTAGCACAACTTCTTTTTGGGAACCCCAAGAGTGTCTCCAAGCATGATCCATCTGTTGCCTTCTTTCTTCTTCATTATCAGTTATAACGACCATATGTGCTATTTAGCCTCAGACTTTTCCACTCAGTATAGTAGATTAGGTCTCCCCAGGCCCACACATCCAATTCCAGTGTAGCTAATCAGATCTCCACTTCATTCTTTGTTATGACACTCTGACCAGGCAGGTCTCAGCCCACATCCTCACTCCTGATTTATCACGGGTGACATTTTCCACATCAACAGTGAAAGTTTGAGGTCAAATTCTCAATAATTGACATTTTCTCACATATTCTTCCTTTTCCACTCTCTTCCTACATCCACCTCAATTTATCCTTCCTCCCATTTTCCCAAGTTCTCTTCTGAGGTTGATGAAGAGAGAAAATCTCAACAAACAATGGAGACCATTGTCTAAGTATTTCCAGAAGTGACTGATTAGTATCAACTCTGCCAAACTGAAAATAGTCAAGGTTTTGGCACTCACCGAAGCTTATGCAGACAACACTAAACAATTTCACCCGTGTATGAGAAATGATCCAAAGATAACTCTTAAGGAAAAATCTAGCATCAACAATCAGACATCCTGTGATCCATCTTCTATCTGAATATGGAGTCACTTCCACTGTATGGACTTCTCTTCACCGGTCCCTCATACAGTTGGGACAAAACATAAGGAGTCACCTTCAGCTAGGTGTTTAGGACTGACTTTGTATCATATGGTAGTAAACAGCACAGCTCTGGCACCGGGCTAATGAGATTGGAAACACTAACTTCTTGACCACAGGAAAATCTAATAAAACCTTTGAACTTATATATAAAAAGTTATACAAATTAATAAAATAATATTCATTAGTTCCTAAGATTGTAGGAGACTTAGGTGCTACAAACAAGCCCTGGAGCAGAATAAGTGCTCTATAAACATTAGCTATATGATTGTGGTGGGTGTAATTGTTATTTTCTAATATGAAGTTAAGTATCCATCTTTGAGCAGATTATATTAATCTAAACTGAGAGTAATCAAAGAAAATGCACATAACATATAAAGAAGATATGTAAAGATTGTTTTAGATGATGGTTCTCAAGCTTTAGTATACATCAGGGTCATCTGGAGGGCCTGGTAAGCTCAGATTGCTGGCCCCCTACTCCCAGATTTCCTGTTAGGAGGTCTGGGGCAGAGAAAGATAATTTGCATTTCTAACCAGTTCCGGGCTAATGCTCATATTACTGATACTAGAGCTACGGAGATCACTAATTTATGGTATGTCTCTTCCACATAAGAGTTTTGGTTTTTATCAGTGGTTAACACAAAACGTGGTTAACACAAATCATGGTCAAATGCTTCTATCACTTTTTTTAGGAGAAAGCATTCAAGGTATTGCTCACCTGTTTTCAGTGTCCTATATGATCACTCATGTTAGTTGAGGACTCTCACTCAACAAACATTTGTCACAAGCAAGATACTGACTCAGGTCCTAGAACTAGATCAGTGGGTAAGACAGAAATCCTCCCTGCCTTCATGTTGCTAAGGGGTGGGAGGCCTTATTCAAATAATTATAAGAAAGCAAAGTCAGAGATACTATCAAGTAAAAAATCTCCAATTCTCATATCAACTCTTTGAGATAAGTGGGATTGTTGTCCCTATTTTAGATGTATGCAAAAAGATATAGAATGAAATAATTTTAAGGCTGTCAGGCTCTTAAAAATCACTTTCCTAGACTCTTAATGCAAACAGCTAAAGGACTTCCTGAAAGTCACAGTAGCAATTGACAGCAAAACTGAAATTAGATTTTTATTTGAATTTTCACCAAAAGCATTGCTTTGGCACTTTTATAGGACCTAGACTCTACATAACATATTGGCTATGTTAGTGAGAAGAAAATAATAACAAGAGAGCTAGCAGGCAACATAAATAGACTTTTTACCACACTGATTTAGAGCAATTGTGTGGTATTCATAATATAACTTCATTTCTACCTCTCTTGGTGGCCTAGAAGTCAGCCAATATTCTCTTATTGTATTACTTGGTGGGCGTTTTTCTCTCTGCATTTTGAAACACATCGTCAAAGGGACACTTGACCATATTTGATGGTGTTTTATTTATGTCATTTGTTTTTAAAATTAGAAACTATATTTAATGCAGTCCATAATTTCTGAAAATAAGTCACTTTAAATTTTTCATAGGAGTATAGTTTTAATTCTTTTATAAAACACCACTTAGTAGGGTACTCATTCATCTAGCATTCCCCCACCTCCCCAATTCTAATAATTAGAAAATAAAGATGTTCATAGGAAACAATAAGAAATATCCTACTAATTAGAATAAGTGTGATGTGAAATATATATGTATGTATGTATATATATATATATATATATATATATATATATATATAAGTTCAAAAGGCAGTTGTAGATGGTGTCTATGGGGATCGGGCACTGAGACACTGCAGAATCAAAAAACAACAACAGTTTTTTGGAGCCAATACAAAAAAAGGGATTTTCCTGCTTCAGCACTGGCCAGAACATCTTGGAGAACTGAAGAAGACTAACAGCTGGCTCTGCAGGTGGGTGAGGGTGTGGGGATTGAACGGATACTACAGAAGCAAAGGGGAACCCCCAGAAAGGAGAGTTTTGTGGTGCCGATGCGATCTGCCTTCCCTGCCAGAGGCCATCTAGAGCCGCACAGGTCGCATGGACATTCTAAAGAGCACAGAACAGTCATGGTGACTTCCAGCACCCACCCGCGGTTTGAGTTAGTAGGATCCCACTGCTGAGTCCCTCTTCTCCCCACGCAGACTGCAGGGGCAGCCCCGTTGATCTCTAGGGGTGTGAACTCAGACAGAGCAGGGAGCCGCAAGCCTGAGACAAACTGAGCAACACTGCTGGAAACTAGGCAAACCAAGGGGAACCACAGAAAGGGGAGCCAGTTGGCAGTGCAAGTACACGGCCTTTGTCTTCAAGCTCCAGGGATTACAAGTGGCAGCAGTCCCCTTGCTGCCTCACCCTTCTCCTGCGGACAGAGCAGGGACATTCTCCCTAACCTCCAGCAGCATGAACTCAGACAGAGCAGGGAGCTGCTAGCCTGAGTCAAACTGAGCAACGCTTGGCTAGAAAAAGCTCAGAAGGAGAAAATTGGAGACAGAAAAAAACAGGAGCATACTGGTGCTGTGAACCCTCCACTACACACCGGGGGGCTTGGACCCCTTGGGCATTGGGATCCAGTGGCTAAAACCCTGGAAGAACAGCCCACGGAAAGGACTTGACCCTGATGGTTTGGTGAATACTAGGGACATAAGCGCAGACAGCAGACTCAAGTCACATAGCCCCACTCAGCAGAGTTCTACCAACAAAACAAGCCTGCCTCCCCACCCCACCATCAGGTGGCAAAGCTACACACTCACAGATGACCACTACAGCCCCAGCCCTGTACCCATCCCCACACAGCAGCCATCATGCTCTCTGACACAGCAAGACACATTAGGGAAGTCTATAAGCATCAAAAACACAAAGTAAAACAAAAATAGAGTGCTCCCTGGTAGAAATTAAAACAAACAAGCAGATCAAGAAGATCCCAAATCATGGGGGAAAAAATCCACAACACACCCTGAAACCTCAGGAAATGGAATCACAACAAAATGACAGCTCATAAAAAATTAACATTGAAGACATGGAAGAATGATTTTTTCTAACAGATAAAAAAATTCAAGTCTACAATCATAAAGAAATTCAGAGAATTAAAAGAAAACTCAGATAAAACCGCTTAAACAAAAAATTAAGCACCAACAGGTGGAGACTGAAGCTCTACAGAAAAGACTAAAAGGAACACAGGATTTCAAGAAGATAATTCATGAAACTAAGAAAAAATCAGAAAGCTATGGAACCAGAATAACCCAAATGGAGGAAAGGATTAGTGATATAGAGGATAGAAATGCAGAAAGGAGCCAGGAAGAGGAAGAAAGAGACATTAAATGTAAAACAAATGAAGAGACACTCAGAGAACTATCTGACACAATCAGGAAAGGTAACATTAGAATACTGGGTATCCCAAAAGGCAAAGCGAAAAAGAGAGGAACAGAGAACATCTTCAAGGCAATAATGGCTGAAAACTTCCCAACTCTAGAACAAGTAATGGACAATGTTTGAAGCAAACAGAACCTGCAATTACATAAATCCTTAAAAAAAAAAAAAAACTACACCAAGACACATAATTGTGAAACTACCAAAAATCCAAGACAAAGAATTCTAAAGGTAGCCAGGAAAAGAAAGCAGATAACATATAAAGGTACTCATATCAGACTAACCTCAGACTTCACAGCAGAAACTCTACAGGTTAGAAGAGAATGGCTTCAAAATATTTCAGGACAAAAAATTCCAGCCAAGAATACTATATCCCGCAAAACTCTTTCAAATTATAGGGAGAAGTTAAGGGTTTTCCCTACAAACAAAAGCTAAGAGCAAACATGAAACCTTTTCTATAAGAAATTTTAAAAGAGGTCCTACTAGCTAAACCAAAGAGGAAAAACTTCACAAAAATATAACAAAGTAACAAAGAGAATAACATAAACAGAAAGCAAAAATCAAAATGGCAGTAACAAGTTCTCAACTGTCAATAATTAGTGTAAATGTAAATGGATTGAACTCACCAATCAAAAGACACAGAATTGCTAAATGGATTAAGAAACTTAACTCTATGTTGTCTACAAGAAACTCATCCTAGGTTGAGAGACAAGCAATGGCTTAAAGTGGATGGTTGGAAAAGGGTATTTCAAGATAATGCTGAATTCAAAAATGCAGGAACAACTATGCTCAGATAAGGTAGTCTTTCAACAAAAGAAAATTTAAAAAAAAAATAAAGATGGACATTATGTAATGATAAAGAGATCAACACAATAAAAAGACACTTATTAACATTTATGCACCTAATAAAGGAGCACCAAAAATATCAAGCAAATATTAACAGATCTAAATAAGGATATTGACAGCAATAATAGTAAGGGGCTTCAGTATTGCTCTTTCAGTAAAAGACAGTTCATCCAGAGAGAGAATCAACAAAGAAACAAGATCTTTAAGTGACAAAATAGAGGACCTGGACCTAATAGACATATATAGAGTACTTCACCCCAAAACTATAGACTACATATTTTTCTCAAGTGCTCATGGAACATTCTCAAAGATAGATTATAGGTGGGGACACAAAACAAGTCTCAGTAAATTTTCAAAGATCGAAAGCATATCTAGCATCTTTTCAGATCACAATGGCATCAAACTAGAGATCAACCAAAAGAAGAAAGAGGAAAACTGTGAAAGAGTGGAGATTAAACAACATATTGCTGAGCAATCAATGGGTAAAAGAGAAAATTAAGAAAAACTGGAATCAAATGAAGAAATGACATATCAGAATCTATGGGATGCAACAAAAGCAGTAATAAGAGGGAAATTAATAGCAATACAATCTTACCTCAGAAAACAGGAAAAATCACAAATATAAAACCTAAGCCATCACCTAAAGTAACTAGAAGAAGCAGAAAAACAGAAACCTAAATCCAAGAGAAGGAAAGAAACAATAAAGACTAGGTCAGAAATCAATGAAATACAGATCAGAAAGACTATTAAAATCAATGAATCCAAAAGTTGGTTTTTTGAAAGAATAAGTAAAATAGCCCATTAACCAGACTCACAAAAAAAAAGGAGAGAGAAAACACAAATAAATAGAATGAAAAATGAAAAATGAATAATCACAACAGATACAACAGAAATACAGAGAACTGTAAGGGAATACTATATAAAACTATAAAGCAACAAGCAGAATAACCTAGAAGAAATGGACAAATTTCTGGAAAGGTACAATATCCCATAGCTAAACAGAAAAAAACTAGAAAACATGAACAGATAGATCAAAGGCAAGGAAATTGAAACAGTGATAAAAAATGTTCCCCAAAACAAAAGCCCCAGACCAGACGGTTTCACCAGTAAATTCTACAAAGTGTTTAAAGAAGAATTAATTCCAATCCTCAGACTGTTGCAAAAAATAGAAGAAGAGGGGAAACTTCCAACTACTTTTTATGGCGCCGATATTACATTGATTCCAAAACCAGATAAAGACTGCACTGAAAAAGAAAACTACAGACTGATATCCTTAATGAATACTGACGCAAAAATTCTCAACAAAATACTAGAAAATCAAATTCAACAACATATGAAAAGAATCATACACCATGATCAAATGGGATTTATTCCAGGGATGCAGGGATGGTTCAACATGTATAAATCAATAAATGTGATACACTATATCAATAAAAAAGGACAAAAACCACATTATCATCTCAATAGATGCAGAAAAAGCATTTGACAAGATTCAAAACCCTTTTATGTTAAAAACCCTCCAAAAATAGGTATAGAAAGAACATACTTCAACATAATTAAGACTATATATGGCAAGCCCATAGCCAATATTGTACTCAACGGAGAATAACTGAAAACTATTCCCCTAAGATAAGGGACAAGACAAGGATGCCCACTCTCACGATTACTATTCAATATAGTGCTGGAGATCCTGGTCAATGAAATTAGATAAGAAATTATTATAAAAAAATATCCAAATAGGAAGAGAAGAAGTGAAACTATCATTTTTTTTGCAGATGACATAATATACATAGAGAACCCCAAAGAATCAAGTAAAAAGCTGCTAGAAATAATAAACAAATGTAGTAAAGTGGCAGGCTACAAAATTAATATTAAAATATCTGTTGCATTTCTGTATGCCAACAATGAAAAATACAGAAAGAGAGCTGAAGAAAACAATACTGTTTATAATTGCACCAAAAAAGATGAAATACCTTGGAATAAATCTAACCAAAGAGGTGAAGGACCTATACTATGAGAACTATAAGGCATTGCTAAAATAAATAGAAGATGACACAAAGAAATGGAAAGATATTCCATGCTCATGGATTGGAAGAATCAACATAATCAAAATGGCCATGCTGCCCAAGGCAATGTATAGATTCAATGCTATCCCCATCAAAATCCAAAGACATTTTTCACTTAGAACACAAAATAATGAAATTTATCTGAAACAACGAACAATCCACGATAGAAAAAAAACAATCCTCAAGAAAAAAACCAACAATGAAGGAGTCATGCTCCCTGACTTCAAACTCTACTACAAAACAATAAGAATTAAAACAGCATGGTACTGGTTTAAAAACAGAAAGACAGATCAATGGAACGGAATTGAAAGTCCAGAAATAAATTCACGTATATATGGACACTTAATTTTTGACAAAGGAGTCAAAAACTTACAGTAGGGCCAGGACAGCCTCTTTAATAAATGGTGCTGGGAGAACTGGACAGTCACATGCAAAAAGTTGAAACTAGCCCATTACCTAACACTATACACAAAAATGAACTCGAAATGGATTAAAGATCTAGACATAAGACCAGAAACCATCAAACACATAGAAGAGAATGGAGGCAAAATATTATTAGACATAGACCTAAGAAATACCTTTGGCAACTCAACTCCCATTGCAAGACAAATAAAATTCAAAATAAACAAGTGGTATTACATAAAACTAAAAAGTTTCTACTCAGTGAAAGAAACTCGCATAACAAAAAGACATTCAACCAACTGGGAAGAGATATTTGCCTCTCACACCTCAGATAAGGGGTTAATATCTAAAATGCACAAAGAACTCAAAAATTGAACAACAAAAATACAAGCAATCCAATCAAAAAATGGGCTGATGACCTTAATAGACACCTCTCCAAGAAAGACATATAAATGGCCAACAGGTTCATGTAAAGATTCTCTATGTCTTCTGTCATCAGGGAAATGCAAATCAAAACAACAATGAGATATAACCTCATGCCAGTAAAAATGGCTATTACCCAAAAAATGGAAATAATAAGTGCTAGAGAATAAGTGCTAGAGAGAATGTGGAGAAAAGGGAACTCTAATTCACGCTTGGTGGGAATGTAAAGTGGCGCAACCATTCTGGAAAGTAGTATGGAGAGTCCTCAAAGTATTGAGATTGGAAATTCCATATGATCTAATTATTCCTCTCCTGGGCATTTACCTCAATGACACAAAATAATTTATCCGAAGAGATATATTCACCTCCCTGTTCATTACAGCACAATTCACAATAGCTAAGAGCTAGAAATTATCTAAATGCCCATCAACAGAGGACTGGATAAAGAAGATGTGGTACATATACACTATGGAATACTTTGCAGCCATCAAAAAGGGAGAGATCCTGCCATTTACAACAACATGGATGGACTTGGGAGAATTATGCTTAGTGAAATAAGCCAGAAGAAGGACAGACATTGTATGATAGCACTCATATGATGTGTAAAGAGAAAATACATAAATGTCACAAATTAAACAACACTAAAAATGTATATGTGTGTGTGTGTGTGTGTATGTGTGTGTGTGTGTGTGAGAGAGAGAGAGAGAGAGAGAGAGAGAGGAAACTCACTATTCCAAACAACTATGGACTCGTAGAGATGAGAGATAAAAAGGCAAATCAGGGAGTATCAAAGTGATGGGGGAAGGGTGGGAAAATGGGATGAAGAGAATTAACTGTAAACGAAGGGAGAAAAAAGGGGGGGATATTAATAAATGTATGATGCTCTTTGTAAATGTAAAAATACTACTATGTATACCTCAAAACAAGTCAGTCAAAATGCAACATCCCTTCAAAAATAATAAATTTTTTTGGAAAAGGCAGATGCAGACAACTTAGACATTGCTGACATTGTTTCTGGGAAAGGGGACCCATGACCTGATTTTCCTTAGCCACAGAATTCCATGATGCACTTGGAAAGCCCAAGAGCAAAGTGGATCAGAGTCTTCAGTTGTTGGAGAGGAGATGAGTTTCCTAAATCTCCATCTGGGATGGAAGAGCAATGTTGAGCGCACAGGTCCCAAACTGCTTCAGCACAGAGCTGATGGAAAGCATGATCCTCTGCGTCCAAGAGGAATGAGCACAACACAAGAACTTACACCAGGAGAGGTGTAAGTTTGTGAATGAGGATGGACATGGCTGCCAGTCGGTGAGAGCAAGCCAAGGATGCCTCCTGAATGCTGGTGTGGATGTCATTCCTCCAGCTGTCTAGATCTCAGCACCTGTTTTACCTCAAGTTAAACCCAATCCTGAGTGAAGAAGAGAGTATGTGAAGGTGAGGGTAGCAGGTCCCATGATAGACACTAAGATAAAATTTGTAGCCATTTGACCCAGGAGGAAATGAAAATTAGCATTATATTTAGCTATAAAAAAATAGAGAAATTTCTTGTACAATTCGTTTGTGGGTGAATTTTTTGCCCACTATAAATATTACTGCTTATTTGGCATGAATAGTTTCCCCAAATGGCAAATAGTTGCTTTTCTGAATTCAACTTAAAAAATAGTAACTTACACCAATCAGTTGGTATATAAAATGGCCTTAAATAACATCTGAGGAAACGTGGTGACTCCTCTTTTAAATGAGAAACTGTTGTGTAGAACAATTTATGTCTTACTGCATTTTAATGCAAAACTCGTGTTGGTATTACATTTAGATTTAAAAACTAGCTCAGCCCCCATGCATTCCCTCTTACATCCTGTGTTCCGAAGCTTCCAGAAATTCTAGACAAGACCTCCCAGCTTCCTTTGGGACATACCACCAGCTCTTTCTCAGCAGAGTACTTTATAGTTTTGTTATTTTAATCCAAATTGTCCTTCTTACTTTGCAATTTTATTGATATTTATACATTTCAGATGTTCCTGTATCTATTCCTGAAGTGCATGCATGAACATTCAGCTAACATTTACACATGGCCAGAAAGTCACCATGGCTGTCTTCTCTTCTTCTAAAAGGCACTATGGGCCTAACTGCTCCCCTTTTATGTGTGGGAGGTGTGGGGGAGCTGCTGGAGCCCCACTGGGCTCTATGACCCTAATGACTTTGGATCTTTAGGCAAGTTACTTAACTTCTCTTTACCTCAGTTTCCTCACTTATGAAATAATGGTAGTTCCTTACCTCAGAGAGTTATAAGAATTAAATGTAACTCATGTAAAATAGTTCAATTTCTGGCAAATGTTTAGTTTTCAAGAAATGTCAGCTATTACTATTATGTGGCATGAAACAAGGAATTTGCCACATTTACCCATCCCTGCCCTGCCACACACACATATACTGATTTTCTCCCCCTCTTTGTACTATTTTATTCTTTAATAAATGCTTGTTGAATATACTTGTAATGAATCATTTGCTTTCAGTTTTCTATTCAATAAACTTTAATTAAATCCATACCATGAGCCAGACACCATGGTAGTAAGACAACAAAGTGAATAGAATGTAGTTTCTGTTCTTTATCCCAAAGTGGAGGAGAAACTGTATTAATAACTTCATATATGCATACATTGAGGGAAAGGGGCACTGGAGAATCATTGGAGGTTGGCTGGAGGAGGTAAACACTGATCTGAATCCTAAATCATGTGTGAGTGCTAGCCAGGTAAAGAATGGTGGGTGGGTAGGCCCTTCTAGGCAGCATGAAGAAACGATATGAGGAGACAATATATGGGGACTAAAACACCCTGAATATTTGCAGGAATCAAGGCAAGAGTTCAAATGGAGACTGCATACCTCATGTCTAAATACTTAGAGATTATAAATTAAGCTAACAAACTGCTACATAAAATAAGTTTTATACTCCTACTTTGACAAATATACCTTTATAACATCTTAGAAGAATAAATTAGAATACTAGAATTTATTGAATTCCAGGTTAGAAATGTGATGATGGTGAGAAGAAAGCACTAACCCTTTACCCATGGCCCACCTTCTCCTCTCTCATCCTTGGCTCCAATGCTCAATTCCCTTTCTTTGGTAGCAGTGCTAACTTTCCCCGCTGGCCAGTCCACCTCAGACCAGTTCAGAGTCACGGTCTATCCTTCAGAGCATTAATTCAGGGAAGAGACCTGTGCTGGAATGCAAGGGCTTTAGTTCATTTATCTCAGGCATTTGGGAGACCAGACATCAGTAACAAGACTGATAAGGAGGAAGCATGGACTCCGAGTGAATTCTTCCCCTTATTCACATGAACAACTAACCTATGAGGAAAATCCTGGAGCACCAGAACTGGGTCCTCCAAAGAGTGGAGCTGAGAACAGATCTCCTGCATGCATGGGTTCAGAGGTGGGACTCAAGGAAAATCAGGCAGAGAGGACAGGTAAGAGGCTGTAGTGGGTGGATACAAGCCATAGCATGGGCATCTTTGTGTTCTACAGAGTCTGAACTCGAATCTGCTGGATTAGTAAACATTTCTGAAAGATTTTATAAAAATAAATTCATGGTTACATGTTTTAAAGTAAATTATTGGGTGTAGTCTGGAGGACAGACTGAGGGTCAAACATCAAAATGATAGTTTTGAAACAGTCCAGGTGAGAGATGAAGTTGAATTTTGTAATGATGAGAAGAGGGATCAATACATGTTTTGGATATAAACCCAACAGGAATTATTGATTATGGATTGTTTGGAGATGGGGGCTGAGAGATAGTGAGGAAGAGAAAACAGTTGCCATATATTTGTTTTTTATTACTGTCTTAGCAATGTTATAGTTTTCAGTCTATTTTCAGTCTTCACATTGTTATTACTTAAATCCAAAGTATGTTCAATTATCTTCTTTTCTCTTCAATTATCTCTTTTGCCAAACCCTCTTGATTTCAAGTATGCATTTGCAACATCACACTCAAATGATAACGTCAATGTCTAAATCAGACAAGATTGATTGTGTTTGGGTTTTCCCAAGACTATATTAAATTGTGCATGCAAAGCAGGCCATTTTAATCTTCTACACTTATGTATCTTCCACGATGATGCTATTAAAATAAATCAACAATAAAAGGCATATTTTTTTTCCGTGTTTAACATATCAATGATTGTCACCAGGGCCACCTGGACATTTGCATGTATTTATATTTCCTACAGTATTTTGTTATTAATTTCACCTCTACTTAAAACCTTGCTTGTCATATGGTATTGGAAATAACTCAGGAGATTGTCTTGTCCACCCTCTGTCTTCAATCATAAATGTATGAAAACTATCCCTAAACCAACACACTAGCTATTTCTTAAATAGCCGTGAAAAATAAAGTTCTTTACCCAAAGTCAAGTTTCCTAACTACTAATGCAAATATTTTCTTTTTTCATAGACTGACTTTTTCTTCCTCACGTAAAATTTTAAATTGCATTGACTTAATTATCCTCTTGTATTTATTTCAGTGAACAGAATAACATCAAGATAATTTGAATCCTTCATTCTTCTTCAGGATTCCATTGAGGATGATGGCAATAAAGTTAGTTTTGATTAATTTTTGTAAGAGAATTGACTACACATTCTTCCAAGTTATGTCTGTTAGTGGGACATTAAAGTGAACGCAATATTTTAACAAAGTTTTAATTAATTGTGCAGTGATTAGGGGCTTCTCTTCCCTGTATGTTAGATACGTCAGGAAACACAAGCATTTCTTTCTTCATCTCTTCCTCTGCTTGTGGTCTACAGTGACTTGCAAACAAAGCAGAAATAAATTATGTGCACTTTTGTGGGAATTAGTTTAAATTAAACTCCAGAAGCATTAAAACATTCAGCATAATTATTTCATTTGTTCCTTACTTATTGGTCAATTTTAAATCTCAAAATTTTAAACTCAAGCTTGCACCTTTGACATGGAACGTATTTCCGATTCCCTTTTAGTGAGTGTGTGCTCATACATCAAAACTCAGTTTATTATAGAAATGTGCACAGATTCACATAGGAGGTGATCACACACTGAGCAGGTACTAGGGTACAGCGCGCACAGGGCATTGACACTGGAGTCTGCTGGTGGTCTTATCACGCTCTTCATGTACATCTATATACTCTGCTACTACCAGAAGCATTTCATGCACAGAGTTCAGATTCAAGTTACTTTCTAACTAGCTTTGAAAAACCGAAGTATTCTGAGATAGATGTCAGAAGGAGAAAGCCATACATTGTATGATTTCTTTCATAGGTAGTATATGGAGAAACTAAACGAACAAATGAACCAGATCAAACAAGAGTAGGTTTTAGTGTACAGAATCAAATGAGTAGTTACTACAGGGAAGGAGGGAATGGGAAGGGAGTAGGTGTTTGGGCAAAAGACTTGAATTAAATGGTGAGAGATAACACTGAATTGCTGATGGTAAACTTAATGTAATATGTGCAGATGCTGATTCACACCTTAAACATATATATAATGTTATGCTGCAATATTCCTTCAATAAAATAAAAATAAAAAAGGAAAAAATGAGGAGGAAATAATTATGAATAATTAAAAATGAAACCTAACAACTTCAGGCTCATCTTGGGCTATGATTCCTAGACACAGTTGTTTCTACTTTCACCTAGCTCCAATTTCTTTCTTGTAGCTTCACTTTCTGTAGAGGTGATTTGCTGCTATATACTATTAAAGATAGCACTGAAAAGTCAGTAGTGCCAGGTTTGTCATTAGTGAACTAATCAATTTTATTTTACCTGGTTTAGGAACAAAGTACAGAGGACAAGGGAGATGATTCCTATGGCATACATCTGCAGCCTTCTTGTCCTATCACTATTTTTGTCATTACTGCTATCTTTTTTAGCACTCCCTTAGTGTAGATTTTGACCACAATATAAACAGATACACATTTTGATTTCGTCTTACTTAGTTCGCTTTTCATATGCAATTAATTTAGACAACTAGATTTTGCAGTTTTTAAAAAATATGAAATTGTCGTAACTTTTTAAATCCTGTGTTGGTTTTCTTTGCTGGCAAGATGACTTAGCCATTTTGTTAAATAAGAAAAGCATTGTTTGACACAAAATATAAGGAAATACATAGATCAAATATTTTGCTTTTTTCCCCCTTTACTCTGAAAATATTCTGGGTTATCTATACACTACTTCAGTATAAGTTTTTGATTCAGCACACACACAAAAGCATATATTTATTCTTCTCTGAACTCATTACATTTTCCCCTCTAAGAAGTTAGCAAAGTTTTTCCAGTATTTTGTGTATTGTTAAATAGCTACTACTTGGAAATTTTGCTTTTGTTCAATATTTACAGCTCATTGTAACTTATGCCAAGACTGACTTCCTTTTTATGCATCTTCAGGGCTGTGTGCCCAGATCTGGAGTGGTGATTGTTATCAAAAATACCCCACAGGGAAATCTAATATATGGTTTTGTTGTAAAGAATATCATCCCTTTCAAAAGCAAGTTCTTTTCTAGTGAACACATAAAATATGTACGAGAAAATGCATATATTCTTTTTGTACTCACAATGGGCTAGTTTCTTTAATGTACAATAAATCACAGTCCTTAACCGATAAGCTATATAAACTTATTATGGACACAAAAATATATCATGAAACTCCAATGAACCACAATTGAGCATATTGCCAGTTATATGTCACTATTTCTCACTGCCATACTCTCTTAGATAGCTTATAGCTTTTTTATACCCTCATGCCTTATCAGAAAGTCTGGTATAAGTTTGATTGGACAGAGAAACTATTGAAAGGTGGAAAATAGGGTAAATAGGACAAAGCATTTTTATTCTGTTTATAAAAGAAAATCAGGTTAACAAACCTCTTTCTGCACCAATTCATACTCCTGTGATGTTTCAGACATTTTAAAACCTAAGACAAATAATTATTCAAAAGTCAAAAAATACTTGTAAATTTAGAGGAATTCATTTTCAAGCAGGGTAAATGTGTGTTGCTATACTTCCTATAAAAAAAGAGAAATGCTTATTTTAAGTAATTGTGTTAAAACCAACAACTAAAAGAGCAAAACCTGCACCTTGTGCTCTAGTGCAATTCTGAGATGCTACACTTGAAAATACAGGAACACAAAAACTTAGTTGACTGAGTTTACCAGTTCTCAGCTCCTGGTCTATGAAATGTCACATCCAACTCACAATGGTTTTTTTTTATCCCTCCTCATGCTTTTAGCAGGCATAATCCATGTTGGCAACATTGGGGATGGATAACAAAGAGCACTGAGGTTGTGAAGTATCCATACATCATTACTGTTAATACTCATCTCTCGTGTGTCTTCAGTTATTAGGTTGTAGTCTACCATGCTTTCTCATTTGTGGATATACAGGGATCAAACCTCATCAGTCAGAGTCAGGAGCGACTCTAATGTAAAAGCTAAGGTGATTTTTCCTGTCCATCACCATCGGGAGTGGATCTGCAAATAGGACAGCCAGTCCAGGAAAGTGATCAGAAATATGAGAGAAACCAGACTTTGCAGGATTTAGGAATCTCTGATTGTGTTTCCACCACTTAGAAATCTGCTACCTTTAGTAACTACAACTCCTCAGATCCTGGAGTCAAAAGAGATACTTCCAGGTGACAGACACTCAAGAGAATTTGTTGACTTATACCAATTTGCATTCTAAAAGCAGACCATGAATGGATCAAAAATATTTCTAAATAACTTTTTCACTCTCCTTGTCTGTCACACACAAGCACAGGCACATATGTGCATGCAAAATAGTAGTTCTTTACCCACTTTAGCATTTTCAATGTACTCTCACCCATCTCCACTAGAGCAAACATCCCATAATAAACAAGTGTGTTATCAGCAGAGATAACAATGACACATTCACCACCACTTTGACCTAAGAGATCTTTCTTATCTTTTTTCTTGTGAGCTTTCAGAACCTTTTTACACAGAACACTGTCCTTGAACATTGAGAATATTTCCAGATAAATCTGCCCCTGAATATCATATATGAAAGGTGTCTCCAAGATCCCGCCTTATGTCCCACATTAGATCAGATGAATTCAAAATTATATGCCAACTAGACAAAATGTAAAGGCAAATATTTTATAACAGATGAAAAGTAAGCCCTGTGTAGAAACCTATTGTTTGTACTGGCTCTAAAGAACGAGACTGAAAAGGAGAGAAAGAAATCAAATCAGTTGTTCCTGTTTAAGCAACTGAGAAGTAAAGGTACTTCAGTGATTGCGACCTTATTGAGAGGTAGGGTCTTTCAGAGGTATCAAGTTAAAAATGAGGTTATTCAGGTGGGTCCTAATTTAATGTGACTGATGTCTTGAAGAAAAGGAGAAATTTAGACATAGAAACTGTTATGCCTAGAAGAAAGACAATGGGAAAAGACACAGAGAAGATGGTCATTTGTTAACTAAGAAATGACACCAAGAGCAAATCTTCCCCTCACAGATCTCATTAGGAACTAGTCCTGCTAACACATTGATTTTGGACTTCTAGCCTCTAGTATTGTGAGATAACAACTTTAAGTGTTTAACCACCCGGTTCACAGTACGTGTTACAGGAACCCTAGAAAATGAATACAAATACAGTTTAAGTTTCATCTCTGTAACTGACTCGTTTCCAAATGAGGAGAAAATTTTATCACAAATGTGTCATCATATCACGGTCCATTAAAAAAAAAAACTTATTGAAGAAACATCACATAATTATATTATATTGGTTTGTTTTGTATCATAAACAAACACATAAATGTATATATATATACATATATATAATACATTAAATTCACCACCACCATTCCATTTCTTCCTTTTCCAGTTTGCTCACTCCCTCTTCTCCCCCACTTTCAACCACTAGCTTGATTAACTTTTACAGATGACAGAGATTTTTGTTTGATTTAGTTAATTGCTTGCTTGGTTCCCTTATATACCATATGTGGGCAAAATTGTATGCTGTTTGTCTTTATCACTAAGTCTAATTCCCTCTAGGTCCATCCATGATGTTGCAAAAGGCAGGATTTCATCTTTTTTGATCGCCGAGTAAGATGCCATTGTGTAACTATAATATCTTCCTCATCCATTCAAGGGGCATTTAGGCTGTTCCAGCTCTTGTTTGTTGTGAATAACACTGCAATGATTATGGGGGAGGGCATCTATCATATTCTTCCTCTACAAGTTGAAATTTCACCCAGGGCCTAGAGGCAGGGGCTGCTGATTGGATTCCTCATTTATCTTGATTAGGAAGATTTCTCTGACGAGTCCTAGATTTCTCTCGTGTTACTTCTTTTCTAGATAAATATATTCAGGACATTTTTTGAGTCCTAGGAACATCTTGCCTAAAAGAAGGTTAAAATTCTCTCCTCTCTATTTTTTTTTTTCTGTTTTAAACAGTGAGTGTTATATGCCTTGCATAGACTAGAAACTCAATGCATGTTTTTTGTTTTCTTCTATTCCACTTTCTCCATCAACCAAATTTAATAAGCATTTAAAACACAAATGTGTTTCTGTGATTCAAATTCCCCAAATGAAGATAGTACAATAGAGCCTCAACTCTGTAGCTTGCTGGTATGGATGCCAAGAGTGATTGCAGGTAAAACATGTAGCACCAGGTGGGCACATTGGGATACCTAGTAACTGTTAGCTAGTACTACTTCTAGTATTGCCACTAAATTATTAGTTCTCAGTGGGAACAAGCATCACATTTTAATAACACAACTGTTCACCTGAGACTATAAAAATGTAAAAATCTAACAAATTAAAAAATTAATGATTATTTCTCTTTATGGTTTCAATCTTTCCATATTCATTTAGTTAACCTTTATTTTTCTTTGCTAGGGACTGAACCCAGCAGATGATGCCTATTCACGATGAATGAAGGATCAAGTATCTTATCTCCAAGCCCTCCAACGTCCCTCTATGTAGTTTCATCATATACACATAAGGAGAAGAAAAAGATCATGACGTGAACATGTGCTTATCACCAAACTTCCTCCTTGGTTTGGATCCAAGTTGGCTCCCCAAATAAATAGTAAATAAAATATAATATAAAATAAAATATAATGCATTCTATGAATCTAAACACCAGTACTCAAAGCAAGACTCTCACAATTAGATCTCCAGCTACATTTCAAGTAATTCTATTACAAAGTAAATAAATGTAAATATCTCTCAAGTGTCAAAAACTTAAAGGTAAATTTTTTTCTTCATTCAATTATATTAAATGGTGTGGTTCAGAAATGTTCAGGGATTAGTGATATTAATTTATCTAATGACATTGAAACAGGAAACATGAAAAATAAGCAAATTTGAATAAAAACAAGATGGGGGTGGACTTCAATAGCTTTAATCTCAGGTAAAATTCCATATGTGATGTTACATGGCTTTGAAGAAATACTCTTTAAAAAAATAGAGAAAAGCCTACCTGTGTTGTTTCAAATCTAAATACCAGACAGAATGATGTGATAATTAACTCAACTCTCCATTTTATGCTTGCATTTCTCTTATATTTAGGTAGATATCAATACAGTAGGAAATCTTTTCCTAAGTAAAGAATTTTGACCACACAATCGTGAATGAACACCATTGCCAAGGGATGAAAATCCCTCCTGGGCAGTGATAGTTCTACCACCATGGGGAGGTCAGAATGGAGAACAGTGGGCATCTTGTAAGATCTCATGTGAGTGAATGAACCTTGCCAACGCTCTGCAAAGGAAAACATTTAGCATTCTACTGCACAGGTCAATTGTAGACACAACAGAGTTTTATTCTTTTTTAAAGTCTAAAGCAGCTTCTGTGTTCAGATCTTCCATACATCACTCAGTAACTTCAACATAAACTCTGCTTCCTCATGGAAACTTCTCCTCAGGTTACAGAGTACATGAAAACAAGAGGGAGGGAGCGGGGGGAAATTCCACTCTGTAGTTGGTTCACTTGTGTAATTTCAACAACAGTGACATTGATCAGATTTACTCCTATGGGAAAGTTACAGGCGATGGAATTATTACCCAGTGGTATAGGCTGACTTCCACATCTCTATTTTGGGAATAAATACTCTTTAAGAAATCCTTGAGGTGAATGATTAACACACAGAAATTGCCAAAAAAAGAAAGTACAGATTTGCAGACCTGGGCAGTAGAGGTCCCCATCTCTTGGCTCAGGATAAAGGGGGCAGCAGTCCCCTCCAAGTCCCACAGTACCTAATCCCCACCCCCAGCCCCAGAGGCAGGCACTTCTGATTGACAGGAGGTTTCCACTTATAATCTAAGGAGAAATACTGCTTCACTATTTGTCTGGAATTGTCTCTGATTTTTAGAAGAGCAATTTCATTCCATCTCAGAGAGCATTTCCCAGCATATTTAACCAAAATGGACTAAGTTGGACATCAAAGTTTGAAAAGATTGTATCTTATATAATTTTTCCATATGAACTTCCGTATGAGATACTTTCTTTTAACTAAATGTGTTCTGTGAAAGAAACTACATTAAGAAATAATGTGATCAGATGGATTAGAGGGAATTATGTTTTGAGAAAGAAGTCAGAGGGAGAAAGGCAAACACCATATGATTTCACTCACAGATGGTATAGAGAGAAACCAAACAAACAAATAAACTGAACCAAACAAAACTTGACTTCATTTTTAAGAACAAATTAGTGTTTACCTGAAGGGAAGAGGGAGGAAGGGTGGGCAAATTGAATAAAAGGAATCAATTATATGGTAAAGGATAGAATTTAACTGCTAGGGGTGAACTTAATGTATTATACACAGATGTTTATTTATAATAATGCCCATTTTAAACCTATAATGTTATAAGACAATGCTACTTCAGCAAATTAAAAAAAAAAAGTAAAGTCTCCTAAACTGAGCCTATAAAATAAAACTAAACACAGAGATGCCAATTTAAAAACAACATTTAAAATAAAATTCAGTCTTTTGAGAGGGCCTCCTTATGGATTTGATGTATATCTGTAACAACAAAAATCCTTCAAGTGACATGAGAGAAGTCAGGGCTTCCCCTTCATGATTTGTAAGCAGACAGCTGGAGTTGCAAACTCATCTCTTTCACTCTGTGTGATCTAGGCTAGCAATTTTCTTCTTGGGGCATCTATTTTTTCATCTGCAAATTGGAAAAAACAGAAGCACCTCTCATCTGGTTTTGAGAGTATTAAATAACATGATGCTTGCATAGGAATTAGAAAAGTGCCTGGTAAACAGAAAATTCTAAATAAATGTTAGCCAAATTATTGTTCAAGAAATAGAATAATAGGTTTAATGAGATTGCTACTGATGCCCAATGGAAAAATATATGAAATGTATATAGCTTCTAAGTATATAGGATGTGTTATGTGTGTGTATATATATATACATATATAATATATATATTTCATATACACAATATATGTATATACACATATACTGTACATTATATATATATATATGCATACATACACACAATATCACAACATATAGTGATGCTGTGTGCACTTAGGATTCAGAAAATCTGATTATGTCTGCAGCATAACATCAATGAGCCCTTGAAGTTGAGCAAAAGACTAAGGGGCTCATTCAAACCACAGAAGATGAATGAAAGACATGGGGCTGATGTTGGAGAGAGAGAAGAGTAGTAAGGTTCACACCATGTCTGCTACTCAAATATTTTGCCTACCTCCTACAGAATCCTTGACCAAAATGTTTGGTTTGTCAATAAAAAGGACCACGAAATCAAACAAAAAATTGGGGAGGAATTTACTAAAATTTGCCTGGAACATTAAGAGTTTACAGTAGTGACCCTGGTCTAAAAGTCTCTGTTTACCTGGCAATGATGTAAGACATTGTTGGGAAGGTCTGAGAGATAAAGCCAGTCTTACTGAGCAAGCAAGTGCTGAACTTGAGTAGCTTCAGGACAGACATGACAGACAGCTAGAGTGGTCTTCACCAGTGGGCACCCCAGAGGCATCAGCAATAGCTGATGTAGCTATTGGCAGCAACATTGAAGGACATCTCTACAGGGACCCAGCTCAGAAGAGTAGGAAATAATGATTTTTTTTGTGGTCAGAAAGAGGACTAACTGACTGAGCACAGCTGAAACTACCCTGGTGCTTAGCAATCCTCTGTACTGACTGCTACCATGAACAATTGAAGAGGCACTCTTCACATGCAGGCAGGTACTCTGGTCCAGCACCTGATGCTCACTGGCAGAAACTTTGGATGTCTGTTCTCACCAGGACCATCCACCCTAGACAACTGGAAAGGAGTTCTAGCTGGAGCAAATACTTCTAGTTGTAAAGATTCTCATAGAGTGATGCTTTTACTTAGTGCTAAAAGTTTGCAGCCCTTATCTGATTGACCACAATCTTCTGTGAAAGGAAAAGAAGCATATTTTTGTCTCAGTTGTGCATGTGGCAATAGAACTATAAAAAAATAAATTGATGACTTTATCACAGTCACTAAATGGAGCTAATATCTGGGCTGGAACTATGACATCCCTTTAGTGTAAACACATTTAAACATTATCACATTTTCATAACCTTGTTTAATAAGGGATTTGAAAGCACAGTCTAAAAATGTAAAAATGAATTTTTATTTTAAACAAGGAGGAAGTCCAAAAAACAAAACAATCTGAAACCAAAACAAAACCTTAAAGCTTGGAATACTTTCTTTTCTCTCTCCCTCAATACTGTACTGCTACTGTTTGTTTCTCTGTTTACATATACCCCTTATTACACCATGTGGTCTTCATCCTGATTGCCCTCACCCCAGCCCCTATTCTCATCATTTCATGCTTGGCTATTTTAACAACATACTGTTGACCAAATTTCCTCCAGGACCTGTCTTCCCCAGCAAGTCTTTGTAGTACACTCTCTCTGAGGACAAGAATCTTGTTCTCTGCTGTAACGTCAAGTAGGGGATCCCCGGTTGCCTTTTTTCAAAAAATCTTTTCAATATTTGTGTAGGAAACAGTCTTAGAAGATAGTGATGGTATCTTTTTCACCAGTAAGGGTAGACAGGCTTGTTGTCCATTATAAGAGCTTTGGATTCTCTAAACTTAGGATTCTCCTATAACTCAGTTCTTCTAGTATGTAGGTATCATCTGAGTGTCACCTTGTAGTAATGAGGCTTAGAGAAACATGTGTAAATGCTTGTTTGCTACTGCTACTATTCTCTTGCTGCTTTTACTGCTCGGAGTAATCAATTGTCCCCTGATTCATATATGGAGTCTCATGATACAGCTAAGGTACAGAACAACTGAAACAGGTGGAAATGCAGAAACAGAGCAGTCATTCTGGAAAACAATTTGCAGTTTCTTAAAAAGTTATATATACATCTATCTATGATTCAGAAATATCATTCTTAAATATTTAGCCTAAAGAAGTCAAATCTAAATCTGGTCACACTTCACTGGCACACAAATGTTAATAGCTTCTTTATTCGGAATTGTCTGAACTTGTAAACAGCCTAAATGTCCTTTAATGCCTGAACTGATAAACATTATGGTATGTCTGCACAGTGGCATACTATATGGCAGTACAAAAGAACCAACTATAGAAACACAGAACAACTTGGATAAATTGCAAAGGCATTATGCTGAGTGAAAAAGTCTCAAAAGGTTATCTACTGTATAATTTCATCCATATGATATTTTCTGAAAAAAATCTACAGGAATCGAAGACAGATCAAAGATTAAGGGTATGGTGGAAATTGTGATTACATGCACAATGAAGGATTTTTGGAGGTAGTCTTATCTGTTCAGTATCATCATTGTGGTGGTGATTACATAAATTTATTTGTGTATTATGATTCATACAACTGTGTATAAAACAACTTGACTGAGTATTGTCTTCAAAATTAAATTTTAAAATTTCACTAAATGGCTCACCGAATACATCTAATCACTATTCCGTAAGTTTCTGAATGATGTATCGCTTTCTGAGAAATAATTAATATGTAGTAAAATGAACATATCCTAATTATACAGGTCAACAAGTTTTGACAATATGACAGATAACTAAGTTTTGACACATAATTCTACATCTATTTCTTTTTGAGAAGTTTGTACCTTTTTATATTCATTTTCCCATTATGAAAGCTGTTATAACATATCTGAGTGATATTATGACTCATATTTTCTTATTATTTTGTCTATTTTTCTTACGTTTAATCAAGACTAAAAAGCATTAACTTAGCCGTCTCAGTTAATTCATCACATCTGAATGAATACACTAAGGAAATATTTTACTTTTTCCTGTTTCATCCATAATAAAATCTCATATTTTAAAAATTATTTTTAATACTCTAAGTATAGCCACATTATGTTACTATATAGAAAACTTAGGAGGCACACCAAGACATACACTCAGCATATAGCATAGATAGAAATTCTAATGCCAGTTATAACCAACTATAATGATATGTAGTAAAAAAACTTTCTTGTATAAATACGGCAAAAAATTAACATCTCTAATATACTTCATCTTCTTCTTTAAAGACTGATTCTTTCTATACTGATAGAATATAGTTTAGCCAATACAGATTTTAAAATGTAGACAAATTTAATAAACCAATAACTTGCAGCATGATAATACTTAAGTATAACTACCCCAAAACCTAATTCAATGGCCAAGCAAATCATAAATAAATGTTGGATCTTATTTTAGCCAGACTCAAATGGATTTGTAGTCAGTAAAAGATATATACACAAAAACTTGAAAGGAATATAAATGGCATATGATATATTTTATTCAGAGACAATGAAAAATGAAGAGAAGATGATTCAAACAAGCACAACTACTTTACAATTCTTTCACATTTTAACTCTGAAAAAAAAAAATCTAGTGTCAAGACCAAACCTGTTCTTTAACCAGCCAAGCAAGTACAAAAATATGATCAATACTATAAAGAGAAAAATCTAACCCCAACAATTCTGGTCTTGAGAACGACAGTGATTCTTGGGTGACAGGGAGGGCATCTCTTTGATCAGTGGTTTAACACTTTCCAGCATCTCATTTAGCACTTTTTGAGATCCACTGTTAACCAGAGCAGTTAATCTACTTGCTTATTCACTTCTTCTTTCCAGATTCAGAATGAGCTGAAAAATAGTGAGTATCTTGGGAAAAACTCCTACTGGGCATTTGCAGAGGTGCAACCTCTCCTTAGTCTACTGGAAGCTTAATGTAATTTAGACCCTTTCTGGTGTCTTACTTTTAATTTATTATCAAAATAATAAATTGCACACATTAAAAAGGAGTACTCCTACCCCTTAACTAGTCTTGTTCATCTTGCAAGAGATAGGAATTTCCTAGTCTGCTCACTTCAGAATCCTGGCAGCTCTTGTTATATGGAGTGCACCCTAGCTGTTCAGGCTTCTACTTTAATAGTACGGGATGGAATTCCTTTATTTCAGGGCTTTATGAATATAATAAAATTGCTTCTTTTGATTGAATGGCTCAACTCTAGAACACTAGTCAGTTTAGTTTTTAGAATATTTAAAACAAATTGCAAATCACAGATAGAGCAATTCTTGTTTTGACCTCTCTCTCTTTACAAAGGAATGGGTGCCATAGGTACTAGAGCAAGAGCAACTAACAGAGAGTCTTTGCTCTATCCCTGTCCTGACCCTTGGTGTTTGCCAGCACCCTGGTTTTATAACATGCACTAATCACCTTCCGGGACTATATTGTTTAATTTACCATACTGATCCTTTATCAGGACTTCCCTTTTAATGGCAGCTCAATATCAGACTCATAGATGGCAAATAATCTAGGTTCAGACTTCAGATTCTCCATTCACTAGCTGAAGTAAAAGAAGAAACTCACTGTGCCTTAATTTTTTCATCTCAAAAGTGGGGATAATAATATCTACTGTGTAGATTTATTTAAAAGGATTAAAAGAGCTCATATGTATAAGAGGTTGTAACGAAGTCTGTACAGTATGGGCAATACATAAATTTTAGATACTCTTTTTAAAAGACCAAATTGTGACCCATATAAAGTCTACTGATAAGCAGAAATCTGTATGGCATGGGTCCCCCAGAGGAAAAATGTACAGAAAAAAACAAACAAAAGGAAAATAATGTAAATTTTAAAAGGGGGAAAGGGTAGAGAATAGAGCTCTATGGCACACTTTTTCAATCTGTGAGGTTTCTTTTCTGGAAGATATTCATCTGTTGGTGAAAAGATGTCTCAGACTCTTTTACTTCAACATGTAAGAGTGAGAATAGCAGTGGCGCTTACTCAACTTTGTGTCCTTGGTGTCTAAAACATGACTGAAAACATAATAGACTGCACAATATTTCTGGAACCAAAATTGTTGACAGTATGGGTGGGATACTGGCCATGGAAACAGTTACCTTATTTTTTGACTCTGCTTTAACTTCTTTGTGTAATCGGGAGAATACAAAACTCAATTGACAAGATCAAATTGAATGTTTGGAGAACACTTTTTGAACAGTCTTGGAGGGGTACAAACCTGCAGTCCAACAAGCTGAACAAATGAAGAGTGTCACAAGAAGCAATCAACACGGGACCTGGCCTGAGAGGCTGTTGACATTCTGTGTAATTACTACAAGTGCACGCTGGGTAGTCCACCTCATTGTAAATTTCATTTCCAACACTGTATGGTATCAAATTAAAAAAAAAAAAGCAATGAAGATATAGCCATTAGCAAAGCTGGATTGGAACTCCTAGAAAATGTCAAGGAGATCTTAATTGTACTTTATATAATGGTCTCCTAGGCTAATAAGATATGATCTAAAACCATTAGGTATGAGAAGGTAAACATTTTAAGAGCACATTTTTTGCCAAAAGGCTCTTCATCTTTATTTGACAACTCTCACTCAGCCTTGAGGTAAAGCATTGCCGTGTCCTGAAATAACAGATATTATTTGTGACAGAGTCTAAGAGGCCCTGTGGTGTGGGAGAGTATTCAAAGATAATGAACATGGAGAAATGATGTCTATAAATCTGATTCCTAAGTCATACATCACCCTTCCCCACCTCCCACCCTAGCAGAGGAGTGTGCAGGTATGCTCTAAAAGTTATTTCCTTGTCATGTAGTATGCATTTCCAAAATGCTGGGAAACACCCACTACTCTGACAAGCTTCAGAACACATAAATCTATTTAGCCTTATAAATGACTGAGATTCATTTTCTCAAGGTCGGAATCTCGCCAACAGAGAGTCATATATTCATGTCTTGTTTCTTCATGAGCTTCTGCAGTGTAATTAGATCCCTCTAGTTGTTAGAGATTTTAGTCTGCTCTCAATTACTGACATAAGTCCCTCACACTCCAATATATAGATCAACACTTTTTGTCTTCTTGTTTTTAATAGAGTTCATGTCAAAGTAACAAGAAAGAATATTATCTAATCCTCAATAAGATACATATCTCAGTGAGCAGTGGAGTCCCTTCTACCTTCTTCACCACTCAGTTAACACAGGGGTCTAATGGTTGATTACTCCAAAGAGGTAAATATGAAAGAAAAGCAACAAAATGAATATATTCCTGTAATTGCATAATCTAGTTAAACATTATGCAAACTCATAGACTATGAATATGCAAAGAACTTTGTTAATTCTATGAAAACTAGATTGACTGCTTTGTCAATGGTGAAATTTTAAGTGTGTTCTATTAAAATTCATTAAGTGAAAATATATTTGCTAAAGCAGAACTTTATTTAAATAGACATTCCAGTTAGTAGTGGTAAGTGACTACAATTGGCAATTTGGTACTGTTTGTAAATATAGCTTAGAAATCATTGTTTGGACATGTGGACTGTGGTTCCAGTTTGTCTCAATGGTGTGTGTATCCTGGCAAGCAGCCTAATGTTTCTCTATTTGTACCAGGAGAACATGACCACTGAGGGAAATTTGTACAGTGCTTTGGGACACCTGCACAAATCGTGCTGTTTCAAACAGATATTAAGACAGTATTTGTTTCATCTACTGCAAATCAGAATAATACTTTCCTTAATACTGGGTGCGCACTCTTTACTAAAGTGTGTTTGTTTGTTTCATTAAACATTAGCTCTTTGGGATTAGATGTTATATGAAATGGCCTACTTTTGTCAAATAAATTTGTGAAATCCTAAAGTAAACAAAGTGAAACAAAAGCCTGACTCAGGGACTTCTCAGAACCTTGAAAATGCTAATGAGCGTTATGTATCTCCTTGTTATAAGGTGTTCCCAAACTTCCTTGAAATAGCCTTTGAGGGGAAATGAGGGGTGATAAGTTTGGGGGGAAGCATTTCTGAAATGCTTGTCAGAATAATCAACATTATTAAGTGCTGTCCAAATACCTTAATGAGGAAGTTGTGTTGAAAAACTTTTCTGTTCTCTTAATGTCATATACAGCTTGCCTTAGTTGACCAGCACTTAACTCACAGACCAGGTTTTCATCCCTCTGTAAAGCATACTAATCAAATCATAATGAATTGCTGGTTTTGTAGGTTAGAAAAATGATGAAATAGCTGTTATTTTCATGTATTTTTATCTAATATCCATGCCTCTGGTAGATTGAACTCTAGGGGCTAGTGGACTAAATTCTAGAACACCTGCAAACTACCAGTCCTACCAGGTGAATTTGATGCTAACCAGAATCAGTTGCATTTGTTCTCGGATATTTTATGACAGCTGTGCCTATTCCTGTAATAGCATAATCTAGTTAGATATTATGCAAACTCATAGACTATGAATATGATTATGCAAAGAAAGTTGTTGATTCTATGAAAACTAGATTGACTGCTTTGTCAATGGTGAGATTTTAAAAATTGCTATAAAATGCACATGGGTGAGTTAGTCTAAAAGACCTGAAGGGACTCGACTTCCGTATGGTGACTCAATAGGATGCACTTTTGGGTTGCTTCCTACAGACACCAAACATCCCCCCACCCCAATTACCTATTTTCCTGAGACAAACATCAAGAAACAACCAGCACTTCAGCTGCAGATGGATCAGTGACGACTAACAGTGGGTGAGGGCACCCAGCGGGGTTCTCGGCTAAGCCGAATATTTGAATTTGGGATGGAACTAGGAGTCTCCGGATGCATGTTGGGGCAGAGGCTAGGAATTTCAGGACCAGCTATGGAGGCAGCGAGAGCTAGGCCAGTGGGACAGAGTCACGGAGCCACGGAGGGCCAACTTGGGAGGGGGTGAGAGGAGAGCCAGCGCATCGGGAGTTGAGCTGGAGCCAGGGCATGGTGAAATAGTGCTGGGTGAAGCCATAGCCAGAAATTAGCCAAATCAAAACCCTCCCATAACCATTTCACGCTAGAGCCTGTGGTCCAACAAATGGAAATCCTGCTCATCAGAAACCCTTCCCATCAGATGCCTCACCCCCTGGATTACAGTGAGAAGGCAGTCCCAAACCTCAACTCTACCCACTAGCTCCACCTCCTGAGTAGATGAAACTCCATCTTGATTACCTATCCTGGGCAAGTCAAAGCTATGCAACACCAGAGAAACCAAACCCTCAGAAATATCAACAGAATGCTGAATAGAGCAAAAGCACAGATAAATATACGTGAAATGATGGATCCAATCAAAAACCCAGGGGAAAGTCTGAATGCAGCAGACATATATAAATAACCTGATGAGGAATTTATGGTAACAGTGATTAACTTACTCATGGGAATCCAGAATTCAATAGAGGGGTAAACGAGAATGTCAAGAAAGAAAGAGAAGAATTAAAACAAGACATCAAACAGGTAAGAGACACAATGACTGAATTAAAGAACTCAATAGAGAGTCTCATCAATAGGATGGATCAAACTTCCAATAGAATCAGTAATCTGGAAGATAAGACAAAGGAACTCAATCAAGCAAACCAGCAAAGAGATAAAGATATTCAAAGAATCGAAGACAGTATTCGAGACCTCTGGGATAACATCAAAAGGAACAACATTCACATCATAAGGGTCCCAGAGACAGAGAGAGAAAAGGGGGAAGAAACCATATTTGAAGAAATAATAGATGAGAACTCCTCCAATTTGAAGAATATAGCAAGCCTCCAGGTCCAGAAAGCTCAGAGAGTTCCTAATAAAAGAAACCCAAACAGAAATACACTTAGACACATGATTGTAAAAATGTTAGAAATACGAGATAAAGAAAGACTATTAAAAGCAGCCAGAGAAAAATGTGTCACATATAGAGGAGGCCCCATAAGAATATCAGTAGAGTTCTCAAATGAAATTCTACAGTTTGAAAGAGAATGGCATAATATATTCACAGCGCTGAAAGAAAAGGATTTTCAACCTAGAATATTATATCCAGCAAGATTATCATTCAGAATTTAAGGAATGATAAAAAAAAAAAACCCTTTTCTGACAAGCAAAAGTTAGAGGAGTACATCACCACAAAACCAGCTTTGCAAAAAATATTAAAGGATGCTCTATAAAGTGTAAAGAAATCACACAGAAAAACATTAAGACAGCAAATATTAAAAGTGGGAAAGAAGAGAAGAGAACAAAAATGTAGATAGTTAGAATGAGTGGAAGACTAATATATTTTCAAATAAAATTGGGTCATAAACATAGAACAGTGAATCCTAACTTCAGGATAACCTCAAAATACATCCTCAGGGAGAAAGCAAAGAGGAAAACAAAAGGTGAAATCAAACAAAACATAACTGCACCCATCCAACCTAAAAAGAGAAAGAGAACAAAGTCATCATCTGGAGCAACATACAAAAGAAAAATTATAAAATGACACTAAGAAGCTATATTTCAATAATCACTCTAAATGTTAATGGACTGAACTCACAAGTCAAATGACGCACAGTGGCTGAATGAATTAAAAAGTATAACCCAACTTTCTGTTACATTCAGGACACCCACCTTCTTCCAAAAGATAAACAAAGACTCAAAGTCAATGTCTAGAAGACAATCCTATGGTTGAATGGCAACCTCAAAAGAGCAAGAACAGCTATACTCATATCAGACAAAACAGACTTCCATCTAAAAAGCATAACAAAAGACAAAGATGGACACTATATGATGATTAAAGGATCAATCCAGCAGAAAGACATAATGTTTATTAACATATAGGCACCAAATGAAGGAGCATCAAAATATATCAAACAAGTATTGTTAAACCTGAAGAGAGACATTGACAGCAGCACAATAATAGTGGGGGACTTCAACACCCCACTTAAAACAATGGAAAGCTCAATCAGGCAGAAAATTGACAGGGAAACAGCCACTTTAAATGACAATCTGGAACAGATAGGTCTAATAGATATATACTGATCAATTCACCCAACAATTACAGATTTCACACTCTTCTTAAGTGCTCATGAAGCATTCTCAAGGATAGACCTTATGCTGGGACACAAAACATCTCTCAACAAATTTACAAGGATTTAAGTCATACCAAGTATCTTCTCTGACCACAATGGCCTAAAACTGGAAATCAACCACAAAAAGAAAGCTGGAAGACCCCCACTAATTAGAAACTCAACAACATGCTCCTGAAGGACTCTTGGGCAAAAGGGGAAATCAAAGAAGAACTTAAATAATACTTAGAGACAAATGAGAATGAGGACACAAGCTACCAGAATCTATGGGATGCAACAAAAGAGGCACAGGGGAAAATTCATCACAATCCAGGCCTATCTCAAGAAAAATAAAAGTAAAAAATGAACAACTTAACTCTACATTAAAAAAAAAAACTAAGGAAAGAAGAACAATCAAAGCCAAAAATTCAAATAAACAAAATAGAAAACAAAAAGACAACCCAGCAGATCAATGAAACCAAAAGTTGGCTCTTTGGAAAAATTGACAAGTCATTGGCTAGACTCACAAAATAATAAAAGGGAGAAAACTCTCATAACTAGAATCATAAATGAAAGGGAAGAAGTTATAATAGATACCACAGAAATTCAAAACATCATAAGGGACTGCTATGAACAGCTCTATGCCACAAAAATCGACAACCTTGAGGACATGGACAGCTTTCTACAAAAGTATAGTATACCAAGATTAAGCCCAGAAGAATTGGAGAACTTGAACAGAAGATCACGAGAAAAGAAATTGAAGAAATAATCAAGAGCACCTCTAATAATGATAGCCCAGGACCGGATGGTTTCTCTAATGAGTTCTACCAAACCTTCAGAGAAGAATGAACACCTATTCTTCTCAAGCTTTTCCAAAATATTGAAGAACAGGGAACTTTCCCAAATAGTTTTTATGAGGTTAACATTACACTGATACCAAAAGCTGACAGAGATGTCACAAAGAAAGAAAATTATAGACCAATATCTCTAATGAACATAGATACAAAAATTCTCAGCAAAATATTAGCAAACCAAATTCAACAATGCATCCAAAAAAATTATCCATCATGATCAAGTGGGATTCAACCCAGGGCTGCAAGGATGATTCAAGATACATAAATCTATTAATGTCATACACCATATCAAGAAGAGTGAAGAGAAAAACCTTTACATGGTCATATCAATAGATGCAGAGAAAGCTTTTGACAAGATCCAACTCCCATTTATGATGAAAGCTCTGCATAAAATGGAAATAGAAGGGTCATACCTCAGCATAATAAAGGCCATATATGAAAAACCCACAGCCAACATCATTGTCAATGGTAGAAAATTGAAAGTATTTCCTCTTAGGTCAGGAACAAGGCAAGGTTTTCCATTCTCACCATTGCTGTTTAATATTGTACTGGAGGTCTTAGCCAGAGCAACTAGGCAAGAAAAGGAAATAAAAGGAATCCAAACTGGAAAGGAGGAAGTAAAACTCTCATTATTTGCACATGACATGATCATATATATTGAAAAACCCAAAAACTCTACCAAAAAATTCTAGAACTCATCAATGAATACAGTAAAGTGGCAGGCTACAAAATCAATGCACAAAAATTTGTTGCATCATTGTACATAAACAACATGCTAGAAGAAACAGAAATCACAAAAATCATACCATTTAAAATAGAAGCTAAATTAATGAAATGCCTGGGCATATACCTAACAATGGAAGTAAAAGATCTATACAACGAAAATCTCAAGTCCTTCTCAAAAGAAATAGAGGAGGACACAAAGAAATGGAAAGACATCCCCTGTCCATAGCTGGGAAGAATCAATATCATCAAAATGACCATCTTAACCAAAGCAATATATAGGTTTAATGCAATCCCCATTAAAATCCCACAGGCTTATTTCCAGTAAATAGAACAAAAAAAACTTAACATTTGTATGAAACAGCAAAAGTCCCTGAATATCCAAAGCAATCATTAGAAAATAGAACAAATCTGGAGGGATTGCACTTCCACATTTTGAACTACACTATAAAGCAATAGTGATCAAAATGGTATGGTACTGGAATAATAACAGAGGCACAGATCAGTGAAATAGAAATGAATCACCAGAAATTGACCCACTCACGTACAGTCAGTTAATCTATGACAAAGGAGTCAAAAGCATTCAATGGAAAAAGGAAAGTCTCTTCAACAAATGGTGTTGGGAAAACTGGACAGTCGCATGCAAAAGAATGAATTTAGACCACAAACAACATTTGCAAAAATTAATTAAAAATGGCTGAGAGACTTGTACGTAAGACCAGAAACTATAAAGCTCTTAGAAAACCACATAGGAAAGACTTTTCAGTCGTAGAGAAGCCTTTGGGGACTCAACTCCACCATCAAGGGAAACAAAAAGAAAAATAAGCAACTGGGACTACATCAAACTAAGGAGCTTCTTCACAACAAAAGAAAACATCACCAAAACCAAAAGGAAACCTATGAACTGGGAGAAGATATTTGCATTTGACATTTCTGACAAAGGTTTAATATCTAAAATATACAAAGAACACACGAAACTCAGTGACAGAAGAACAGGCAATCCAATCAAAAAACAGGAGGAGGAATTGGAAGGACACTTTTCTGAAAGTGATATGCAGATGGTCAACAGGCACATGAAATTATGTTTCTACTTGCTGGCTACCAGGGAAATGCAAATTAAAACAACAATAAGATATCACCTTACACCTGAAAGACTGGCTATTATCCAAAAGTCTGGAAACAACAAATGCTGATGAAGATATGGAAAAAAATGAACACTTTTGCACTGTTGGTGGGAGTGCAAATTGATACAACCCCTATGGAGAACATTTTGGAGCTTTCTCAAAAAACCGAGGATGGAAATTCCATATGATTCTGTCATTCCACTTCTGGGCATCTACCCAAAAGATACAAAAGCACCCATCTGCAGAGATGTATGTACCCCATGTTTATTGTGGCCCTAGTTGCAATAGCTAAGAACTGGAAATTACCTAAGTGCCCAACATCAGATGAATGGATAAAGAAGGTGTGGTACATATATACAATGGAATACTACATAGCCCTTTGGAGAGATGAAACCCTGTCATCTGAATCAACATGGATTGAACTAGAGTGGATTATGCTAAGTGAAACAGGTCAAAAGAAGAAAGACAGATACCAGATGACCTCACTTACAGATGGAATGTGAATAGACAAAACAAAGGGACAGATTAAAAAATAACGAACCCTGAAACTTTTGAAGCAGAACTGAGGTGACCAAAAGGGAATGGGGTGGGTGGGGACAAATGGTAGTGGAGCCTACTGGACAATGGGGAAGAACACTTGGTGATTTGGTGGAGGGCAGCGTGTGTTGAAATATATCTAATAAATGGGGAAGCTATACAAAGGAAATTATTTTAATGGATATAATAAAAAATAAATTAAAATAGAATGCTTCTCACTCAGGAAAAAAGACCTGGGGGAAAATCTTAAAATTCTGGAAGTTTATGCCCTCCATTTTAAGTGATTTTTAAGTATTACTCTATTGCAAAGAAACTGAAGCTGGATATAAGTGATAAATTATGTGTGTGTGGTTTATGGGAAGAATCAGAATTCCTATTAAAAGACCTATATTTAATGAATCAGCTTCAAATCTATGTCAAAAGATTGATAAACATAGTGGGATTTTACCTAAGTTTTTAATAACTGGTATGATTTTGATATTAACCACCAAGGACAAATTCCTCTCTCATCAGAAAGAATAGTCAAACTTTGTGAATTGTATAGCAGTCCAGCATATGCTGACTAAAAGTCAGATCTGTCTACAAATCCCTTAGGTTAAAATATAGCATTTCGATAGTTTATATCATTTTGAAACAATTCTATGTTTCAGATAAATGTTTTGATTATCTGACTAATCGCTACTTCTTATCACCTCAGAAGAAGGTGTCTCTTGAATTACCACTGTTAGCTTGAGGAAGCTGGAACCGAGAGGGCAATGCCTCGGCAGAGCAGATCCTGTAACTGCGGGAGAGCAGCACATACATTCCTGCAGTTGTCTTATGCTCAGAAATAGAGTTAAGAAGGCAGCCCCGCTGAGTCAACTCAAACCAGCTGGCTATGCAGGAGCACTAACCAGCCCGACCAACCCAGAGTAACCTCTACCTCATTGTAATAGATTTAATATAAAATTTGTATATGGACCCATACATTTTAAGTTCATTATAGCAAACTAAATTATGGGTAGTGAGCATGTGCATCTGAGGGACACCTGGTCCTGGAAAAGACAGCCTTTTCCCTAGAAATCTCTACCCAGAAACACCCCTGGAACAGAGAAAAGGAGGGGCTGTGCAAAAACCTGTCATCAATATGGGAACCCCAAGGAGAATAGAACTCAGTGTTCACTTGAACCTGACCTGCTTCTCATCACCTTGAGGACTGTACTATCACTTTCTTGCCTGTTTCAATAAATTGCCTGCTTCAACTTTTGTCTTCTGCGTCTTGTGTGCTAAATTTACACATGAGATGCAAGAACCTGGATTGAGGCTCCAGTCTCCTTGGGAGCTCTCACGCTAAGACTACAACTATTAACAGTACAAGACCCTATTCTAACATGGTTTACAAGGTACTTTCCACATAGATGATCCCCTTTAGGGGTTAGGAAATGAAGAAAGGAAGGATGACTCCTGGAAACTGTACTAGAAGAAACCCCTTTGAAAAGCAACCACAACAGCTGGTGGATTCTAGAAATCAGAATTTCATTACACACATAGTGTCTTTGTTAATTAAGCGTTTAGTGAAAGAAAACAGTCATGAAGAGGAAGAAAGCAAAAAGAAGAAAGGTTTGGAACTGGATTCCTAGTTTGAGTTGGACAGTCAGTAACTCCACAGCCAGAAGGCAGTTTTTGTCTCACTGAGGTGGAAACTGGAGGGATAAGGTACTGAGGGTGTGACTGCCCCCTTCTAATCATTGGCTAATCCCAGGGGTAAAAGGAGTGCTGTCTTGTCTACTTTAGAACGACAATCCTGCAGCCTACCTAGAAGAGCTGGAGGTTCATAACTGGGAGTCAATCCGAACAGGAAGAATAATAAAGGGGGACTCTCAAAGGACAAAAACGTAAGGTTTATCCACAAATGTCAGTTTTCAACTAACTGGAAATAAAGCAGTAAAGAATATTTCCAGTGTTCTTGGAGGCAGTAAAACAATGGCAAATTAATTATTTTGTTTAAAAATTGTATCTGGGGTGTAATTTTCTATAATTTCACTTTTTTTTAATCAGCCATCTCTTCTTTTGAATTATCCGTTATTGTTAACCTGTGGCTAGAGAAAGTCTAAGTTAGAGGGTATGCTTGCTACCCAGAAGTGACACTGTAGACTCTTGCTAGTTGTGTGTTGGAGTATTCTGGGAGCCTTAGTAAATACAGGTGCTCAGGGTCATTTCCAGAGATTCGCAACTGACTGGTCTGGATGATGCTGAGGCACAGGATTTTAAAGACTTCCCACCTCAAATGTTGTCAGTGGACCAGCTGTGTCTGCATCACCTGAAAACCTGTTAGAAATGCTGGAAATCAAGTGCTACCCTGGTCCTCAGGGAATCAGAATCTGTGTTTCAGCAAGACTCCATGTGAATTGTAGGTACATTATAGCTGAAATATCTAGTAAATATTAAACTGGTGCTCAACATATTTTTAGAGACTTCCAGTCTATAAGAATAAATTAGTGGTGATAAAAGGACAGGGGAAGGGGGTGGGCAAGTCTTGTGTAAGGATAAGTTATATCGAAAAAGAATCGGACTGTTAGCGGTGAACTTGATGTGGTTTATACAGATGATGATTACAGTGACGCACACCTTAACTCTATGTAATGTTATGATGCCATATTACTTCAACAGATGCTTAAGAAATTAAATGAAAAGCATTGCCAGAGAACCTAAGTTAGACTCAACTGAGATGCTTTGTTTGTTTAACAAACTGCAGGTTTCTGGCCCCAACTTATCTCCTGAATGAGACTTGCTAGGGGAGAGGGTGATGTTAGGGGATGAGTGGGGCGCTGGGGTGGGACATGAGCCTGAGACATCAATAGTTTGACAATCAACAGATGACTCTTTGTAGGCATTTAAATTGAGAACAAGAGATAGGGGGATATAGGGAGGGTTTGGTAAATAGGTAAAAGCTTTCAACTACAGGTTGAGTAAGGTCTGTTACTATAGTTGACAGCAATGTATTGCAAAATTGAAATTTGTTAAGAGAGTAGAACTTAAATGTTTCACCAAAAAAGGAGAGGTAAATATGTGAGGTGATGTATGTGTTAATGAAATAGACAGGGATAATTCTTTCACAATGCATGCATATATCACATCAGCCTATTGTGCACTTTAAATATCATACAATTGTATTTGTTAATTATACCTCGGTAAAGCTGGAAAAAACAAATAAATTGAGAACCACTGTTCTAGATAAACTGGTACTACAAAGATCCTGGGTCCCAAAGTCTCTGGAAGGGATAGTAAGCAGGGGAGACGGACTGACTGGTTGTATGCACATGTGTTGTCATGAAGCATCACCCTCTGCTTCTGAGTCAAAGTAATAGGAACTTAAAAGGAGATCCTCAGATCGTCGATTCGGGGGCAATTAGTGACCTCTCCTTTTAGAAACACATCAGTTTTCAGGGCATAATCTGAGATGCTTATTTGCAAAGTTTGGGAACAGGTCCAGTGCTTTTGTTCCTTATCAGATTTTAAAGTAGTCAAACTCAGAAATAAAGTTCATTCATGGGGACCAAAGACTCTCTTGTAGACGTAATTGACACAAACTCGTGTAAACGTATTTTCTCCCTTTACTCCATTATACCAGCTAGGGTCTTGCTTCTAAATGAAGAAACTCCCTTATAAGATAACAACTAAGGAGGTAGCAAGCATTGAATGACAGCCTTCACAAGAGCAAGTTGATGCATGTAAGTCTTCGATAGCATCGTGTTGGCTTCATACATGGGTGTTAATATAGTCCTCCAAATTCCAGAATAAAAGAAAATTCCACTGTAGCCTTATTTTCAGGTATATATACGTTATGGCTTATTGTCATCATCATAGGTCTAGGAGGGACCTTGTACTGTTTTGTATTAGTTTTCTAGGACTGCCAAAGTACTAGACATTCGGTAGGGTAGGACATCAAAAATGTATTGCCTTACAATTTTGAACATAGAAATCTGAAATCAAGGTGTTAGCAGGTTCATGTTTTCTCTGAAGATTCTAGGTGAAGAGTTCTTATTTTCTCTTTAACTTTTGGTGGTTGCTAGCAATTCTTGGCATTCCATATCTTATTGAGGCACCACTCCAGTCTCTGCTCCATGGTCATATGGCATTCTGCCTATATGTCTTCACAATGTCTTCCCTCTGTGTATGACTTTATATCCCTTCTTTGATTGCAAGGACACTGCTCATATTGGATTAAGGGCCCACTATACTTCAGTCTAACCTCATCATCACTAATTATATCTGCAGCTATCCTATTTCCAAATAAAGTCAGACAGAGATTCTAGGAAGGACATGGATTTGGAGGGGACACTATTCAACCTAGTAATGTTTTAATGTTTTTCTATTCCACCGTCCTTTATTTAGATAAATATGCTTCCTTGAAAATGCAACATTGTTAAATTTATATAAATGGCACTTTAAAATGGAAACACATTGTGCTATGAACCACATTCTGTTTCCTATTTATTTTGCTCAGTTTTATTTGTGTGATCTTCCATTTTGATATGTGTCCATTTAGTGAATTTCTTCTCACAACTATGTATTCCAGCAACAACAAATGCCATACATGTGCACGGATGATCCCAGTGACAGGAACCTAGAATATTCCCAACGTCTCGTTACAACAAACCACCGTAAATGGCAATCATCATTCTCATTCATGCCCCCTGTAGAATTATGCAAAGTTCTCTGGGACAAAGACCAGAAGTAGAATCTTCCTCCTGTATCGAAGGGGGATCAGAATATTTGATTTCACTGAGCTGTAACAGACTTTGTGCAAAATGGCAGCATCAACTCACAGTCTGACCAGCAATAGTTGAGAATTCCCATTTCCCGACTTGCCGCTTCATTCACCTTTTAAATTGTGCCCATCTGATTGTGAGCAAAGATATCTGATCATGGTTTTAATTTACAGTTCTGCAGTTACTAGAGCTGACAAGCTCTCTCTTCTCTGAATTGCCGTTTTTATCCGTGCCCCATTTTTAAAATGATACTTTGCATTTCTCTTGCTAATTTTCAGGAGTTTCTTATGTATTCTAGGTGTCATCTTCCCAGCTTACTTATTTTTAAATATCTCTGACTGCCCACTAAATTTTCCTATAGACTTTTTCATGAATCAGAAACTTTCAATTTTTTTTTTAAGGAAAGTTGCAGGCAGGAATGAAGGCAAGTAGGCAGGTAGGAAGAGAGAGGTAGAAGCAGCACCTAATTCATTTTTATTTAGTTGCTCACATTTATTGCCTCCTCCATCTTACACCCAGTCCCAGGTCTTGAACCCTGGACCATGGGATGTACGTGTGGACTACTCTTAGGCAGTACTAGATTGCTAGGTCACCGGGGTATCCCCTGAAATGTTTAATTTTGATATAATCAAATCCATTAGTTTTCCTTTTGAAATCTTGTTTTATAACATCCATCCTTCCCCTTTCCCAAACCACAGTATTATGAAAAATATTCTCATATATTTAGGTTTTCTAGGTTTGCGTTTTCCACTCACATGTCTATATGTATATTTGACTTAAACTATTTATATTATATTTTGTAATAGAGTTCGAAGTCTTTATAGTCAATAAGGCTTCTCTTCAAAATTCCCTAACTGAATTTTCTAGCTCATTTCACAATACTTTTCCTCTCCGCCTATCTTAATTTGCTGAATTAAGCAAATGAATTAAGCAATATGTCTACACTTTTCTAACCCTCTGGTCTTTGCCTGTGTTTCTCCCTTAACTTGACACACTCTCACAAGAGCTTCATTGAACTGATTCCCACTAATTTTTCAGCTAGGCTCAGATACCATCTACTCCAGAAAGTTTTTCTGGACACCAGGAAGGGATTAGCTGCCCTCCTGTGTGCTACTTATCTCTGATTATCTTAGAGTTCCTGTATATGGCACTGAAGCATAATGGCCTGAATACTTGTATGTCTCTACCACTAGATTGTAAGTGATCTGAGGGAATGAACAGGGTCTTAGTCATCATTTAACCCACAGTATCTAACTTATTGCCTAGCACATAGAATAAATTAATAAATTATTATAGAAGGAATTAGTAACTCATTTCCTGAGTCAGAACATTTGGCTCATATTTCCTTTATGGACACAACTGCCTTAGCACTATAGAGAGTGTTCTTAAGCAGACTGGCAATTGCTCTATATCATCTCTCCTAATATAATAAAGATAATATAAGACTCTTAAACCCTCTGGTTTCACTCCTCAGCACTCCCTAGTGGCTAGTGTGTCTCTCATCTATTAAAAACCACAGAAAAAGATACAAATTTAAAGGTTATAAAATAAATGTCTTGCAGATGTAATATACAGCATATCGATAAAGCTAAAAATATTGTATATTGCAAAGTTGCTGAGAGTTAGTCTGAAAAGTTCTCATCACACACACACACACACACACAAATCTGAAGCTAGGTGTGGTGAAAGATGTTGACTTAATGTGGTGACCATTTCATAATATTTACAAATATCAAATTATTGTTTATGCCTTAAATTAATATAGCATTACATGTCTATTATATCTTAATGAAAAGAAAAGAATAATACAGATTCTACCATAAAGTGGAGAAACTTTGCTTCCTACTGTGCTGGTTTCACCAGGCAACCCACTGTCCTAGGGAAAATAAGTGTCAACTTGAAAGGAGTTCTGAACACTTAGGAAGATGAAATGGAATTTCCACTGCCTCTCTCTTAGTAGTGAGTAAAAGGAGGATAGAGATAGATGGAATAAACAGTCAATACGTCCCACTCAGGGCCCAAATTTACAGATTATATTAATTTGTAGCTGTGTAACAAATACTCCCAAAACGTAGTGATGGGAACAACTAACTTTTGGTGCGCCCAGGTGCAATAGTGGTTACATCCACCATCTCCAAATAATCACAGTCTATGTATGTCCCAAGGATCTGGGCTTGTGTCCTGGAGCCAGGGAACAATCAGGATGAACAACCAGGATGAACAACTAACTAACTAAAATTTTTATTTCTGTGGGTTAGGAAGAAGGGTGTCAGTTGAGACTGAAGTCTCATTGGAAAGTTCAACAGACAGATCCAGGCCCACTTATATCATACTTAGTTCCTATGCACAGTTAGACTGTGGCCTCTGTTCCTTGCTGGAGGCTGGTCAGAAATTTGCATCTGTCACTGACCATGTGAGTCTCTCTGTATGGCAGATTACAGCATGGCAACTGGCCTCCATGAGAGTGAGCTCATGAGAGAGCCAGAGGAAGTGAGCAAGAGAGAAGACATAAGCTTTTTGTAACCTGGTTTCAGAAGTGACAGAGGACCACTTTTGGTCTAAACTATTCATTAGAAGCATGTCACTAGGTCCAGACTCTAATCAAGGGGAGAGAACTACATAACAGTGTGATTATCTGAAGGTAGGGAATCACTGGGTACCATTCGTTGATTGCTTGAGTCTTTGAGATTGTGTTACAATGAAAAGGTCACAAGCTATGAGATTTCTCCCCCTGCTTCCCAGTTAGAATTCTGAAAAGGCATAGTTTCAGATGGAACCTTGCTATCCATCTAAGTGGAGTGGCCATGTAGGCGAAAAAAACATGAGATGGAATAGTTAGGCAGAGAAAAGATTGGAGTGGGTCATCTTAAATCTCCCTCTCTTTTGCATGGGGGTGGGGTAGAGGGCCATGGACCTGGAGTTCCTCCATTGCCAGTAGCCCTGTCAAGTGGCCTCTATTACAGGGGGGAAGGTGACCTCTGTTTCTCTAATATCATACCACTGATAATTTATTTACAGGCTAAATGGAGAACATGCATCACACTCACAGAGATAGGTCCAATAAATTAGGGCTAACATGCATCACACTCACAGAGATAGGTCCAATAAATTAGGGCTAAAGTGGGGACCACTGAGTAAGGGGCCAGGTTCCAATGAAGCCAAATGAATAGAACCCAAATTTTTCTTCGGCATGGATGCCAGCAGGAAACCTAATTGTAAAGAAGGTACAACACAATGTCACCCAAGTCAATGAATACAGAAGATTGCCCAAGCACTTTCATGTAGATCTAAGACTTGATCTTCTATTGTCTAATATCTCACCATTCAGCCAGAGTTGCCTGAAGAAAGAGCATAAAGAGCTGCAAGGGCACCTAGAAGATTAAGCTATGACCTATGACTGACTGAGGTATTATCAAATTTAAGCTTCTTCCTGTTAACAGCAGGATGGAGAAACGAACTAGTTATAGGGCATAAATAGGTAACATTTGCTTGGTGCCTTTGAGCTGCTGTGTTTATCTTTGTAATTCTTGCTTTCTTGGGAACTAGCTGTTTTCCATGCAGAGTCAATTGTAAAATTACTAGCATTGTCTATGCTGTAATTATTTCTAGTTCCATAATACATTGAATGGAAACAATTTTTTTAAAAGATTATCTGGTATATTAGGACATTTTCTGTGAGGAAAAAAGGTAAACATAGAGTAGGGCATGAGGGATCTGCAGTCTGTGTGCATGAGTATGGAGAAGTAGTTTGTATGTAGTTTTAAATAGGATCCAGTAGGTCTCATTGAGAAAATGAAACTTAAGCAAAGAGTTAAAGAACATAAGAGAGCAAAGAGAGATATCTGGGAAAAGAACATCTTAGACAGAAAACAGCTAAGGTTCTAAGATATAGATTGTGTGTGTGTGTGTTCATGTACATTGAAGATTCTCTAACACAAAAATAATTTTGATTTTGGGGCCTAATATTAGAGATAACAGTTAAAGCAGATATTCAAAACATACAGAAAGACATATGGGAAGGTATAATGTATAACATGCAATGTCTCAGCAAGAGCAATAAAAGTTGTTTAAATTATAGAATCACAGATTTCAATGAAGAATAATATTAACTATGATGTCCATATTGGAAGGAAAAATATTAGTCAGAATAGGTTGGATTAGTTTGCAAAAACACATCTTGAAATCTCAGTGGCTTATTGCAAAAAGGAAAAAAAAAAAATTCTTCTTCATATTAAGAAGATTCTTCAGATAGCCACTCAGGAATGAAGACTATTTGTATTTTATGGCTCTTTCATCTTGATATGGAGTTTGCATGAGCTTTCCAACACAGGGGGAGAGAGCGCTGGAAAACTCACTTTTGGCCTTGATGTTTGTATCACTTTTTCTTTCTTTTCTTCTTCTCCTCCTTCTCCTTCTTCTTCTTCTGAAAGGTGCAGGCAGAAGTGAAGGCAAGCAGAGGCAGGCAGGAAGAGAGAAAGAAGCAGCACTTTATTTTATTTAGTTATTGATCTTGGTTGTTCCCAACAGCCCCAGGATATGAACCCGGGAACTTGGGATATATGTGGGCTGCGCCCAACTGCTACTGCACCAGGGTGTGTCCACACCACTTATTCTCCAGCTCACTGACCAGAAATAATCACATGTCCCAACCTCACTGCAAAGGATGCTGAGAAGTGTAGTCTTTCTGTGCACTCACAAAAAAGAAAATGAACGAGGCCTAGTGAAAACAGCATTGTCCATGATAGAAAACAAGAGAATAAGTCAGACTCTATTTGAGTTCATGTGAATTAGATCCTGAATGAAAACAATTTTAAACAGCTTTCGAGAGATGAATTTTGATAGCAAAAGTGCTTTTTTCTTTTCTTTTTCTAGATGTCTCGATCCCTTCTTTCTCTATACTAATGATGTCTTTTGGCGAATCATGTTGCCTCATGTTCACTCCCCCCAGAGGTACAGAACACATTAAACACATTCAAGAAATACACAAATTTCTTAAATTAAGGGGTAAGAATTTTAAACTCAATCAGCCTTGACACTTGTTAGTTTTATTAAATATTTAATGAGGAAAGAGATAAAAATATAAATGAGTAGAAAGTTACACTAATAGCTGACTCAATTTATTTGTCTTTCATCTTCTCCCAAAGTAGCCATAATTAAGGGTTGATGATGTCATCCTCTATAATAATACCTCTATTTGTATCTCGCTTTTAACTCGCAAAGCATGCTACGTCTGTTATCTCCCTGCAACCTCACACCATGGCAGGCATTTTCCCCATTTTGCAGATTAGGAAATTAGATTGCAGTGATGGTAAGTGTGCTGCCTAAGATCTGCAACCAATCCTGATGTTGTCACTGGAAACCAGATCTCCAAACTTCCTTTCCTATGTTTTTCTAAACTAGGAGCTTGAGACTCTTTCCAAAGGGAGAGCATCCTTGGGGCAAATAACCAAGTCATATTTTAAATGTTTAGCATAGAGAAATCCCCGTTGACTATAGCAAAGTAATGGCAACACTTTCAAAACCTCATCCCTGTGTCTGCAGTTCTAGAAACTATTCTGGACGCGAGTATAATAGAAGGTTTAGTTACATAAAGGCATCTGCACAGAAGTTAGGAAAGTTTTTCTGTAAAGAGTCAGACAGTGAATGTTACAGGCTTTACAACCATATAGTCTTTGTTTCATACTTTGGTTTTTTGTTTTGCTTTGCTCTTATTACAGTATTTTAAAGATCTACAGGCAACTTGAGCTCATAGGCGATCCAAAAGTCAAAAATAGGCTTTAGGTTGTATCTACGTATCCCCCAGTCTCTTACTATCCACAGAAGGTAAGCAAACAGGGACCACCCATCTGACAGTACAGCATACACTCATTGCTACCTCCCACAAACATGTGTCCTTGGGTTATCTGGTTGGCAATTTTCCTTAATGTCACAAATTATCCACTTTCAGGTGAGATATGCCATCTTTTGTCTCTGAATGTGTTGGCTTGACAGTTGATGTGCAATTATGACTTGGTTACGTGAACTGTTTTAAGCTACCCTTGCAATTGATGCCCTCTCTCTTCTCTAGGGAGCTGAACTGCTGCTGCTGTGTGTTAATGTTGGCCTTTCCCAGAGTGTCCTCCCTACCTCATTTTAAAAACTTGTCCCATCTTATTTTAACAGTCTTCCTCATTCTCTCTTGTTCAAGCCTATGAGGTCAAAGTTTGGCTTCTCTAGGAGACTGGTCAAGGGCATTGATTTAGTCCAGGTGATCATCAAAGCTGGGAGCCTCTCCAAGGCCCCTCTCTCTCTGTTTCCTCCTAGAGTGTGGGTAGTTAGCAGTGGGCAACAGCATCACTGGACTTTTTGGAGGTCACTAATCTCAGATAACCTAGGCATGCCTGTCAAATACATGAACTGTATTAACACTCAGTTGTCTGCAATGGAAATCAATTGTCTTTTTTTTTTTTTTTTTTTTTGAATTTCTGCTACTGATTTTTAAATTTTGGCTACTGTAGGTAAAAGATGTCTTGCTCATTCAACAGGTATTTGCCATCCATTGTAAGTCAGGCACTGAATTAGCTGGCAAGGCATGAGAATGCATACTTGGTATTTACTTTAGGAGCTTACATCTTTAAGGGAAATGGATTCATACATGGGTTGTTGAAATACAGAATAAGTACAATAGAACTTTGCACAGGATGTCATAGATACAAGGAAGAGAGTCTTAATTATTTAGCAGGGAGGAACAGAAAAAAAAAAGATTTCAGAAAAGGAGGTATATTTGAGCTGAGTGGAAGAGAGAATGAGAAAAATAAACAAGACAGAGGTGGTAATATGTGCACAGAGGTGTGGTGGAGTAGGATGTAATTGGGAATTATTCAGAGAGAAATGTGACTTGCCCGTGTGATATCTAGGAAGGAGGGGGTGGGCATTAAGGTACAAAGATGGAATTGTGCTAGAATGTACTCCGTGCTGAGTTGAAAAGTGTCAATCCTGAAGGCTTAGGTGGGCATCTGTAGCAGGTAGTGGCTTTCTAAAGTCTGTATTTTTGAAGTTGTATTAGACTGTGGTGTGTAGAGAGGACAGATAAACTCTAAAATTGCAGCAGGGCTTTATTACAGTTGTTTGACAAAAATATGGCAAATGCCAGCATTATGGCAATAATAAAGAATAGCAACAGGGAACACGTTAAAGAAATGATTAGGAAACAGTAACACTTGATGATTGATTCTGACTGTGAAATAAGGGAAGATCCATCACAAGCTCCAGGCTAGTGGTTTAGAAGTTGGGAAACAATGTCGCAATTTAACAACACCGGAAACACCGAGAGAAGCGCACAGAGGGCTTTACAGGCGAGATGACTCATTCAATTTTGGACTCGCCAGATCTGAAATTCCTCAGGGATGGTCAAGTGAAGTACAGTATACAGTAGGAAAAACTGGTTTGAAGCTCAGGAACAGTGACTCAGTTGGAGACATTTTGGGAAATATTGATAACTAGTTGCTGCTTGAGGCCATGTGTTTAAATGTGATTGTCCAACGAGAATTTGGACCTTGAGAAGCTAACAGGACTCGTTAACTTCCTGTTAACAAGGAGCCCCAACGTTTTAAGATTTAATAAGATTCTGCAATGTCAATGGGAGGGCAAGAAGGCATGCTCAGAGAAATAGAAACATAATTGGAACTGTTTGCATTATGGAAGGCAAGAGCAGAAAGCACTTTAGTGAGATAAGAATGAAAATAATATTGATTTTTTTGTAGAAAATAGGAGATCATTTACTGAAAACTATTTAGTAGAGTGGGGACAGAGGGAGCTAGATGGGAATGATTTGACCAGTGAATAATTCAAGGAGATAATGTAAATATTGGTTGTAAAGTTTACAAAAACATTTTCTATACTGCAAAGATTATGCAAATGTACAGTAAGCATTTATCAGTGCATACTATTAGGCATAGCTCTAGACTTGAAACAACCCTTTGAAATAATCCATCTATGTTTAATTTCCATAGCTCCATGATAATAGAATCAATAGATTTATAATACAATCTAAAATAACCCCTGTCCTCAACACAAACTCCTTCTGCAACGCTATCTGTTCTCTGCAAGAATTTCATTACCTTAAAAATACCCCTGTTTGCTGACTAACTTCACTTGTCAGAACCCAAGAGGGTTTTCTGTTTTTGATTGACCTGGAACCCAATTCCCAAACCTGGACATCTCACAGAACTTCCTGCCTTGTTTTCGACAGACCTCACCTTGGCATCTGTCACTAGCCACACTGTTCCTGGGATCTTCCCATTACTCCTGAGCCAAAGTTTGACGAGCAAGAAATCATATTCTTGGCTCTTCTTTACTTGCTCTTTTCAATGGTTTTTACATAGGCCCTCTGAGATTTCAAGAGCAGGAAACTGTCTGCTAATAACTCCCGAGAAACAGAAATAAATTTCAAAAGACTGAAAAGTTCAAAGCTTCAGAAATCATAAACTTAAGATGTTTGGTTCATGAGTGAGATGTTAAATGGTTCTCTGCCTAAATTGGGGTTCACTAAGTCACCTCTTTGAGGACTGAGGCCAAAGGAATGGAAAATATTTAGCCCGTAGGTTCTCAGAGACACTACAATGGAGACCTCTTTAGTTCTTGTCCTCACTTCCTTCGTGACTGCTCCACTAGGAGGAACTGAGGGTGACATCAAAATAGACCAAGAGACCTCCCTTTGTCACGTCTCTGAGAACCTACAGGATAAGTGATTCCTATTCCATTGACCTCAACCCTCAAAGAAATGCTCATCTTTTTGCGCTACCTCATAGTTGCTTCTCACAGAGCTGAAATACAATTCCCAGTTCTAAAATACAAATTTTTTCCAAATGCAAATTTGATCCTTCTGAATTCAATCTCATCTATTCATTTGACAATCATACTTGCTTTCATGTAGGTCATTGATTTAAATATAGACTAAAGCAGAAATAAGGAAAGCAATCTGCCACATGAAAGTAGAGAACTGTCATAATCAATTCACTAGCTAATATTTTTTAGGAAGAGTCATTTAAAAGTTAGGACCTGCTGAACTGTTTCATAATTCAGTTTTAACTATATCCTTATATTCATGAAGTAGTATGAGAAATGTTTTGTTGGAATTCAGATCCCTATGGTGAGAGGATGGTGGTTATAGGCATGGGTCTTGCATCAGATACACTGGTTTGAAATCCTTGCTCGTCAGTTTACTAGCTTTGAGACCTTCCTGGAAGTTATTTAAACTCTCCATGCCTCAGATTTCTTTTCCATAAAATGAGGATAATATTATCTCATAGACTTCTCTCACAGGACTTTCATAAGGATTAGATAAAATAATCCACATAAAGCACTCAGTAGTGCCTGATAGATAGCAAGACCAATAAATGTTAGCTTTTTAAATGTATAATGGTAGCTCTCAGCTGAGGCAAGAGGAAAATTGAATGATCAGAATTTCCATGTGGGTGACGGGGACAGACAATATACTCTGGAAAAATGTTCCAGCTAATTCTAATACACTGCTCCTCCTTCTTGGTTGAGAATCAGTGGTATTTTGTTTCCTGTTTTTGCAGCTGCATTGTCATTAAAAATGAAAAGAAATATAACCTACTCGCTTATTGTATGAATTTTATTCCCCTCCCCCCATTCAGTGAAGCTCTAAACTCCATTAACTTAGATACAATTTTATTCAGACCCAAGATCTTTAAGGAGGTAATTAAGTTAAATTAGGTTTTTCACAAGGGCCCTAAACCACTATGCCTGGTATATTTAGAGGAAGAGATATTTGAACACAAGTATAGAGGAAGGACAATATGAAGACAGAGGGAGAAAAAGGTCATTTATAAGACAAAGAGTGAGGCCTCAGAAGAAATCAGCTCTCCAAAATCTTTACATTTTTAGTATCTAGAATTCGAGAAAATAAATTTCTGTTGTTGACTTTTAATCTAGTCTATGGTAGTTGGCTATGGCAGCTCCAGCAAACTAATAAAAAATCTAATAGTAGCATTGATTTTACTCTGTGTCTCAAGCAGGTTTAAGATTTCCAAGCTATTCTTTGTCAATCCTGTCTAGAATTGTGTCTGAAAATCAACAATGAACTCAATACATGATTTGAAAGATCTATTTTCTTCACCCCTTTAAAGACAGAATATGTACATACATACAACCTTTCAGCACCTCTCTTGTCCTCCACAGATCACCAACATGAGATTTTTTTTGTATCCTGAATGTAATCAGTATGGATAATGAGATCCAAGCTCATTAGAGTAATTATGTACTATCTTTATATCCCTTAACCAATCTCAGGCTTCAGTAGACTTTTCTCCAGTGCTCCCTCTTTCTAACCAATCATGTAGCAATGATGATAAAGGCAAATTAGAATGTGGGAAAACCCATCTTCTCTTTGATGCTCTTTTACAAACAGTGGGCTTATAAAACTTTTGTTCTTGTTCTGAGCATCTTTAGATTTGTCGACTTTTGAATTTATTAGTTTATCTTAATCTGACCTCTACTATATCTATCTTCTTGTAATGGGTTGGAAGCATCTTCTGTATTTTTTTTTTTTTGATTACCTATCTCTCCTGTTATTTTTTTGTATGATGAAAGCATTGAAGATGGAGTCAAAATGTTAGGGTGCCACATTTTGTGTGTGATCTGTAACACTAGCTAAAATTACTCCATTCTTATAAGAGAAACCACTAAGGAAACAGAGACAAATGATATCATATATGCAAAAGTGCTTTGTAAATGATGAATTTCAGATATACACAAAAGCCTTATTATTATTGCTATTATTGTTAGACATATCTTTTCAGTTCTGAGTATGAGATATTTATAAGAACACATGAGATTCATCATTTACTGATTTTTAAATTTCTATTATTTTTATCATAATCTTTTAAAATAAAATTCAAAACTTAAAAAAGTGTATATTGAAAAGTCTACTTCCTCCTAAAGCGTCTCTCTGGGAAGAATCAAATATTATTTATGGATGCTTCCAGAAAATTCTCTGTATTGTTATATATACCCTTTCTCTTTCTCTCCTTTTATTTTTTTAAACCTAGGTAATAATAGTATATTGGTTCCATCCTATATCACCATCTTTTTCTCATGCTGTCACAAATTTTTGTTGGCAATTTCTTCTCCTCATTGAGTCATCGCCCCATAACAGTTCTCTGATTTAGGATCAGACATTTCTTCTGTGTTTAAAAAACTATCTTTTAATAGTCTGTCGTACACAGTTAACTTGCATAATATGGTGTCAAGCTGTTTTGCCTTCATAAGCTTCCATGGAAGAAGAGTAGAAATAGCCTTTCATGGCAAGAAACGTTGTTCTGTTCTTGCAGACTGAGTGTAAGACCCAGATTTGAATAGAGGTTGTCTTTAGCCATCATGGCACAGTGAAAGAGGTCATGGTTTGGAGGCAACCAGACTTAAGACCTGGTTCTGCAACTTTTAAGCATTTTGGCTCTGACCGAATTCCTGAATGTCACCGCACAGAATCTCCACTTCCCCAGGGAAAGTAGAACTAATAAATACCTCAAGGGTTAAATTACATCTCACACATACAGTGTCAGTATAGCATATTTGCTTCATAAATACAGATCCTCTTCTTCTGGTACTATTTGATATGCATTGCACTAATATTTTCTCAAGCTTCACTTTTATAGTTTTTGAGCAAATTCCAAATCATCATCAATATACATTTCTCGCTTCTCTGTGTAGAGAACTGAATTGGGTGATAAAAACAGAAGGAAGGAGAGATATGTGTCACCCTTGCAGCAAGGGGATTGTAATCTAATAGAGTAGGTAAAGTTTATCCAAAAGAATAGTAAGTGGCAGAGCATGACACTACTTAGACTAGGAATGAAATAATTTAATAATAAAAATGGAAAGAAAAGACTGTTACTGAAGGAATGAAATATGTAGCAATTCTAGATATCAAATGCCATATTATAAAACAAACTGCTGCTATTTCCAAATGAAAAGGAACTCATTATTAAGAGTGAACACAACACATATAAAATCAGTGTGGTGAAAAAAACAACTGATACATATTTATATGTTACTTCTTTCACATGAGGAATATACTCTGAAAAGTTGTCACACTGGAACAAAATTAATTAATTTCCTTTCCACATGAACCTAAGTGATTCCATTTTAGTCTACCACACTGAACATAGGAAAGTTACAAAGCTACCCTTCATAAAGACTTTGTTCCCTCTCATTTGAATTCAGTGTAGTAAATACGAGACATAATTAGACTAACAGCTAATGGAAACTCATTTCTTGTTGACACAGCTACGTTTCTGCAAACTCTTTCTCATTATTGAAGTTTTTTGTCTAGGTTTTTTTTTTTAAGAAAGAAAAAAAAGCTTATGACTAAGACAGTACTTACTAAATCAAGAACCAAATAAACCTGCCTTGATCACAGTCATGAGGTAATTCAATTGAACTCCACTGCCTGAAACCTGGAACACAATAGCCCAAATCTCTGAATGTAGCGGGATAATCAAGGCAGAGAATTTATTGTGGGGGCGATTAAAAATTGCATCAGAGAAATAATGATCCGTCCTTTAATTACTTTCCTTTGTAGTGAGCTTAGATCAATATCACCTGTTTGTTTCATTCAAGCTTCTTTATTTTTCCTTTGTAAAGAAGACATTGCGTGACTATGCAAGTACAAGAACGAAGAGAAACTCGTAAGCATTTGGCAGGTAGGCACCATAAAAGTGACAGACTTGGTCCCTGTAAAGAAAGGCCTGGACTGTGGCAAAAACTGAGTAAGAGTCAGAACAAGATCATTCTGCTCTGATTACTTTTTATGAAGTATGGTAAAATTGTGATAAACATGTCAAAATGGAAAAGCTTGAGATAATGAACAGATTGATATTTCAAAGTGAAGTTTCCAAGTGTCCCCTTGAAAGCTATTACCCAGTGGAGTAGCTTAATTAGTTGCCACTTTTAATCTTTCTCTTGGTTCTCATTGTTAGTGCCAAGTGTTATTACTACTGTTGTTGTTTTATTTTTTGCCAAGAAAAATGAAGAAATGAGTATTAGAGTTTTAAAAACACAGGATGCTCCAGAAGCAAACCCAAAGTTTGAAACCCATGCCAGTTTGGAAATAACATATGGAAAGGAAAGAAAACATCCTTTGAGGGTGGCCTGTGTGGAAGGCACATCTTGTGATCTGCATGGGACATGGCACCTGGTTCCCAATACTGATGCCACAGATAAAAATTCATACTTTGTCAGGGTGTGGCACCGACTGCAACAAGCGCTCCTTTAAATGAAGTTGCTTTGAATGGGAAAAGTTAGACATGACTTGGAAGATGCTCAAGAAATATTCTAAATATTCACGCTAATGCTGGATTGGAGACCATTCTTCCCCGTTATGGCAAGAGAAGTGTCACAGACCTTTTTTAAGGGATAGCATCTCTGCATCTCCGTCACATGCCATGTTAAATGGCTTTGAAAGAGTTATGATGTCATATTGCTGCACGATGCTCTCTGCCTCTTCCCAGCCAATGGTACGCTGACACTGGGGACTTGTTATTTTGTGGCCTCATATTTTCCAACCCATTGCTTGGAAATATAGTAAGGAATTAAGAACCTGGGTTCTGAGGGCAACTTAGTTTTGAGTCCTGGCTTTGCTACTTATTGACTGTGTGTCTTAACTATTCTGTGCCTCAGTTTTCTCTTCATTGTCATGTTTTTTGAAGATTTAATAATATAAAACAGCAAAGGCAGTAAAACACTGACTGGAATAGTAAATACTCAGTGAATGTCAGAATTATTGTTTTTATATAATAAAGATTTTATATATAAAAATATTGGGTCATATAATAAAGATAAAATAATGAAAATGAATCATGGTTCATTTAAATGCTCAGAGAATGAATTTGTAAATGATGAGGAATTAAATGGAAAGTTCTTTTTCTTAAAATCCTTATAAATATTGTTTTAATCATTATAGAAATGTACTCATGACATTTTCTAAGACAGAGTAAAAATAATGTAGTCTCTGATGGTAATCTTTCAATGCTTCAGGAGGTTTCTGAACACAATGGATCATTATAAAGAACTAAAAATTATATGGGAATTTAGAATCAATATGCATTGACCAAAGTAATCACCATGAAGACTTAAAATATAGACATTACATATAAAATTCATATATATGCAAATATATGTACAATTTTCTTTTTAAAAAATTAATATTCATTGAAGTCACTTTGATTTATAAAATAATTTGAACCCATACGTGCAGGTTCACTATTTCTCAAATGTATGACAATACAGCTTGTCCACTGCCAAATTACCAAAAGACCTTCACCATTGTCCGTTTGAACCCACCACCACATCTTCAGTGACCTACCCTGTTTCCCACTGATAATCTGTCCATTTTCCAAGGGTTATTTTTATTTAGACTGTTTCTTTGATTTTTTATTTGTAATCCACATATGAGTGACATCATCTGTTATTTGACTTTCACCTTCTGATCTATTTCACTTAGTATAATCCCCTTTAGATCACTCCATGTTTTCACAATTGATAGGGTCTCACCTTTTTAGGGCTGTATAGTATTCCGCCATGAATACATACCACATCTACCTTATCCATTCACCTGATGATGGTCATTTAAGTACTTTCCCACTCTTAGCTATTATAAATAATGCTGCAATAAACATTGGGGATACATATAGCTCTGCAAAATAGTGTTTTTATGTCTTTTGGGTAAATACCTAGAAGTGGGATGATGGGGTTATATGGAATTTCCAATCCAGCATACTGTTTTCTATAAAAGTTGCACAAATTTACATTCCCACCAACAGTGTAAAAGAGTTCACTTTTCATCCTCACCAACATTTATTTTTCAGTCTTTTGGATAATAGACATTCTCACAAGTATAGATTATCTCATTGTTTTGGCTTACATTTTGCATTGATTTGCACTAATAACATGTGCGAAAGAACATCTTTCCATATATCCGATGACCATCTGTATGTCTTCTTTGGAGAAATACCTATCTAATTCTTCAGCCCAATTTTTGATTGGGTTGTTTGCATTTCTGTTATTGAATTTTATGATTTCTTTATATATTTTTAATATTAAGCCCTTGTTAGACATATGGTGTGCAAATATTCTGTGCAAATCTTCTTCCAGACAGAAGGTTGTCTTTTTGTTTTGGTGATCATTTATTTTGCTGTACAGAAGTTTTTAGTTTGACATAGTCTCATTTGTTTATTCTTGCTTTTGTTTACCTTGATGCTGGATTTGAGTCTTCAAAGATCTCTCTAAGACTGAAGTCAAGGAATGACTTGCTGATTTATCTTCTAAGTATCTTATGGTTTCCAGTCTTACATCCAAGACTCTAATTCATTTTGGATTATTTTTTGTGTATGGTATTAGAAGATGGTATTCCTTTATTGTTTTTCTTGTGGTTGACTACTTTTCCCAAAACTTTTTTGAAAAGACTTTCTTTTTCCCATCATATACTCTTGCCTCCTTTGTCATAAACTAAACATGTATGTATGAGTCTATTTTGGGTGATTCAGTTCAATTCCATAGATCTATTTCTCTGTTTTTATTTAAGAATGATACAGTATTTTGTATAATCATTCAAGATCTTGGAGTGGGATACTTTAGTTTTGTTCTTTTTTCCTAAAAAGTTGCTTTGGATGTTTCAGGTCGCTATTCCATATAAATTTAAAATTTTTATCCTATTTATTTGAAAAATGTCAATGGGATTTTGGTGGGCATTGCATTAAGCCTGTATATTATTTACATAAGATGACCTTTTTAACCATGTTAATTCTTCCCAACCGTGATGATGAAATCATTCCATCTCTTTGCATCTTCCTCCATTTTCTTTAGGAAATTCTTGTATTGTCATTGTAATGGCCTTTCACATCCTTTGTTAAATATATTCCAAGATATTAATTCTCTTTGTTTCTATTGTATATGGGATGGTTTTCTTTATTGCATTCTTTTATTATTTGCATATAAAATGCAAATTGTTTTATATATTTTATTTTTGCTCAAATTTGTAATATTTGCTTCCTTCTACTGAATTTTGACTTCAATCTTTTTTTTCTAGTGGCTTTAGATGCAGATTGCTTATTCGTGATTTTCGTATTTTTTGAGGTAGGCCTAGATTGCAATTAACTTCCCTCTGAGTACTGCTTTTGCTGCATCCCATAATTTCTGGTGGCTCAACTCTTTATTCTCATTTGTTTCCTAGTACTTTTTAAATTCTTCTTTGATTTCCTTTTTTTACCCAAGAGTCATTCAGAAACCTGTTGTTTACCCTCTATATATTTTGGAATCTTCTAACTTGCTCTTTTTTTTTGTGGTTGATTTCTAGTTTTGTCACTGTAATCTGAGAAGAAGCTTGGTATAATTTCAACCTCTGTAAATTTGCTGAGATATGTTTGTTTCCCAACATACAATGTATCCTTGAGAATGTTCCATGAGCACTTGAGACAAATATGAATTCTGCAGTAGTTGGATGAAGTGTTCAGTATATGTCCATTAAAGCCATCTGTTTTAATTTGTCACTTAAAGCTATTGTTTCCGTGTTAATTATCTGCCTGCTTGATTTGTCCATTGTTGTAAGTGAAGTGTTGAAGTCTCCTACTATTACTGTATTGCTGTCAATATCTCTTTTCATTTCTATTAATAATTGCTTTATATATTCTGAGGTTCCCTCATTTGGTGCATATTTATTAATAAAAGTTGTATCTTGTTCGTGAAATGACTCCTTACTCACTGTATAATGTGTGTGTATATACATATATATATATATATATATATGTATATACATTCTCTCTCTCTCTCTCTCTATATATATATATATGTGTGTGTGTGTGTGTGTGTGTGTGTGTGTTTTATAAACGTCCATCACTATCTTCTGTTACTTTCTTTAGTTGGAAGTCTATTTTATCTGATATAAGTATGACTATTCCTGATATTTTTTGGGGGGAGAGTTACCATTTGACTGTAGAACTGTCTTCCAACCATTGAGATTGAGGCTGTTTGTTTGTTTTTAAAATGCAGATGAGTTCCCTGAATGCAACAGAAGGTTAGGTTATGTTTTTTAATACATTCAGCCACTCTGTCCCCTTTGATTGGTGAGTTTAGTTCTTTAACATTTAGGGTGATTCTTGATATGTAACTGTTTATTGCCATTTTGTTCATTGTTTTCTGGGTATTGTTGCAGACAGAACCTTTGTTCTTTTTCTCTTCTCACGTGATTTGAAAACAATTGTATTTGGTTCCCCTTTTATTTTTTCTTCCACGTTTTTTCCCTGAAGTTATCTTTTAAGGCTATTCTGGGTAGACATAAAAATTTCTATGTCCATAACTTCTTTTTATTTGAAAGTAAATTAGTTTTTAACTCATTCTAACAGCCCACGTTTTTATTGACCTCCTCTCAGCATTTTATATTTTGATGGCTTGCTGCTTTTAGTTTCTTTTCATTTTATAGAGTTTCCTTTAGAATTTTCTTGTAAAGCTGGTTTTGTGGTGATGAGTTCTTTTAACTTTTGCTTGTCTGTAAATCTCTATCATTACTTCTATTGTAAATGGTAAAGTTAATTTATCTTTAAAAGCAGAAAATAAGATGTAAATTCAAATCTAATTGAATGGTTTTAATTAGTTGGCTAAACCTAATTGATATTACATGGTACTTGTCAAATTGTTCACATTTTCCTGCATATTCACATTGTTTGACATAGGCTTTTAGATATATTTCTCAAAAACTGACCTTAAGTTGTTTTCATTTGTGTATAAATTTTTGTATCAAAGATGAGTGCTTATAAGGCACAAAGTGTACCTTTTCAGAAACGTAAATGTTATTTGATAAATGTGAAAGAACAAAAATAAATAAATTAAAAATTCACCAAGAAATTAGATAGCAGTACAAATAAACCAAAGAAAACAGGGAAAGGAATTCACAAATGTAAAAGCAAAATAAATAAATAAACAAATAAATAAATAAATAGAAAAATAGAAATAAATAGGATTTTTAAATAACCTAAGTTCTGTTTTAGTAAAAGATGTAGACAAAATCTAACTGTTCTAATAAAAAAAAATAATAAATGTAAACATATAATATTATGAGAAGAATGACATAACTGAAAACCTATGGACTATTTAAAAACAATAAGCACTATTCACTTCTTGTAACTTATTTGAAAAAAACTGATAGAATAGAGAAGCTCCCCGAAAAAATATGTAAATTAAAAAATGGAAACAGGGGACCATTAGAATAGCAATAAAGTTGTGCATACTAACAAGAGAAATTCACACAATTGTCAGCGTTGGTCATTTTCCTGCTCTTCTCCATAGATATTATAATAAATTTCTTAAAATATTTTTAGACCAGATTGTTTTTATGCTAGCAAATCTATAGAAGAGCACATAAATCTCTGGATATCATCGTTCAGTCATCGCATATGGCTGGCATATCCTGCTGCTAAAATTTTACAAAGATAGCAAGTAAAAATAAGATTATAAGATAAAATACCGTAACTAAAATTTAGCAAGTTCATCGTGGCATTAAAAATTAGTATTTTAGTAATAAAGTGATAATTCAACATTTGGAAATCGATTAATAAAATATACCACATTGTTAAGACAAAAGAGACAAAAGCACATTTATTATATGAAATATTAAAGGTAACTTTAATGAAATTAAATATCATTTTTTCTAAGAGGAAAGCAGGCTAGGCAAGAAGGAATGGAAGAAAAAAGAAGAGGAAGAACTATTTTAAATTATTTGTTCATTTTGGTTTGTATTCCCCAGACCCAGCTCTTGAGCCTAGGTCCCTGACTTTTCAAGTTCTATACCCAGCTGCCTGAGCCATCAGGCCACAACTTAAACACTTTAAAAAAAAAAAATCTTGGTAAATATGAAATAAAATGATGCTTATATCACAAAATATACTTATCACAAGTGAAAGTCAACATTATTTTATGACTGATGAAAAATAATAAAACTTACAATATAATACTATTTTTCATTGTATTCTGGAGGTTCACTAAATGGAAAAAATAAGCAAAATAAATAAGAATATGTTTCTTAATTATACAAAATAATCATTACTTAACAGTCTATGATTCACTACTAAAACTCTGAAGAGAAACAAACTACTTAATGTATAACTGAGCTAGGCTGACATGTTAGATACAAAATAGAGACAATAAAGAGATTTCCTTTATGCAAATGATAGTCAGGAGATAGTTAATAAAATCTTGTGGGTATCTAAGACTTGTTAGATATAGGAAAGCTATAGTAGAAGAACTAAATATAACATGAAAAGAATGACCACTCATACTAATAATCAAAAAAAATTAAAATGACAAATAATATTTTATAAATTAGCAACCACCAGAATATAATAATTACCTGTGCAGTTGAATACAAGATAAGCACTGCCATGTTTCATTTGTAGAAAAATATATAAATTCAACTTTACTGGAGGATAATTCTGAAATTCGCTTGAAAATTCATAATAGGTATATTTTTGGCACAGAAATACCCTACTAGAAATTGTCATTGTTTCAGAAAAGATATGCCATTCTTTTTCTGGCTTTGGTCATCTCTATTAAAAATCGGATGCATTTTTATTATTTTAATGTTTCTTCTTTACAAGTGATGTTCAGTTACTTTAGCTATCTTTACAATGTTTTCTTGCTTTTTTTAATTTTGGTAGTTTTGCTGTGTTGTGACTTAACGTAGTTTCTTTACATTTTCTTCTGTTTGAACTCCGTTTGAGCTTCTTGTATCAGTGCTTAGAGAGTTCTTGTCAGTTTTATAAATTTTAACATCATTATTAAATGGTGCTGCTCAGTCACTATCCCTTCTGGAAAACTTCCTAAAAGAGAAAGCACAAAATGTTTAGCTCACTCTTTTTTGCAACTTTTTGCATTTTTCTGTGTCTGAGACCTTGTTCCCTCTTCTCTAGACAGCCTTCGTAACCTTGAACACCACTTTTTGTCTCTCTAGTCGCTTGAGAGTACTGACAACTCTTGAGTTTTATCTTTCTTTCTTTTTCTTTTCTTCTTTTTTGACCAGTTAGCCTCATAGTTCTGTTTAGCTTCTCAGCTCTCAAACATGCCCCAATTATAAACCAACAAATGACTCAAAAGTAAAAGTAGCAAAAAATGTTGAGTTCAACTTCGTTTGTTTCCCTCCCTTTGGTATCTTAAATCTTTAAGTTCTAGTTGCACTGGGAGTGTTCAGTTGACTAGATGGATGTTTTTGCATTTCATTCTATTTTTTAATTGTTTGTTGGCTAGTGAGTTTTTTTGATAAAAGTTAGTTATTTATATAATGAAGGGGAATGTCATCTTTGGAGTCATACTTGACTCCTCTTTTTCACACAGTGTAAAATTGTCTAAATTGCAGACTTCTGCACAACACACATATTTAGTTACTTTATGTCACTAGGCCCAAGGGTAGTTTGTTATATAGAAATAGATAGCTGGCGTATATGACCTACAATACCTTTCATAATGACTCCCAATTACCTCTTTGATATAAATCCTACATTTTCGTTCATCTAATCTACTCTGAATTTTGAATTGTATCAAGAATTCTCCTAATTCATTTGTTCTTTTGTATCACGTCTCTCCCCTGTGCTTTTCTCTCTCACCTTCTCCAAGTTTGAGCTCAAATATACTTTATCAATCAGAACTTCTCTGATTGCTTTGCTTTTCTCACAGCACTGACCACCAACTTATATATTATATGCATTATTTTATTTTTAATTGTCTGTCTTTTCCCATAAGAATAGGTATACGATGGAACAGCTTTTTCTGAGTCGTAAGTGCTTAGAGTGAGTAAGAAATAAGGAATTTCTAAAATGTTTTGAACAAATAAATGAATTTATTTTTAATTTTGTTGAATAGTTCAGTTATTCATCTCGTTCTGATGCACATAGAATCATTAAATTAGGAGGTTACTTATAGATATTGAAGAATCCTGAAAGATCTCAGAATGCAAAATATATTCATCACTCTCAAACACATTTATTTTATTTTCTCAGACAGGCACATGAGTTCATGATACGTTTACTTCTGTGTTTAGTCTTCATTTCTCAAGACCAAACTGCATCCACTAAGTCTTAATAGTGGACAGATAGATGTTTTACCCTCTCTTTCTGTCAGCTCTTCACTGGTGCTAGCTTTTCCCCCTGCCCTCCAGTCAAGTCCTGTGATAGTTTCATTATTTGTCATTTAGAAAGGCAATGATTTCACAGTGGCCCTTACCTATGCAGTCTACTTTCCACCAAAGACCAAAGTCTTTAAAGTTGTCAAGAGTAAAAGGAAAATTTAAACTCTTTACCCAATGCTACCATATTCTCTCCCTCTTTTTTTTTTTTCACTTTTCCTCTCTGAACCTGTTATCTTCATGTTTGCACTAGATTCTAATACCTACCCTTCTCTGTCTTATAGCCATATAATATAGTCTTATAACCATATCATCAGAATAGATAGGGCCCCTGAATAATGAGAAGTGAAAGAATCAGTAGGAGTTGCTTCATTGCATCAAGTGAACTTCCGTTCTATATGTAATTCATTAATGAAAAGGGGAAGGTAATAAGGAACTTTCATAAAAAATGGCTAAACTTTCATAATTGTTTTTTTTCAAAAAGGATCCTCCTAAAGAATATTTGCCTTAGGCTGCACGCTATGAAGTTTACTGGGTCTGGTGCTTAAGAGCCAATATAATCAAAGAATCCAATCACTCCACAAATCCCAGCATCAGAGTCCAAAAGATATGCTGTTTCCAATTTATTTTTTCATAGAAAAAGAATAGGGATTTATTTTACTAAAGAGCTTCTGAAATAAAAGTAAAGAATTGTCTAGATCTGATTTGGATTCTTTGCTTACTCTGTGATTAATCTACCCCAAAAGGGAAATTTCTCTTTTTCCTAGATCTCTTTTAAATCAAGTTGTCACTTTAAAATGAATCTATTGGGTCAAAAGACACTACAAAAACAGAAAGATGGAAAACTGGTAAAATTGCCTATTGGGTAGTAAAAATACTTAGTATGAACATGTCTGCTTCTTAGATATAATTCAAATTTTCATTTGAAAAGCATTGAGAAATAACTTTGGGGAGTCAACTAACTTAACATTTAAAATGTGTGAAGATCTAAAAAAGATTTTCAGTGTAATTAAGAATAACAGTTATATCTAAGAACAAAGATTAAACACATACACAGAGTTCTCTTAGTTGGTGAATTCCATACCTATTTAAACCTTAGAAAATCAAATAAGTCCAGTGATTCACTCCTCTTTAATAGGCCTTTTTTTCCATAACTTTTGGGGCTTCTATAAAGACAGGGGGCCTGTTGTTCCTCAGTTTTGTTTTAAAAATGATACCGTTCAAAAAAAATTCTTTCACAGGTGCTAGCAATGTTCAAAACAAGCCCTTGAAACTCCACAGTCTTTGAGTTGCACCTCAACTGGGGAAGAGAGGGAGGACAATTAACTGAAGTTTGCTCATTTTCATGCAAGGTTACAAGAGCAACGGGTCTCTCACTCACCACCTCATAGTTACGTGGCGCTCTTGCCCTGAGTCTGCTCTCAAGGCTGAGAAGCTATGGGCAGTTTCCATGTTGACAGAAACTTGAAGTTTCTGACATTTCAACACCACTTGTTTTTGGTAAGAACATTTACTTTTGTTTCCTATAGCAGGATAAATAGAAAATGTGAATTGACTGCCTTTACTTCTAAGAAAAACTCACCCTGAATGAAACTTATAGAAAAGAAATTCAATCTAGTGAGTCGCTTTCTAAGTCTGGTAAGTGGGAGGCACTGGGATGGAAATTTTGTAGAGCCACTGCTATTTCTCACTTCCTCATATCACCAATCATATAAACCTTACAGAGAATGTTGACAGTCTTATAAAGTTGCTTAAGGAAGCTCCGGTATATGGCGTTGTAAGATGCATTCTTTTAACAGTTACTCATTACTTACACATGAGTCTCAGAGGCAGGTCCTAGATTCCCTACCACCTTTTAAGCTTTGGGTGAGATTTTATAATCACCAAGGATATCCCTTCAAGGGTAAGGTGGTGTAGAACTCTTCACTTCCTCCTAGAAGTGGTCAACCTCAGGTGACCAGAATATTTGGCAAACAAGTCACATTCCTCTTCATACATTCCTCCATAAGGCATAGGAACAGCAAATACCCTAAGTCTAAGAAAAATCACTGGCATTAATCATTCCACAGAATAATCGTGCAAAATACATTCTTTACATGCTATGATACAACTTTGTGCAAATGCACACATGTTCCCTGTGATGTCTGCCTGTGTGTATATAAATACACAGAACATACTTGATATTCCAGCGTGTGTATTGCAGTAAATTCCTTGAAAACATTTATTTTTTTCCCTCCCCATAACAGTTGTAACTAGACCTAAAACTAAGTCCAAGATTTATATCCGAATGCCTCATCTCTTGCCAGATAATAAATAAATACTATGAGGATAGGAGATAATGTTTCTAGAAAAAAGACTGGGCTGAAATTTAAAAGAAATTTAGTTCCATGTCATGGTGGGGCAATAGTTAGGTCAATCACCTCAGAAAGAACAAGTCACATACCCCTGGGTTCAAGTCCCAGGTTCGGGGGCAACCAACCAGTGTGAATGACTACATAATAAAAATAAAATAAAAAAGAATTTTAGTGTCTATTGTGTCGAGGATATTATTCTGACTTCGATGATTTGTTTTTGTTATCTAGAAAATAGAAATGATTACATATATCCAGTGGGGTCACAATGCACTCAAACTATACTCCAAACTATATATAAAAATGTGCTGTTACATTTTTTCTTGTAACTGATAATGATTTCCTTCAAGAGTTCTCACAATGCCAGCCAGTAATATGATATTATAAACCAATTCAGTGTTTTCTGATTTAATAATTTAAAATGTCATTAGATAATTTTTTTAGTTTCATTCAGATAAAATGCATAGACTTCATTTTTCTGATTTCTCCTGTTCCCTTCAAGATGAGATTAGACACCTAGGGAACTGTGGTTCCAATGACCTCCTGCCATCAAAGGCCAAAGCAGGTATTTAGTTGCCCTGACCTGTGCCTCACTGGAGACAAATGTTTTCTGATGGGTCCTGTCACCGTGTTTCTGCATGTTCTGGAGCAATCTACTGCGGAGGTCTGAAGCTTGTGGGCCTTTCAGTTTAATAGAGTTGGGGAACCCTCTATGAGGACATCACATCTCTCACTTATTTTATAGTGTAATGTGACTCCATCTTGTCTCTGTCAACTCTATAATTCTTAGTTCTGACACTATTCTCCCACCTCCCAGCCCAGGGAATCAATCTCCCACCAAAGTGCTCCATCTCAACTCTCAGATGACTACACCTCATCCCCCCACTGAAGGCACATGGGAACTTTTGAGTTCTATGTATTCAACTGTGACTCATGGTTACTTTGTGTATGTGCAGTCCCTCTCCCTGCACTCATGTGTTGTGCCGCAAGATTGTAAAGACAGTCTGCAAGATTTCCTCTAAGACTCCTAAGTGGGAAGTTTAACTGTAGCTCTTTTCCTGAGTGTTTTCCTCAGTATATTCCATGTGTTTTTCCTTATCTTCCTTGTATAACTCTCGAATTTCAGTCAGGAGAGTGTGGACAGTTTGGCTTTCACTTTCTTTGTGCTCTGTCCACTTTTATGACTACTTGTGCTAGAAAAGGAAACTATACTTCTCCGTCTTTCAAAAATGACAATTAAATGTAAACATGTCCCCAAATGATAGATGTTACAAAATACCCTGATTAGCCTAAGTAATCTGAGCAAGAAGAATAAAGTGGGAGGCATGAAACATCCTAATTTTAAAGTATATTACAAAGCTACAGTAATCAAAGTGGTATGTTACTTGCATAAAAACAGATACATAAACCCAACAGAATAGAGACCAGAAATAAACTCATGCAAATGAAATAAACTTGTTTTCAACAAGGGTGCCAAGAAAACATCTTTAATAAATGGTGATGGGGAAATTGGATGTCTATGTGCAAAAGAATGAAATTGGACCCTTAACTTACACTATACATAAAAATTAATTTGGATTGAGTAAAGAGTTCAGTGTAAGACCTGAAATCATGAAACTCCTAGAAGAAGATAGGGAAACTTTCTGTCACATTGATTTTGCCAATGATTTCTTGGATATGACTTCAAAAGCAATGTCCAAATGTTCCTCAGACACCCCAGAAGATAATGTGCCTCACTTCCACCCCAGAGAATTACTTTTTTAAACAAGAAATGTTTATTGAGGACCTATTAAATACTCAGTACTTTTTAAAATGTGGGGAATCTATCAAGAATGACTGACGTTTGTTCATGGAGTCTCCTAGAATTGCAGTACTTATGCTTTGGTAGACTGACACTCCAGTATCTAGTTCAGTGATCAAACTTTATGAATACTTCCAAAGTGGTAAGGTAACTGTAAAATGCAGGGTGATTTTAGACTCTAAACTTTCAGGAAGAAAGAATGTATTGAATCTGATAAAATGAAATGTTAAAAAAAGCGAAGCACTTAGCACTGGTTAATTATGTAGTTTTTCTACTTATGTGCAAACTATTGCTATATTAATAGCTATCAGAAACTGTGAAAATACCTCCCCCCAGTGAACATTTTTCTCATTTCTCCCACCCAGATGCAATTTAACAACATACTGTAATTGTTAATAAAAGGTAGAGTGTTTTTCTGAAATGAATACAAATGTATTCTAGAAGAAGTTATTATATTTTTAATTAAAAAACATAAATTATAGCCTTCAAATTATTTTGATAATTTACATAATTTCCAGGGAAAGTCCTAATTATATCTATGATTGTAAGTGCTTTCATAATTAAACAAGTTTTTCAAAATATGTGAATACCAGGCAGAGTGGGCAAATCATAAAATAGAATTGGCATATAGTTCTCTACAGAGCACTTTTAATTCAAGTCTATATATTCATACACATCTTTTCACTTTATTTATCATTCAATTATTTTTAATACAAGTAAGGCAACTGTCGGTAAACTCAAACTTGGGTAATATTAACATGTTTTCAGATTAAACTATGGAAAACACATTGGAGAAACACTCAGTATTTTCCATCCCTGAATTACTGTGTCACCTTGAGCAGGTTCTTTAACTGTCTTCTCCTTAATCATTTACCATCTGTTAGATGGGAAAACTTCCTTCATGGTTTTATAAAGATTAGATAATAACTATAAAGTAAAATCTCTTGGCAGAGGTGTAGCAGGCATAGATAATAGTTTATCATTAACCAGCAAAATGGAATCGAACTCTCCAAGTTATGGGAAGCAGTAATGGCTAAGAGATTCAGAGCATTAGAATATGTGATAAGTGTGAATCTGTAAATATTAGGATGAACAATGAAACTATGATGCATAACATTGGCCCCAAATTTCCTCATGACACGGAGATGGTTCCTGCTTGAACCACACACCTGAGTCCTATGACCATCACAGAGTGAGAAAAAAAATAATGAAAATATTATTTTCAAGCATAAGCATTTAAACTTCTTTGGGGAAAAGATTAATAAAACACACTTGTAGGAAAATGGACAGTTTATTAAAGAGTCACTCCCACTACATCTAGTCAGTATTTCCAAGACCAATCAACAGGCCAGGATGGAGGTGCTAAACGCAATGCACAGCAGGGAAGAGTGTACCTCAGATCTGGAAAATTTGTCTCTGTAGTGGGGATGCTTCCAATGTGATTTTCCAATAGCAACCTTTGAAGGATGAGTAGTTCCCTTAAAGGAGATGAAGTCATTGAATCAGAAACAAGCTGGGGACATTTGACCTGAAAGTGAACTGAGATTAGGGAGTGAGAATATAGATTAGATCACCTCTCTAAGAGCCAACCAGGAAGTCTCCATCGGAAAAATTAAGATATGATATTATTATAGGGCCGGGATTAATTAGCTTTCATATTTATTTCAAGAGAATCCCAACAAAAACACAGTATTATCCCAAGTCAGAATCCTGGAATGGTTGGTGGACACAGGTGTGTGCTGTAGGCGTGTTTTATAAAAGTTACATGCAATTGTGTTTTTATTTAAAGATATTGGCTCACTTTCCCATTAAAGGGAACCTATTGTCAATTCTTTTATAAAGAGTAGTAACTTTTGTCAAGAAGAGGATTACCAACCAATTGATGCTTTCAAGTACAATATTTATTTAGGGTGTGGTACACACTAATGATTAGCAAGATGTCCCCTATGTAGTCAATTTGGTCAATGAATGTATGTATGAACACCTACTATGTGTAAGGAAGGGTTTAATTTGTAAAGTATCAAAGAATGAATGAGACACCACCTCTCCCTGAGCTCACAATTTAATGTGGAAGACAGTCTCTGCATAATTAATTGTGTGAGAGAAAAACATAACACCATATGAGTGATAAAGATATATGTCGGTGTGTTTGTTGTGTGTGTGTCTTTAAATGTAAAATTAAAAAGAGAAAGCTAACTGCACAGAATTTGAAATATTTCATGAAATAGGCAAAATTTGAAGTGGAACTTAAAGAATGAGTAGTATTTTTCATCAGTGGAAGAAGGAAGGAAGGCTATTCCAGGAAAAACAAAAAACAGTACAAGCCAAGCCAGGTGGTCTAAAAATACATTGCATTTTCTGCACTTCAGTGTGGCTAGATTCTAATGCTATATGATGGAGAGTGTGGCATCGCGGTATGTCCACCTTGATGAGGAGCTATTCCCTTCACTCCCTAGATAATAGATGATCATTGAATGTCCTTGAGCATAGAAATGGCATTATTAGATTTGTGTTTTAAAAAGAATTCAGTGACAGCATAGTGAATGAATTGCAGAATGTTTATGAGTAGAGTAAATGACGTATTTATTAGGTTAGCTAAAGTACATGAAAACATTGAGAAAATATTTAAAGAATCACGCTAAATTCAAATTGCTATTATTGTGGCTATTATTATTATTATAGTTCAGGAAAGAAATTATGAGTACCTTGAGCATGGAAACATCAAAGGGAATAAAAATGTATTTGAGAGACATTCTAGAGGAAAAAATAAAAGTAGTAAAAGTTAACATGTTCCTGGCATACTATGTTCCTGGCAATGTTCTAAGAGCATTGCATACATTACTTTTTTTTTTTTTTTAACTCTTGCAATCTTTTAAGTTAGGTCAGTTTTAAAAATCTGGAAAGTGAGCAAAGACATTAAGTAACTTGTGCAGATCTCACAACTGCTAAGTGGTGAAGCTAGGAAGCAAATTCAGGCTGTCAGGCTCTAGGTGCACAACCAGGCATAACTGCTCAAGGAGGCGATGATGTTTTTGTAATCATTAAGGGAGAAGAGGAGTCAAAATGATCTATAGTGGCTGTTCTCAAAGTCTCTTGTCGACACTAGTTTTTTTAAAAATATTAATAGATATTCTACATGAAAGGGGTTCAACATCAAATAAATTACTGGAATAAACAAAAGAAACATCTTTTCTGCTGCAGGAGAACTATGGTTCCTTAGAAGTTTAATTTTCATGGTGAAACACCAAGAAAGTGTTACAGAGGGTGTAGAATGACACAAACTTAGTTGACTCTATATCTTTTTAAATTTAAGTTTTTAAAAAGAGCCCATTTTCCTGGAACACAATCTGGGAAATGAGGAGGTAAAGGTTTTATTTTGGGTATCAGATGCAGGAACAAACAGTATTGTGGATTAAATGGATATTCAGTTTGGACCAAATATGGGTGTCAGGTGCATGATGGAGACATGCATAATAGAATGTTTTGATGCAGATCTTGAGAGAGAGAGTTCAGAACTGGAGATGCACACAGGCAAATCTCTCACTTAAGGGTGACAATAAAGACTTGAGCTTAGTGGCAATGGCTGAGCTTACTAAAGAAAAGGGAGAAATAATAAAGAAGACTAAAGAATACATGTGGGTACTGCCCACATGCAATATCAGTTTATGCAAGACTCAGCTGAGGCTTAACTGATATTTAAATTTGATCATATGTAAATCCTTTCTAAGGTTGAGCTGTCTGTTATAAGGTAAGCCAGAAGTATTCTTTTAATTACCACATTTCTTCAATAAAATTGACCAAGTAGGAGCATGTATTTAATTTATAAAATATTAACCTGGGAGATATGGTCTCTAAGTTGAACATGACATAACTAAACTATAAGTATAATGATGTGGACCCAGGGTTAGTTTCCGAATATCCTTTGGTTCCACAACTGCCTTGCATAAATTTAAGGAAGAATTATTATATCTTAAATTTGATTATAGCCTTGAATTTTAAGCAAGAGTTCCCCTATTAATTTAATCCATGGCAACAGAGATTCTCTCAGACCAAATAGTTCTGGGAGGATCTATTTTAGCAGCAACATCTGTGAGCCATTCTAAAGGCTCGTAATAAAAAAAAAGAAGAAAGAAAGAAAGAAAAAGGAAAAAAAAAATCATATAATATCTGACCAGAAACAACAAAAGCCAAACTGGATAACTCCCTGGAAAATAAACTTCAAATTATGTTTTTTTAAACTTACAGACGTTTAAGAAAGACTTAAAATAAATCATACTTAATTCATTTTAAAACAAGTCATTTCAGACAGATACGCTATTAAGTCCTTGATTTTTAACATATTGAGGATGTTTCCAGCATCCACATCAATATTCACCTAAAAAGACAGAATTAAGGAAAGAGAAGTTTAGCTAGGTTTTTCTGTTTGCTTTTGTTTTCTCCATTCTCCTAAGCTGTCCCTAGTTCATCTCATATACTTTGCTAAATGAACTTAGCTAAAGTGCATCTTTTAGTTCTATATTTCCTCTGTTCAAAAGATTATTTTAAAGGAAAAGTGCAGGCAGGAATGCAGGCAAATAAGCAGGCAAGGAAAGAGAGGAGGCAAAGCGTTTTATTTTACTTTTACTTAGTTGTTCACACTGGTGGTTTCCCCCAGGACCCAGGAAACCTTAGTTCTTCTTTGGAGGCCATTGACCCAGTGGCTGCCCCGCCAGAGTGCTACCTGTCGAAAAGATCTTCATGATTCTCCACAGTGTAATAATGAAGACCAAACCCCTTCAAATGACATCTGATTCAGCAGGTGTAGGCCTTTGTGTGGCTTCCTGATCAGATTTCCTATTGCTCCACTTCTTTTCTGGAAGATTCCAGCCCAATCTACTACTTGTTTGCTATATACGCAGCCCAGCATTCCTCCTTTTACTCCTTTCTTCATGTCGTTCCTTCTATTTGAGATCATTTTCTCACTTCTCCCCAGCTTTAGTGCCAGGGAAATCTCTTCTGTTATCACCTACATTATTTCACAAAGATTGTCTAATGCACTTAACTACTTCCAACTTGTGCCATTTCTATTTAAGAAGGTCACACGGGGTAATAGTAAGGTTCATGCAGGCTTGAGATGAGCCAGATGTCAGTTTCAAATGAATAGCAATTCTCTTAACATGCTAATTCTCAATTTCCTTATCTGTAAAATGGAGATAAAGTGTGATATGTAAGATTCTTCAGCATTCTACTTGGCAGACTGACATTCATACATATTGATTCCATTTTCAGGAGCTCTTTATCTTATTTTCACCTTCTGCATGGGTACATATCAACTCCACTAAAAGACTTGGAATCAGAGAAAAATTACCTACTTCATTAGGTTGTTAAAGAATCAGAGAGATAATGTACATAAAACACATAGTGCAGTTTCTAGAACAATTTCCATAATAAAATGGCAGCTCTACTATCATTATTATCGCTGAGGCATGTAAAGTAACTGTTGGTTTGTGCACAAGTCACCTTTGAATTCTGCGTGCAACTAATGGAATGTATACTTCATATTGTTCAGATCAGAACTGTGAAATAAGAAATAATTATTTGGGAAAATCCAAAGATAGGTTCACTTGGTAGACCCTATTTCTAAAAGGATTCAGGTGAATAAGCATTTGACTAGCTGTGATACTAATTCAACACCCAACAGCATAAAGAGAGGTGCTCAGGAGAAAAAACACAACCACACTTAAAAAAATATATTGAGATTAAGAAAGCATACATAGGCCCTCTCTGGTGGAGTAGGTGTTGGGTGTCATCCATCTACATCCCAAGGTTCTGGGCTCTGTTCAGGGACTGGTGGGAACAACCAAGATGAACAACTTAAGTAAATAAATAAATAAATAAAATGCCTCTTCCTCCTCTTTCTTCCTGTCTGCCTCTGCTCACCTTCATTCTTGCCTGCAATTTTCCTTAAAAAAAGCCCACATAGCACAAACTTTTCCATCTTACCCAATTAAAATGCACACAGTCTAGTAGTGTTAAGCATAATGATATTTGTGTGAAACAGATCTCCAGAACATTTCCTGCTTGCAAATTTGAAACATTATATCTATTAAACCACATGTCCCCTTTCCCCTCTTCCTCTAATCTCTTATAACCACAATTTTACATTCTGTTTCTAAGGAGAAGATATTTTTTAAAGAATAATAAAAAGGAGAGAGAAATTCTGTCACAACTGACTCACCCATTGATTATCAGAGGAAGTGGAAAAATAATAAAGGAGAGATGTCCCTAACACAGCGAGCCTGTCACATGCTAAGTTAATGAGACTGAAACTTGGAGCAGGCTGATCCTTGGCTGACAAGCCAGGGATACATATCCAGTCCTGTCTGGGAAGCAAGTGGTAGAGCAGTACAGCAAGGCCAGAATCAGTTTCTGAATATTAGGACCAAGAAAGGCCAAAAGCTGAATGAGGAGAGGTACCGAAATACTGCCTGAAAGCAAACATGAGACATTAACAAGGCAGAGGGGAAATGAGAAGAAATGAAGAGTCAGGAAGAGCAATAAACTTAATGGATGTGGGTGGGTCTGACAGGGCATCTCCTGAAGGGGTGAACACCGATCTTAATGAGGTTCATGTTCAGGTATGCGCCCCAGATTGTTTGAGAGAGGTAACAGATGAGGAAAGACCCTGGCTCACATCTCATCTGTGGCTAGTTAGTGCTTATAAGAACTGAGGCTTATACATCTTTTCATCTAATTTCACCTTATTTTGGAGAAGTGGGAGAGAAGTTTTGAAAACAACAACAAAAGGAAAATCAGGATTTGTCTGGCTCCCACCCATTTTCAGATGAGTCTGCTGGGGAAAGATGGAGACTAAGGAAAACAAGAACTCAAAACTTCTAAATTGAAAATCATGAGTGCTAGATTTTTTTTCCTAGCTCCACCTAGTCTTTTTATACATGACCTTTGGCTGGTCCAATCTTTGTCTAGCCTTTGGCTCCCCTTAGGATCAATTTCTTTGTAATTTTCAAGGACTTTGTATGTGAAGTTGATTCACTGAATTAAAACAGATATTTTCTTGCCCTTGTATGGTTACTATTTTAGTGTTTTGATTCTCAAAATTGTTCCATGACCATATTAATAATCAACATTCAACGATTTACATTATCTGAATATTAAGGTTAACCCTAAAGAACAAAACAAAATGAACTTTAATAAATGATTTAGCTGTTGTAAACAAATTTTTTGAGCATGAACTACTGAAGGACAAACTTCCTCCTTTGTTCATGCTTCCCTTCCTTATAATTTCACGGCAGATTGTGCAGGATAAGGGGGCATTAGGGATCAGGAAGGGATGAGGGGCTCAGAAAACAGATAAAATTCTGCCACTTATTTTATAGTGAGTGAGGTTTGCAAATACAATGATGAATAGATACACATAGCCCTTTTTTTCTTGGAATCTGCAGTGCAATGTGAAATAAGGGAGCTTAGATTCTAAAGTAAAATAAAGTATTAAACAAGTAATCAAAAAGAAATCAAAATGATGACACTTCCTGAGAAGTTCTAGGAAGGAAATAAGAGCACAAGTGATACACAATTTGGATGAAGATCCCTGGAGAAGTGCCCCAGGATGGAGAATCAAGTTCTTTTAAAGCAAGCAAATATGGGTAGCTGACTTAACATATTCCAGTCCATTTCTGGTCTTTTTTCATAGTCAGCCAGTGTGATACATATGCTGTGGTCTCTGGTCAGGGAAAGCAATTGATTCACCTTTCCACCAGTCCCCGTTTTCCCTCCTTCCTGGCCTAGACATCTCACTTCCTTTCCCCTTTTACCTTAATTTTCTGTTGCTGTGGTAACAAATTACCACACATTTATTCAATTAACACAAGACAAATTTACTACTTTTTAATTAACTATGCGAGAATTTCACCATGAGTCTCACCATGGCAAAATCAAGGCATCAGCATAGTTACACCTCTTTTAGAGGCTCTAAAGGGAAAATCCATTTCTTTGCCATTTCCAGCTTCTAGAAGTTCCTCATATTCTTGGGTTTAAGGTGCCCTTTCTCCTCTTCAAGCCCAATTGTGTAGCATCACTCTGATCTTTTTGTCAACACGTCTTTCTTCATTTTTAAGGACTCATGATTAAATTGGGCCAACCCACATAATCTCCCCTCTCAATATCCTTAATCACATCTACAAAATCACTTTGTCCTATAAGATAATCTAGACATTGGCCCCAAGAATTAGGACATCTTTGTTAGTTGTTATCCTGCCTACCACATCTATAACTTTCAGACTCTTTAGAGAATTAAATCAGTCATCCCAGCATCACTCTGATTATCTCAGGTGTTGGCTAAAAAAATTATGTATAAAAGTAGTGAAATGGACAAATTCATACTAACAGTGTAAATGACAGTCTATTGTTTCTTGTCTGTTGGATTATAAATCTTAAAACAATAAATTCTGACAGGCTGAACTGTGATTAGTGTAAGGGTTGATAATATACTCCTTGATTTTGATTGGATTTCTCTCTTTGGAATAGAGTTAACTTAAAATGAGACAGAAGATAGAGATTTAAAACAAACATTGTAGACTTTTCTCTGCCACAGGTAAAGGGGAAGAACTACTTTTCTTTCCCTTTCTTATCCAGTCAATTTTGTTTAGGTCTGAGATCCAAACAAACTTACTAGGGGACTGGTTTTTACATCTAAAAGACTACAGCTACTCACCTTTAAGAAGAGTTTAATATAAGGAAGCTATGCCCAAAATGAAAATACTACTTTTAACTTTGACTAGTGCTAAGTTCGTCAACTTGGCAAAGTCACTGATTTTTGCTCATTCATCCTATAGAATCAGAAATATCTGACTCTCTGACAAGAGATGAGAAACTTTTTACTACATTCCATATCTTTTCCTCAATTTGTTTCAATATTATCTCTCCCCACATCAGAAACTCTACTGTCCTTTCAGTCCCTAAATGCCTGGCCCATAGTCTGTGCATAATAAATATTAGTTGAATAAATGAATGACTTTTTGTCTAGGTGACTGAGCTATGGTCACCGTATGGCAATAATTACTATTTATTGAGCACCTTCTCATGGTTCTAGGTCAGCTTTTATGTATTTTCTGTGTCTTCATATACTGTATCTCTTAATCTTCTCAACAATTCTTGAGGTTAATATTGTTTCTAGAAAGTTGGGGGCTTTAAGAAATGTGCCCAGGATTACACAGCAAGTAAAAGAGAATTCAAAGTGACCCCTGTTTGAGCCTTAAGTCCATTGTGATTCGCCACTCATATACTGCCCTCCTGTTGACAGTCTTGGTTCAATGAGAAGCTCGGGATCAGTCCAAGCTGACGAATCTTCAGTCTCAAAGGCAAGGGGTCAAAATGGTCTTGGGAATAATTGCAAGTAAGACTGGTTTTGGAAACCATAACTTCTCATACTATCTATGCTTTCAATAGTGTTATAATGATTATGTGTAATAGTCAATATGTGTTAGATCAATATTTTGGGAAGTTTTGATTACTCTCTTTATGGATATCTGGACTTTTCATTTTGCTCAGGTTTATTATTGTCTGCTCAAAACACAACAATTTTAGTAAAAATTTAGAACTAATCAGTGACTAAGCTTTTTAACTGGCCCATGCCTGTGTTGTCCCCATCCCTGCTATATGTGGTTGACAATTTTGAAAAATCCCTAAACTACATGAAAGATTTTTTGGGTTTTTTTTTAATATGATTCTTGGGTGTGACTATTTGAAGTGTTTTTTGAAATAGCACTTAAAAATAATATTTTTGTTTCTGCTTTCCCAGTGTTTACAGCAAGTGCTGATTAATATTGTCACCAGGTAATCCTGCACTGGGTTTTGTTGTTAAGTCATTCTGTCTTTAAACTTGGAAAAAACTGAGAATCAAGTGAACTGGGCAAATCCATAGACTTCTTAAGGTCACTTAGATTTGCTTCAGTATTTTTTTTTCTCCTTTCATACCACTCATCAATATTCTTTCTTTACTCAGAAAAGACAAGTATGTAAGATATGCGAAACTGATCATTTTACTGTATGTTTTTAGTATTTGTTTTAAACTTAGGGAGAACTGTGACCTGTAAGGATCTACAATTTTCTTCCTTGGATTTCTCATCAGTAAATTCATAAAAATGCCTTTCCATAGAGATTTTATGATGAATAGACAGTTCTTAAAAACTGCCTAGTAGCCTGCAATCATAAATAAATGACTATTCAAATATCAAAAAATAAGTCAGTCATGCTAATCTTTTACATGCACATTTTGTTATTCATTGCAAGAATGGAAATATGTAGTCATATGAGACCCTTTCAGGATTTAGGCATCTTGTGGATAGAAATCATATCTGTTTTAACAAACACTCTGAGATTCTCTTAGACACCATGAGCTGTTTTAGGTACTGAGGACACAAAGATGAAAATGATTCTTCAGATTCATCAGCCAAGAAAATATTTCTCTTTGAAATACTGGCTAAGCAATAGCCTTTAACTTCTGGAGATGTATATAAGTAATTATACTTTTCATAAGCACACATGAATATATAGTTATTTGTGTAATAAACATCCTGTTGATAACTTAGGTATAAAGATCTGGTAAAAGTTTCTGGATTCCTAACCAAACCAAAACTTAACTATAAAGTAATAAGCATAGCAGTAAAAGCTGCATTGGCTAATTCATGATAATTAATCTCTGTAGTATTATCAAAACATTATCTGCCTACACAAAAAAGAAAACAAAGAGATGTATTTGTCAAGAAAGGAGGAAGCTTGGAAATTCATGGAACATAGTCCCTCATATGGATGGTGTTTTTGTTCTATCAATGTGCATCTGCTGTGTTGGGAACTTTGCTAGTTTTAGACTGGTGGCCTGTAAATATTGATGCCGTGAGAGGAGAATGAATCCTAGAAGGTCTAGGGAATAGGGTTGAGAAGGAAGAGAACCAAGGATGTACCCAGAAACTGAAGAAAATGAGCAGGTTGGGGTAGAAGAGGGTAGAAAAAGAAAGAATAGGGATAAGGAGAGAGAAATAATGAAAAAACGAAAAAGAAAAATGAAAGCGAGTGAAAATAAGAGGAAAGATGTACAAATGAGAATGAGAGGGGGGAAAAAGGAATGTGAGGAGAGAGAAAAGAAAAAAAAAGGAACGATGCTTAATAGCAACAGACACCCTTCCTGGGATCAAATGTCTATTGTCACAGCCCAATGACTACACTAGTCATGGATCTGTTCATACATGGGCAAGTCCCAATCCTGAGCAAGAGGACTGTCTTTCACTGTGTCTCCGAACCAAGCAGAAAAATCAGCTCCACCAGCTGTTCAGAAAACCTGCTGCCAAGACCCATAACATTTGGAAAAATTCAGGAATGGGACAAGGTTCTCTAGGCTAACGGGATGGAGATGGATCTGGACCAAGCCTGGCTGGAAGTTCTCTGCTCCTCTTCAGGTAGAAAAACAACTCCATGCAGAGGAGTGGATTATCTTCAACTCCCTAATCACCCATAGAACAAAACAAAATGTAAGAGGCCTCTCACTTTGAGATAGGTGTGGGGTGAGTACTGACGCAGATCAGTGTTAAGAGAGTGAATAGAAGCGAAGGGAACTTTACAGTTCTTAGTTGCCTGGACTCTTTCCTGAGTAATCAGATCTGTTAATGAAAACTTTGCCTAAATTGTATTTTATCTTCAGGCAGTATCTCATACCTTTGGTGTTTGTGAAATGGTACAAGCAACATAGACAGCTGGTGAGGAAAAAGAAGTGTCCTTATGTTTCTCAGTACCTACTAATAAACTGACAAAATTGGATTAGGTTCTTATTTATGCTATTTTAAATATGAAAGAGAACAATGTAATTATTCTGCACGTTGTTTCTTTATAATGTTATGAATCAGGGAATTGGTCAACCTATGCATAATGCTGAGTGCATTATGAGAAAAATCAGCACTTTTAATATTGATTCATCCTACCTCTGGACAGAATATATCTCTCCATGTAAACAGAGCTTTTTTAATATCTTTCAGTAATTACATACTTATTTCTACAAAGGTCTCGTACACCATGGCTAGATTATGCCTGTGTATTTTACATTTTTATTGTTACTTTACTATCACATTTTTAAGTTAAATTTTCTGCTTACGGAAAAGTCAAATGATCACTTTTTAAATAATGATGGCTTGTCCCACAACCTTGCCTCACTCCTTTATTCTAATTTTCTGCACATTTTCCTGCATAAAAAATTTTAATAGTCATAATCATTGCATCACTAACGATAGACTTGTTCTTGCCCTTTATAATTCCTCTCCTTCCCTCCTTCTCTCTCTCTCTCTCTCTCTCTCTCTCTCTCTCTCTCTCTCTCTCTCACACACACACACACACACACACACGCACGCACACAACTCATTATAATGGGTGAGACTTCCAGTTCAAATGGTGACAGTTGGCATCATTTTCTTGCTCCATAATTCCATGGGGAATGCTTTAGCTTTTTCCTGAATTGTATGTTTGCTGTATTTTGAAAGACATTCCTTATCAGAACCAGAAAAGGCACACTTGTTCCCTATTGCTAAGAGTATTTATCAAATCAGAAGTTGCTAAATTTTATCCATTTTTCTGCATCTAATAATTGGATGATCATATTTTTTATTCTTTAAATCATTAATATGGTGAAATGTGTTTAAAGAAATGCTTTGTTAGATTTTGGTTTAGTTTACTGAAAAGAAAGTTTACACTTATGAGGACAAAGAAATGGGTGCCCATTTTTCTTTCTTACATAACCCTTTTCTGATTAAAGGATCAAGTTCCACATTAGTCCCGCAAAGCACTGGAAGTTTTTCCTCTTTTAAAGCTCCCTGAAGTAGTAGATATGACAGAGTTGATATGATTCATAAATGTTTGGTAGAACTAATAAAATGCTCTGGGCAGTGCTTAGTGTTCTCATAAACACATACACAAATACACATATATGTAATTGTGTGTAAGTTTGTACTATTCAGCTGTATTTTTTTCTTGATAAGTTGTGTTTTTTCAGGAAATCATCCATTGACTCAAATAGTCTTAATTAGTGATGAAATTTTCTTATTATTTTCTGCCTAAGCTGCATCTGCAGATATAATCCACCTTTCAAATTTTTTTATTTTCTTTCTCTTTGTTTTGTTGAGAAGTCTCACCAATGATTTTTCTATTTTATTAGCATTTCAAAGAATAAACTACTTATTTGGTTGTTTCTCTAATATGTCTGCTCTTTTTGTTTCTTTTCTTCATTTTGTTTTTGAATTGTATTTTTCTTTCTCAGTTGTATTTTTTCCTAACTCCTCAGGTTGGTCATGTAAATAATTTTTATTCTAATATATAATCAAAACTAAGACTTCCTTTCCTTACTGCTTTGGTTAATTCCCACAAATTTTGATACATAGTTTTAAAAATCATTTCTACTCTAAATATTTTCTAATTTATATTATGATTCTCTATGTTTATTTTATATGTATTAATGTCCAAATACATGGGATTTTCTTTTCAGATACACTTTTACCGCCAGTTTAGAATTTAACTGTGCTGCAGTTATATTTCTGAGTAAAAGAAAAATTTAAGAATCCAAAGCATGTTATGATTTCCAATTTGGATGAGGATTAAATACTGATTGTGATTTTGTTTGGTTTTAATCCAAACATACATCTATTACATTTCTAAAAGGAAAGAGGAAAATCCTGTATTGTATGAGAAGTGTTGAGGAACTGAGGACATAAAGTGACAAGGTAACACAACTTTCTATAAACAAATCTCTTTGTTAGGTCACCATCCACACATACTCCTTTCACTCATGCTGATTCTGCTCCTTTTCTCTCAGGGTTAGCAGCTAACTGGCTAGAAATTTTTGAGCATTCATCTTTGATTTCTAACTTTGCAGTAGCTAAAGCTCCTGACTATTTCTTACCGAGACAAAAAGCTGATCTCCCTTTTTAAGAAGCAGAAGAAATTCTCTTCCTGGCTATACATTATGCTTTCCTTGTTGGTGGAAAGTCGTTAGCCACAAGGTCAGCTGGTAAGAAAAACAGGTGCCCTCAATATTTCAGTAACTAATTTAAAATGGACATAACTTAATTTGTAGGTAATGAAGGGCTGAAGGCCTTAAAGAAGGACCATTAATTTTGAAAACTATAAAAGCCTATTGGCGTTTTCTGTCCCCATGATGAAAACATCCTATAGTTACCTGGTTGGGCAAGAATTTGAAAGGAGATTGTATAAGTGTTTATTTGTTTTGATTTTTTTCTATTGTTGCTGGTAATCTTAGAGATCAGTTAAGGCTCTTGTTTAACAAAGGTGGAAACTGAGTCCTAGAAAGATTTTAGTAATTTGGCCATGATCACACCCCTTGTTCCTAGAAAAGCTGGAAACAGAAATCAGTGTTTTGCCACCCTCACCATACTGCCTTATTTGAATGCTCTTTGTAAAGTTTCTAACTAAAGATGTGAAGATTTCTTTTTTTCCACAGTTGAGCATTTAACTTGTAAATATCCCAATGAGCTACAAAACTTGGCAGAGTTGCGAAGCCAGCAAAAGAGTGGGAGGTGGGAATTTTCCATACTTCTTGGATTATCAAAGGCTAAAATTAATGACATATGCTATTACTAGAGATTCTCAGATTCTGGCAATGCAATGTTAAATGTTTCCATTTTTTTGTTAGAACACCGAGCTGTCTTCTTTACCCAAGAGAAGCAGATACAGATACGGTGTAAGATCAACATTAACCCTCAACAACTAGTTTAGATAAGATTGAAGACTGTAAAGAGATCATCCATTAATGACTAAATTCAACAAAATCTGTAAATTAGAATGTGTGTTGTTGGAGGCAAAGGAAACCTCAAGCCTAGTTACTCTTAGTCATTCAAGACCCTCTTTTTAGATGTGATAAAAGTCTGCAGGATCTTCTGCTCCTGCTGTTTATGACTTTCTTGCTGGGTGATGACTGGACCATAGCCTGTGGTAGTGGGAAGAAAAGAGGCTGGGAATCAGGCAGAGGATGGGCTCTATCTGGATTTACACATCATGCTAAGAACATTTGCAAGCCATTAAATGATGGAAAGTCAGGATGTGTTATGAGTTAAAGATGCAATTCAGTTAGATTTGAATTTTAAAACAATCACTTTGACTGAAGTGTGCATAATTAATTAATGATATGAAAGAAGAGGCAGGAAAATCACTTGGAAGATATTGCAATTCTCCAAAATAAAAAGGTTATAAGGATCTGAAATGAGACATAGAAAAGTGAGGATGGAATAGAAAAGTCAGATTTGGGAAATGCTCTCAGGGTAAAGATTTGAGCATGAGAGATGAAAGAGGTAAGTATAAGAAACCAAGTTTGAACCCAGGTCACTTCGTGGGCAGTCATACCTACAAGTCAAGAAAGATGGTGTGACCATATTTGGGAGTTAAAATAAGGATTTATTTTCACTTACTTTAGTTGTCAATGATAGAGCAGAAATCAAACTGGAGTTTGGATATGAGATTACTGAGCAGATCCCTGGGTTAAGGGGAAAGGATTAGTTTCCAAAGCATAAGACTGAATGGGAAGATGGGGGAATGAAATTCACAATAAAAAATGGACAAGTCAGAGAACTAAGAGAAGAAACAGAGAGAGGGATACTGCAAAAGAAATGAGATAGTTTCAGAAGCAGTAAGTAATTAAATACCTCAGAAGTCAAGTAAAATGGATACTAAATAATGAAGCTAAGGAATTAAAGGGAATGTTCCCAAGAGGATGGTAGTTCAAGAGCAGAGGAAGTGAGAGCACTAAAGTCCACGAAGATGGTAAAAGCAATAAACTTTTGTGATGAGCTAAAAGGGAAAGGTCAAGATTGACAGCAAACAAAACACCAATGTAGAAGACCACACATTTGTAGTGCCAAGATGGAACTTAATACAGCTGATATACAAGATATGGGGGGGGGGGGGAGAGAGAGAGAGACCCTGTCTCAAGTACCAAGTTCACCCCTGCAGTGGTTGGAATAATTGTTTCTGTGAGACAGATTGCCTCTTTCTCGTGGACTAGGATGAATAAACACTACCAAATCCTCAACGGTTGAATTATGATTCTATTAGTTGCCAAGATCACTATTTCTCATGCCATTTATGTAACAATAGAATGAGTTCTGTTGATTGAACTGAAAAACATGCTGAGCCCATCAGAAAGTAGGTACAAACCATTTCTCACCGGGTGACTCCACACATGACAGAGTTGTATGCTTGAATATTACTGTTCATCTAGAGTCACTTTCACAGAGTGGCTTCCCCCTGGCTTTGACATGAAATCTGGGGGCTGTATCCTATCTAGAACTCTTGTCTGGGCAGGACCCTCTCTTGAGGAGGAGGAATGGAATGGATCAGGGGCAAGCCTGTGCTATGGGCGCTTGGGGAGGGAGAGTGGGGGCTCTCTTCCTTCCATGGGTCTCCACTTTTCTCCGTTCTCTCATTTTCCATCTCTAACTTCTATCTGATTCCCTGCTTATAACATAAATGCAACTTGACTCTCACTGTGTTTACTTCCACATATGTGATAAGATTTCAGGTATTTCTCAAGCCAATCACACATAATTATAATGTGATTTTATAGGGGGAAAATTCACATTACAATAATAAAAGCATGCAATTCAATTGGCAGTAAAAGGGGAAGGATTATAAACCACTAAGACGAGCCGCTGAAGCCCAACTCAGGCGTAGTTTGGGTCCAGAATTATTCTTCCTGTGTCAGCATGTGGGAGGGGGTAGAAAGTTACTTCTCTGGAGAGGCTGCCATGCTAGAGAAAGCTTCGGAGTCCTCATGGACATGGATTCCAAGCCATCTCCATTTGCCTTGCTTCAGTGCCTATATTCATACTGCCTTGCAGAGGGATGTTATCCAAGTTAACTTTTTAATTTCGGTGTGGGTCCCTGTACCTTTTTATCAGTGCCACCTGTTCGTTATGAGGTACAGTCCTCTTGGCACAGAGGGACTTTTATCAGTGTCGCCTAGTGTGTTTCTTTATCAGCGTTTTCGTAAACAAGTGGTTGCTTTCATTTTTCAACTGTCAGCCTGACTCACTTTTTTTTTTAATTGCACTCAGTTCTTAATCTGTAAGGATCGTTACCAAAATACATGCAAAACCTCTCCAATATACCTTTCTGTTCTTATTTTCCTCTCATTTTCCCCTTTCAATTATATCTCTGCCTGCCTGTTACATTTTGTAAAAACGTAAAGAAAAAAAGTTCCTCAGGATTTGTAGTCTAAATGATCTCATGGAACCACTATGATTCTTGCTCCTTGATGACTTTTCTTTCCAAGCTCTCACTGAGGTTGACCTCACAGTGAGACACAAACATCCTTCTGTCTGCTGCATAGTTGTGAATAGTCAGCCTTCCTTTCACTGTTCTGCTCCTTTAGGCTGGCCACATACAACCCTCTCATGATTACTCATTTTTTCATCCAATGAGTCTCCATCATGTCACACACATAAAAGTAAGTATGTGCACAGAGAATTGTTGTACAGGGGTCTATTGTGAGTTGGGAATGAGGGGGGACTCTCCCCATGCTCATGACATCAAGAAGTAGAAGCTTTCTTATGAAGGGACTGCTATCAAGTCATTGAAAAATGTGGACCATAGATTAGTTAAAATCTTAGCTCATACATAGTTCTGGTACATATTACACACTCCGTCGACACTTGTACGGTGACTGAGTAAATGATCATTACAAATACTAAACACCTATTAAAGTTATTTTATAGAACATGTCAGGTCTCCAAAGTATTTATTATGTCCTTTTAGATACTCTTAAAGAAAGCTGGCTGCTCTGTGGAGTTATTTATTTTAGTTTGCAATAATTCTTTTTAGCAATGTTGACTATATTAGTTCAGTGCCTGAAAATCTGCGTATGGTTCATGGACTTTTCTGCTGTCTTTCACCCGAATGGGGCGTAGCCTGGAATTCACTTCATTACACCGAGTCCTCGCTGTGGCCCCCCTCTTACCCTTAACACGCAACCCTGAAGTCACATAAACTCATCATTTATCCCCAGGACACAAGTTTGTGTGTGTTTGTTTATAAATTGATCTGTAGTAAGCCCACAGGAGCTCAGCAGTATAAAATTTGAAATAAATAACACCCGTAGCCAAGTGTTGTCCACGAAATAAACTTCACCCTGCTATTTTCATAAACCTCCAACCCCCACCTGCTGACTGCAAATCTCTTTCAGCTTCAGGACAGCCAGGTAGTCTTCCCCCTGAGTACCCAAAACCACTACTCGGAGTCCAGGAAAGTGAAAAGGGAACATACTTAGGTGTCCACTGCCAAGGGCGCTCCACCAAGTCCCAGAAGCCTGGGAAATCTCCCCTGGGGAAAGACAGCAGGAGTTTTCCAGCCAGATTCACCTCCCACCATGGGAAGTTGTTTTTAATTGTTCTTTGAAGAGCCTTTCCAAGTTCTTTAAAGGCTTGTCCGCCCACACAGGGCAGGTTTTGCTGGACTCCTAGGGCAGTCATGCTTCCTTCCCTGCTCTCTGTCATGGGCACTGGAACTGAAGGCAGAGCATCGATTTTCCACTGCCCCTTTCCAACCAAGCCAAGTACCCAACCAAAGACTCCCTCCCAGCTGAGGTCTCTCCCATGACCATCTGTGGGTTCGCTTACCATTTTCTAAGCAGCCATGGAGAATTCGTGTAAATAACTTCCTCACCCTTTTTAAAAATTAGTAGTGAACATATTTTAAACAGCTTTTGAGTCAGCATGTGCATGTAAGTTGGTGAAATGTCAACCGAAGGAGCCATTCGGAGGCAAAGTAGTGACTGGCCCAAGTTGTTATCTTTTCTCACTCTTTTACTTCAATTCAATTGTAGTTCAAAAGCTGGAACCTATAGCTAGCACTGTGTAAAGGCTTAACATGCCCTTCAATTCCACAACAATCCCATGAAACCATTACTTATCCCCATTTTACAGAAAGGGAAAGCAAGGTTTAGATACATAGAAAATGGCAGGACTGGGATTGTTCATCCAGATCCAAGATCTATAGTTTTTACCACTATGCTCAAGACTTCCCAAAATTCTCCAGAAGAGTCCCACAGGTATGTCACTCACAGACTTGAACAATGAAAAAGTGCATCTTTTAGTTAAACAGTCAGTTGAGTTTTGAAGTTTATGTAAATTTGTAAATTGTCATCACGATAAAAATTGGTTTGATTGCAGGAGCGAACCTATTCATTTGTCTGACTTTGATGTTGAAATAATTTTAGACCTGCAAAAAGTAGCAAAAGAGGTTCACGAAGTTCACATACACCTTTCTCATAACTTTCCCAAGTGTTAACATGGCTACTAATCAAATTTCACCAGTTGGTCCAGTTATGCTCTTTTTAGTTTCAGGATCCAGTTTTTTAAATTGCGTTTGGTTGTCATGGTTCCTGAGTCTCCTACGATCTGGAACAGTACTTCAAATCTTTCTTTGCTTTCTATGATTTGGGCACTTTTGAATAGTACTGGCTGATTTCATTGAATGACCCTAAATTTGAGTGTGTCTGATATTTCCTCTTGAATTAGCTTTATGTTTTGGCAAAATCCTACAGAAATGATAGTGTGACCTCAGTAGATAGTATCAGGAGGTGTATAGTGATGTCTAACTATTGGAAATTGGATTCACAATCACTTGGTTACAGTGATATTTGCCACTGGGCTCAGTAAAGTTGTTATTTTACCCTTTGCCACTAATAAGTATCTATTCTTTGCCTGTAAACTTTCTTGTACTCATTTATAGTTATATCATTGAATCTCTTCAGGCACCAGTGTCCTCATGTTTTAAATGGTACTTGCAATCACTGCTCTATATATCCATTAATGTTGCTAGGAGGCACAAATAACATAATATATGTGAAATAATAAGTGGAAGTGCCTGTCAGTTATGAAGAGGTATATGAATACAACAGACTCAAATACTGAATCAACTACAGAATGAGAGGCCACAGGCTGACAGATTACCCAGCACTTACATTATATTTTTTCATACTTCCATTGAAGTCAATTAAAAGAAAGATATAAGAATTAATCTGTAGTCAGCTATGTAAGGGAATTTCTGTGCTATCACTTGCTCTCATAGACCTCCCAGAAGAGACTAAATCTTTTCTGAGGTTTTTAGGATTTCTGCTAATCTAAGGTTCCCTGGACCTCACATTTAAATTAATTAACATGAGGAAGAAATCATAGTATGTTTTGTGATTTGGGATTACCCTGCACAATATAGCATTATGATTTCTCTTCAATTTTACAAATGCAGCAAGCATGTCTTGATTCATTAACATGGGGTACAAAGCAGTCATCTTCTTTTATTTTTCCAATAAGCATCCACATGCCTTGTTAGTGGGAAGTCTAGCATCTCACTCTTGAGACCTCTCTTGGAAAGTCTTTCCCTCCCACACACATACAGACCCTTTTTAAGTTTAAGAAGCTCAAGGCTTACTCAATCCCTTGGGGAAAAAGAGTTTGCCTTACTGCTCTGCTTTTTGCTACCACAGAATGTCATTGTTCACAACTGGTCCTGCGCCATTCCACGAAAGCATGCCCATCTTGCAATGACACCTCATACAGAAACCGAAGAGAATCCTATGTTCAAACACTCAGCCTTTGTTCTGACACCACAACAATGGGTCCGCAGAGCTGGACCCTAAGGGCATTCCAATCTCAACCACATTTTTTTTCTAAAATAGCTTTCCTCTGGACTATGCCAAGGAACCCCCTTTCCCTTCATATTTTATTCTTTTCGGTATCTTTCTCTTTGAAGAATACTGATGTGCTTCTTGCAGATTTTCATCTACCAATTCTAGTCAACCCAGAAGTTCTTGGTCACCCAAGGGCTCAAGGGTTCCTTTCTCTCAAAAGTCCCAAAATTTCTTCTGCAATTCATTAACTTGCTCTCTAGTGACCAGCTATGCTGACTGAGAGATATGGTGTGGAGATAGTCTTGGTTAGGCCACATGAGATTCCCATTTATTCTTCCCACAAGGAAAGACTGTCCAGTAAGCATTTGTACTTATTTAGCTAAGGAAACAATGTAAAAGACTCTAGAAAATGACCTGTTTCCATTTTTACTATGATCACCAGTAAATAAGAAGGAAGCTATCTCTGATACTCAATATACAGATAGGTATAATTAAATATTCAAGTCTTAGATATCTATGAATATAAAATTAGTTCCAAAGTGATAGCTCAAGTCCTAGGTACATCTTTGCCATAGATTATTTACCTTCAAAGTGTCTTTGGGCTCTTTCTATAAGCAAATAATAGTGCTTTCACACATGGGCCCAGGTTTAGCCCATAACAGCTGATGTTCACCGATTATCACCCACCCGATAGTATCTGAGCAGGAACACTGCTCTTTCCCACCAGAAGACAACCAGGTTGTAACTTCCAAGTTTTATTGAAAGTTCACAGTAAATGGGAGCTGCTATTCACAGAGAATAACTTACTAGAGAAAGACAGGCATGCTCAGAGCCCTCGTCCTCTAAGGCCAGGATGACAGTCTTCAGGAAGTCCCTAAATTACAGTTCTTTGCCTTCCTCTCAGTCCACCACTTTTAGGGGAAGGACAGCCAGCCACCCTTGAGCAGGTGTGCCTGCCATCATGTCTACTTTACTTGCATCCCCCGAGTTTTTGGAGAGAGGAGAAAAAGATTCTCCTAGCATCTTCTCCAAACCTAATAGTCTAGAGCCCACAGCCCTGAGTTCTTACTTGTAATTCTAAGATTCACCTCTCCCCAGACTAATGGATGGCAGAAAATCTCCTATTTTGAAGGAAACCACAACTTTGACATTTGGGATTGTAGTATGATCCCATACCCTGAACCTGACCCATGCACAGTGCTCCAAATTTAATACATTTCCTTAAATCTGACTTATTCCGTTTTAATAGACAGAAATCGTTTAGTCCAGATTGTATGTCAGCAACCTTTGTGTATTTCTTGTCTCCTCCAGGATAAAGATAAAGTCTATATTGAAATGGCTCCAACTTTACAGGGATAGTGCATCAGGAGTGGGTGGGAGAGGCGTGAAGTGTAGGGAATCCTAGACAAGAAATCACTCTTCAAGGTTACTCAATAATAAACATGCTTGAAGAGTCTAATTTAACAGACAGAAAACAAACATTAGCTCTAAGGTAGCAATGTCTAAAACATAGACCAAATTCGCATTAACAGAAAATTTTTTAGTTTAAAACATCCGAGTCTAATTTATTTCACTATATCCAAATTTCCCTTTAAAAACTCGGATGAAGCTCTGTTTTATCTTTTACATAAGAACCACAACAAAAATCTTAGTATGAAGTTTCTCCCAGCTTGCAATATAGTTCTAAAGGCAAAACGTGGCTTGCAATTTTTAAATGATAGCCTTCCCACACATCTGTATTCATTAAGCTCTTATTTTTCATTTTCGTCAAAGCACTAAATTTTACATAGAAAAAGGATAAAGAGGACCTTTCCTCTGGCCTCCCATGTACCATAGACATGTCACTCCTGCATTTTCTGGAGCTTCTCCCTTACTAGTTGACTCCCTGGAAACCTTGCAGCCTCCTCTCTCTACCAAGTGTCATCAGGTACAGAGAGCACCCAGTCATAGGAACCCTAGAACAACATGGTGACACTTGGAAGCATTTCAAGTGTTAGGTACAGACTGTAGGATGCTTACTGTGGAGAGGGAGGTTCAGAAGAAAGTCCAGCATGGTTAGAGTCCACAGCAAAGTAGAAACAAGATGAGACTTCAGATGTAACTCAACTTCATCTACTGTAACCTGAAAAGGCTGGAAGATGATTGCTAGGATTCCATCCAAAAGTTCTATGACACTATGATTTCCTTAGTGACCCTGCATGTGATTTCTGCAATTATGACAAAACTTTGGGACAGCAGGTCTTATTTTGGCACTGACATTCTGAAAAATAATTATTTTGGGTGCATGGGAAGGTTTCATCAAACCTGAGACCGTCTAGACATACTGCATGAGTGGTGGAGTCTATGGGGCAAACTATATTTCAATACTTTATAATGATATTTCTGCATCTTTAGATCCCTGAAAAGTTTAAGATACTTTTAAAAGTAGTTTATTTGGACATAATTAATAAGAAGTATACCTTGTTTTTTCTTCCTTTGTTTATGTTTTCTGATTGAACAAGTGTGGTATTTTAATATCTGCAAAAATATAAGCAGTTCCTTTTGATAATCATGGAAATGACAATAAGGTCAATTATGCAGAAAATAGTGAAATTTTTGCAAAGTTAAAATGAAAGTCAAATTGCAGTAAAAGTGCATGTCATTTAGAATTAATTTTATTATGATATTGAAAACTTATGATGCAATAAGTTGACAAGTATTGTCTTCTATGAAGATCTATATCCCCCAAATCTCACTCTACTTCACATTAAGAAGAAAGCTCAGTATGTTTACTCTAACAATTTTCTTACCTTAAAGAAAAAAGAATTGCACTTTTATTCCAGAAAAGCATAGGAAATCTTTTTTTTTTTCTTTTTCAAGTGACCATTTTACATTTAGATACATCTAGAGTAATGTATAGCTTTGGAAGAAAATTACACGGTTAAGACCAATAATTATATCTGGAGGAAAAGTATGATTTGTTCGCATTTATAAATACAGAATCAAATTGAAATAAGTCTCCTCTTTATTTTCTAATTCTGTGATCCTCATTCCATTTTGCAGGGATGGCCTTTGCTAAATGACATATCCTCTTCTAGAAAGTTGTTCTTCCATCACTCTGCCTGTTAAGGCCATTCTTCAATAAATATTTACAGTGTTGCTTTATTCCTTAAAATCTCCCCATCTCCAGCCTCACAAATCTTTTCATTACTCTGTGATCTCCTAGTATGCCAAATTCAGTGCTAGATAATTTAGCAATTTATTGCCCTTTCTGTTTCCATGAATTTGCTCTTGTCAACTGAATTGTAAGAATGAAACTCGGGATTGAATCTTCATCATCTTTGTAGAGCCTCTATTACCTCACAGTGCTTAGCAATAGAAGGTACTCAAAAACACTTGACTGGCTCAGGCAGAAAGAAAGATTATATTTGCACAGTTGGGTGAAGATGTACATGAGTCTTCGTCGTACTGTGGCTAAACTGATACCAGACCAAATTAGCCTGTTGGAGAGGAGGTATTCATGGAAACAAAATTCCTTATCAGTAATCACAAAGCTAATTAGCTGGCAAAGTCTTGTATTTGTTTTGTTTAGTTTCCAGAGAGTTCTTGTACTGCTGCTTAAGCTAGCCAAGACCTGCTCAGAAAACATAGGTCCATTTTGTGGAATTTAGCTATATTTTTAAAGGTCTTTAGAGTATATGAAAGTGTATTTCTAGGTTAGATCAAAAATACTATTTCTCTCCTAACCCAAAACCACTATGGATACAGAAATGTGAGGCGTAAGCTGCATTCAGATGTTTTGATAATGAATTAGGCTAGGAGGACTTGATGGTAGGACTATGGACTTTTCTAATTATACCCAGTACAAAAGTTTTAAAGAAGTCATTGCGATGCGGCTTATATACGCAATGGAATACCACTTGGATATCAAAAAGCAGAAAATCCTGCCATTTGCAATAATATAGATGGAACTAGATAGAATTATACTTAGTGAAGTAAGTCAGAAGAAGACAAATTTAAAATAAATCAAATTAAACAAAAATAAACCTTTGGTCTATAAAGTCAAAAAAGTGGTTATTAGCAGGGAAGGGAGGGAGGGGAAAGTGAGTAAAAGAAGACAATCATTTGGTGGACAGAGTTAGACATTAATGTATTGTATACATATTTTGATTTATAGCAATACACACCTTCATTCTATATAACATTGTGATGCAATGCTCCTTCAATTAAAAATTTAATTTAAAAATTTTAGGAGATAAATACTAAAAAATAAAAATATAAAGAAGTAATTGTGGGATCCAGAGACCAAGCTGTAGTCAATAAGGTAAAACCGAGGAGGGTCTAAGAAAATTAAGAGGTTTGATAGTCTTCTAGAATGTAGACAGGAGATGAACTGCTCCAATAAGCTGTGTACCTTCCTCAGATGGCATCTCTGTAGGAAAAAGGTTGTACTCTAAGACATTGCTGAAGTACCAAGACAGTTCAGGAAATTAGATATACTGGTAGCTGCATATGGGGTATTAAAATTCATGCATATAATGAAGTTTGTAGATCTCTACAATGAATTTATTAGTATTCTCCAATATTTGGAAACTATCACACTAGTAGCTGCATATGGGGTATTAAAATTCATGCATATAATGAAGTTTGTAGATCTCTACAATGAATTTATTAGTATTCTCCAATATTTGGAAACTATCACACTAGAAGACTATGAAAAAATGTCATAATTGGATTGTAAAATCATTCCTAAAATTATCACATGTGCCTGTTTTAATTTGCTACTATATTATCTGGACTCTAAAGAGATGAAACTTGAAAATTATTTCAGTCAGCCACTTCATACAGAACTGCTTTCAATAAGTTTGTCTTTGTGTTTCCAATGTAAATGACTCAAACCAAAAAGATCTTTCAGAAGATTTCCATATAGTTCTAATAGTTTGTTCCAGCTTCATGTTAAATACATGAGGTTGATGCATAGAAAAAAAAAAAAAATCTGTCAACTGAACAAGTTCAATAAGAAACTAAGGACTTATTTGTCTTTAGAGAGAAAAATGTTTGACAGTTGTTATAAATAAATACACAAATGCATTTCCCATTGCCAAGATTTTCCAAAGAAAGCTTCAGTTTGCTCACACAATAGCCTATCTCCTAGCTCTTCTAGCTACAGGAACTTGTGGTCTTTGGTAAATATTAGCAGAACGGGCTTATTCACAAAGGCTGCACACCTGACCATCTGCTCTCAGACGCAATGTACCCTCACTACTTCTGGGAAAGGCCAGTCTGAAGTTTTTTTATAGATTGAACATAATGAAGTGAAAAGAGGTTCTATTTGTATTTGTTCACATTTCTACCAACAACTATTTTAGTAAACCACGTTATCAGCAATGCATGGTAGAACACAGTTAAAAAGAAAATAAATTAAAAATGTTTCATATGCATTCATAATATTAACATAATTATTACTGTAATAATTTCCCTTCTTTATTTTACTATAGCACCACCCAAAAGACTAATTATATATAACTCTTTGGCCATGTATTTAACAATCAGGGCTAATCCTTTATTACTGAAAACTGTCCTATCTCTTGCTGCGAGAACTAATCTTATAATTTAAATCTGGTTTTCATATATTTATGTATCAGTAACTGATTAACGTGTTTGTCTAATGTATACCAAAGTATTTGATAATTTATTATCAAAAATGAACTACAATGCATACTAAATATCTTCCTGAGAAGAAATGATAGTGACTGCAAATATTTGACCAATTTTTTTCTACTTATTGTTCTGAAACAGCTGAGAGCTATTATCCCAGCTGCTAGTGAAGACGATAAACAGTATTTCATAAGCATCTATCTGGAGAAGTGAGGGGAGATTGCCTTATAGAACATTTATAAATTCCTCTCCATACCATGCAGCACGTTTTACGAGAATCTCTTTTATTTATTTCTTATGGACCCGTGGACTTTGTACCATCCACATCTATCACTTATGAGCCTATCTCGATTTTTAAAGATACCATTTGGGAATGCTTCTTTGGCTTAGAAGTGAATTCTGTGAATGTTTGACTGATAGGTTCGTTCAGTTATACTCTTGTTAGGTTACAAATTCAAATGACATTTTCTGTGTATTTCCAACATTTGAGAGAACCATAATATCCACACTTGCTCATATATTTCTTTGGGCTTTCCCAAGAAGTCTGTTTTAGTCTGCAGACTGAAATTAGTGGTTTTCAGAAAGGAAGGAGAAGGGTGAACTTTTCAACTAAAAAGGATTAGTTACATGTTGAAGGATAGAATTGGAGCATTGGCAGTGAGCTTCATGCAGTAGTTACAGACTGATTTACGATAGTGCACACCTGAAACCTACAGAATGCTACAATCTGGTGTGCCCCCAACATAATTTTAAAAAAGGAAGTACCTTTCTGAAAACAGTATAAGGACATGTGATTCAGGTCAATGAGGTAATTGAGGAAATGCCATGACAACCAAAATTAAAATGAGCAGCCTTATATTTGCATGTGCCAGCTGTTCCTCGGGAAATCTTTCTGGCTGCTTTGTTCCTATGAGACCGGCTAATGTAGCTGCAAATTATATCCAACTGAAGGGGAGCAGACTCACCCTCAACAGGTAACGTAGGAGCAGACAAACCTGGAAGGAAGGGGTCAAGAGCCAAGAACCAAGCAAAACACACACACACACACACACACACACACACACACACACACCAATTTTCCTCTGCCACTTCCGCTGTGATGCTCAGTGATCATTTTAAAACTCAAAATATCAAGTCCCAGTAAGTCTCATGACACTCTAAATTGCTTCAGGATTTATGTACTGTGCAAAATGGTTCTGAAGGTCTTGGCTTCTTCCTATTGCGATGCAGTTGTCCCAGGAGGCAGTTTTGCTGCCAACATACTTTCCTCCATCTCATCAGGGTCTTCACCATCTTAAAAAAATAGATATCTAATACCATTGAGATATCTTCCTTGCGTTGGGGTCCCAGGTACCCTTTGCTGAATCTTCTGCAAATACAGAATTAACATAGAAATAGACCCATGTCTTCCTATACATCCATGCTCCCATGCGTCACAGATTTGGAGGTCAATACAGAGAGGATTATGAACAGTGGGGCAACATCCTCTTAAAGATGTTTATACCTGTGTTTCTCTAGGTGAATCTCTGGGACAGCAACATGGGAATTACTTTCTTCTATCAACTGTTTGCATCTCGCATGGACACTCATGGTCTCAAAACAAATAAACTGGTCACACAGTTGATGCAGTTTCCTCTTTCTCGGTCATAGTCACTGAGCCAAGCAGGTTGGGTTGGCATCTTTGCTGCCTTGATGGCTCAAATCCCCATAAAACGTAGAACAATTTTCTGTCAGTGCAAAATGTTCCAAAGATGATCACTCCATTCAATACACCTATAAATTATTTGAGAATATAAAAATAAATTCTCCACCTCAAATTAATATTTTACATATACTTTTGTAAGACAGTGATTTCAAGTCATCAACGGCAAACTCCTGAAAGTGTGATGGGAAATGCATCCTTTATGTCACTATCATGTTAAGTTTCCATAGTAATAACATCTTCTGCTACCAAGGTTACTTTCTCAACAGAACAGAGCTTGAAATTCTATTTTGTAAACTTCTCAATACAAAGAAAAGCACAGGTTTATTTATTGGCATTCAAATTGTAAAAATCTGACAACCTTGAGACTTTAAAAATATATTGACTCACCTTATATAAAAGGAAAACACTCTTGACAATTTCATTTGTTTAGTATTACAACTGAAGAGACTCTTTGGTGATTCGTGAAAGGCATGTTTGTGGGGTAGATTTTGGAATTTTTGCATGAAAGGTGAATTTGTGCTCAGAATGCTTGCATCTTCAAAGCTCTGAGTTTGGCTGTGGGTATGTGTTGCGTTTGGTTTGGAAACATATGAAAGAAATACTGCTACTCCTTAAGAAGGTGACTTAACCATCAATTAGCTTTGATACATTGATTTAAGTTTAAAGTTACTTTATGGTTACTATTTATATATGTCTTCACTGCAGGCATCTACTGCCATGATTTAGAAGCTCCTGGAGTGTTGAGATTATTTCCATGTAACTGTCACCAATTAGTAGACACCAAAGGCTGCTGTGGGCTTCTGACTTATTCTAATACTGCATTACTTAATTCATGAGATCACTGGAATTCTACTTGATTCCAAGCATCTATGAACTTAGTAAAGACAAGAACAAATGGCTGAACTCAACTGCAGACGATGCATCTGGAATGGTTACTTAACGCATCCTCTTCAAAGCAACAAAAAACAAAACAAAAAAAAACACGATCCTTGAAACAAAAAAATACATCTAGTTGGAGAAGATAAATATGCATATCTGATTCATCTAGACAGTAATTATAAAGCAGCATGTGAGCAAGTATAAGATTGTTTAGTATACACTGAGTGTGCACTTACTGAAGAGATGAAGAGAAGATAGCCTCAGCACTGGGCAAGTGGTAAGTTCTTCCCCTCCCATTTCAACACTCTTCCTACTAGGGAATTTGTTCTCCTCAAATCCTTGCATACAATCAACGTTCTTTCCTGCCTGCTGGTTCCATCTTTAATCAGCACAGACTTCTGAGATCAACAAGAGTAAAAGTCACCTTTCTAAAAGAACTGTAATTTGTATGTGAGGCACAGGAGAAACTGACACTCCAGCCCTCGGACACCTGGTGAGAAGTGAGGCACTCACCTCACACACAAAACAAGTGGACACCAAAAAAAGTCAGTAACCATGATAAGTAATGTTTTAATATAACACTTTTTAAAACAAAAATTTAAGCAAAGCTATCCAGAATGAACAAAGTATCCACATTATAAATAAAAATAAGCTCAGTCTTTTTTTTTTCCTTTTGCCCCCAGATAATATGGCTTGGTATGACAAAGTAATTATCCAATCTTCAAAAAACTTGTTGTTTTTTTTTTTTTATCTTGAAATTTGTTGTACTCATTTCAAATTTGAAAATTACCTCATTGATCTTTTTTTTGTAGTTACTGAATTTTTTGGGTACCCCCTTAAATATTACACCTCAGGTCAGTGACTCATTCAACTTATTATTGCTAAATCTAGTCCTGCTAGAGTCATTGATGATAAAGGGATAAAAAGAGAAGAAAAATTTGTTTGGGAATCCATGATGAAAAATCTAGTTTCAAATAATGTCAAAACATTCAAATCAAACTTTCTTAGAATAAAACAATAATAAAAGGTCAAAAAGGAAAATAATAAGTCAGGTATATAGTTATTCATCTGGGAATTCTTACAGCCACCAGAGGGCATCAATGAAAATTTTAAGAGACTATGTGCTGCAAGAGAGTATGGAAAGAAAAGGACTCAGGACTAATCTGAGGATTACCATTGGTTTTAAATGATAGATTTTTCTCTAGTGGATTATCATTTCCAAAATATAACATTCTAGAGCCATACTTCTCAAACTTGCATATGTATTTAAGTCACGTGGAAGGTAGACTGAAATGCAGATTACGGGAGCCCAATCCCAGGAACTCTCTTTCAGTAGACTTGGAGTAGGACCTGAGAATTTCCATATCTATCAAATACCCAGGAGATGTTGATACTTTGAGAACCAGTGGTTAGAATAAATAGAATCTTTACAAAGAATAATTTAACATTTTATATAATAAAATACTCCATGAAGAAATGAATATCATTTATTACCACAATAAACACTTCAGAGAGTAGAAATAAAAATATTTTACTCCCCACCCCGCTCACTCACCCCCAAGACCAGACCGGACAGCAACAAATAAAGCTAGTTGGGATCTAGTAATAGAGTGATGGGGACCATAAACTGGAGATGACACTTGCAATCTGAGGGTGCTGAAGTTTGATCAAAATAAAATAAATGTCTTTGTAAGATAATCAGCTTGTACCTCTGACATTCTGAACCTAACAAGAACATTAAACTGAATCATCCGAGCAAAGAATGAGATTCAGAGTCTGGGTGATTCAAAATTTGATAAGGGGATCTGCCAAGTTTCTGGGACATTGGTTTGATTCTTACAACTCAGCAGGATATAAGGATAATATTGCACTGGAGTCACAGACCAGAGTCCAGTAAAATGCAACCTCTGAAAACTGGGAGAAATGGGAGCTAAGTCATATGATCTTAGGAGTTTTGGTGAAGATCCTTAAGTCATTCATGGATGGAAAAACTGAAACTGCCTAATAGCTACTTGTATTTGAAGAGACCACTAAAGCGTGGACTCTTTCAATTACAAACATGCAGAGCTTGAGAAATGGTACTGTCCTCCATTTTCCTGTCCCCACCTATCTTGGGACCCTTCTGTAGTCTAAGGTATGGAGGGGAGGATGGAAACATAGCTAAACATAGACTTCTCAGAAAGAGCAAAAACAAAAAAACAAAAAAATTTAAGCGTCTTTAATGAGATTTAGTAAAATGGGAAAATGTAACACTTCCTACATTTCCAAGGGTCATGGAGCAACCCATATTTTTTTCATTCGAAGAAGTCAGTTTGATAACAAACTAGCCCAATCTGGGACACTAACTCGAAAACTGCTGGTTTACAGAGTATTGTATGAAGTCCCACATTTCTCCCCTCACCCTAAGCATTTGCTGAGTAGCTCCCAGCTCTGTTCCCGCTTCCTCCGCGACAGAGTAGTGCAACCTGCTTTCCACGTCAGAACGAGTGAGTCAGCTGAGAATTATCCAACAGTTTGAAACACACCGAGCACGTTACCAATGGAAACAGCTCTCTTCGTTAGACATGGGTGCCCATTGGATTTCAGTGCGAATGATCTTCCATGAAAACTGCTGGAGTCCCATTCCTCGTCTTACAAACTGTGCAACAGGGAGAACGCCATGAGATCAAATGACCAAGAAACTGGGCGAATTCAGCAGAATCAGAGACTCAGAACTAGAGCGACCCAGGAAAGCAGTATTTCAGCTCTAGTTCCAGAACAGGTATCTGCAAACTATGCCCCACGGGCTGACTCTGGCCTGCCACCCGTTTCTATAGTGAAGTTTTATTGGGGCGCAAACATGCACATTTGTTTACATAGCTTCTGTGCTCCTCCACTTCAATAACAGCATTGAGTAATTGAGACAGAGACTGTATGGCTTAAAAAACTGAAATGTTTACTATTGCCCTTTACCGAAAACATTTGCTGATCCCTGCTCTAGAGAATTCAGAGCTCTTAATATGCCAAATTCACCTGGAAGATGGCCCAACCGAATTTTATTTACATCTCCAAGGACAAAGTACCTCCATGATATTAGTCACAGTAATATCTGCGAACAAATTTGGCAGAAAATATTAAGCTGATAAAATTTGACCTGTAGTCCCCATCTAATGATGTCTTTCAGCCTGTTTGGGTTTGTTTTGTTTGTTTTTGTTATTAAAAGGAAATGTGCCAGCAGGAATGAAGGCAAGTAGAGGTAAGCAGGAAGAGAGAGGAGGAAGAAATAGTAAGTGAGCTATTATTTAGCTAGTTAATTACATAATTGGTTAGTTAGTTAGTCATTTACCTTTGTTGTTCCCACTGACCCTGGGATGTGAATCTGGGAACTTGGGGTGTATGTGTTTTATGCCCATCTGCTCCTTTCAGCCTATTTTTAAGCTCAGACTTTAAACATTGGTCCTAAACTTCACATCTACCTTTTTTTTTTAATGAGGAAAGCAGCAAGCAGAAATGAAGGCAAGTAGGCAGACAAGCACGTAGCAAACCCCAGACCTTGGGCTTTACGTGGAATATCCTGGAGCCACCAGGGCCTGTTACACCTTTCTATTCCTTTGACTGGATTATAACTAATGGAATTTCTGCTTTGGTCTGCCAGAGGTGTCCCATAAAGTCAGAAGTTACTTTGGCTCTGCCTGGCACTACTCTGTGTAGGTAAAACTAAGAACTTGGCAAGTCTATCCTTTCCTTTGCCTGTTCTTTCTCTTCTTTGGGAATATCTCATCAATTGTAGTGGCCTTGTGTCCTCATCATCTCTCTCAAAACACACCTTCACAAGAAACTATATGAAAGCCACTCAGGAAAACACAACTATTATGTAGCCATGCGAAATTGCCTCATCGAGAAGATAAATGTCCTAGAGGCATCACCAAGTGAGATAAAGTATTTTTTTTCTTTCATTCTCTCTTTTTGAAGTCAGAGTATAAAGACACAGGAGCCAAACAAAGCCAGATACAAAAACAAAGCAAATAGGCCAGTAGCTTCCTCCTCTACCAGTTCCGTGGAGTTTAACCTCTAACCTAAGAATCCCTACATCACGGTCACTGAGATGCTTAATCCAAATCCGAGTATCTAGAGATAAGTCTCAGGAAACTTTCTTTCAACAAGCACAATTCCCATTCCATGATGCTAATGTTGAGCATCATGAAAACCATTGCACTGTGCTCTGTAATTATTCAGTGTCCTGTTCTGCACAGCTCGGGTAGCCTGTCCACACTCTACACCCTGAATGTGATCAGTTTGATTAGTCTCTGAATGGCTTCCTGACTTTCAGGTGAGCTGGTGGTTTTCTCACCTTTGCAAGGGCTCTCTGTTAAGAACTGGTATCATGTTTCAGTGTGCAAAAGCACATTTGCTATTTATTTTCATAGAACAATAATAGGAGGTAATCATTAATATGTTTCAGGAAAGTTACCGAGTTTCCTTAGTTGTAAAATAGGGGTTTTAATGAAATGTATTTCAAAAGATTGCAACAATGGAGATAATGTACTTAAAGTGCCTACCATGCAGGAAGTGGTTAATAAATGTCAGCAATTACTGTTGCTAACTTTATTTCTGATGTGAAATTTAAAACTCAGAAATGGTATTCAATGGGTCAGTTTATATACCTTGTAAGATGCTGAGAGCATGGTTGAAATCAGGACTTTTTAGGACTAGTCTTCCCTCTATGCAGAGGTTGATTTACCATTTACTGTGTAACTCATAAAAATAGCTTCAGAGCCCTCATTGGTATGGCCCCTTCCAGGGCAAGGCAATATGCTCACATATACCAAATTGCAATGACATTTGCAAAACTTAAATAAGTTAGTCACAATCGGTATAGAAAATATTTTCTTCATCCTACTCTGCTACTTCTTTTCATTGATCCTGGAGTGGCCACCAGCATCTTAGAGCTCCAGTTAAGGGGAAATTGAGTTGGGGATACTTTTAGCATGGATTGAGTGACATATTTTTATGTGGTTAGCAATCACTTCTATGTATAGTTACATTATTACTAGCAGTCTCAAAGTAGAATTGACCTTAATGAATAATCCTACTGACACAAAAGTGTCCAGATCAGAGCTCATACTATATGAAGTTATGCCAGAGTATCCAGCACCCAGCACTGGAGGTATTTTCATCATGGACATAAAATAGTTATGAAATAGATGGAACCAGAAGCTAGCCTGTGGCAAATTTTTTACAGTTAACAGACAAATAAAATGATAAAGAAACATTTCTATTTTCACCAGTGTCTGGGCAGAAGGGAAACTGTCCCTTGTTAATCATACAGGGTATGTAATTACACATGCTTCTCAAGTTTTCCCCCCATTTTTTGTTGGGAATTGCACAAAATAGAATTTATCAGAATTTCTGTATTTGTAAGCCACAAAATGACTTATAGCTCTGACACCCATGAGTACAAACTGTGTGCAAGTCCCTTGTTTGCTACCATGACCAAGAATGGAGTATCTGACTAGACCTATAATAACAAATTGATAAATTGAATTTAAAACTAAACACTTTTCCTCAAACAACAGCATATGTCCAGATGGCTTTGCTGGTGAATTTTCTCAAATGTTCAAGGAAGATATAATGCAAATCCTACTGAATTCATTCATAAAATAGAGAAGGATGGAATATTTACTAACTCTTTCTATGAGATCAGTGTTACCTGATGTCAAAGTCAAACAAAGACATCACATGAAACAAAAACTATATAGGACAATATCCCTCATGAACACAGATGCAAAATTCTTTAATCAAACATTAGCAAACCAGATCCAGCAACATATGCAAAAAAAAAAAAAAAAAGGATTATAGAACATTACCAAGCAATGCAGTTGGTTTAAGTCCGAACATTTATGTGATCATGAGGATAAATATTATGGAATATGAATTATACTGCAGTACACTGATTGTAACATTTAGACTGAAAAAATGGAATACCTGTCTACTCTCACAAGAAAGAGAAATATCTTTCTTTTCTCATAGAAAGCAATATCATAAATTTTCGCATGATGGGGCAAAGATTATGCAGCAAAAATATTGGGAGAAGTTATTCTAGAGGTTTGTTAGTCAAAATTAAAATACTGTATTATTTTTATGAACTTAATCATACTTTACATCCTTATATTTTTCTTTTTCAATAAATACTTGCCTTATTTTTATTTATAATTTGCATTGGTTTTCTGAAAATTTTGCAACTTTTGTAAATTTGAGTCTTACAAAATTCACTCTCTTCCAGTCCCTTTTCACTAGTTCCATTCTCTAGTTGAAACTACTTTCAATAGTATATTATATAGTTGTCCATAAATAATCTAATTAAATAACAATCCAAATTAATAATAGCAGCATAATAATCTAGCATTACTAAAGGCCCAACTGTGGCCTATGTATCTTTCATTTATTCCATTTATTAAATTACTTAATCTTTATAGTGATTCTGTGAGATATTATTTTTCCCCACTTTACAGATTAGGGCACTGAGGACACTATGGTAAAACTTTAACTTTGATTAATTAGCTGCCAACTCCTTGCTCTTAAGTATCACACAAAATTGTCTCTCAGCATTGTCCCTAGAAGTGTGTGTAGGGGCAGAGAGTGGAAGTGGTTTGAAGCATGGGTGTATCAAGTTGGTTTTTTACACATGCTGTACTCACTTTGCTGTACTGTTTTAGTTTCTTTTCATTTTATTTTATTTTTGTGCCTCAACACTATGTCTCAAGACAGAATTGTGTGCACAATTTTCTGGGGCCACCACAAAATGAAAAAGTGAGATCACTTGCTTTAAAATGAAGAATTTTTGTGTGCCCTGGTGGAGCACTTAGTTAAGTCCACTGACCAAGCATAGTCCACATGCAATCTGAGGACTCAGGTTGTTGTCCCATCACCCAGGGGTACAGCCAAGATTACAACTAAAATAAAAACAAATGAGATTGCTTCTTCCTCCTCTCTCTTCCTACCTGCCTACCTACTCGCCCTCATTCCTGCCCTAAAAAAAAAGAAAAACCAACTAAGAATTTCCAGAAGGTAACAATAGAGTATTAAACCAAGCATAAGTCCCTTTAATCAGGTACTTGTGATTGGTCACATGCCTGTGAAGTCAGCCTGGCTTGGATTTCAGAGAACCCTGAGCTCCTGCCTTTAACTGTTGTCCCAACCATAGCTGCTGCCATGGACCAGTCAGTATCTGGTCAGAGAACTAGGCATCATCTTTGTGCCACAATCTAGAAACATGCCAACTTTCTGTAATGGATGTCAAATTATTGGGGAATGGGCAGGAAGCATGCCCACACAGCTCCTGTCATCGACTAAGACAGAAAACCAGTCTGGTTGCATAAATGTGTGGATCAAGATCTGGAGATTAGAAATCTGCAGTTTATAGTTACTTGTCTCTTACCTTTCCACTTTAGTTTCAGCAAGTAATTTAGGTCACTAATATTGATGAGCTCAACAACAGGACATTAAACTCTTCCCTTTGCCTGCCCCCTATCAATCAAAACCATTTCCACCCACCTCTATGCTTATTTTCCACTTAAATATATCAATCTAATTTTCCTAAAAATAAATGACAGTGCTAGACTCTGCAGTATTTTCTATTGTTTGGATTTTGCTTTTTCCTTTGTAGAAGAACCTGAACCAACCTTAAGAGTCTGGCTGTGACTGATGAGACCAGATGAACTGAACGAAGACTCTCCACACATTTTCTAACCTGTTGATGAAGATTTGCTTTGTTCTCATCTCTTCTGCATTTCTCAGCTAGGAATGACCTATAGTGACTTAAGGAATTCATCTGACACCTTGCTCACAAGTTGATGGAACTGGCAACTGGGTTAGGTCTATAAAACTAGGAGGACTACAGAGCATAAGGCATTCTCCAGGCAAGGAATATTCAATTAGAGTCATCCAAAAAGGTACAAGTAAGAGAGAGAGAGACAGAGAGAGAGAGAGAGAGAGAAAGAGAGAGAGACAGACAGACAGAGAGACAGAGAAAGACAGAGAGACAGAGAGAGACAGAGACAGAGAGAGACAGAGACAGAGACAGAGAGAGACAGAGACAGAGACACAGAGAGAGACAGACAGAGACACAGACAGAGAGAGAGACAGACAGAGAGACAGAGACAGAGAGAGAGAGCAAGCGAGCGAGCGCTGAGAGGAAAATTTCCGGAACATTTCCATTTAGCAGCACGATGAAACTTGTTGACGAAGGTATCGACATTATCTAGGGCATGCATTTGACAATCTGGCACAGGTGACGAAGCTGACAAACACACACAAGAGACTAGCACAACATTATCTGTAAATTGGTTGTGATTGAAGACTTCATGTCATCAAGGGAATAGAGGCAGTGAAAGAAAAGCCTTATTTCTCTGCAAAGAAAAAGATTTCTGTCAGAAAGGGACTAGGAAATAAGAGAGAAAAATGTCTTAAGAGCGATCACTAGGCATTCTGTAAAGCACATATTGTAAAAGGAAAAGGGAAAAGCAGCTTGATTCTGAAACTCTATTCAGTGTAATTTTGTGTGAGCTGTTCTCTAAGGAGAGAAACTGAACCCTAATCAACCAGCATCTTCTTCCAGATGGCTCTGAGTATGTCTTAATCTGTTTTTTAAGAGAGGGTGGGGATGATTCCTTACTAGGAGGAGCACATATTGAGAATTGGATCAAAGGACTTTGCCAATCCTTATTTATAACTTAAGAAGTACTCTAAGAATGATTGTGAGGAAGGGTTTTCGTCCATTCTCTGCCTGCATTTGATGGCTCTTGATGGCTGAGGTGATGGTATGTGTCCGCGAATTCTTGTGTTTGTGTGACTGCCAGATTCACAGATTCTTTTTTTTTTTTTTTTTTTTTTTTTGTGAGATACCACTAATCAACACTTGTTGAATGAATGACAAAAAAGAGATGACACCACCATATCCAATCACATACCAGTTGGCAGAATAGCAAATGAAGAAGGAAAGCCAGGTTGCCATCCTTCAGTTTACATCAAGGAGCCTGAGATGCACCCTGTTCACACAGAGCAGAGTGCTGTGAACATGGCTGTAGGTGTTGATCCTGGCACTTCTGTTTCATGAGCAATTTCAGCAGTTTTTCTTGTAAACAAAGGAACAGAGATTTCCCTAAAACAACGTTACTGTGCCATCAGTGAATTAGAGATAGCAGAGAGGGTTCCTGGTCATTGCACGAATGTCCATTCGTTTGCTTATTCAATCAAGTGCTTACTGAGCACCACTAGGTTTTAGTCACTGAGCTAAGATCCTGAGGATCTGGGGTCACTAAAGTAACATGTCCTGCCCTTCCTCCTCAAGTGGACAATCTAGTGGGGACACCTGAACTGCAATCAGTGTGATGAGATCTATGATGTCATGGACTGTTAAGAGAGTAAATTTTGAAGGATAGTTAATCCAAACTTGAGGAGTCATGAAATATTCCCAGAAAAGAAGAAAAACAATAAAGATCTCAAAAATGACTATGAAATAAACAAGCAAAGATGGGGAAGGTTATACCACGCAAAAAGAATAGTATTTGGCACATCCTGGTGACAAAGAAGCAAGCCACATACCCCTGTGTTCAAATTATGGGTCCAGGGGGAAACAACCAGTATGAACAACCAAATAAAAATAAAATAAAGATGCTTCTTCCTCCTTTCTCTTCCTCCCCACCTACTGGTCTTCATTCCTGCCTGCACCTTTCCTTTAAAAAAATATATATATGTTTGTAAAAGGTCAAAGGCAACTCCAGGAAGGAGTATGCTAGGAATAAAAGAAGTTCCAAATGGTGGGGTAGATTTATAATTGAGAATGAGGGATGAAAGGATGAGGTTGAAAAGGTGGAGAAAACTGCAGGAAGGTATATATCTTTTCTACTTGGATAAGGATCTACATTTAATTGAGTTGGATTCTGCAAACTCAAGCTATGCCGAATGCCACCAGAAATACAGCAATCAAGGAGCTTAAGTCAGCGCAAATTCTCAGAATCAAAGATCTATATCAAGTCACAGAACAGATAATCCGTGAGATGGGAGATGTCCCACCACAATACTGAGTACATGTGTGTTGTTTTTTCAAAGTGCTGGCTCATGAAGGAAGACCAATCTCCTTTCATGAGCATATATAGTAATGACTTGAGGGTGTGTATGTGTATATGTATAACATACCAAGAGAGATTCTTGAATTTCCTACCTTCTATCAACATTAATAAATGAAGGTGATCTAAAGAAATTATGAGTCAATATCATCTCCTTAGAATTCTAGAAGTATTGAAAAGAGAAAAAATTGGTCACGAAATAAGATTACAACATGTGACTTGTGACGTAGTGGTAGCAGGTAAAACTTAAAAGCTTAAAGACTTCACTTCCGAAGTCCCTTTGTTTTGACTGAAGTTTGACAAATCTTAATTCCATCTTTTTAAAAACTAATTTAAAGAGTATCGATGCCCCTTTGAAGTTCATATGATTGACATATACATGCTCTGAAAAATCTCCTAGGACTTTGAGAAAGTGCTCAGAAAACATTCACAATTTTGGAGATCAAAACTGAAGTCAGTGTGTATTTTAAATTCATGGATATATAAGTAATATGCTGAAATTACTGTTGCATGCAGAGCAGCTCATCAGCGTGCAGGATGACTGGTGATACTTAGCAATATTTCTGTTTAGTATACTGCTGCTAGGCTGATAACAGACTTTTTGGTAAGTGTCTTTCTAGACCACCAGTCACATGAAAGTCTATTCCAGTCTTAATCAGAGCTGTGATCTGTTGATCTCCAGAGTATGAGTTCTTTGAACAAAGAAGTACACAGCAAATTACAACTAAACAAACCAATTATAGTAATAACTCAGACACCACCAACCTAGATCATGGTTCCCACCACTGATCAGAAGACTTTTGGAGATACTGTAAAACATTTCACATCCATGTGTTCACCGAGGACTGTCTTTCTACTATATACCTAAACTTATACAAATATCTTTGCCGTCCTTGAAAGTATATTCAGATAGCATTATGTTTTAATAAATAGAGAACATTTAGGAGGTACCAAATTTATGATTAACGTTTTGTCAAATGTTCATCATATATACAACACCCTCCCAATTATGAGATAGGCTAAAATGTTTTTGCCTAAAAACACATTCCTCATTCTTTGGGACAGAAAGACTGTTTGGTTCTATTCTGCAAATAAGAGGTGGTTCTTTTTTTTGTCATTCTAATTCACAGGCCACTAGAATTAGAAGTGCATTATATATAAAATGACAAATAGTTTAAAGATATAATTAAACCAGCAGAATTGTAACATCTGAATAACGTACCTTATGTGCTGTCCTCCACCTACACAAAGTCTCACAAAAATCTCTAGGCTATTGAGAGAACAAGAGAGACAGACAGAGAGAGAGAGAGAGAGAGAGAGAGAGAGAGAGAGGGTGTGGGGGGGGGGCGGGGAGAGAATGTAGCAATCTGCTCAGAAGTGTAAAACTATATCTTAATCTCAATTACAGCAACTTTCTTTGGTCTAACTTATCAGGCAATGCTATCACTTTTTTTTTCCATGGCATGATGTTTTCATGCTCTTTTTAAAGATATAATTATTCGTGTGACTCATTGCAAGCTATCACAAATCCTTTTTGGAAGTAGGTGTGGCATGAATAATAAACTAATTAACTTGCAATAGCATCTAAGCAATAGATTTCATTATAAAGCAAGAGTTCTGAAAAAAATAATCGATATTTTTCTCTGAATAATGTTTCCTACTGGGTGAAATCTTTCTCAGAACAGGAAGCAAACTTTTCAATGCCAAGCAAACAGAATTAATTTAATATGTGCTACTTGAAGCTAGGAAATAATAAGAAGTTAAAATCACCTGTCATAATTTTTGCCTCTATCAACCCAAAAAATGGTGGGGGTGGGTGGGAGTTATCTTTGATAGCCACAGTCACAATTTTGCTTTTGCTTGAAGTGCTATAGAAGCAGAGAAAAGAGAATAACTTTTATAACACTTAGGGAAGTAGAGTGAAGAAGGGAAGTTTTGCTTCGTCAAAGAGACACTTGAGATGTCTTGAAGGATTAGCTGCATTTTACCAGCAAAGAAGAGAGGGAGGTCACTCCAGGGAAGGGATCAGTATTAACAAAGGCACACTCCCAATTTTCCTTCTACCTCTCTGGCTGTTTTCTTAGTTCTTCCTTGACCCAGCCCTACAGAGTGGTGGGGTTACTCAGGACTGTAACCTGGGCCTACTTATCCTCTAACACTATAAACAAATCTTAAGCAATCCCATCCACACCCATAAATGGCCTTATTCACATCTTTATGATGTTATGAGGACAGTTAAATATGTATCTCTAGTCCAAATCTCTTTGCTTCACTCAAATATGTATCTCTAGTCCAAATCTCTTTGCTTCACTCCAGATAAATATAGCCAAACCCTTCACAACATCTCTTATTTGGTATCTCAGAGATATCTCAAACCCAGCATGTTTAAAACTGAACTCACCTCCCTCTCAAACTGTTTCTCCCATCATTTCCCCTTTTTTTTTTGGTTACTGGCACTATCCTGCAGTTAGTACATGAATTTATCTTGCTCTGTCCTTATTGCTTCTGGCTTACATTTATGCACTAAGTTATGTCCTTAACTTCTATGTCTTCAATTCCTGTGTAGTTACTGGTCAACAGAAGATGAGGAAGAGATAAACCATAATATGAGGCACAATGGAAATGGCACACATTGGCAGTGAGGCCCAGAGGCTAAAGAACTGTGTCAGGTGTAAGATGATGTTTCTTGCTGCAGTGTCTGCAAGACAATCTCACAGTCTGAAAGCTTCAAACTAAGTAAGCACAGTCCACAGTACTCCCCTGCTTTGAGGCTGAATCAGCATTGCTCCTGACAAGACCACTTGTCTTACGTTAAAGTGGCACTCTCTATGGCCACACAACAAAGAATACTAATAGAGGCACCTAATCTGTAAGAGGAAAGGCCCTGTCCTCCTGATTTCTAACAGTAATGAGTCTCACTTAGGGAACTAGTGACAAAAAATGTGAGGATCTGGTCAAAGGGAATCAAATGAGATTATGGTGAGTGAATGAATCAGTAATATTTCCTCCATTGAGGACTGTCGATTTATAGCTTTTGTGCATTTATCTTTGTGCAGAATTCAATCTGTAAAAGCTCATTTTATAATAAATAGAGTAATTTTATATCACACTTGCTGCAAAAATATTTTTTCTCACTTTGTGTATGTGTATATTCAGGTTAACAAATTTGTCTGCATGATCTTTTTCGCTCATTTCCAGATCTAGAAAGCTTTCCTGCATGTGCGCACGCCCTGAGTTTTCTGAAATCCCTAATGGTCCAGAGCTTGGGAAGCTAGTGGCGAAGGACACTCTACATCATAGCAAAGTCATGTCTCAAAATTAAATACTGTCATTCAGGCAGGGCTTTTCACTATAACGTAAAACAATTCCACATTTCCAAACACAACATGCACTCAGTTAACTGAGTGTTTGGAATAAGTTTTTAGTATAACTCATTTCATTTCACTGGAGTATATCTATTTTCAGAATGGCCATTGTGCCAAGGACAAGTTGATCAAGTGACTTCCCCTAAGTGTTTTGGCAATTCACTCAGAGAACACACTGCCAGTTATCAAAAGCACAACCAAGTGCAGTACAACCAAAACCTAAGCCCACAGGATTGATACCACTGTAGCTTGAAAACAGGTCCCCAGTGTGCTAAATGAACTCCGTCTAATATGTGTCTGCATTCTGTAATTCATTTAAGACAGCTATTTATTAGTATCACTAAAGTTAATCATGGGGAAGTATGTAAATGCTCCAGAAGATGGGATAAAAGTTGACTTCCTTTTCTAATCCTCAAACTTTCTCCAATTCCGTAATTGCACATGATATATTTTTTACCCAAATTCAGTTATAATATACAATATACATAATGTTCTTTCCTTTGTTTTTTCACTTAGTAATATATACTTTTATGCTTATGATATATAACAATAATCTACACATAGCTCATTTTTATGTTGATAAACACTATAACCTACTGATAAATCTCTAGCAAATATAGGAAGGGGGTTTGTAAAACATCAGGGAAATATGTCATTGAAGTATCTATTCATCGAAAGAAAATGTGAAATTTCACAACATTATAGTTTTGTAAAATTGTAATTATATATTACATTGTCCATGCATATGTTTATATTTACATACATACTTTTATCAAAATAAAATTGAAAGTGGAGATAAGCAGATAATTTTCAAATCACTTGTAAGTAATTTGCTAGGTTACTAGGGGAGCATGAATGCAGACAGCATCTTAAATTCAGGGTATATAAGTCCAAGCAAAGCTGATCTACATAACAGAGTCACCATGCTTGCCTAACGAGATATTACACCTCCAGAAAACTCATTGTGCTCTGCCTTATAAGTGCTCAGCACCCAAATTGTGTGGAATGCAGAGATCCACGATGCAAAGTGAAACAGTAATTAACCTTGAGAACGCACTTTCTCTATGGAACTACTACCCATAGCTCTTATGACAGCAGCCACCTGCACATTAGATGTTAAATTTCTTTCCTTTGGCCCTATTACCATTAGAATTATTGACAGGTTCTGATTTGGTAGAAGTTTTGCTCACGACTACTCTTGTTTTCTCCTGCCCAAATTGATGAAGGATAGCGAAATCCATCCTGGTTACATCAGAACTTCATGGGTTATAAATTTTCTCTCTGACGATTGATATTAATATCTTTTTGGCAGAGAGAGGCATAGTATAAAGAAAATAAAGGCCTTGAAGAAGTTGAGATTTGATGATTAAATGAATCTCACCCTTGTGTGAAATATTAAGTGAGAAATACTAGCTTTGCATTTAATTTATTGTTTATACAGTTCTTAAGGCAACTCTTAATTTGTTAATGATGACAGGGTAGAGAGAGTTTCTGTTCCCTAAGATGCTCAAGAATGAGATTCACTCAGTTTGAGATCTCATTCATTAGTAAGATGAGAGAACTCCTTGATTTTATTGGGATGTGTGAATAAACAAGAATGAAAATAGAAATTGGATTTTACTGGGTGAGAAAAGAGTGTCATAGATGAGGCAAGAAAAAGTAGTTAGATGGCTGGTCAGAGAGCCACGTCAGCAAAAGAAAGATAAAAACATGGCTGTCTCCTTATTTCAAGGAGGAGAGTTGCCCTCCCTGCATTGTATTATGTGGTTTCACTGACAGAGAGGGCTGGAAATCAAGACCACTGGAGCTATTCCCATAATTTGCATGCTTTCATGGTGCTCTTTCTGATTTGGTCAAAATATCCTCTGTGTGCAGTGGTTTCAGAGCACAGTTCTGTAACCACCATTAGAGAGCAAGCAATTCAAGTAAGTCATTACATTTTAAGTACTTCTTAATTCAGAAATAAAGGAACTAAATGTAGGCAGGAGATTTAAAAGTCCATAATGATATCAGCTTAAATGAGGTTTCTGAAGTTGCGTTGTAAAAAATCTGTAATGTTCTGTTATTCCACAACTACTCAGAAAGTTGGAGCCCGCAGGCAGGCCAGAGAGGGTTGCTTGTCTTTCCGCAGGACTTGCTTCAAGTGGAGCTAATTTTACCCCACTTTCTTCTTGCATGTCCTTGCTTCAATGACTGAAACACTTGGAAAAAGCGAGCTCGCCAGTATGAGAACACCAGACACCTTCAACAACAACCTTGACACTTAACTCTTAGATGCCTTAGTTCTGGGATGTAGTTCTCCTTGCAGGCTGCACATTATGATCACTTCAGGTAGTCAAAACACGGCTGTTACTTAAGTCTTAACCCAAGTCATTTAAATCAGAACTTCTGGGATGAGAGCCTTTTTATTAGCAATTTTTTAAAGCTCCCTATAAGTTTGAATGTGAAGCAGGAATGGATATTGGGTCTTGACAAGAAAGAATAAGAGATATTCCCAGGTTCTGATCTTGACCTAGACTTTGCTTCTGAGACAGCAGGTCTCCAGCTTGGTGGAAACAGCCCTGCAGGAATTTCTCAATTCCTGATGGAAGCCTGGCTTGATAGTATACATTTGGGGTCAGGAAAAATGTAGAGGTAAGTCCCACTTTATGCCATCTTACAGATAAAGAAACAGACAATTCCGAGATCTTCAGTAATCAATCCAAAATCATTTTTCTGGGAGGTGGCCATATCAAAAATTAATCTAAAGGCACTCAGATTCCACGTCCTGATCTATTGGCTGGTATGGCCACCCTCACTCGTCTGCCATCTTGGAAGTGAGCAATTTAGCAATAGTGATAAATAGGAGACAAACAAGTGTATCTTCATGACAGTATGGTCATGGAGCTAAACGTCTAGAAATGTTGATGTTTTTAACCCAAAGATAAAGTTCTCAAGACAATTTAATGTGGGATAAAAGAAGCACTTCTCACCCAGCTCCAGCTTCCATTTTGAAAATTCAGTTTACCTGTGCCTATCTACATTCTCACAAGTTGGTGACTATTGTGTTTCTTGAACCTGAGAAGATGGGGAGAAATTCCAAGGAGGAAGGGGAAGGAAACTTGGCACAGAAAAAACTGTTTCACTGTACTCTACTCCCTGAAAAACAAGGCAAATAAAGGGAGAGAGTCTCAGAAAGTTTGCAAGGAAATTAAGAATGCCTGCTATTTCACTGTGTGTTCCAATAATTAAAGATTGATTTATGGTCACAAACTCTTTTAAATGGATGGAGTTAAATGTTCTCATCTTAACCTGAATTACTTTAATTATCAGCAAATAGAAATTTTAACTGGAGCCAATAAAAGGGTAATTTTTGAATGGCGATAAACCTAGGTAAGTGATTCAGGACAGACAGAACATAATGTAACTGCAGATAAAGGTGAAAAATAGTGCAATTTTTCCTTTAATATATACTTAACATAAATGAGCAAAATTCCAGAAATGCATCTGCCAGGTTTGTATTTTATACCTTAAACACTCTGATCATTGCATATCAGACATTTTAAAGCCTAATGACAGCATCTTTTAGTTTTATCAAATGCTTACAATACTGAATAAAATTGATTGCTATGAGGAGGGAAGACAAATCTTACCTGCCCAGCCAACTACCTAACCAGGGCTGCTAAGTAGAGTCTGGATTCCAACTGGTGTGCGACAAGATAAAGATGCTGTAGTTTTACGGCCACCAGGTAGGGTTAGAGGTGGCCCAAGTCCTTGAGTAAGTCACCAGTAGCATAGAGGATCCTCAACTATGCTTCAATATTCTGACATTTACTCCAATCTATAATACTAATATTTTTAACTTTCATGAGTAGCACCAGCTAAAAAGTGTTGGAAGACATCTAGACATGAAACAACAGCTAAGGCAAAAATCAGACAGTTCTATGCTGTACATGGCTTAACCCCTAAAGTATCTAGAATCCCTTGTTTAGTCCACGTTCTCTGGTCCCAGATGGAGAAATCCTGCTGACTCGTTCAACCAGACATTCTCTAAGAGGAGAAACATGTATTTGTATGTCCAACCTTTTCCTGAGGTTTGCACAAGCAGACAGGGAAGGAATGTCATATAAAATGCAGTAATTCCTATGATCAATGCAATACTTACAGAATATTTTTTATCATGGATCTTCTTAGTAATAGCTGTAAAATGGTAATTGAATGCTACTACATTTTATATTTGAAATTTGACTTAATAGGGATTAAGCTCCTAGATATGGATCGTAGCAATGATTTTTTTGGATTTGACACCAAAAATAAAAGCAACAAAAGTAAATATGAGCAAGTGAGACTACATCAAGATAAAAAGCTTATGCACATCAACGGACACCATCAACAAAAGAAAAAGCCAACATATGGAGCGAAAGAAAAAAAAATATATATATCTGTTGGGAGATTGGCCACAAGCTGGAGTTGCTCAGGTCTAACTCCACCTGTCGGCATTTACCACAGAGGGGGATTCTATCCCACCCCTCTCAAAACCAAAAAGCATTCTTTCATGTGGGTGGTACTGCAGGAGATGCTGTTTCTAATTAAGCAAATTAAGCAAATATGTGTCTGTGTGTTCTGTACACAGACACATACACATTCATATTTGGCAATAAAATGAATACATGGATATTTGCCAATTAAATATGTGTGTATAACATACATGTATTTGGCAATTAGGATAACCACATATATTTTTGATTTTTAAACATCAGTTCTTTGAAAAAATGAAATGCTGTAGAATGTTCATCCTATTAAATGCCCCAGCAAATAAACATAAGGCGGCTATTTAAGAATGAGCATCTGGGCTTATCCTGAGTTGAAAGTATGGCATTCTAGGATTACAATGGTAATTCTACTTTTACAAAATTGAACCATACCGTACTGCTAGCCCTAAGTGCCTTTTCCTTGGAGGTTATATATAAAAGAATGATGGTATATTGAATGACCTTTAATTATTCAGTTTCCTTCTAAGGATAGTGATCTGTATTCTAGATCCAACTGTTGGTTAGAGACTGAATAAGAGAAACTCAAAGTGAATAGAGGCAGAGGAACAAATAAATTGAAAAACACAAGCACCTGAGCTGTTTCCTTTGAACAATTCCTTTTGCACTTTAGGGCATGTGTGTGTGTATACACATACATGCATACGTATGCATGTGTGTGTATTCATTTATCCTCCCTCCCCTTGTGAAATAAACAAGTCTAATAACGCCAGATGTGCATAGCAAATTTGAACTTCAAATTTAGAAGGGCTCTGGACAGTGTGAGCAGGAAGCAAAAGTAGCAATGGGAGAGCAGAGCATCACTTTCCTCACACATCGCTCCCCAGCCCCGTACCAGCTCTACAGACTTTGGGCCTTGGAACAGGACATTAGTTGAGCAACATGGCAGCCTAGGAGTTGCTTCTGCGATTGCTCTCTCCACAGCATGGTCGTGGGATGGAGAGAAGCTCAGCCTTCCATAAATAGAGCCCCCCGATACTGTGAGCACTGGGCTGGGACACAGTTCTCAGAGAAGTGCCAGAAGGATTCTCTGCACCCTCCAGGTCCTGAAATGAATGAGTGATAGGCTCTAGCAAGCAAGAAGAATACCTGGATTTAACAAGCAGCTGCCATGGTGACCTACAGATTGTTCACCCAGCATTGAGTACCAGGGCCTGAGCAGCCAGCACAAATCCCCTGCACGCAGGAGGTTTGTTGGGAGATTGGCCACAAGCTGGAGTTGCTCAGGTCTAACTCCACCTGTCGGCATTTACCACAGAGGGGGATTCTATCCCACCCCTCACAAAACCAAAAAGCATTCTTTCATGTGGGTGGTACTGCAGGAGATGCTGTTTCTAAGATCATGGACAGATGGTAAAGAAAGGCAAATTTGGAATTTATAGAGAGAATGTACTAGAACAATGTTTTCAAGTTCACTCCAAGGTCAATACAGTTTGCTAGATATGAGAAACATGGAAATAAATGTTCTTTCTCTTTTCCAAGTGATTTGAGGAAAATATTCACTCTGAGAAAGCATTTCCTTATGCTTCTCAAGATGAAAAGAGGGTTTCTATTTGTGGAGTCTCCAAATGTCCTGGTGAGAAGCAAAACTTATTTTGTCAAACACACTAAACTACCCACCCATATTGACTCATCCACCATCTCAGAGGCACTCTACAATGCAGAATCTTTAAAAAAGGGAAGAGCACATATTTTGTTGATGTTTCTTTTCAGATAGTACTGATTCTGACTTTTGTAGCTTTGCAGGTTTTTTTCTGCTTCACTAAGTTACTTTTAAAAGCTTTTGGTTTTATTGCTAATTTCCCCCCTTTGTAGGCTTAGTTGTACAATATGGTATGTGTGTTGGCTTGTAATTTTGGAGCTGAATTTATGGGCCTGCTATAGTTCAAATGATATTCTATTTTTTGCTTGTTTTATTTTTGCCTGGACTTGATATGTTTTATGAGGTTCTTTCCTATAGTACTGGCATTCATATCTGGAATAACCAGAATTCTCTTAATTAATATTTCTTCAAAGTTTCGAACCTAGGTATTTACTTTTCTTTTGTGTGATGTTGGAGCTTGTTGTGATGTTAGTTTTTTAATATCTGGAAATATTTCTTTCCACATCAGAAATTCAAGTTCGCAAGAAATCCTTTTGAGAGTCTTTAAATGTGAATTTGGAGGCAGAGAGGTGGGAGAGCCAACATTGAGCCTCCTGTCTCTGAGCTCCAGAGTCCAACTGCACAACTGTGGTGGGTGGGATGAGGTCGCCAAGGGGAGACAGAGGACCTGAATCTCCACCCTTGGGCTCCAATGCACTTACCTATCTGGTTTCCTCTTTCTGCTCTGCTAAGGTACTGCCTGGCTGCTCCCATTACCAAACACACTGATCTTTTCTGAGCTTCCCATTTTCACAGTAAAAATAAGCCAGGTTGTTAGTGCTGGGATATCTTGTATAAGCTGACTTGATGCGCCAAAGAAAATCTGAAAACAAAAGACAAAATTGTAAAGAGGGTTGTTGAAATACAGAGCAATTCAGAAATACAGGCACATGGAATAGCCCAAGGAATAAACATCTTCACAAAACACTCCACCCCATGGAAGTCATAAAAATCTGGATTCCTCAGGAAACCCTGCATCAAGCCTGGTTTGACCTCTAGCGAGCTGGACAGTTGTGCACATGGAGCTTCTCCAGGACTGATTTTCAGAGAAACCAGGTGAAAGAGACTGTGGAATCTTCAAGCCCAACCCCTAATTTTCTAGTCTAGAAATGGATGGTTGAATCAGTCAAGGGACTGACAATTTCATGGTGAATTAGAGGTCAATCTCCTGTCTATAAAACATTTTTGTTTTTGTTTTTTTTCCCACAACATCATAGAATTTTCTAGCACTGGCAAAACTAGAGTGTATGTGTCTCATGGGGTGCGGGGCCGGAGGGCTGGACGTGACAATTGCTAAACTTTCTTGAAGTTGTGATGCTCTACAAGTCCAGGGATGCCTTCAGGGCATGTAGGAAGCCTGCCCTGAGCAACCATTTCTCACTCCTCTGTCCCTTCTTCGGTGTCCTCCCTCCTCCGCCCTGCCCTCTACACCTCTTCAAAACTAATTTCTTTTCTAGTGGCGATTTTCTCTTCTGATCATGATTCTGAGTTTGGAAGAGCCTTGTCAGGGATTATAGTTTATTTTGCATAGTTTATTTCCTTTGGAGGAAAAGCACTAGCGATAACCAACTGGTAAATAAAAACTATGTCCCTTCAAAGAGACAACATTTCCAAAGAATTTATTTTTTTGAAAGATGGAATTGGGAGAGAAAAAAGTTTGTTTTTATATTTTGGGTTTCTGAGTTTTAACCATTTTTGCAAAAGGCTGCTAGAAAGAAAAGTTTTAGGAGGCTGGCTTCTGGAAAATGCAGCATTCTAAGTCGAGTGTTGTCTAAGAAGAAGATAAAGCAGAGAGTACTCATTGTACTAATGTGAAAAAGATGAATGACACCTAAATGGGTTTTCTTTGCATCACAGACCATGGTTAAGTGTTTTACATGCATTTGTCACTGCTATTAATGTAATAACATAAAACTTTCTCTTGTTCTCAAGTGCTTTTAAAGTGAGCTATTTGAGCTTTTGATTCTGCAGGTTTTCTTCGCTTTCAAAATTAGCAAAGGTAATATGTAAGCCCTGAAACTTTTTATTTTTTAATGTAAGAGCAGAAGTAAAGAAAAGAATATGGTAGTTGCTTGGGTAAATTGAGAACTGCGGGCGTTACCTTTCAAGGCTGTTACCCGTAATTGTAATAAAAATATCCTGAGAGGATCATAAAGGGTGTTGCGAGCGTTTGAGTATCTTTTTGTGTTATAGAATATTAATGCCAAATCATCGCTTCAGGCGCTCCTTGTGAGTATTCTTCCTATGTTGTATTTTCCCTCTGACTCAGGAGCTCAGAGCTACCTGCGGAAAGACCCCAGACCCCAGCTGTGCCCTGCCCAGCCAGGGAAGCTGGGGACAGGGCAGTCTTAGACCCTGCTGTGACCCTGAGTGCTATGAGCTCCCGTGGGTGATCTCTCTGCAGAAGGGTGAAAAACTATTCCTTAGCTCTTAGCTGCACCCTTGCCCCCATGCTCGAGAGCAAAAGGAGAACTGCCTCCTTTTTCCCTTCAACCAGAAAGGAGGGGAAGCCTGGCTCTACCATTTCCTGTCACTGTGGTCTCGAGCAAATCAGTTAATCCCTCTAAGCTTCAATGCCTCATATAGCACGACCTTACAGGGTGCCACTGAGGTAATGCATGGAAAGCACCTAGCAAAAAGGCTGGCACCCAAGGTGCACTTACTGATTCATGATTGTTCAGCTCACCATCCTGCTAAAGGGCCATGAAGCTAACTAATGTGTCCTTGAAAACCCTTAAGACATTCTTACCCTGTCATAGTCAAGAAGAAACTCATTTTTGTTTTGTTTTTTTTAAAGAGTACAATACTTTGTTTAAAGTTTCAGTTTTATAAAAATATTCATTTGATGTTTCCTGATAGAGTAGCAGTTGGGTCAGTTGCTTTCAGAGGCGCGCAGGCCACAGTGTGTGTGTGTTGGGGTGGGGGGAGGGTGAAGCTGGAGGCGCGACAACCAGTGGGAGCAATTAAATCAAAATAAAATAAAACAGAATGCTTCTTCCTCTGCTCTCTTCCTGCACCCTTTCTTTCAAAAATAAAATATAATAAACAAATAAAAATATTGTGCAAGATGATACAGAGAGTACTCAGTGTAATCCCCACTTCCAATATTTTTCCTACTAACATCTTGCATTCCTGCAGTGTATTTGCTATTCTTGGTAAGACAGTATTGGTATATTCTTAACCGAAGTACATTTTTTACAGTAGGGTTCACTTTTCTTTTTGTATGCTCTGTGGGTTTTGACAAATGTATAATGGTATATAGCCACCATTACATTAGTGCCTTTCCTTTCAGTTCTTCTGAGCTGGTTAAATAATCAAATTAGTATCAGGCAGATTAAAAGGGGGAAAAAAAGCAACAAAAGCATAATAGCATGTACTCCTCGTATATACATATGAGAGAATCAGTAAAAGTACCTTGACAAAAATGGCTTGTCACTTCCTTAAATAACATCTTCAGCAAAAGACACCGGGTATTGGAATGGGTAGGGAAAAGTCAATTAAGGAACTTATCAGGAAATAGTAAATAAAGATATGATTTTTATGTGAATTTAAATTACTGCCTTCTCCAATGATGAGAGATAAAGAAATTTGCCAAGACTTGCTAAATACCAAAATACCTTTTCCAGGTATAAGGAAGGAAACACCCTTAAAAATGGTGATTTTCCTTTATACATCTAAGTATGTCTTGCAAAAAAACAGCTTCCACCTCACTTTTCAGAGCCCCACCTATGTCTGCTGTTTCTCCGAAATAACCAGTTTAATAATAATCCTTATGCTGTTGGGTCACAGGACAAATTTCCCCACCTCTGGTTTCTTCTTGGGCTGGTTGAGTAATCAAAATGTCGTCAGACAAGTTGGCTGAGGAAAAAAGTCAATCAAATAATGTGTGCACTGGGGCGCTACCGTGATTAAGTCAGTCCCACTTTCAACTGTGGAGAGGCAACCTGAAATCCTATACGGCAATATGAGTTAGAGATGTGGGGTCTAAGAAGAGAAGAAGGGAAACTTCATATAACAAGGAGGGAGTGACTTCATCTATACCTTAAAAATACAAATGGGCTTCTCAAATAAAAAGAACATTTCTACAGAAAAGCCTACACCCAAATAGCAACTCTCCTAAACTACATTATTCTATGTAGAGACAACTATAACTCCTCTAACTAGAGAAAGGGCAAAAGAACTTGGAGAATGGCAAAATCTTACTCTTGGCCTACAAAGCTTTCATTTTTTTCAGCTTAAAATAATCTGCATGCCAGAGCAGTTGTCTTGAAGAGACTAACTCTGAGCATTCTGGGGTGATCTGTTTTGAGTATCTCCAATGACAAAGAAATATATTTTGCGTGGTTAATTTTGCTTCTCTATAGTATTATACAGCATTAGTTTCATTGCCTCTATATTCCATGTCTTTATCCTTCCTTCTCGTTCCCTGAATTCCTCACAAGCTTGAGCTGTCTCAGAGTCTTGACTTTTCCAGAATGTCGTTTCTTTGGAAGCATGCAGTATTTAGCTTTGTAGGGTTGATTTCTTTCACTTAGTAATGAACATTTAAGTTGAGAGCATGCTTCTCACAGACATGTTACCTTGGCATGCAGATTATTTCAGCTAAGCTCCTACGGATTTCAAGAAAAATTATTACCATTATCTTAGCACCTAGAAAAATGAAAATAAATCAGATTTAAGATCACTTCTGAAAATAATCTCATTAGAGAAACCTATCTGTATGGAAGGGCACACATCTTATAGAACTCTGGTTTTGTCACATGAGTTACTCTTTGCTTGTCATCATGTGAGCTCCTTTCTTCTCTCCTTGATGTCCCAGGCCTCCATTCATAAGCTCAAGGATAAAAAGTCCTTGGTCTGCTATATTTACACCAGAATTTACAGATATGTAAATTCTCTATACATATGTAATTAAATGGGGTCTTTCTGTCCTATTAATCTGTTTTATGTTAATTTGTTTGCATGATCAACCTGAGAAGAACCTCAGAGGGTTAGGGAAAATTTTCCCCCCAACAACCAAAGTTTCACATGAGGTACCATAGAATTTGTAGATAAAGTCATTCATTCCTTTGTCTAAGTCTTACTCTTAGATAAACCCTCAAAGATACCTGCATTTCTTTCAAGAGTGAAACCCCAAAAAGTCACTATTCAATTCCCCTCTGCCTTCCTCTCTGACTCTTTTCAACCTGACCTATTTCACAAGTTCATGAAAAATTAGATGCTTTTGATTTAGGGTCACAGTAATATTTAATAATTAATATGTAAACATCAGACCTTAAAATAACCTAAATATACAAAATGTAACTTTTGCTCTGCAAACAGCATCTATTTTCCTTTTTCTTTTTTTGATGTCTCCTTAGATCCACCCACATTACAGAATCATTTCAGTTGAAATATTTTTTCTCTCACTGGTCTTATAGTTTCAGTATTTTGTAAGTGATCTGCCATTTTAGGGTTACTATATTGGATTACAAATTTTTTTAAATAAAATTCTCTAATACATTCTTTAATAAATTTTTGATCTATCACGTCTGTGATATTTTTCCCATGTGGGTCATTACACTATTTATAATAGGAAGAAATAACTTTCAGATGTGGGCAGCCTTTGAAATGTACATTTGAATCTTTCGGAAATTCAAATAACCCCAATTTTTGGATGCAAACAAAATACAGAAATTTGGAAATTTTTATGACTCATAATAGAAATGGACCTTTCTAGCCAAAGAATTTTTCATCATCTAAACATTTCTGGTGAGAACACAAAATGGTACAGCCGCTTTGAAAGACAATTTGGTGGCTTTTTACAAAAGTAAACATTTTCTTCTCATAGCATCCAAGAATTGTGTGCCTTGGTATTTATCCAAATGAATTGAAAACTTATGTTCACACACAAACCTGCACACAAACATTGGTAGCAAATTTATTCATTATTCCAAAATTTGAAAGCAACTCAGACGTTCTTTAATAGGCGGTTATACAAATAATCTCTGATATTTTCATACTGTAAAGGTGCATGGAAATTTTCCCCTAACCCCTCTGAGAATCTTCTCAGTCTGGCCAAGCAAACAAATTAGCATAAAACAGATTAATAGGAGAAAAAGAATACACTTAGTTACAATGTATGAAGAATGTCCATATCTGCAAATTCTAGAGCAAATGGAGTGATGAAGGTTTTTTGTCCTTGAACTAATGAGTGGGATGGAGCATCAAGGAGGGAAGAGGGAGAATCACCTGAGAAGGAGAGAATGACTCATATGACAAAACCAGATGTTCTTTAACTAGATGTTTGTCTTGTTATATAGATAGGTTTTCCTGATAGGAAGGTCATTTTTGGAGACGACCCTAAACATGGGTCATCTTCATTCTTCCATGTAGTGGTTATAGTTTCTCTTGAAGTCCATAGGATACAGCTTTACATAATCCCCATGCCAAGAACACATATCTAGGAATAGTCTATTTTGGAAAATTTAGGGACATTTTTGGGGAGGCTTCTCTTTCAATAGAAAAATCTCAATTTGTGGTTTGTCAAGTAGGAAACACACAGCCTTCTCTGATGGATGTCCATTTAGTTACTAGTTCTATAATTAGGAAGAGCAATGAATTGGTGCTTTTAAAAATGGCCAATTGCCCTCCATGTTAGACAGCAAATATATCTACTTTGCTGATTATGAAATAAAATGTAACGAGATTAAATCTAAAAGAAGGAGAAGTGGACATGCCAGTGGATATGGTGGCCACTACTTGGACAGACTCCAGGAAAGAGAAGAGAGGTCTGGGGGTCTCAGCAGCAGTGAAGAATAAGCACGGCCATTATCCTATCAACATGGAAACTCCACTGGTCTACACCTGACCTTTCTTAGGTGACACCTTTGTCTACTTCCTATGGTTTTTCCTGATCAGACAAGTCTTCTGAATTCCCTTTGTCCTGAGAGATGATGCCATTTTTTCAGGGCACAACTGGAAGAAAACTGGTAATCTGCATGTTTATGCAGAAGTCAATTTGACAGAAGAAAATTTGTTAGGGCAAAGGCAAATAGGTAAAAATCCAAGGAGTAATAGATTTGAGAAGGCAGAGATGGAGAACTGAGGAGAGAGAAGACAAGTAGTTGAGTCAAATTTTTTGACAACAAACAGATGATTAAAACAGAATGGCTTATTATTTTTGGTATATATGTAGTCTTAAAAGGATAAAAATATTGATTGATTTAAAAAAAGGAATTGTAAAATTTTAACCTCTATCTGCTTGAGCTAATGTGTACAGGTAATTAGAGGAAAAGAAGAAAAATCTTGCTGGGCTGGGTCTGTTCCCAGCTTTGGAACTTGGCAACTTTTCCAGAGTTTCACTCAAGTTCTCAGGTCAAAAGAATCAAGTAGAAGAGGTATTCGTGTAAACATGCAATGTTATTCTGTGAGTAACAGACCTACTCCAGTTATTTATTTTAGATTTGCAAAAATATTCTCATCCTAGTAGTTTTGGGGCAGGTGACAATATAAAAATTGAGATATTAGAGAAAAATGTCTATGTATTCTAGCCTTATGTAATAACTGCTCTCTGATCTTTTGAAAATAGTAAGACATGAATTCATGGAGACAGTTTTCATGGTTTTCTAATTGTTATGAATTTTAAAAACAACTAGAGCACATATACAATTTAAGAATAGTTTTACCAGCAGAGGATACTTTTTTTTTTTAATTTATCTACCGTAGCTTATAAAGTAGAAATTAGAAAATTTCCCCGACAATTTTTGGAGAGATTATGATGTCACCTTCTCTCCATAGTGTTGATATTTTCTCTGCAATCATGTGCTCTTTTTACAGTTTATCATGCCCAGGATCTATGGATGAGTGAGACCTGACAACTCTTAATACAAGGCTCTGGACTCTTAGGATTGTTGCATTTTGCTTTACTTCACTTAGAAGGAGGGATTATGTGGTTAGCCATTCAAATATATTATGCACAGAAGAAATTGCAGTAGAACTCTGGCACTATTTCGCTTTCAGAAATGGAAATCTATAGTGAGGTAATGCATCCTCAGTAAACCTTAGGTGGGTAACATTTTGGTCTGTCCAAATATCATCACTAACTTATTTTCTTTAAGTGCAGAGTTTTCAATATTTGCTTCTGGAATTATAAAATGTGGATTTCAATGACTCCTTAGGATGTGCTGAATGTAGTTCACATATAACTTAACAGCCAACTGGGGTATGCGGTTCACAATTCTGGAGCTACTAAAACTAGTATAACAAAGAGTAAAATATTGCAGCTGATCAAATAATCTATTGTCTCCTTGGGAAAGACATTAACAAACAAAACGATTTAAGAATAGCCTTAAAACAATACTTAAACACATGCAAAATAATATAGTCCAGTGTTAGGCTTGTGGAGAGATGTTATAAACAGAATCAAGAAACCAGAATGGACTGTATTTCATTATGACTTCCTGGAATACCTGAATTTTGACCCAGACCTTGATGGTGAGTAGAAAAAAGGAGACTTTTCAAGCAGAGAGAAGAGTTTGTTAAGGCAAAAAGGATTTGATAAGTCGAGGATATGAAATTCCCAAGCTGATTAGACAAGAAAAATGTCTATAATATGAATAGAAACAACAAGCATAGCTAGTGAACTTTCACCTTATATATATTTGAAATTCTGGTTTAGGACTAGCTTTCCTCGTTGTGTCCTTGCAGACCCAGCAAGCAAGGAAACAGGACAACAAGGCTTTATCAGGAAGCAAGGTTTATTCTGCCAGCAGGGGCTCAGTGGATTCACATCGAAAAGCTGAGCCCTGATCCTGCCGAGGTTCGAATCTTTTCTACTTTCCAGTTAGTGTAGCACAATGTTTTTTCCATATATGGTTACAAAGGATTTCATTGGTTACATTGCCTACAGAGTAGTATTTGTGTCAAGTCCCTCCTCCTTACCATGTCACCTCTGCACATGTTTAAATTTCTCCTATCACAGCATTAGTTAAGACCTTTGAGTTTGTAAGGGACAAAAATGTTTGCTTCATCTTTTTTCAGTTCTTTGGTCTAACAGCTAAAATGACAAAGCAAATTAACTGGAGAAAACATATTTAATCATATACATACATATGGCAACCCCATAAAGTTATGGGGTTTGGAAAGGCAGCTAGGTAATTGAGGCTTATATAACAATCCCAGCTAAGGAAAAGGGAAAAAACAAAAAACATTTATAGGAAGGAAGAGGAGATAGAAAACACAGGTTGATTGTTATGCAAATACATTTCTTAGGGGAAAAAAAAATATGCTTGATAAACTCCCTTTGCAATGTAATTGCAAAAACTTGAGGGGGAGATTACCAGAAAAGGCATAGTAAACAAAGGTGTGGTTACTATGTTGATTTAAATTGCTGCCTTCTCCACTGAGCTTCTAGAAGTTGCCTCTGTCTTCCTTCTGATACCAAGGGAGTCATCCCTACAAATGGAAATTTCCCTTACAAATGTTACTACCTGGTACAAGAGGGCAACTTCTAATCAGTTTTTAATATTATATTATGTGTGCTGTTTCTTGAAAGTAATCTACCTAAAATTATCCTTATGCCCAAAAGACATATTTGAGGATGATATGTTCTGCTCCCCTTAAGACACAAATTACATAATTCAACTTGATATAACTAAAGTGGGGGAAAAAAATGACTTACTATGTGGATATTGGGAAACCCTTAGAACCCTAAAGTATCTGGGAGAAGTTTTAAAAAGTTATGGGCACTCACTATATGTCAGAAATGAGATAGTCATAGGTGTTACCGAAAGCAAGGGAACCATTCCCTTGGTGTCAGACAAAAGACACAAACAGAGAAAGGTTTATTACTTGTAACAAGCAAGGAGATAGAAAGATAAAGCACTACCTCCTCAAGTGTGCAGCTCAGGGGGTTTTATTGGGATTCAACTGAAGAAATAGGTGGCAATTGCTTAACAGGTTCCTGGGGAAGGTTCCAAGTATACTTCACAGGCACCTGCCTTCCTTATGCTGGATCAGGTTGGCATCAGTTCAAAAACATGGTAGCAGACGTTTACCTTAAGTCAGTGTTGGTTGTTCTATATCTCTCAGGTCACACTTGATGCAGGTCAGGACCCCTTAGCCTGGTCAGGGACTTCCTTTTAACTACTTTCTCCAAGGAAGTGATCTATTCTATTGCCTAGAATTGCTAGATGTTTGAACAGTTATTCAATAGCCACTAGTTTCAGCAGTCTCGGGGACTCAATTCAGTTTGGAGGGCGACCTCGTGGCATGTTTTCTATTAGACTCTTTGACTCTTCTATGGTTGCATCACAGAAATGCAAAGCCTCTCCAAAGTCTGCAACTCTCCACCAAAATTTTCTTCTCATCTTTCTGCCTCACGTTTTAGGGGCTAAAACAGAACACCCCAAGTCTCTTAGAACTGGTCTTTGGCATATGTCCCACTCTGACACCTTTCTCTTAATCAAAAATATCAGTGGCTGGGCCTCCATCCTTCTCCTAATCCGGAAGTTGTCTTTTCGTCCCTTATCTGATATACGAATGTCATTTGAGAAGGTCTTAATCCAAAAGTTAGTTTATCTGTAAATAGTCCTCTTTATCTAATAAACCTATTGCCTAGAGGTAACCCCATCTTTTCTCGCCTCCCCTAAACTCCAGGTCCCCTTTCCATACCACAGTAGAAAATATAAATCATAGGTCTACCCTAGTTACCTCAAAATCTACTACCAGTTACCTTCTCCATATCTGTTATTAAATTGGGATTTTTCTCTTATTAATCATACCTAATGCAAATTTGTTCATTTGCCCAGTGTGAAGAACCTTAGAGAAATAGGGAAACTTTTCCTTTTATTCCCATATCCTTTTCCCCTGTCTCTCTGTCTCTCTCCCTCTGTCTCTCTGTCTCTCTCTCTCTGTCTCTCTCTCTCTGTCTCTCTCTCTCTCTCATTGTTTCTAGATTATTTCCTCTGCTACTCGATTTATGTAACAGAAAATATGATCCAAGTATCTATGTCATTTTTCACCAGCCCAGATTGAGGTTGGAATCTCTTGGGATCCATTCAACATTGTTAAGGAAGAGATTGCTAGACTCAGCTGATTTTAGGTGCCTAGTCCTAGACCAATAAACTGGAGTCTGCAGGACATTCCCACAATGTGTAACAACGGATGTTAGCTAGAAATCTGCCCTTGTGATTGAGTAGATGGTAAAGGATGTGTGCTTGAAAAGGTAAAAGGTATATCCCAGATAAGGAAAGCTCAGAAAGCCCAATAAGTGATTACTAGCCTTATACATCTAAATTCTTGTTCTTAATTCCACTGGATTCACACTTGCAATAACTGTGAAATATTTTCTGAAATAAAACTCTTTAATGGACTATTCGGAAGCCTGTAAATGTAGTCCTTACTTTCAGATGGCATGTCTTGTGATCCCAGTTACATCAGTTAGATGGGGCTGAAGTAGCCTGAACTACTGAGCTTGGAAAACAGGAGGTTGAGCATCTGGCAACTTTTCATTGTAGGGGCTCGTCAGTTACCTTCTATTGCTTTTACTGAATAACAAATTTACCATGTAATCAAATCAAAAGACCTAAACCTATTTGAATTTGTTTAGCTGTTCGAGATAAAATTGATACACAAAAAATGACACACCTTTAAAGTATGCATCTTGATGAATTTGGGCATATGCATAGACCTGTGATACTATAGTCACGCCCAAGGTACTAAAACATATCCACCACCTCCAAATATTTCTTTGTGTTGTGTGTGTGTTGTTTTGGATAAAAATACAACGTGAGATCTATTCTCTTACCATATTTTGAAATGCAGACTCTTTGCTGTGTTGCTAACTAGGAAGCTGATTTTTTTTAAAGTAGATTCTGACTATACAGGGGAAAATAAGACCCGCCCTGAAAAATAAACTCAAAAGTCTTTGTGTTTGCTAACATAGGGGAAATTTTTCTCACACCTCTTTTGACTAACAAATAATCAAAGAAACATGAGATTAATTGATAAAAAGAGAAAAAAAAAACCCAAGAAGTTTAGTAATAGCATGTATACCTCCTGTGTACATGGGAGAAACCCAATAATAGCAACTCATGGATTAAGTCACCTTCTTAAATAATTTCAGCTAGAGCTAAAAGATATTGTAGAAGTGGGAGGAAGGTCCCCATGTGAGTCAGGAATAGCACAGTAGACAGGGCATGATTTAGGTTCTGATTTCTTCATTGATAAATTAAAGAGATTAAGCCTTCTCATACTCATGTAGTTTAGCATCTTCCTGACAGAGAGAGATTTTCCTTTATACATATAAATGTTTCTTCCAAAATGGCAAAAGTCCACATACACAAGGAGTTTTCAAGGCCCCTCCTGTAAAATAATACTTTTTACCAAAAAGACACATGGGGAGGGTTGTTATATTTTTACTCCCCTACACTTAGATTTAGAAAATGTTAAATATTCTAACCAGAGACATTTTATTCTGGAATTTATTCTTGATTTATAACAGAAACAATCCCTTTTTACAAAAAGAAAAGAAAGTAAAATCTATTTTCTCATTTCCATAAATCATTTTCTTGGCATGTCTGTTATTACTTAGTATATTTTTATGGGTCTTATTAGCATCTTTGGACCAAAATGACACAATTACATGCAGGTTTCTTTTTACTATGAGGACTTTTTGCTTCCAGTAAGAGAAAATCCACTAAATGGGCTAAATGTTATATTCTGTCAATGAACAATACTTAAACTTATTTTCTCAATATGTCTGGAAGGCCATTGGTACTAAAATGTTCAGAATTATAGACATAAGTATAGTCATCCAAGATCGAACTGATTTCTAAAAACCAAACCAGCAATTAAGATGGTTCAGAAGCTATGAGTCACCTGCTCTAATTTCAACATTGGTCTCTACTTGCTCAGAGCATCTCTTGACTCCATACATGTAGGTCACTGATATACCAGAATATAAGACCAAAGTCCTGATGGTAGGTTCTACAGCTTTGTGCTCTATCTTGAATCCATGTCATATCAAAGAATAATTCGACCTCAAGAAATAATTTCTTCTCACGATAAAAAATATTAGGATTCATTTTGAAATTATTTGTCCCTTCTAAGAAAGAGCAATAAAATAATAAAATTGCATGTGGAGCCATCGTTCTTGCTTTATTTCAACACAAGAGATAACATGAGACAAAAGATAACATAAAAGTTAACAGGATGAGGGAAAAGTGGGTGGAGTATTTAAATGGGACATCAGAAACCTTACTGTCTCAAAATAATTTTTAATCAACATCTTCACTGCTTTGTTCACAGTAAAGTTTGTTAATTACCCACTTATTTAAAAAAAATACCTAAAAAGCTGCCGAACTTGGGTTCTATTTAGGAGATGGAGACCAACTTGGAACTGTTCACCATACAGGCTGTAATGTAAAAGAAGCAGCTCTGAAATCAAAGTCTTTCTCTAGAAGTTCTCCAAGACGGTGTGGAACTAAGGATGAAAGACAAGAGAAGACAGGAAAACTGAGATTTCAAAATGAAATTGGGTAGAACGTGTATCAAACTAAAGAAATGAGACAGACAACAAAGTTGTGGGCCCTAGGTGACAGAAACAGCATAATAAAGAGCAAATTCTAAAAAAGTAGATTCCATAGAGGAAGAAATTCATCATCTGTTTGCCATTTGTAGCCCCAGTACCTTGAAGAGTGCCTGCCATGTTGTAGATCCTCAAAGGACATCTGTCAAATAATAAATGTTTGACTGAATAAGTGAATCTACAGAAGGTGAATCTAAGGGCATACACTTGTGATTCAAGAGGTCAGATGTTACTGTTCATACTACTTACTACCAAAGGACCCAGGTTCAAGACCTAGGACTGGGGTGAAAAACAAAACACTGAACGACTAAATATAAATGCTTACTTTCTCTTCCTTCCTTTCTTCCTTTCTTCCTTCCTTCCTTCCTTCCTTCCTTCCTTATTCCTTCCTTCCTTCCTGCTCCTCCTTCCTACCTTAATAAAAAGGTGAATCTGTCACTTAGTGCACAAAATAGATACCTCTTTCATGTTAACTTCAGTGTGTGTTGCATAAAGTGAAAATGTAAGGAGGTGAAACTGTACTATGAAAAAAACCTTTCCATTCATATTTCATCTTAATTAACTTCATTATTTATCATAGTATTTGAGTTCCCATTAAGTGAAGAATCCAACTCCAATTTTTTCTCTTTGCTGGAATATACTGTATTTTTTCTTCTTTACTGAGAACAACTTAAGAAAAAAATACCAAGTAAATTTGAATGTTCAATATTATCATAAGAATTATACCTTCCAGATTCAAGGGTTTTTCAATGTATACTAATTTCCATTTATTATTTTCTAGTCTTGGAAAATGACTATTGGCAAGACAAAAGCACCCCTTTTAATATTTGACACTCTACACTTACCTGACGTTCACTGCTTGAACTCAATCTAAGGTTGCTCTATGTATATACCATCTCGATTAAAGTGGCCTTCTCTCTTATCTCACTCCACTTTATTTCCCAAATTTGATTATATTTATCTCCATGTTTGAATAATATCCCCCTTTCCTACAAGTTTCTACACTCACTTTTCAAGTTCTGGTTCGAGCTGCAGTGACCTAAAACCTTTTTTGCCCTGTCACTTTCCACAAAGTTTTAGATATTGGTTGACTATTTTTTTTCTTCATTTTTGTGTGTGTCAGTATTTATCTTCTTAGTTACCTTTAAAAGCAATGAGAGTCTAAAACACTATATATAATGCAAGCAGTAGGTGATGTGCCACACATATTGTATGACCACATTATGCAACACAAGTTCCTCTATTTTTTGAAGTTGGAACATAGACACATGAGCTGCAGCCTGCGAATATTGTTCATTCGAATGTATGCTCTTTTTTTATTTCTAAATTTCATCAGCCTTGTGTTTTCCTTTGATTTCTCTTTCTGCTGAATGATTATCATATTAGTCACACCAGGTCAGAACTAGAAGTCTTTGCTGTGAGGTTATGAACTTTACAATGACTTTTTCAGAAGAAACATCTGGCTATAAGAAGGACTTCAGTAGACCCTGTGAAAGTGACAGTAGCTTATGTGAGTTCAAACTGCTGTAGAGCTCTGCTTGCACTGTGATTTTCTTTTCTGTAGTTGTCTCCTGTTTTTCAGCTGTCCTTCTGATAAGCTCTAAGTCATTCCACTAATGATGATGCTTATAATCAAAAGTGCTTTCTATGGCCAGATGTAGTCTGATGCCCCCCAAGTTATCATTGAGAGTACCTCATGGATAAAAAGATGAATCCTTGTAAAATCATTTATTGAAAAGACTTATTCTGTCTTCTGGCTTTTTTTTATGACAGATTATCATGCAATTCTCCTGTCATTAGTAATTATAAACTCTGAACAAAATATTAAACTTGAGGTACTGAATAGCAAACAAAGACAGACAAAAAAATCAAGGTGATATGATCCTTGAAACAAGGGAAATAAACTGGGTGATTTGTATTTTATCCTGACTTCTTTTTAAGGTAATCCCCAGACTGTGTAGCATATAGGGGTCTAGAACTCAACCAGAAAGCAGAAGTTTTTCCTCTGCTGAGAGGTCAAAAGTCAGAGCCAGAGTAGTTGGAAATGGAAGGTAGAAATTTTGCAAATCAGACAGTCACCAACAGGAGTTTTTTCAATCTGTATACGTACTGCCTATAGTTTCTTATATAACTTCTTAACTGCTTAAGAGGCAGGAATACCACATTTCATGTGGAAATCAAATGCAGGAGGGATGGAAAAGCTGAGCAGAGTCTTCAACATCTGCCAGTTCTGGGGAAAAAGAATTTGATATTCAAGTACTACTAAGTTAACAGTCTTGGTAAGCATCTTGAACTTTCTATTAAAACTCCAGGAGGGCCACACTTTAGGAGTAAGAATCACACTCTAGAATCAAAATTAAAATGGAAATTTCAAAATTAAAATCAAATGCTGTTGGGATCAAGGTGATCCAACAGCAATTGACTGCCTGGCAAAACAGAACAAAACACCTTTAGAGCAAAAATGAAGAATACAGAATGTCTATACTGAAACATCATGCACGATGCCCATGTAAAATAAAATAAAATAATTGAACATGCGAAACAAAGGACAATGTGATTCATAGTCAAGAAAAAGATCAGTCAATAGAAACAGATATTCAGATCACTCAAATGCTGAAACTGGTAGGCAAGACTTTAAAATAATTGTAACAAACATTTTAAAGAATCTTCAGGAAAAATAATGAAAAGATAGTAATTTCAGGAAAGATGCAGAAACTCTAAAAAAGGAATGAATGGCACACCGAAAACTTTAAAAATGAATTATCTGAAGTATAAAAAAACTTTTTTGGGATCTACTTCAAATTGGCCAATGCAGAATAAAGGCTCAGTAAATCCGAAAAGAGGTCATCTCAAATTATCAAAGCAAAAGCACAGAGAGCAAAAGATGGGGAACACTGAACTTTAATAAATTATACAGCAGCATCAAGAGGTCATATCTACATGTAGTGAGTCCCAGAAGGAATGAAAGGAGGTAAGAAGAAACAAATTATCTGACAGAAAATTGAAAAAAAAAAAAATCGAAATTTAAAGAAAAATATTAACAAAGAGATCCAAAAAGTTCACCAAACTCTGAATAGAATAGCCTTGCAAACCTAGGCACTTTTGCTGAAAAACTAAGATAAAGTCTTAAAAGCAGCCACACACCAAAAAAGACACATCGTGTGTAAAGAATAGACAAAAGCAATACATTTGACTTGTTACCAGCAATAAGTAGGCTGGAAAATAACAAATGACTACTTCAACATCTTAAATTAAAAAGAATCTGTAAACTTAGAATTCTGCACTGTATAAAAACATCCTTCAAAATTAAGTAAAAATAAAGTCAATTTCATAGGAATGTGAAATGGTACAGATACTATGTAAAACAATATTGGTAAACTTCAAAAATTAAAATGTATCTGTCATAAAATTCTGCAATCCCATTCCTGGGTTCATAGCCACAGGAAATCAAAACAGAATATAGAAAAGTTATCTGTATTCTCATGTTCACTGCAGCATTGTTTATAATAGACAAGACATGGAGACAGCCTGGAAGGATGAATGGATAAAGAAGATCACACACACACACACACACACACACACACACACACACACACTCTCTCTCTCTCTCTCACAAACACATATACACACACACAACGGAAGAGTATTCAATCATGAGAGAATGAAATTCTGTCATTTAATACAAAATGGACAAAACTGGAGGGCATTACGTTGAGTTAAATAAATCGAGCAGAAAACCATGTGCTAACTTATACGTGTAATCAATAATAAAACAGTAAAAAAAATGTCAAACTTAGTTGAAAAGTGGTTGCTGGAGTTGAGGATGCTAAAAGGATACACATATTCAGGTAGAGGATGAATAAGGACTTGAACTGGATATAAAAATGGTGACTACAGTTGATTAGATTATTAGATAACACATTTGCTGGAGAAGCACTTAAATGTTCTCACACACTCACACGAAAGATAAACATGTGAATTAATGAATTATTAACTCAATGGTGGCATCTTTTCACTATGATTACAGTATTTTACAAGTATTAATTCATATAATCCTCGTGACAACACAAGATGCAGAGATGTGCATAAACTTGACCAAGATCACAGTTAGTAGGCATTTAAGAATGTAATCCTTAAAGTATGGAATCTGGAATTAAATAAGCCTGAATTCAAGTGCTATCTTCCTATTTACCAGATGAGTGTATCAGAAAATGTACTTAATGCTTTAAACTCAAGTTCCTCCTGTAAAAAACAACAACATAATAATATGTCTCAAAGTACAAAAATTGTATTATACATTTCACACAAAGAAAAATATACCAAAATTAGACACCTAGCAAACACTCCACAAATATTAGCCATAGTTACTATATAACCTAGAACTGGAACCCAGCACTGACTGCCTTTAAAGCTCATTCTCTTAATCAGTGCACCGTACCACCTCTATCACAGAACAACTCTAAACCATGAAAAATGCAAAACAAAACAAGTAACCTCCCTATCAAGGAATCTAGAGTATAGAAAATAGAGGTGTCTCTGCCAAGTTAAAGAAAAAAAAATCTGCTACTTCCTTTGATAGAAAACATCTGTTTTGAACATTGTTAAACTCGAAGGTAGACATATTTATCTTAATCACCTTTAGATATTCAAGAATCCATCTCATACTACCTTTTATGATTTTGTTATAGCAGCGCATTTTCTGTTCCAACAAAAACAAACAAATCAAGCCCAAAGATATGCAGCTCAGAACATGAACACTGTTGTCAAGCATTTTGAAATTATTAGAGGTGAAAGAATTTTTCTTGCTCTGGATAGTTGTAGCTTCATATATATATATATATATATATATATATATATGTGAAGTTTTATACACACACAAACACATATACACAAAATCAACCAGTTTGATGATCCAATAACATTACTGTTATGATTTAGAGGTTATTACTTTGTTTTATTTTTGGTGTTTTAAGGGGTCATAAGTGGCAAGGAGATTTCCTTTCTGTGAAGTACAGATCTCTGCACAGTATATAGTAAATTTTCTGTTTTGCTATTCATGGGATTTTAAAATGGATTAGTTCCAGATTCTTAAATAATTAAGTCATTAATTAATTAATTAGTTTATTGAAACTATTTAGTGACCCTCTATATGTCAGAAACCGTATAAGACATTATAGGACATACACAAATGATTGACATCCAGAAATGACAATCTGAGACAATCATACTGACATATTCAGTATGACAATCACCGTGACAGAGGATTAGAACAAAAGGTAAAAGGTTAGAGAAGAATTCTAGACTGACTCCACAGAGAACTGAGAATTGAAAGATATAAAGTCAGATCACTATTAAAAAGTTAGTTATGAAATGTGCAGTCTAAACACACTAAGATCTTCAAAGAGCACAGTGGGATAGTGTTTTAAAACTAAACCAACATTAAAAGCAACATTAAAAGCTTTTAGTCATTGGATTCATAAATGATTTCTTGGATATGACATCAAAGGTACAGGCAACAAAAGCAAAAAATAGTAAGTAGAATTATATCAAACAAGAAGCTCTGTCTAGGAAAAAAATATCAACACAAAGGTCAACCTACAGAAATGGAGAAAATTATTTGTAAACCAAATATCTTATAAGGGTTAATATCCAAAATATATTTTAAAAACCTCTTACAAATTAACAGGATAAAATAATCTAGGATAAAAATGGACAAGGAATATGAATGGACTTTTCACCAAAAAATGCACAAATGGCTAATAGCTATATGAAAGGTGGTCATGTCATGAATCACCAGAAAAATGTAAATCAAAACCACAATGAGACATCATCTCAAATCTTTTAGAATGACTACTATTTTAGAAAAAAAGAAGATAAAAGAGGTCTGGTAAAGGTGCAGAGAAAAGGGTATCTTTGTTTCATTGTCGGTGGGAATGTAAAATGGTGCAAACACTATGGAAACTAATATGGTAGTTTCTCAAAAATTAAAAATAGAATTAATATTTGATTCATCAGTCCTACTTCCGGTTTGTAAAAGGAATTGGAGTTCGGATCTTAAAGACATATCTGCACACCCATATTTATTGTACCACTACTCACAATCTCCAAGATATGAAAGCAACCTAATGTTCATCAAAGTATGATAAAGAATAGATCAAGAATATATTATCATCAAGGTAATGTTATTTAGCCTTAAAAAAAAAATTCTGCCATTTGTGACAACACAGATGAAACTGTAGAAGATGATGCTAACTAACAAGTCAGCCACAGAACAAATGCTACGTAACTTTTATGATCCAAGTTTTATGACAAACTCTAACTCAGTCAAGCTCATAGAACGAACGTAGAATTGTAATTACCAGGAGCTAGAGGAAGGGAATATTGGTCAAAGGATACACAGTTTCAGTTACAGACGATGAATCATTTCTAGAGGTCTAATGTGCTATATTTTGATGACACCGGGTTGTACACTTAAAAATTTGCTGAAAGGTTAGATCTTATGTCAAGTGCTCTTACCACAAAAGAAAAAAATATAAATAGATGAATGAATGAATGGAGAGAGAAGAAATTTCTGGAGGTTGATGGATACCTTTATGAACATCATCGTGGTGATGGTTTCATATTATATTCTTATTGCCAAACTCATAAAGTAGTGTATATTAGATTCATACAAAATTTTTATGTTACTTGTGCTATACTAAAGTGGTTTTCAAAAATGAAAGGAAAGATTCATTATAGTAGGCAATCTTAAATTTAGCTTTCTGTAGGTCTGCATTATTTTCTGCAAATTGAAAAATTGTAAGTTAAAAAGTGACAACATTTTATAAATTCTATATTTTTTAAAGCCAAGAATAAAAATATGATACTTGGAAGTACATTTTTATGAATTAATTTCTTCCAATATTAAAAAGACAGAGAACATCATTAAGTAGAATTTGGCATCAACTCAGTAACATATTTTATAAGACCAGATTAAATCAAACAACTTTAGACAAATAGAGATAACTTGAAGTAACAATGTAATTATTAGTAGGCAAACCTGTCACATACTTGTGTTTTCGTTTGGCTTACCTTAGGAGGCACTTTCTGGTTTTGCATTGGCACAAGTTATAAAATGGCCTCATGTCCTATTTACTTAGTTTGAATATATTTCTCACGGAGGACATACTGCTTAAGAAAACAAGTGTTTCCTCACAATCCCTGGAGGCACTATTTAAGTTTAATGTGATTTGCTTAAAGAATCAAGTAAAGTATGAACACCTTGTTTTGACACAGGTTAGTAGATGATATTTGCTTGGATTTAAATAAATGATGATTTGTCGTAAAAAATGCCTATGACTCCTACACAAATCTGTTTACACATGTTAATTCTTTGAAACCACTAAAGAAACCACTTTAAGCTTTGGCGTTTGGAAGATTTGATAATTAGGGAAAAATCTAAGAAAATCATCTTAACAGTTTAGTACATCATGGTACCTCCTTAATGACTATAATTCATTTTTCCTATAGTAATAATAGCAATAATAGTAATAATAAATGTCATGATTATTGAGAGTGTAGTTTTTTGAAGAGGAATAAGAAGGGAAGATGAAACATCTCTGTAGAAAGTATTTTTGTTCCTTTCAAAGGGGTTGGAAAGCACTGATACTGTTGAAAGTATAAGTCTCAGTGTTCTAAATTTATCTTGCTGAAACTGAATAGAAAACTCGACAGATGTGTCCTGGTGGCTCAGGTGCTAAGCCTGTGCCTGGGGAAAACTCCACATACTGTCCAAGGATCCAAGGTTCAAGGCTCAGGACTGGAAGGAGCTACTAAATAAAATTCCTCTTCTCCCCTTTCTCTTTCTTCTTATCTTTTTCCTTCTTTACTGTTTAAAAAGAAAAAAAACCCAGAAACTCAAGGTAGTGTCATTAAATCTCTGGTTAATCCAATATGAAGGGCACTTAAAGGTGAGAATGAGTCCTCCTTGCTTTTTCTTTTATTTTTTAACTAATAAAAGAAAAAACAAGTAACCTTTTAGGATTAGAGTTCAGCCACAGGAAACCATTTAACAGAAGTCTGAGGCTCTAGAATATGAAAAATGGCAAGTCAGTCTGCTTTGCCTCATGCTTGTGTCTGAGGACAGCATGAGAAGAGGTGTTAAGCTTGACTGTATATCCCAATGACATGAAAGATCACCTTTCTCTCTGGATGTCTTCTCAACCCATTAGGATTAACCCTGAGATGGTATCCAAGAAGGGATACATTGCTACCTTCTCTCCTTCCTGCTCATCCCAGCCCATACTTGAATCTTAGGCACTGTGGAAAGAGAGCTCTGTCTTGAAATATCCTTATTTCTGATGAGACCTTATGTTGTCTGAGTGTGTTTCATTATCTGATTTCCTACCCAGATTTACTCTTTCCTTGGGTTTAATTTTTAACTTAAGCTGAGATCTTTAAAGTATGTATGTTCAAGTGCTTCGAAATGAACTAAGCAACTGGGTCTATTCTTATAAATACATTGGGTAATAGTAATAATGGGTGCTCTGCAAAGGAACATGTGGAATCCTTTTTATTTGCTCTGAGTATAACTGTCTGATGTTAGGATTTGGCATTTCCTTGTGGGAAACCAATTATGGGGATGTTCTGCCAAGATAAAGGAAGAAGGAAATAAGTACCGCACCCCAGTAAGACTATATGGAGGTTTTTAAAAACATTTTTAAAAATAGCTTGTCTGATGATAGAATCAATTGACCTTAACGAATGTCTCACCGCCATGAGGTATTAGTTTTCAAATTAACATGACAATCATTCTGACAATATTCTCACTTCTTTCTTTTGGGAAATCCCAAATCTCCATCCTAGTTCTAATGTGTGAGGGAGGATAGTTTGAAGTCCCACCAAACATCTTTGAATCAGTGTCTCAATTATGTAAAGGGCCCTTGTCCAAACCTTTATACATCCTTCTTGAGAAAAGTTTCTTTTATTTGATACTTGTGTTTTTTCAGGTATTCTATTAGCACTATAAGAGATTTTTCTTCCTGAAGAAACATTAGTTATGTAATTATGAGATGATTTCACAATTAGTCACAATTACTACTCTCTAAATTGGTACAAAAGTAATAATATCCTGAATCTCAAGTGATAATAACCCATCCGCTAACCTAAGTAAATCACAGATAAAGAGACAGAGAATATCTGATTTCTGAATTCCTCATTACCAGTCTCCATTGATTATTTTATATTGGTCAAAATTATACTCTGAATTCAGGAAGGTCTCTAAGGATGGCATTTCAGTTTCCTATTTGCAGCTGTGCACTTTTATTGAAATAGATTTAAATGGACTTGTAACTTGAATGCTAGTTAGCCAGAGAAGGCACATCTTTTATTTTTTTATCAACAGTTGTTATAATTTTCTGTGAATAGAGTAAGAAAGGCTGCATCAAATAATTTTGGTTAAATGGGAGGAAAAGGTGAAATAAAAGGGTGAATTTTTTTTCTTTTATATAAACATAAATGAAGGTTTGTCTTGTCTATTGTGTCTTGACACTAAGTCATCAAGCATGGGCCTGCTTTGCCTAGTTGGACCTAGCATGCAGGTTGGCACACATTCAGCACACAGCCCCCTTGAGTCTCCGTGTTTTATTCATGTGACAAATATGTGGAGCACTCCTTATTTGTGAAGCTGCGTGGTTTCCCTAGGAATAGAGAATACAGAGATGAGAGAAGTAGGGTCATTGTCCCCAATAATAGCTTAAACATCTTTTAAAGTTATACAATAAGTAATAATGATATGCATAATAATAATGTGTTTTAGCACAACACATACCAAGTCTGAGCTCCTGAGTCAACTTCCATAAGCTAATCTCTCTTAGACATACAGTAATAAGCCAATATTATTTGGAGAGAGATTATTATGTTAATCAGATGTAAATATATTTTGCATGTGAAATAAATATGAATTAATTCAGCTTCACGTAATTAAGCTTGCATTAGATTTGAGGGTCAAAAATAGTTTAAAAGTATAAAGAGTTCTAGAATTCTAAAAGCTCCTAAGTAGTGTAGTGATGTTTTCATACAACTTTTTTTTCCAATACTAACAATACTTTAAAGGTATCACCCTACTTCTTCTGACTTTAGTGTAAAAGTCTTATGTTAAGCACATTTATTGATGCTGATAACTCATTGGAGAGTCAATTTGATGGTAGTATTTCTTCTCACTGGTTGGAACATCACTGTGCTAAATATGTTAATTAAAGTAAGATTGGTCAAATGGAGTTTCTTACACATGGAACTGGGACAACCATAGGAAAGGACAGTGCCAGGAGAGATTGCAACAGGAAAAGACAAAAAGGGGATTTGTGAAATAAAAACTGAACCTTGGATAGATTTTCTAAAGGCAAACATAAGCCTCAATACATTCAACTCTAAGAAAAGTCTGAGGCAGGATTGTGAGGGGAAAATAATGTTCATTCTAGAATTAAAACTTGTGGAAACTTTGGTCCACTTGTAAACATCAAAAAGCTTGCCCTCCACCCAATATGGTAATTACTGTATTTTCAGTAATCTTTCATAGAAAACAGTAAATGAAGAAACATTTACTGTAAATTCACTTTGGTATACATTTACTAAAACATCTGTATGCATTTGAACACTGCAGAGATTAGTCATACAAAGTATATTACTCATTCAGTTCAATGTTGAAGTTTGCATGAATTCATAGATCCACTGACTTAACGATTTGTTTTCCCAAGTCAGAGGTCCTTAACTGCCTGTTTGTAAAGAACTGGTGTTAGGTATGGCACTAATTAGGGGCAAGGTGAAAAAAGTAGGCTAGGATCTTTTTATAGGCGCATGTTGACTAAAAGACTATAAAGTTTGTTCTTAATTTAGAAGGAAGCATTAAAAGTATTTGAACACAGTGGCCTGAACCAAAATGTGGTTATGGAAAATTAATCCAGTTTCATGTTAGTGTCATCAGGGTAGAGAACGTTTCTGTCTATTCACCATTGGATACACAACGCCTAACAGAGTACCTGGGTTATGAGAGGTATACTTAACAGATATATCTATAGATAGATAGAGATATAGATATTTAGAGAGAGAGAGAAAGAGAGAGAGATTGCTTTGACAACAAAGAGTACATTAAAGCACTTTATTTTCCTGAGAACGCAGGTTAGATGCAAATGCAATAGAATGCATTGCCTATTTTACTTGCAATATGAGCAAATTATACAGATTGGCACCTAGACTGTGAAATGTTTTTATAGAAAATTTTCAAATTAACATTTTATTAATGGTCATATTATAGCAAAGAAAATAAAGGTAAAGCAAAAATGATTAGAGGACTAAGAAAGAACGAAAGCGAGTGGAAATCTGTGCCAGGTCACTGGTGGTCAAGACCATACAGAAAACTTGGACATCAAGTGTGCTTAATCATGCTCTGGACTTTTGGAAAAATCCTCCAAAACTGATAAGAAAGATGAGAAGTGTGTATTTTTACTGAGTAGGAGGTAATTTATAAAATCTTTATAGTATGCCACATTTTTAATGCTATCAAAATTCAAAACTTAGCTCCTTTTGAGCATGTTGTATTCCAAAGTCCTGTATCCTGAAGATAAGTTTGTCACAAAGAATTAAAGAATGATGCGACATGGAAAATATCCAGTGTCTAGATGTCTTCCTTTTTCCTCTAACTGTATGTATACTCTTTTCATCTCCTCTCCTCTCCAGTGTATCTACACAATTTATAATATTTCCACGAAAGAAATATAACTAGGATTATGTCTTTCCCCATTAAAAACAGACTCCTGAGTTAATTTTAGCTTGTGAGAAAATTCAAATATATTACTTTTTGCAATATAATTAAGCTACAGAAATAATAATTAAATTCATTTCAACATTAGTTTATGGGGTATCAATAGACTGATTTTTGTTATGATGTCGCTGTTTCACTCCAGACTTTTGAGCATTGCACTTGTCAATATTATTTACTCAGCTTTACCTTTGTTGAACTTACTACTCATGAGAAAAACAAAATGGTTATCCTGGCATGGAATGAAGACAGATAGAATGAAGAGATGACTTTCAGTGCCAAGCACTAGAATGTAGATTATTTTAAGATTAATGAGTTCTAAGACACTATAATCACAAACGAATTATGAATTACAGATTTGCAGGTCTCAAACTGACTTGTCATAAGCAAATAAAAATTTCTGTAAATTTTATACTTAACAAATATTCAGCCTAACATCCTCTAGCAATCCAGCTACCCTTCCATTATTAATCAAAGTTGTCCATTGTTGGATGTTCAATGAGACTAGTGCATATTTTTTCTTTTTAAAAATTAGTTTAGAAGTCTTTTCTGAACATGAAAGCTAAAGGCAAAAAGCATCATGATAAAGAGTTATAAGGTTAGAGCAGATAAGAAATATTTTATAGAACAAAACCCACTATAAACAAAATTTAGAGGTAAAGTGTATAAAACACACATGTACGGACAAAATGTTACTACACTTAGTACATGAGCTAGTCAAAAGCAAGTTTAAAATATGTCTCCAAGGAAAATGGGGCAAAGATTTGAAAACAGAATTTGTGAGACACACAAATAGTAAATAAAAAAGATATTTAAGCTCACTGACAGTCAAAGAAATTCAAAGTAAGATAACAATGGGATAGAGAGCTTTCATCTACTAGAAATTATTTTCAGAATGTTGTCTGCACTGTTGAAGATAAAGGAAAAAAGCTAAATTTGTACTTTTTTTTCAAGAGAATGGAAGTAAAAATTTTCTAAAGGGAAATAAGGTGATATATATTAAAAATCTCAATGATACACACATCTTTTGACATGGAAATTCTAAGGATTATTCTTTGAGAAATGATTGGAGAAGATATTCATTACAGGCATTTACACATTGGCTGGAAATAGAGTTTACTGTCTGCTAAAACTGAACTATTTAAATGAACATGGAAGAAGTATTTATAGATGAAATATTATTCACTCATTAAGGATGTAAATTTGTACCAATTGACATTCAAAAAAGCCAAAACACATTTAGCTGGAAAAAGCTACTTGCAAAAAGAATGCTTGTAGTAGGATCCCTTTTAAAAAACAATAATATACATCAAATTATATCAACAATCATCTTTCAATGGTAGAATTGTTACACTTTGCATTATATGTGCCTATATTTCATAAATTAATTGCAATAAGAATAAAAACAATGAAGTTATTCACTCACTATGTAGGGGGGAAATATCGTAGTTATTTCTGGCCATTTTCGATTAGATGGGTGTGAAATTTAATTCTCTCTTCACAAAACAGTCGTATTTTTATTCAAACAAAAACTTAAATGGAAAGTGTGCTTCATGCCTGAAACTTCCAGATAATGAAAGTAGAAAATTTCTACATAGAGAAGTTGCGACCTCTGCCAAAAACGGGTCACATGGTATGAAAGATAACATCTGCTACCATGTAAAGTAACTTTGTTGGAAGGGCATCCAATCAGAAGGGAGGCTTCTGATCTCACTTATTCTAAACATCAGTATCTCCTAATTTATGTCTCAGTCTTATTTCTTCTTCCTCACAAGTACAAGAGCCAGTTCTTGGACACTAAGAGAAAGACCAATTGGAGGGAATTGAGAGGGAAAAAAATGGTGACAATGAAAAACCTTCCTGATCACAGCTTGGTGAATAATTCTATCAGGTCCTTAAATTTGGTGCTAATTTTGTCATGGAAAATCACCAAAATGAGCCCAAATTCCTCTCTTCCTGCTCCATGAACAAATTTTAAATCAAAGTTTAGCCTACAGGGGAAAAACAAGTCAAATAAATACATGTAACTGGCTAAGTGTCTCACAAAGAGGCTTTCAGTGTTTCTACTCAGTGTAAGAACATAACTCCTGGCTCTTCTACTGAAATGATTCATGAAAAAAAAAAAAAAAAAAAAAAGCTAAATATGTTTTCTTAAGAAGCAAGTCAATGTGTCAGAAAAATATGATTGTCCTAATCCAGTTTAACTTTTAACCTCCATAAATAAGCAAGAGAAGTTTGCAACCTGAACCTTTCTTAGCAGTGAATGTTTCTCTTCCTTTTACTCCTGAAGAGTTTTCTTTTTTATCCTGGGGATAAAGGGATATTATAATTCATCAGAATTTCATCCCCACAGGAATCTGGATATCTCCAAAAATGAACTAGTGAAAAAAATGATGGTTTACTTTCACAAATATTTTTTAAAAAAGAGGCAGGCACCCATTTGGGTACAACCTGGGGTGACAGCAAAGAATTAATGCAATGCTCTGAAAGGCTTTCTCTCCCAGGACAAAGAGCAGTAGACTGGGGTCAGGACACAGAAATCCACCAACACCCATCAGTTATGCAATGTTGAACAAGGCCCTTCACTGCCCCAGGATTCTGGAAGAAATGGAGAACAGATTGCTGGTTGTTAGAGGTAAGGAGCAGAGGGTAGGCAAAATGAGTGAAGTTCATCAAAGGGTAGAAACTTCCAGTTATATATAAGAGAAAAAAATCTACATCTGTAATACACAGCATGGTGCCCATAGTTAGGGATATTGTATTGATTTTTGGAAAGCTGCTAAGAGAGTATCTCTTGCCACAAGAAAAAGAAAAATCTGAACTTTAATGAGGGATGTTAACTAGTTTTATTGTGATGACCATGTGTCATATATATATATATATATATATATATACACACACATATATATATACATCTATATCAATCAAGTTGTACACCTGAAACTAACGTAAGTTACTTATTCTCAATTGAAAAATGACCCCCCCCTCCAAAAAAATAGTTAAACCAGGTGATATTTCATTTCTGCCTTAGAGTCCTATTGCTTCCAATATATGACTTTATTAAGTAAGGAGGAAAGGGTACAAACCAACGTGTATAGTATCATCTCATTTTATAAAATAAAGCAGAAGCACAGGAATATAAAAATAGACATAGGCGAGTACTGGAATGGGCTTTATAAAAACTGTATAGATTGTAGCTTTTTATTATTCTTCATACAAATCCTTCATCAATATTAAAATATTGACTTCTTTCAATCTGTGGAATTGCTTTTTTTTTTTTTTTTTGCTTTCCTAATGGTGTCTTTTGATGAACAACTATTAATTTTAATGTAGATCAATTTATGGTTTTTTTTCCCCCTCTTTAAGTTAGCTCTTTTTTCTGTCCTGCTTAAAAAGTCTTTGTCTACACTAATAAACGAATCTATCAGTGGCTTATTTTTATCTTTATCTTTCAGTATCCTGTTGTCCTGTGGAGTAAGGGAGGTGCTCTGTCAAGGAAAAGTGTCATAATGTGGCAAGACTAGCTTTAAAATGAAGCTTCCATACAGGAAGTCAGGAGAAACCTGAAAGATTCGTGCTCCACTTTTTGTCTATAGATGATAGCCTGATAATCTCCTGGGGAAGTTCATGCTATGCTCGGTAGACTGAATCACATGATGTCATAGACAAATTTCCCTATTTCATCAACCTTTTCTCGGAAAGATTCTCTTCACTCTCTTAAACCAACTGAATCAATCTTCTCTCCCACCCCACTTAACCCTCCAAGCAAAAGTGGATCCAGATATTTGCTTGGTTTTGGTCCTAAAATGTATACAATTTGGGAATCCTTTTAAAGAAAACAAAACACATGAAAAAAAAGGACAAAATGCCCAAGATAACGTGTGTAAAATGACAATTAGAAGATACCCACAATGGCCCTGGAGTGGCCCATGTAAGCACAAGTCTTTCCACCTCCTCCTTCTCAGGAGGAGGCTCCCGTGTAGACCCCAACACTGGGGTATCGAGCTGTGTTCAAGTTATTTCTTCCTGCTGTAAAAGCCCCCACTCCTTTAACATTTATGCCATCAAAACTTGTTTTCATTACTAACCTCCGCTTGATCAGGTAGCTTCTTCTATGTAGGATTTTAGCTCCCTTCGGATGGTCTGTCACTCACTTCTGTCACTTAACATTCAAAAAGATGTCTAACACCATTATCCCCCAATCTTTAAAAACTGCTCCTCTGATCCCTGGTCTCTCTCAACTAGATTTTATCATTTTATTTACTTTATTTTCTCATTTTTCACTACAGTGAATCTTCACAAGAACTTTTACTGTCCTCATATTATCGCTCCAATTCTGTCCTCAAACCTCTGTAAACAAAAAAAGTAAGATTCTCAAGTAGGTAATGAGTCTCTTGTTTCCGAAAGCAGTGACCACCTTTGTCTTCATCTCACTTGTCACTCAAGTAGTTGACCACTCCCACTAACAAAAGATAAAAAGCTTCATTTATTTTATATCCATGACGCCGCACTCTTCTAGCTTCCTCTTGCCTGGTTGGCTAGTTATTCTCACATTCTTCTTCTATTCAATTTTTAAATATTGGAGCACAGTGGTCTCTGTCAATTCCTTATTCCATCTGCTTCGCTACTCAAGCGATTTCCTCCAATCACAAAGCTCTAAATGCCACTTACATGCACATAACTTCAAAATTTGTATCTTCACCAGTTCTTCTCCCCAAATAACCAGATACATATCTTTCTGCATTCATTTCCTGGGAGTACTGTAACAAAGAACCCCAAACTGGTGACTACAACAACAGAAAGTATTACCTCACAGTTTTAGAGGCGAGAAGTCTAAAATCAAGATGTCAGCAGAGTTGGTTTACTTGAGAGTTGAGAGGAATATTTTGCTCTGTTTTTTTTTCTCTTGGCTTTGGCTAGCTTCGGATATTGTTTGGCTTGGAAATCTTCCAGTGTCTTTACATTATCTTCCCTCTATACATGTCTCTATGTCCAAATTTTCCCTTTTTATAAGGTCACATATATATTGATCCAGGGCCCACCCTATTAGACTCATCTTAACTTGATAATTTGCAAGTTCATTTTCACAAGTCCTGGTGGTTAGGATGTGAACATTTGGGGAATGCGGGGAACACGATTCACACCATAACATCATCTAACTGCTTCTTTGACATTCCTTGGGAATGTCAAACTTACAGGTACAAAGTAGACACCTAGACTGATGCATCCATCAACAAGATTTTTTTCTTCAGGCTTATTTACTTTAAAAATTGGCAGCACCATGTGCTATTGCAGTTGTCATCCTTGATGATTCTCTTTTCCTCTTGCCCCACAATCAGTACCTCAGTAAATAATCACCCCTACTACACTCTGAATTCATCCATTTTTCTCTACCACGACCAATTAAATCAAGCCACTATCTCTCACCCAGACCACTGAAATAGTTATTCCAATTCTTGCCTCTCTACTGTCTGGTCTCCTTTCTGCCACAAGAAATTTTGACTTAAATTTTGTTTATTTATTTTTCTTAAAGGAAAGTTACAGGCAGGAATAAAGGTGAGCAGGCAGGCAGACAGGCAGGTAGAGAGATGAGGAAGAAGCATTTTATTTATTTTATTTAGTTGTACATCTTGACTGTTGCCCCAGCCACAGATTTCAGCCTGGGTCCTTGGGCTATACGTGGACTGCGCCGGCTAGAGGCTTTGGATATAACCTGTACTCCACCAGGGCCCTGTTTTTTTTTTAATCTAAGTAATATGCACAGGGTGCACCCTGGTGGCCTAGCATTCTAGTACACCTTGTGAGCAGTCCCACATGCATCCCAAGGTCCCGGGTTCAAGACTCAGGGCTCAGGAAAACAACTAATGTGAACAACTAAATAAATAAATAAATAAAATGCTTCGTCCCCCTCTCTCTCAAAAAAAATGCACGTGCTTTTAAAATATATGATTGTTTTTTAAAACAGTAAAAATCGGCACTTCTTAATTTCTTTTTACCACTAATTTCCTTGTGTCTTCTGTTTACTTCCACATTTCTAAATAATATGATTGCTATTTCTTGATTTATGAATATAGATAATATCTATTGACTTTCTTAAATGGATTGGTGAAGACAAAGCTCTCCTATATCACCATTCTACACTTCTTCCACATTTCTCAGAATAGCAGTATTACTTCTTATTAAAGAATTTATCAGTGGTTTCATTATTTTGTTCATTTTAATATGGCTTTATGCTAGAGCTAGGTAGTTTCCTTCAGATACATACTTGTGCTTTTGCTTGTGTATGTTTTTTTGAGACTTTGTTTCACTCAAATGTCTGAATATAGTTTTATTCACTCTCAAACTTGATGCTAATTTGACTGAGTATAAAATTTTAGGTTGAAATAATCTTTGGTATTTCATATGCATTCGTCAATTCCCATTGTCAGTGGCATCCTTATCATTAAAATTTTGAGCACTATGTTAAATTTTGTTCTTTTGTGACCTGTTTTTTCTTTTTTCCTCTAGAAGTTTTCAGTGTTCTCTATCATGGTACTTTTATTTGTTATTATGTTGTGTCTTTAATTAAATCTCTTTGAGTCATTCTCCTGCAAATTCTGCAAACTTTTTGATCTAAAGTTTTATGTTCACCGGCTAGAGGCTTTGGATATAACCTGTACTCCACCAGGGCCCTGTTTTTTTTTTTAATCTAAGTAATCTAAGTAATATGCATCTCACTTGTCACAATAAACTGAAGAAAATGTTTTTGTGTTATTTCTGTTATATATTATTTTTTCTCTTCCCAAGTTCTCTGAAATGCTCTGAGTTGGATGTTAGACACTCTGATATTCCAAGCTTTACCTTTTGATTCTTTTTTTCCATCAAATTGTGTTCCATTCTACTTTTGGGGAAGATTTATTCAGCTTCATCTTTCAACTATTGTCTTGTATTCTCAATTATATGTAATTTTTTTCTTGTTTAGTTTCTTGTATTCATTATGCACTATCTTATCTTCCAGACAAGATTAAAGCATTTCAAAATACACACTCCTCTTTGATTTATCTTTGGTTTCTCCAGGATCTTTTTTGTTTGTTCTCTTTCTTTTTTATATTGGGGATATTTTTTAAATGTCTGAATATTATTATTTACTAGTTTATATTTGATGGTTCTTGGAAATTAGATCTAGTTCACGATCCGAACTAATCAAGTGTTGGGCTTCATTGTCGGTTGGATAGTTGGGAAATTATGTGAAAGTAATCTGGGGCTTTCCAGTTTCTTCTGAGAAGAATTTCTTTGAGTTCTTGCCTGTGGAAGACAAACAAAGATTCATGCAACAGGTGGGTAAAAGGATATGGGAATTTCCTTACTCTGTAGACTTTTGAATAATCTGTTTTCATACCCAATGTGCACACCCCATCTTTCACACAGCCATATACCCCTGATTGCTTAGCCATTCAAGGACAAATTTTTCATAGAAATTGTAGTCCTTTTCTTGCAGCATAGGAAGTTGTCTTGATGTATAACTGGGCATGGGCATCTGGAGATAAACAGCTTCATATACAAACTTCCATCAAATTCCTCTATTTTCAGACGTTTGGCCCTGTACAAACTGTACAAGTTACCTTGTGGCTTCAAGTCCTAGGCAATAAGAATTGGCTCACTCCTCTTTGATACTGTCCTCTGTGCATAACTGAGGTTAGAATTAACTGCTTCCATTTAAATCAGTTACCATCACTTTTTGGTCTTTTGACTAAAATCAAAGTTAGGTCAATTACCATTCATCTATCCATGTGTTTACACTTTTCCAAAAATTGTGATAATGGTTTAACCCCTTTCCTTTTATCATTATTCTTAAGCTTTATGCATATTTTTATTATTATTTCAACAAAGTCTTTGGAATAGGAGTGCAAAACTACATGTGGTCAGTCAGCTTTAGCATCTTTAAGTAGAATAATTGCTTAATGTTTAAAATTCTCCAGTGGGCTTTTATCATCTTAAGAATAAAATCCAAAAATGCTAGCATGGCCTCCAAAGCTCCATGTTATCTAGTCTTGCTGGATTTTTTCCCCGTTACCCACTTCTCTACCTTTACTAATTTTGCTCTAATACACTAATCTCTTTTCTGTTGCTTCGAGGTTTTAAAGCTATCCCTAAATCATCCTAAGTTACGTTTCTTTTAATTATTCAGATCTTAATTCAAATATCATCACCTCCTCAGAGAGGCCTTCCTGATTTTCCTAATCCAAAGTACCTCTCAGAGTACTCAAATACATCAGTTTGCTTTTCTAAAGTATTTTAGAATATTTTCACCAGCTGTAATTCTCTCCTATATTTTTATGTTGACCAGTTTGTTGCCTGTATCCTCCCCATAGAATGTCACCTTCATAAGTGCAAAGCTTGCTAACAACATAATTCCCAGTACATGTGAATGCACTCTCTTGTAATTCTCTCTAAATTACTCTGACTAGGTATTCTCTGGTTAGGAGAAAATTTTCCTTTCTCATTACAACCTTCTTAATTCTGCTCCTTCACTCATTCTTCATCCTTTTCTCTCTCTCCTGTCTCTTGCTCCTCCTCCATTTCTCCTTTTCTTCACTGTTGATTCTGTTGTACTTCTACATTTAGTGTAGGGGTGCAGATGCTTCTATAAGCCAGTAGTTTTCAAAGTGTGGGCACCCAAACAATAGCCTCAAGATCACCTGAAAACCTTTTAGAAATGGGAGCAGTTGGTCACATTCCAAACCTACTGAATAAGAAGCTCTGGGAGCAGAGCCCAGCAATCTATGTGTTAAGAAGCTCTAAGGAGATTTAGATGCATGTTTAAATTTGATAACTACTGCTCTAAGCTACATTCAAATTTCTAACTTCTTCCAAGCTCAAAGTCTGGCTGCCCCCATAGGTCACACACAGCTACCTAGGTGTGTTAGTTAGCATCTTCCATTATTTGCTAGGCCCAGCTCTTATTTTCCCAGTACCGTCTTTGCCTACCATTCCTTGCTTGAAATTATTTCAGATCTCTTCATCATTCTAATTGGGCTTTGTAGCATATTTAATTGTTCTATATTCTTTTTATAATAAAATTAGTTTCAACAAATAATTTTAGCACTGTGGTCTGACAAGCACAAATGTATTCACTATTATTTGTATTTCCTCTAGGGAAAATCACTTTTTCCAATGTTGCACTTTGAGATCTTTTATAAATATTGAAGCTCTTCCCATTTGGAGGCATGAAGTCTATAAATCGTATTTATCACAAATGTTCTCTTGTTTTTGAAGTTTTATTCCGCTGTTTCTAATTACAATGAATTTTAAGAGTCAATACTATAATATGTACTATATTTTACACAATGTATGACTTTGTCTCTATAATATTTTGCATTGTTCAATAATTAGAAAATGAACATCCCTGACAGGGTGAAACATGCTGTGGCTTCTAGTTTGGCTTAGAAAGAAATTTAGCATTTTTTCTGGTTGATTTTGGTTTATGGTATAAAATCTCATAAGGTTGTGCTACACCCCAAATACTTATTAATTAATCATTACTTTTTCAACTGCTTGATTCAAGTGTATTTTTTTCAGAGGCAGTACAGTGTAAAGGTTAAGGCTCGACTCTGGAGTCCAATGGCCTGGATTTAATATTAGCTCCAGCTCTAGCTGATCTTGGAAAAGATATTGAGACTTTCAGTTTCTTCATCTCTAATGATAGTGTCATCAGCTTGCTATGATGATAAAAGAATAAATTCAGCATCGACACATAATAAGTACTCAGCAAACATCAGCTTTGTGACATTTCAAAACGCATTAGATGCCTTTCTGTGCATTCAACACAACTGTCTTTTTGGTATCATTATCCTATTACTTTGATTATTATTATTTTCCACTTAAAGACATTTTAGTGTGATCCTGTCTCAATACCCTTTTCAGTATACCATATATGAAATAAACACACTAAACCTAACTGGTGACCAACAGCACCTGAGCACAGTAGGTAGAACACAACCTGAAAGAGGATATAAGGAAGAGTTGAAAAGACATCCACTCAGGGAGTCCTTGGCAGGTGGGTAAAATGAATGTGGTGCTGTCATATAGGACAGCCAGCCTGGGGTCAGAGGAAGGGTTTTAGATAAGAGGAGTAGGAAGACATGTGAGGTTAGAAGAAAGCAAAGAATCAAGGAAAACAAGTACCAGAACAATGGATTATTGAAAGAGAACTGCATCACTCAAATTACACAGCTGTAATGATCTCTATGACTGGAAAACAGTTACAACAAAATCCCTCAGCACCCACAGAAGTAGGCTTTATTCACAAACAGCCAATGACATGAGCGCTAGACAGCAAGACATGTATCTCTACATTCAGTGCTAAACTCTGTTCTATTTTGCTTAAGTGTTTAAATGCAAAGCTACTGATTTTTTTATTGACTAGATATCAAGATATTATGTTTTGCTCTGTAAACTTTGGAACTACTTTATATGGTTCCTCCAAATATTTCTCAATATATATTTACATGAATTTTTAAAATCATTTATATCATTACAGATTTACCTAAAGCCCCTTGACCATTATTTCAGCATGCTCAATCATTTGGCCTTATTCCACATTTGAAATTATGATTTGTGTTTCTCAATAGATTTCTGCTCAGATTACATCTTGACTCCTAACCTTTGTTTTACATTACCTAAGAGCACATGGTGCTACCTTCAGAGAGGGTAGATGTATATTGTATTGGAAAGCTCTGCTGGGCCTGATCTGTGAGTTTGTCTTAAGGCTGATTTATGCCACTTAAAGTAATACAGTATGCTCCATGGTAATTGAAATCCTTCCATTATCCTCACTCCAGCCCATTTAAATATTTCTCTTTTAGATGCAATTACATCAGGAGGTGAGCCAAATGGTTTGGAAAAGACATGGGCATTTCCAACAAGAAGCCCTTTGGCTGCCCACCAAAAAGCTGGTTTTGTTCATAATTCGAAGTCCAACTCTCCTCTCTGCAAGGTTCCCATTTATGAAGCACAGTCAACTATTTTTCTCATTCTAGGACAATGATTGTGACTTGGGTTGACCAATGTTCATGATAGCAATTGCTCAGCCAAAGTTTTCTTGGATTTCAGTATTGCTTGCTTTTTGTTACAAACTGCTCTCCCTCTTGCTTCTTGTCCTCCATTCTAAATCAAAGCTTTTCCCATCATGTGAAGCAGTATCATAGGTACAATTTTAGCTTGAGTGCAAGATCAAGCTCATAATCACAAGTTGAAAAGAAAAGCTTTTATATTAACAAAACTAGCCAATTTTTAGGCTCTAGCATTACTAATACTTTTTTAATGTGTTTAGACAGACATGTATTCTGTATTTATGTATGAGAATCTTTCTGAATCACAGCATGGGAACTAAATAATTCTATGGAATTCATAGAGAAAACTAATAATTCTATATTTTAATAACTGTTTTATGAAAAGTTTTTTAATTGAACTCTCAAAACCGATTCATAAATTGACAGTTGGACAATGCAATTTAGTTATATTTAGCTCTAAAATTATTCTCATATGCCAGGTTTCAAATCTTCTTCTAAGTAAATGACCTTTGGGGGACCTTATTATGACTCTCCTTCTCTTCCATTAAAACAAACCTGTTGTGCATGTTCATTTTCCTTCTTCTTTTGACTTCTGGCTGTCAGGTTTACACCTCTTCCAAGTGTGCTATCTTGGCCTGCAGCAACAAACTCACACCCAAGACAAGGAACCCAAGTCTAACGGACCTTGCCAGAGAGTACCTAACAAATGTTTTCTTATGGGATCGATCCATTCAAGAAGGCCCAAAATAGTTTTACAGATGAAGCTTCTAATGAGCTACCAGAAGAATATTAATTAATCACTGATATAAATCCATGATTAATATTAGACCAACTTTACTGAAATATAGAAGTAGGTACATACAGCTAAATCACACAAACAAGTCCACCCCAGTGGCAGTCCAAGAATTTGAGATGAGAGAGATGAGGCCTTGTTGCTTCCTGGTAAAATTGAAAAGTTATGTAGCAAATAGGTTTATCATACATGAGAATGCTGCAGCAGTCACTACTATGTCTGAATCCAGGGAGAATCTAGTTAGGAATATAACTAAAAACAGTCATTTCTTAGTTTACTCCCCTCTCCTAAAGATGCATCCTTAGTGAAATACAAATAATCCCCCAATTATCTTTCAGTTTATTAGAAAGATATGTGATAGCAAGTGCTGAATAGCTAATCTGTGCATAACTGGAAGAAATGGAGCATTATGTCTATGCATCTTGGTGGTTTTACTAGGCACTGATATCTATATTAAAATTATACTTTAGTTCTTAGAAAAATAGAAACTTAAATGTTCTAACTCTGAGTTTCACGTTCCTGAAGCATCTGACATTTAAAAACAAAATTGGCATCTTTGGTTCAGCATCAATATGTCTTTATTTTGTATAATATCATAGGGTTCTGTGTGTGTGTGTGTGTGCATGTGTGTGGGGGAGAAAGAGAGAAGTGCTTTTTAACTTACATGCAACATTTAATCGGTACAGAGATCTCAGTTTAAAAATCAAAGATATGACACTGACAAAGATTCATTTCTTGACTTTGGCAACTTATTTAATTGGCTTGTGCTTCATTCACAACTTGGAAATTCTAATACTAACATATCTATCAGAATATGTATTCATAATTCAGTTGTAAATGTTTCTGAAAGTAAGTCCTTATCAAATGTTTCACTTCTCAACAGAATAATCATAGATAAAACATGAGACCACCTAAAAGGCAATAGCAGTTAGATTTAAGCAATTGGATCCAAGAGAACAATTTTCAGGGTAGTCCATGAACAGAATCCTTTTCAATACTGAAATCTTTATGGTCTTTGGAATTGATGGGTACAGAGCCCAAATAAATGGAATAACATCAAAGCAAATAATTCTATTCAATAAAACCAGATCCTTGGAAAAGGAGGCTGGTGGCCTGAGGTTTGGTCTCTTGAGCACTTTATGTCATAGACTCAAGCAGTAACCATCTTTATGGAGCCCCTGGAGGTAGCTCTATATCCTAGATCTGCTGCCTGGGAAGCTCGGCTCAGAGGTCCAGAATAACCTGTCCATTCCTGAATCTATGTCACTTAGAACTTGACCTTGAAAGATAGTTATTAATCACTTTTACTTTAGATTTTGCTAATCAAATTTAGGTTTTTTGGCATTGTTTAGAAATATCATGTCTTTCCAAGAAAGTTCATTCCAAAAATTATTCATAAACATTCTCAAACTTAAAAAAGAAATATTCAGTTTTAGAAGGATACTTGTCCTGTGACCTATGGAATAATATAAATCTCTATTGCCAGAACAATGAGCTACCCTTCTCTTTAGCAGTTTGCTACAGGGAATGAAATACTGTTTGATCATTACACATGAGGATTATCAATCAAGAAAGAAAAACAGATTATTTAGCCTATTTCCTTTTGTTTTGTTCTGTCTTCTTGTTCCATGACTGAACTCTAACCCTGAGATTGGAGTTTGGTAATCCTCCTCAAAAAATCAAAATATATTTCACAGAAAATTTGGAATGATCATTAAGGAAATTGATCCTTTCTCAGAAAGCTGAAGTGAAAGAAAAATATAAAGCTAAGACATTGACCCTAGGAAAGAAAACTCTGGGACTAATTTTCAAGATGACTCTGATTTAGGTATGAGGAATTGGCAACAAGATGAATCAGGTAGAGCAGCAGCTTTAAACAAAACTCCGTAAGTCAGGTTCCCTGAACATTCAAGTGCAAAACAATGCCCTTCTCTCACATGTCCAGTCTCAGTCCATGACAGAGTCTCCAGAAAAGATGAATGCTTTGTAATGTGCTTTTCCATTCACTCATTCACACGCTCACCCATGTATTCTTTCATTCATTTTTCCATGTATAGATTCATTGAACCAGCGCTAACACAGAGATGAATGCACGATAGTTTCCATCTTTAATGTATGCTCAGTCTAGATTAGAAATCGTTTAAGTCAATACAGTATGGAAAGGTGAGTACCAACAAAGACAGGAGTGATAGAGCAGGAGAGAAGAGGATCACCTGATGAACTTAAGGGAAAGAGGTGGTGTTTGAATCAAGTCATAAAGAATGAGCTGCATGGGATTCCAAACAGTGGAAGCACGTGGACATAAGAAGCTGCTAAATGTGATGTGAATGTTCAGAACATTCAAATGGCCATGAAATGGGACATATCACTATGTAGGAAGAGATGTGGCTAAAGAAGTAGGCAAATTCCACACCTCGAAAGGATTTCTCCATCATTCTAAATGTTCTTCACTCAGTACTGCAGGTAATAGTGGGCCTAAGAAACATTTTAAACAAAATCATGACATGTTAGATACATAATTTTTTATCTTTTGACTCTTCGATTTTTATCATTTTATTAGACATTAAAATATAAAAAAAATTTATGCAATGCATAATAAAGTTAGAAATAGATTTTAAACATTTTAATTATGATGTTTTAATTCAGACATTTTGAAAAATCAAAATAATCAAAAACATATGTAATGAATTCTCTTCTATATATCCCTGCCTCAAAACATCCATTCCAAATATTCTTGTCAAAGAGATAACTATTTTTATTGGTTGCTTACAAATACAAATAAATGTTAACTATGTATTCTTATTTTATCTTCTTTACATAAAACTTAACATCTATTAGCATTTCTGATCTAATCTTTTTTTAATGCTATATCTTAGAGATGTTTTCACACCAATATGCAAAAAGTCTATTCAGGTGCTCCCTGGTTGGGTGGGGGATTAGGCACACACAGTCCATATACTTCCCAAGGTCCCTGGACTTGTGTCCCAGGACTGGTGGAAACAACTGAGGTGAACAACTAAGTAAGATAAGTGGTGTTTCTTCCTCCTCTTTCTTCCTGTCTGCCTACCCATCTTCATTCCTGCCTGCACCTTTCCTGAAAAATAAAATTAAAATCTGTTTGGACTTATATGACTATCTAGTATTATAAGAGAATATTCTCATCACAATGTCAAAGAAGGACTGGGGAAATGGGAAGTTGCAGGAGTCTCTAGGCAAGAAACGAAAAGTCTTGAAAAAATGACAGATTTGAAAGACTAGAGGAATGTCAGGGAGACAAAATCAACAAAATACGGAGTGAATTGGGTAGGAGATAAAGTAAAGGAAAGAATGAAAAGTTACTCTGGATTACTGGCAAGGTTAAGTATGAGGTAGTGTTATATGATGAAGCATTTACTAAGAGAACACATTGGAGGAGCAGGTTGAGATAGGCAGGTCTAAGAGGTGATGAGTTGAGTTTTCAACATGTGAAATTTGTATATCGAGGAAGAGATCCAGACAGAGTGGGGTAGATGGAGAGTTTGGAATCACTGAAATATGGTTAATGATTAAAACTTTGGATATGGGTGACATCATGCAGCAAGAATTAGGAGCAAGAAAATAAAAGCAGATGAAGATTGAATCCTTTACATAGAAAAAGGGTATGAGGCTGAGGAATATGCACTACATGACAGAGATCAGAATAGGTTTTGCCAGACTTTGTCCTATGGAGATGTTTCACACACCAGCAGATGCACATGTGTACATACATGAATGCAAACATGTATAAGCACATGTACATGATGCTCCGATGCCATAAATCTTAGAGGTTCACAACATGCATTGTATTAAAGACTAGTAACATCTTAGAGTTAATTTTCAGAAAATATAGTATCTAAGTATTTCAGTTAAGACCAGAAACTACTGCCTGCCTTTAGATTTGGAGAAGATAGACTTCAGACCTCACCTGTCTTTTTGAAGACACTGCCTTGGATCTCCCCTCACTGTTCTATTTCCCATAAAAATAACATTCCATGGAACTAGGAGTCAGTCCCATTATCTACTTTCGTATCTAGACAATCTCATGGGTATCTGAAATTCCATCATTTGTGGCCCATATGGCATTAAATCTGATCCAGGATCTGTGTGTCCATTATTCTGGCCTATTATCTTGAGAGCAATGTACATATTCTTTGGCTTACACATTTCTAGGCCAAAAAGTGACTGTTTATGGGGCATATGGAAGATGCTTAGAAGAATGAGATGATGTATCTATACAAGTTAAAATAGAACTCCTCATGGTGTGGTTAGGAGTTGGAGGTGAAAAAAGGAAGCTAACAGACCAAGGACCAAAGGTTGGAAACAGCCCTCCTCACTTCATCAAGTCACCTAAGAGGTTGAGAATTCTAAACTCAAACTAGCTTAGATTATTGTGAATATGGATTTATCAAGTTGAAAGATAGCATATATATTTAATTTAGCAGTATTAGTTTGACTTCTAGCTTGTAAATATTTAGACATATGGAATCTGAACTCTCATTTGAATTCTTGAGTCAGCCCTACAAATTTCATGGACTAGTCTGGGAAGGAATAGCAAGAAGCTAGAACAATTGGCAGCCAAAGAGAAGAGGCAGAGAAATACTTATAGGAAATAAACATTTATAAACATATTTGAGAAAAAGCTAGTTATTCAGTCAATAACATGTGCTCTTATTCCTAGAGCCTTGGGTGGGACTGCATTAGTTCTTAAATTCTTAAAACTGTCATGTTTATAACAAGGAAATTGAGATTCAGGGAGATTAGTAATGTGCCCAGGCTCACACAGTGAGTAGTTACTGGAGATTATTGTTTAGGATGACCAACACCCAACACAGTGTCACTTTTACATACACTATGATCTCAAAACTTGAGAATACCAAAACCTATTTTCTTTTGTAAAGTGAAAAAAAAAAAAACAAACATCCCATTAAGACAATGTATAGTCTTAAACTCATGGTATGTTTGGAATTCATGATGCAATCTTGAAATGTAATCTAGTATGTTGTCCTCTTGCATTTACTGAGGTATATCCAGTTTAGAAATAAGCAAGTTTGCCTCTTAGATACTATTCTCTCACCAGACAGCACACACATCAGTGCACTGCTTAAAGTTGACATTACAGGTCAGCATTTAGTCATTTATTATTATAATCATTCAATATAGGCGATATTTAGAAAAAGAGAAAATATGATTTGTATATGAATTCCTCTTTATATATTTAGGGATATATACAGCATTAATGTACCAACCCACCAAAATCTGAAAATACACAGTATAAAACTTAACGGTATCATGCATTTGTTCTAGAAAAGGGTTATTTTGGTGCCATCTCAAGTTGGAGCTAATCATGTGAATGTTAATGATTTATTTGCAAATAATTTATATAAATGAGGAGTAATTCAATAAAAATAGGTTTAGAGCTTTGAAAGAAACTATGAATCATATTTCAGAAGACAAAATGCCTGTACTCAATCTAATAAATTCCTGATTAACTCACTGATTTGACTACTTTGGAGAATAAAAGACCACTGCCTACTTATTTTCACCAGAGATTATTCTTTTGTGAAAACATTTGAAAGTGAAAATGTTGCTAAGCAAAAATTAGGTAATACAAATTAGGGGTAAGCTAGCAAGAAAAGAGAAAGAGGAGGAGAAGGAGGAGGAAGAGGAGGAGAAAAAGAGGAAGAGAAAGAGGAAGAAGAAGCTCTAGTAGTTAATTATTTAATACAGATATTTGTTGTTCTCCCATAAGTCCAATGAGGACTGTTATAACTGTCCCCATACCAGCAGAAAAATAGATACCACCATCACTTAGATGTCCCTTGTGTGCACTGGACAGACAGCCATATAACTATCACAAATAATTTGGAGCTTGTAACACAGAAGCCCAATACATCTCTGATTTGCTTAAGACCCAAGATCATTGGGGACAAATCTTGAACTCTGACCATAAGTGGGTTCAGGGTTAGATGCTGTGTGTGTGAAACAATATTCCTTCCCTTTAGGGAGGAAAAAAAAGATGAACTTGGGAGTAAAGAGAACATCATTTGACTTGACCTCTGGTACTGGACCAAAATTTTGTGTGGCCACCACTGACCCAATACTTCTCATCCTTGGAGCCCCTGCATGCTGTCTGACATAAAAGAAAGGATTGGGCCATTAGGGTTCACACCACTCTGCTTGGAGCCACCATGAAAGATTTGGTCACAGACAGCATGAGAGTCATTGGTCCAGTGGAGAGAAGCATCGTGATACCAATTTCAGAAGCAGCAAAGTGACCATGTTCCCATGTGGTGATGCTGCCACAGCCTCCACACTGGAGTTTCCCTCATTTGCTTCCTTTCTGGGACTCAGAAGACAAGAGACCTCTCCACATTATCAAAGTGTTACAGGGGACACTTGATTTTCACATAGCTTTCCAAAGTTTCAAGATATTTAGGGAGGAGACCCTGTGAGAAAGTCAATACCTATCTATTGTCCATAGGTGAGCTCAGATAATCTAGATATGGGTATTTACTATAAATGAGATCATATATTCTACAAGTGGAGAAGCCACACATAGCACCATGTGATATGTACACATGTGTATTTCAAAATATACATATTATCACAGTGCATTTATATCATTGGATCTCATTACTCAAAAAAGGCAATAATATTGCTCTTGAGATTTGTCCTTTATTTAATTTTAATGTCTTCAAAGCAAATGCATTTTATACATATGCCTTTAAGATAAGCATTCAACATAATTACTTAGTGATTTCAATGTGTTAGAAAGTGTACAAAGCTTGGAATGAGAAAGTCAGATATGAGCCTTACTTTCATGTACCATCAAGATCCATTCCAGATTCCTCTCGGAATGTTTTATCAAAACTTCAAGTTTAAAGACACTATTTTTGCCTGTTTGTTCTATACATGTAGGAGGAAATACTTCTTTATTCCATTGCAGCAAAACAGACCATACCGAAAAATAAGAGCACGGTCAGCTGCATAGGTGTGTGATCACTCTAGATGGTCAGGGCCCCATGCCTGATTCAATGATCTGCAGGCACCATCTTAAAATGTGTAGTAATTCTTGAGCAAGGAGATCCCCTATCTTTATTTTGCATCGGACCCTGCAAATTATGTAACCAGTTCAGGTTCAAATGGTTTTACTGCTCTGAATACAGACAGTGTGTTGCTCATGTTAATGGGTAAAAGGTTCATGAATAAAGTTAACAGATTTAGCAGATAAACACACAGAGAGTATAGGTTCCAAAGCATGGAATATACTCACTAAAAAGTTATTCGTTGTCTATATAAAATTCATATTTAACTAGGTGTTCTATATTGCATCTGCCAAGCCTGGTGGTAAGCTATGGTCCCAGTGTAATTACTAACACTTACTCTTTCACACTCCACAGTGTCCTTATCTGCAAAATAGTGTTGTATTCATTCTAGATAAAGGGTTGGAGAAAAGCCTGATGTATATGACAACTCTGGTCAGAGCTTTCAGGGATCTCTTGTTGAAGACTGCATTTCTTATGGTCTTAGTTTCTAGGCGACTAAAGGCTGGGAAGGGGAACAGGAGAAAACGTTGGTGGTCAAGTCTGGGCAGATTTCATCATTTTGAAAATTCTTTTCAATGTGGGATTATGAAAAAAAGCCCTCCTGTATTATACCCAACTGCTCACGGATAAGTCTTGAAGAGACTCTCTTTGAAGGGACAAATTTAACAAAAAGGACAGCATGAAAGTCATTGAAGCTTCTCAAGCCAGTTGATTGCTAGAGAGTCTGGCAAATTCTTGATAGCGGAATTTTTATTTACCTTTTTCATTGGACTAACTTGTATGTTTATTTTAACTTCCTATACAGTTTTTCCTTGAGCTAGTGAAATCATCAGAATACAGGCATACCTTGGCTGTAAGGCAGGTTCAGTTTCAGACCCTCACAATGAAAAAAGTGTTACAGTAAAGAGAATCAAATGATTTGCTTTCCCAGTGCAGATGAAAACTATGTTTGCATTATACTGTAGTCTATTAAGTATGAAAGACCAGTATGTCTAAAAAACCCAGGTACATATCTTAATTAAAAATAATTTACTGCAAAAAAAATGTTAACCATCAGCTGAATCTTCAGCAAGTGGGAATCATTTTGCTGGTATTAAAAACACAACTGCGAGGTGCAGTCAAGTGAAACACAATAAAACAAGGCATGCCTGTGTGGCCCAGCAGAAGTTAATAAATATCAACGCACTGATCAATGACTTGACTCTTAATCCTTTATATTCCGAATTCTGTAGCCATCAGTTCCCTAATGCTGTTCTCTTCAAGTCCCCACTTTTCTTTTAATTACCGAGCTCAGCAGAAATTCTTTAGCCATGGCATCTTCTCTCCTCCTTTGGCTTCTATGACATTTGATCATCTTGATCTTTTGTTTTCCTAACTTCGATCTCCTCTCCCCTCTCTGAGTCCACATCACCCTCGTATCTTTAAATCTGTAGGCAATCTAGAGATTCAAATTGGCCTTTTTGTTTATTTTCTTTTTTCTGCACTCTCCCTTTGCAACCTCATCCCTTTTCATAGTTTCAACTAACCCCTAACTGTTGATGTGCTGGAGACAATTTGTCGCATCAAACAAAATCGAATTTTAGCCATCTTTTCGGAATTCCACATACAGTGACCTCCTGAGGGAATAGAAAATCAACACCCTCTATGAATTCAACAATCCCACCACCCCCTTGCATTTGATTGTTCTGTATTTAACAGAACGCCACCACTAATGGCCAGCATTCAAAGCCTTTTTCAACCTGGTTCCAGCCTATCCTGTAGCCTAATCTTCTAAGCTTTCCTTTGATGTGTTTTTTACTTTAGTCAAATGAAATTACTTCATGTTCTCCCAATCGCTACAAGCCATCCTATCACTCTGCCTTTATTCATACTATATCCTTCCCTCTCTCCATGTCTTCCCTTCTATCCCAGCCGAGTTGTCTAAACTTCTCTGTTCGGAAGGAAATGCCATTCAGAAGGAAATTTCTGTCCAATGGAAATATCTCTGCTCTTTTAATTTTGTGGGTCTCTTGACAGACTCATTGTAATTTGCATCACGATTATCTATCTAGCTGTCTTCTCTCTGTTACTAAAATATGAGTCAACTATTTTTGTCTGTTTTTAATTTATTGTTCGTTATTTAATTTATTGTTAATTTATTTATCTACTATATTTAGTCCACTAACTTAAATAATCCATGCCTCTCATAGAGGTTTTTCAAATCACTGGATTTTTTCAAATGGAAAGAACTCAAATATTATACAATGTGTTTATAGAACAGGAAAATAATTTGGCTCAGAACAGTTTACTTGAATCTCCTAGATTACATAAATCTTTGAGAGAAATGCTACCACAGTCTAATAAAACTCTGACTTGTTTTTGTTTTTGTTCTGGTTTTTTTTTTTTTTTTTTTTTTTTGAGAACTAAGGATTGTCTTTAAAAGTGAATGCAATAGAAAAATTCTTTCAAACTAGAAATACAGGAAATCATTACCCACTCGTGGTAGATTACAGCTGACATATCACAACAAAATTGCTTCAGCAAATACTGAGTTCTTCCTCTATGGAAAATGCAATATTATGTTTTATACTTCATAAAATACTTTGAATTACCAGAAAACAGAATCCCTTCCTCAATTTTTTGTGTGCTAATGGTGTTGAAAACAAAGAGGGTGATTCATGTAGAGTAATCCATATTAAAATTTAAAATGCATTAAAATTAAATAAAGGGCATACTTCAAGAGCACATATAATTTTACATTTGGGTTATAAGAGAATAGATACTTACTTTTCAGAATTTTCCCTTGGTATTCTCTGAGCAATGTCAACTATTGATGCCTTCAGCTTGTAAATGAAGTGCAGTCATAGAAACAGAATTTTAAAATCCATTTGCCTAGTCTCTTTCTCTTCAAAAAAAGGTCTCTATTGTATGCCTCTTTATCTATTTCCTGATAGCTTCTTCCATTTAATTTTCCTGGTACTGATAGTGGTGTGTGTGTGTATGTGTGTGTGTGTGCATACGAAGAAATGTAGAATGAAGCAACTGGTAATTCTTGAGCTACTATATTCTCATACTATACACACAAAAAAGAAAATTGCATTAAAATACAGAACATTCCACAAAGTCCATGAGATCCAGCCTAATTTCATGGAAATGGTGTGCGATAACGCTGGAAAACTAGGCTTTCTTACAAGCTAGTGTGTTCATGCTGGGCAGAGAGAAGTTCTAAGACCAGGCTCTTTATTTTTTGCAGTCCTTTTGGACCAGACTTTTAAACTTGTAAAACAACTCTGATTCAGGTGACAGGATGCAGGAGACCAGACCTTTAGGGGAAATTTACTTTGTAATTTCTCAGCAGGGCTGGACACTGCTCAGTAATTATTCCAGCTCAGAGGAATCATCCATTCTTGACAATTGTCCAGGAAATAGAGGTGGGTGGCATTACAGATTCTTCAACCCTAGATCGGACTAGGAACTTGGAATGACTGGAGTGTTACCAGTTTGCCTGGGGAAGGAATAGCAATTTTAACTGGATTTAGTTTCCCTACTAACCGTAAGACAGGTCTTCACAAACCCTAGCCATGTAAGGTCTGCCTCCTTTTCCATTGTCCTGAGAGAATTTTCAAAACTCTGGTTGGGAAGACAGTGTCCTAAAGTTAGACACCACATACATAACCTTAGGGCAAGTGTGAAAAAGTCACCCCTCTGGGTGAAGTTCACCTCAGGGTGCATGACCCAGGAAGCACAGTACAAGCTGGATTTTACTCTACCCAACTGCCTTCTCCTCTGGGTGTCCTTATGCAGGGGACAGTCATTATGCGATAGCTCTGATTAATGCAGTTCTCACTTTGTGTTCTCACTTCAAATATTAAAGACAAAAGAGCAGTCAGGTTTTCAAAGACTAATATTTTCAACATTCAGCAAGACCTCTATAATATCCCATTAAGTGAGATCTATGGATTAAAACAAAAAAAAAAAAACAAACCCTCATTAAACCACTGGCTCCCCAGTTTGCCATATTCCATCTGCTTCAGACACGTCATTACTAAGGTTATAAGCAGACGCATCAGAGAGAAAGTCTTCCTTTAAGATGACTCTTGTAGGAGTTTATCTGTAAAACATTATTAGAAATTTTCTCTGTATTATCAAATTATTTTAAGTCTGTCTTGAATGCCTTGATGTCACAATCTCTTTTTAATCAGCCAAACATACATAAACTTGCAAAAGAATCGCTTATTTGCTCTAAGAAATTTCTCTTGAGGTTCACGGTAGCTACAAGAAGGAAAAAACCCAAACACCCAATTTAACACCCAACTGGAAATACACTCCTTTTTAGCTAAAGCAGCTCTATAGCTTCGACTTCCTCTGTGTGGGAGAAGTGTCCTTTGCTGGGACATGCTGGAGGCCCAGGGAGGGTAGTCCTTGGAGACAAAGGACATCTCACATGAGAGACAAGAAGGAACCCAGAGTCTCTTGTTGCTGATTAGAGAAGGTTAAACAAGTGCCACAGAAGTAAAAATGGATAAATAAGATCCCTGTCTTCTTTATGATACACCCTAGGCCTGTGTCAGGAGCAATGAGGGCTCCATGAATTTTTGCTGAATGATTAACCTGGAGGTCTGATGCACAATGACTTTATGACATATATCACCATCTAAGGACTTACTTCTTTCAGATGCAGAAAGTCACTCTAGAGTTTTAGCTGAGGTTTGTTCAGTTGACGCGTTTAGATATCCAGATACTGGCACCATTTTGCAAATTCCCAAATGGGTTATATTTTTCTATATGTCTGACACAGTAGAAATGCTTATGATCCCATGTGCATCACTGCAGAAGCGTATCCTGACAAGCTTTTTTGAAAAATTAATCGCAATTTCACTTACAAAGAATGTTGCTATTATTAAAGACATGTCAGTTCCAATGGATTAGGGCAGCTCATCACATTTCATAAACTGCCAACATGTAGTGACACTTTCCTCTTTAGGATGAGTTTCATCAAACTGAAGTGCTGGTTTCTGGTTTATAATTCAATCCATTGCACTGACTCACAAAGGGTGGGGTGAAATGACAAAGTCCTTTGGTCCTTCAGTCAGTTTTTCATATTACTGAGTGATCATGCATTTTCTTCTTACCACATGAGGTGCTATGTAAAACCATGGCCAGTAATTACCACTCTACAATTGACTTTTATGTATTCTAGAACTGCCCTCCCATAAACATGTCAGATCAGAGGAAACAAATAAAACAGAAGACTGTCATTAAGCTGAAAAGGGCTGGAGAGACCAGGAGGGAGAAATATGATTGTGCCAGCTAGAATGCTGCTCCAAGAGACTCTGGGACGCTTCACGCCAGGTATATTACGTATCAGCTACAATTACTGCCTCTCATAAAGGAATGCAAAACATGGACCAGACACAGCATAACAAAGCTTACATTGTACACGCAAGGACATAAGAATATAAATATAGAAACCCAAATGCTATCACTGTTGAAAGAAGGTATTAACTCATTCGTGCAGGCAACTTTCAGAACTGGTTAATTAGGTTTAAACTTTGGTCTTTCTCCTTCCGCAACCTCAATTTTTTTTTAGTTTTTCTTGTATTTTAATTCAAATGGTTCATACAGCTGTTGAGTTGTGCTGTGTTAAGGAATTAAAGTCTTTTCAGAGAGCGTTGGGTTTCCGTGACAGTTGGAAATGCTGTAAAAGAAGAATCATGATTTGACTAAATTATAAATTCTCTGTAATATTTTTTGTAACACTTTTATATGTATGTTTCTTCCTAGTTGAGCCATTTTAAAATAGGAGTAGTTTGATTTTGAATGGATTTTTTTATTTGGTATTTGGACATGTGCACAAATCAAGTATAGCCAATGCTGGAATCTGTGTCAATAAGGAAAAATATAAGCGTAGTGATTTGAATATGAAGATACTAAAAATATCCTGTATATTTCTCCTTGAAAATTGTGTCTTATATTTACCTGTAATTATGCCTGAATTCAGTTATTTGAGGTACTTCAAACAAAATGGCTTAGCTTCAGGTCTTAGAAATGTAGAGGATCAACCATCTTTCCCATTCCATTCACTCCTCCCTGTCTCTCATTGCATGCAAGAAACTGAGAACTTTGACCATTAAGGATGCACATTCATTAGCCTGAATGTAAGCAAATAAGGACGAGATCATGAAGTGACCTGCAGATAAAATTAAAACCAGTGCCTACTTTCATACATATAAAAATGAATTTTGCATACACACAAGAGTATTCTCTTTGCTAGAGACAAAAAAATCTCCTTCTTAGCTGTTCTTTTTTTATCTTGAGAGTGTTAGAGCATGAGGAATGTAATTTCTCATATTCATTCCCCTACCGTGGTTATCCTAACTTAAGCTCTCCATGTTGAAAAACACTAAAATATGATTCTATTGTATGACATGTCTGCCGCATTTATGTTTCATTTTGGTTTTACTTAATCCTAAAGAAAGCCTGTTCAGAATTTTAGAATCTAATAGTTCTGCAAAGACATTAGTTCAGACTAAGTCAATGTGTCCATTAGTTATAAAGGAGCATTTTTTTCAAGATACAAGAATATTAGTTTTAAGAGATGTTAATACATCTGCTAGAAAAATCAAGTTTTTCCAACCAAGTAAGTTTGGAAACATTTCCTTTTGAATAATCTTGAATTTTTTTGATGAATTAAGAAGGCTCATGAAAGTACAACTATTAAGAATGTTCTTCTTTGTTAAATCATGGCTTTTCAAACCTTGATAGTAAAACCTTTGAGAGAAAACATGTATAAGAACTAATTTAAATAAAACATTTTTTTGGAAAATATTATTGTTTGAGCAATAACAGCAATGGTGAAATTAATACAGTTGTACATAAGAATTTCCACTCAAAAAGAAATTTTTAAATAGTCCTTCAGTACTTCATGCTGAAAAAATAACGTTGCAAATCACTAGAAGAGTGAATCTGTGCACAAGCAATATTGTAGTTATAGTTCTAATGGAAAATGTAATATATGAATATAGTTTTAAATACTTTATTTTTATTAAGTGCCCATTTACTCTTTTCTTAGAACAGAATAGGACAGAAAAATAGTTTTCTGCTATTTCTAAACATTACTTGGATTTATCATATTGAGTACATACTGTATTTAAAAATTAAGAATCTCAAAGTTGTGTTCAATTTTTGAAGCTGTGACTTGTATGCCAGGCCATTCCCCCCTTCCCCATTGATTTTCTTTCTGTGTCCTGTTAAAATAGCTGCGATCGAAACAGTCACTTTTCTTTCAAAGTCTTCTGACTGAATTATGGATGTTTTATGAGCCTATTTTCTTTTATTTTGGAGATTGAAGTTTCACCGGTTCTCCACCATAGCATCATACTTAATTTAGAATAAATATGTTTGAAAGATCATTTGAAACTTCTCATAAGAACTGAGGGTCTGAGCATCTGCAACAGGATGCCCTGATCAGTTGCCATGACATAGTGTTGGATACCTGTTCACTTTTTGTCCTGATGATGGAAGCTCACTTTCCTAGGTTGAGCCTTTTGAATTATCTGTGCATCATTCGTGCTCTACTACACTAGTGAGTTGAGATCTCTGCTTCTCTCTACCAGTTGTGTGATCCTGGCCTCTTCCCCTGCCTGGGGCTCCTTTGCTCCCATTACCTCTCAGAGACCCACCCCTATGGTCCAACCTCCACTCTCTTCACTGCTCACAAGACCTCTTACCCATCAACCTACTCAGCATACTCACAAATGGGTCATAGCTCACCTCCTATTCAACTTCCTGTACTGACAGTGTGGGGAGTAAAAGTTTCCTTAAATTAAATCCATTAGAATCGTAAGTACTGCAGTAAATTAATAATAGTAACAGGTTGATTGCAAAGACACATCTACTTTTAAAGCATGACATAAAAAGCTAAAAAGAAAAAAAAAAAAAAAAAAGCTCTAGAGCCTAAGGGGGAAAAATACCCATTCTTATCTGCCTGCTTATTTAATCTTCCTGAGAATCATCAACATATATTTAAATGTTTTTCCTTAGCAACCATCTCTTATTTGGCATCTGCCCACCATGACACATTTTGCTTGGAGATTTTGGTAAAAACACCCAACAGAGCAGGGCTCAATTCAATTTCCCTGGTCTTAGTTCTCTTTCTTACTACTTCTTTTAGGGTTTCTCCATGAGCAACGGGTTCCATTGTTTGCCTAGCACAGTGGTTTTCATAGGTTGATTTGAAAAACCTTGGGAGGGAGAAGTCAGGATTCTTTCAGTGCGCTCATGAGATCAAAACTATTTTCCTAATAATCTTAAGTTCATTCTTAACTGCCGTTTTCACTCAAATTCTCTCATGAATGCACACGTTTGGAAACTCGCCACAGTTTTCTATCAACAGAAATTTCTGATAGTAAGGAATAGTTGTCCAGATTCAATTAATGGAAGTTGCCTGGCAATGAGCTATATAATTTTATACAGCAAACATGTAATTGTGTCCACAGTCCTATGAGACATGTTATATCAATTTTGGCCATGCAAAGAGTGAGGTTCATAGAGCTTCGTTTACAAACCTGTATCTACACAGCCTCACATTCTGGAGAGAGAGCATTTCAATCTATGTTTATAGGTGGTTTTACCTCTACAACTCTGCTGTAACATTTGCCAGAATAATTACTTTATTTTCCTTTTAGTAAAGGACTAGCAGCTATGCAAACAACTTTCTCTTTATTCTTTATTCTTTTCCTCTAAATTGTATGATAATGAGTTTTGAGTTGTTACAGGTAGATAATTGGATATGATATCCTATCTGATTGTCAATAAATGCAGTAATTTCAGCCAATTTGTGTATGAGCCATCAATTTGAATACTACCTTCTTTTGATCTGAAGGATTTATTTTTAAGTCAGGTTTACCAAGATTGCTCTCAAAATTTGAGATCTGCTCTTAGATGCTGATTACCTGGCATGATATACACAAGTAGGGGATGTCTCTGATTGAGGTTTGTATCATGTAGCCTTTGATCTTTTCAAAAAGACTCTTAGAGCTGTCTTCTTCTAATACACTTGTAAGTGCAGCCACCAGAGGACACTGAATAATGTTTGGGACATCCCCAAAAGAAGCAAATGTTTCAAAAGTGCTGCCTGAGCATCTCACTAAGATCAAAGAGTACAATGGTATTTTTTCTTTCCTTGTGTTTTATATCAGAGTGGTTCTGACTTACTGATCACTCATCTGAATGTGTCAATCAGCCATTATGGGTCAGATATCTCCAAGATGAAAAGGAGTAGGAGGAGGAAAAGGAGACAAAGCTGATTCAAAACATACACAGTCATACATACACATTTACTGATTACATGGCACCAACCAGTTGATAGACTCCATTGTACCTGCTCAGTTGCCCAGCTGCCACGGGCTTTACAATTGTGTATATTAGTTGGCTAATTGACCCTTTAATTAGCTTTGTTTGTAAGGATCATTCTTCTCTCATGATAGTGGTGATCGTGTCACCTGCTCTTTGACCATGGCTTCTGCTCACAATAAAACCTGCCCTAGAGATGTTTTTAGTCAGACATTACAGAGAGCTTGTAATTCTTTGTCATGATTTTCTTTAACAATAGGCACATTTCAAAGGCTCTTTTATCAGATTATATATAGGCCTAATTGGAAAATCTCTTTTCTAAAAATGTACATTCCCAAGTTCAACTGACTCTGACTCCATTTGAATAACTCACTGTATGGCCTTCATAAGAAAGTTCACTGGGGCCCATTGTTTGGATATTATTGACTTAACATTCATTAAGAGACTCATAAAAACTTACTTCCTGCATGTTCGGGGCATAGTGTTTAAGCTGTAAATATGGCAATATGGGTGTAAATATTAGCTTAAAACTCTTCTTTGAGTCATTTATTTCCTTTATCTTATTGTCTCTATATCACCATTCTCTGTTTAGCCTGGCCTGTTCCCAGACTCCAAATGTACTTTCTGAATTCTCAGTGGTGGTTTTGTTGGGATTCTTCCCAAAAGAGTCAGGGGCCACCAAACTAGGATAATTTTTCTTCTCACTCTGTTCCAGACACTCCATAGTGGCTGAACACGAAGACGGCACTCCACTGGGATGACCTTTGATTCTTGGCAGACAAGAGTGATTTCACTGAGGGATTCCACTCCAGTTGATGAGTCTCTAGTGTTTGCTGAGATCTCTGTGGAAACAAACATTCAGAGGGGCTTTGTGGAACAGTCCAGAAATAATGGTGTAAGCCAGGAGACCTCTCCTTGTCCATCCCACCCTCCCAACCCAACCCCTTGCAAAAAATGTCAGGTTACACTTTCCTTAAGGACTCCCCAATTGATGCCCTTATGTAAATAATTGCTGTTTCCCAGCATTCTCCCTTTTCCAGAGAAACAAATACAAAAGAGAAGTCAACCACATCAAGACATAAATTCATTTTTACAGCTGAATAAGCTTTGTCGTTGGTTGTTTTAAAAAATGAAATAAATGGGAAAATATTTGTTAGAGAATAATAAACACACCCAGGTATTTGCTGCTCTACTCAGGCCAGGCTAAGATTGAAGGGGCTCGGTAAGACCACCTGTGTTTCTTGGTGCAAGCCCAACAGAACTCGAGAATTTGTATAGTTGGTTTCAGTCCAGCGACCTGGTTACATTCTTGGATCTCTTACTCAACATGAGGCATCAAGATCACTGGAAATTTTAGCAAAAACATCAACAACTAGAAGAGTAAGTTTGCCTATGGTTTGACCCCCAGCCTGCAAACCCTTATATCAACCTATTTCTAATCTTCTGGGAAATTAGTTCAGTCTTCAAGGCAACAGAAGGGGAAAACAGAGGGTACAGCTGCTTCGTCTCCCATAGGAGATGAAGAATCCACCATCACCCCCAACACAGAGCTTTTTAAGCTGCTTTCCACTCAGCCAAATGGATGCCTCCATAATAACTCTAAAAGCATCAAAGCAGCAGCTCACTCTGCAGCATTCCACAAGGGAAGCCAATAAAAGAAACATAACTCAAAATCATTTCAGAAGCAATTAATAAATTGATACTCAGGAGCAGCTCCTCAAGGAAGCCTGCTCTATGGTCCAATAATCTAAAACATCCTAAAAAAAGTGGCTGAAGAGGAAGACAGAAGATAACAAAGTCTGATTTTTCACTTGTCCTTTGGTATACTTCAAAATTATTTGAATACTTTCTAAAGCAACTACTTTGGGTGTTTTTAAGTTCCAAGACTTCTTAGTTTAACAACCTTTATCTAGAGAAGACGGTAAAGGACCATATCAACTTTAATAGTAAGGAGAGTGAGCTATAGATAGCATCACTATTGAGCAAGCCAGCCTCAGTCATCCAGTCCCCACCTGTGTGACCTTGACAGGTAATTTGACCCCTTTCAACCTCAGAGTGCACTTGTGAAAATGGAAAGATAAGCTAGGATTCTGGTTTCTTGCAATGTGTTTCCTGAACACACTGGGTAAATAGGCATTATATGAAGAAAGAGTTTTGCTTTTATTTAAGGTTCAGAAATGCTATATTAAACAGCATTAAATGGAATTTTATGACAGGATTGCTCACATCTTTAAATATACTAATTATTATCATAAATCGGGGGGGGAGTTTGTATAAGATGAAGCAATATCTAAACATATTTGATCACGGGACTTTTATTCACAGAACATCATGTGTATAGTGGCTTCCAGCTCTAAAATTCCATTTTTAATCTGAAGTAGCTAACTGTAAATTGGCATGTATACAGAGGTCATCATCACAGCAATTATTAATCATTGTCAAATGATGTTCTTCACAGGTGGATGTGTGGGAACACAGAGCAGAGTAGCCATATATAAAACCCTAACTCAGTGGAAAGTTTTTCCTACTCTCTACCTAATCTTCCTAACCTTGAGGACCTGATCTCCCATGCATATATGGCATTGGTCAGAGAGATAAGGCCCCAGACTCATCATAATATAAACTGGAATTACTCATGACTGGTATTAATCATGGCACCCTGCTATTCTCTTTCCCAAAGATCTAAGTTATTGACAAGGTCAGCTTCTCTATCAACCTTGTATCTGTCACAAATACATCAACTCTTTTCCAAAAAATAAAATGAATTTCATTTCATACTAGTTAAAAACAATAGCCTCAGTCATCATCTTATACTTTAACTAGAATGATTTCTCCAATCTAATATTCATGTATGACAGACCCATGCTCAATATTGAATTTCTTAATTTTCTTTCTCTTTAATTTGATTATAACTTAGCCTCACAGTGTAGGTAAACAAAATGATAGTAAATGTGAAGTAATTCAATTGTCTTTCTAGTGACAACTCTGTGTGTTGGTTTTTATTATCTTAATTGTCTTCTTTTCCCAAATGTAAAAGGCATAAAAATGATCTACTGGCTACTTTACATATATGAAATAGCATATAAAAACCAATCAAATTTTAGGTAGATTAATAGTTTAACCATTCATTAAAAATATAACAATACATAAAAATAAATTATAAGCAGATTTACTTTTCAACAATTATTCATCTACCTCATTTTAATGATTAAATCTAGGTGTGGTTGTGCCAAAACATATTTAATGCATGGCAGTCATGAAAAGGCTCTTCTCAAATCTTCTGTTGAATAGAGTATAACTGATGGATGACTTCAGCTGCTGCTGTCTGAATCCACCACTGAATTTCAGCAAAGGTCACATTTCTCATGAGCATTTCTGAGAGACACAGGATTTCTTTGATAGTCAACCTTTTGAAGTTCGAAAAGTAATCGATCGTGCCCCAACTGTCCAGCTACACTAATGTTAAAGACTCTTCCATCAAAGCTTCCTTCCTTCCCTCTTTTATAAGAGATCTACATTGTTGTCTAAGGACTCTTCCTCTCCATTTTTCTTCACTGGCATTTACCTTAATAAATCTCCTATATTGCTAATTTTATCATGACTTCTGTTTCTTGGAGAAACTGACTTAAACCAATTCTTTATTTTTGTACTTTAGGTGATTTTACATTTAGGTCCCCGTTTGTTGGTTTGTTTTTAATAAATAGCATTGCAATTAAATTTCTTATGGGATATAACAATGCCATTATTAATTCTTTAATCTATCATCTTAGAGGTGCAATTGTTAGAGAACAGAAATCATACTTTCTTAGGACTTTTCATACATTTTGAAAAATTGCCCTCCAAAAGGTATACTGATTTGCATAACCAAAGAAAATTAATTCTCATTTTTGGATTATTAATACTTTTTCATGGGCACTTGTAAGAGGATTTTGCATGTTAAGGAAAATACACTTAGTGAAACCATTTAAATGTTAGCAATTATTGACATAAATGATCAATCCTGTCAAATAACCATATCAAGTGAATTTCACCTACCATAATGAAATTTAAAACTCTTCTACATTCATGAATCTACACAAAAACTCACAATATCTCAAAAATTTTACATTATGGCATTCTTAATTTGAGCAAAGAAAAATAGAAAAATTTGTCATCTAGACAAAGCCCTATAGAACCAATAACATTAAGAAATAGTTTGGTCTTATATTGCTGGTAAGTGATTTTAGTGAGCAGTTAAAAAAATCTGGTCAGAGATAGCAGAGGAATTTTGTGTGGGTATGTATGCTAGTTTACTTTCCAAAATAATCCCATCTGGGTGCATGAGAAATGTTCTATCTGTTTCAGCTCATTAGGAGGCAAGAGTCAAGCAAACACGCTCATTGATTTAACATGCTGGATCTGTGAGAAATGAGTCATCCATTGCAATTTGCTCCACCAGGTTTGGAGATGGAAGATGACCTGCAAGCATTTTCTGAATTACCAATTAATTCAGAGTTTAGAAAACCATAATATTTTATTAGTTGTCTCTAAGTCAGACATCCAAAGTAATTAGAAATTTGGGGAATGGAAGGAAATGAATGATTTCTAGCTCAACTTTATGTTGATTGATTCTTTTAAGCATTGAGGTCAAAGAGTTAACTGCCACCAGTTTTTAGCAAAATGGTCCTGTAATACGATATCTTATAGCTTTTCATACTCTGAGTCTCAGTTCAAAAGTAGGTTTTGAAAATTACTTTTAGTAAATAGTTTGGAAGTTGTATCATTTCCCCATGTAAACACTTATTTCCTGTTCATTTCTATAGACAACTATTACCAACTATTATAATCCCAAGTGAATAACAAAAACCCTACTAAGCCCATAATGGACTGTACAAGAGCTGTGAGGAGGCACAAAGAAGGCACGACACCACATCCTTCAGGTCTCCCTGGCTAGAGAAAGCAGAAATGAAAATGTCTGAAAACCATTTAGATCCATTTAAAAGCTCCAAAGTATCAACTTACTTTTAAGGGGCCCTAATCTAGAGAAGGAGCTTAACATTTGCATTAAGGACTTGAACAAAACAAAGGAAATGAAACCATAAGTCTATTAGAAAGACCAATGAAAGACGTAGTCCTTCAGAATATTACATATTCATTTTCCTGGAAAATGCCTGCTATTTTAACAGTCAGTGTATCTCTGGCAGCAATCTCTATGTTGATTAGTGTGTTAATGTCTTGACAACAGATTTCTCTATTTTGATTCTGACTTTTAGACGAAGAATAACAGCTTGTGTGTGTATGTGTGCAAGGTCATTTTCATTGTGTGGTGAATTCTGCTATTAGGGTTCTTTTCAGTATTGGGATAATGACACTAATGAATTAAAAACCTATATTGCTATGTAATTGACCAAACCACTTATATCGAGGGTTTTTTTGAAAACTAAGTGATTTAAAATAATATTTTCTCTAACATTAATTCAGTGTTATAACAATACATCTGTTTTTGTTAAAAACCAAATAACCTGGCACACTGAGGACTAACGTATGACCCCTTCTTGCCTGTTGGCTCATTTAAATTGTCCTTCAAGTTTGAATTTGACACACTCTTGTTTACTGTCCTTCTTAACCTGTCAAATGGATCGATTCAGTATACTGAGTTAAAGATGGTCATGTACATTCGTAAAATGAAGTAAAGGTCAGGGTAAGAAAATTTTCCTCATGTATCGCTGTATGCCCTAACTTCTAAAATGACAACCTTTCTAATAAAGAAATCCATTTCTCCCTCCAGCTTAGCCAGAGTGCCTTTTGCTCTTGGTCTCTTTTTGCTCCTGTTTAGATACCAACACCCAAATACCTTTTTTTTTTTTTTTTAATTAATCCTGATCCTTCAGATTCTGAGCAAACATGATTCCTACAGACTGAGCATTCTAGGCAGGAAGTTATCAGAGGACGTCCTCCATATAAAGATCAAGTAAGTTATAGTGTCCAGGAAGGAAGGGATCCAAATCAGAGCCACAGAAGGGAATCCTCAGATTGACGGTGTAGGGAGATCCAAGGAAGAGGAGAGTGCCAGAAATGAGAGAGGCTAGTGCTTATGACAAAGATCCGTCATCTCCAGAGGAGCTATCTTCCAAAAGCAAAATTGACAAAATAACTGGGAACCTGAAGTTGCAATTTGGGGTTTAATTAATAACAATTATTCATTCCATGAAAAAAATAGTGAGAAGTAACAGCAATTACATTGTTCTATAGAATTCAGCTACCATTAATGTTTTCACAAAAGCAATAATGTAATCCTGAAGACTGAAATGACCAATATTATAATAGAACTATATTAGGAGAAAGAGCCCTGGAAAAGGTATTTGTGATATAGGATGGAGTGTGCAAAAACCCTAAATCCTTATTTTTCAAAGTGAGAAGTTAATACATAAAATATAATTAAATAAGTAATAGCTACAACTTCAAGATCAAAAAGTAGCATAATAAGTTGGTTTTCAGTCATTTGGAGGTAAATACCTATAGAACCAGATATATGAGTTGAAAAGTTGTTTCCTCTGGAGAAAAGAAGGACATTGGGTTGCTGTGCATTTCAACAAGTCTCACACATCCTCTAAATTATATGCACACATAATTATGTTTGACAAACAACCTAGTAAAATTATTTTAGATTTAGAAGACTAATGAAAAGTGTGCTTTAATAAATCAACCACACCTCCCACCTCTGATGATCCCAAAGCCTTGATCTTTCCAAGAGTTTGTTGTTGTTTATACAAATTAGCCCATGGGCCCATTTATTTAGCTTTCCCAGTAAATTCAACATGGGATAAAGACATCTGAAGATTTGCATTTGGCCAGAAGGATATTTATTGAGCTGCTATCCTACACCAGACATTGAAACCAAGCTATGTCAGTTCCTGAGACTTGCACTGTGCTTTCCCAACTCTTAACTTTTTAGTAAAACTTACAGACTTACTAATTTCTAGCCCTGTGGTAACTTAATTCTTATTCCATTCTCTTTCCTCCTCCTCTTCTTATTCCTCCTTCTCTTCCTCCTCCTCCAGTGTTCTTTTCTTTTTTTCCATTTTCAAATCTGGGTACAATATCTATTTGACATATTTCTAAAACAATCCAAAGGTAAAGTAACAGCCAAACACTAAAAAAACACGCCATAACTTAAAAACAAACAAGTACATTATTTATTGTGTTGCAGCTTCATAATATTTTATCTATTTTGTAGCCATCAAAAAAAAAAAAAAAACATAAAACTTTTCCGCTACTGTTTCAAAATGCCATTCATGACTTTGAGACCCCTTATACTAGAAGAAAGCACCTTAAGAAACCTTGTCCTTCCTGTAAATCAGATAAATAAAATTATTTCACAAAATAAAGTCTTGCTTCTCTATTGTTATGATAGATTATAAATCTGGAAAAAAAGGACCAGGAAATTCTACCTTTATTAAAGTGAACTCACTGAGGAAGCAGGGATGGTTGATCTTCTATATAGCCTAGTGGGCCAGTGCAGGTGGGCCACATTCTGGAAAATACACAGGAGAACCGGGTGGAATCTAGGAGACTTGGGGTCTGGTGAGAAACGGAATGAGATTCTAGAAGTAAAATATATAGAAATGATAAAAACCTTAAAAGACAGTTTTCTCTGAGTTCTCTTCTTGGATACAGTAGTGGAAAACTTTAACAGTCTAGTACATTTGCCACAAAGAAAGCAAAATGGCCCAAATGTTCATTTGTTCTTGAATGCCATCATATTCTAGGCACTAGACAGACATAATCGTAAGTCCTCCCAAGAACCTTGCTAGGGAGGCATCCTCATCCCTTTCACAAATTAAGACTGAGTTTCAAGCTGATTAAATAACTTGTCCGAGATCATATAGCTCTTACATATCATAACCAGGATCCAAAACTAAAGCCAACAGATAGATTCCAAAGCCATTTGCCCCTCTGTCATTCCAAACTACTGGTCAGCTTGTCAAATAGGTGTTCCAAAAATGTTTGTCAAAGAAATGAGTAAATGCAAGAAGAGGAGCAGAGGGAGGAAAAAAGACTCCAAAAATGGAATTGCCACTGTGTGTGTGTGTGTGTGTGCGTGTGTGCGTGTGTGCGTGTATGTGTTGGATAAATGCTTCTGTATTTTTTGAAGAATGTGCATCTGGAAGTGAGATTTAGTTACTGAATGGAAAAAGAGAGGAAAAAATGAATGAAAAAAGTATGTACTGAACCTTCATAAAGCAATCTTATGAAACATGGCCCCTGTCTTCCAGAAATAATTTAAACCTCCTTATCCTTATTCTTCCCAACTTTTCTTCAAATCTCTTCTTCTCTTCAGACTAACCTATATGCTCCTCCTCTTCTGTAACCTGGTCTCACTTCCTAATGGTTAAGGATACTTCTATGCAAGCTGCTTTCCTTTTTCAGATTATCAAGCTCCAGTACAAATGGCATAATCTCTACAAATCTTCCCTGTTCTCTTCTCTGGTGGTAAATTTGATCTCTTCTTAACTTCTTTATCTGTACATCCTGTAAATTAATTATCAGTTTGAATTTTATTCCAGTATTTCATGTCCTCTGCATAGTTACGATTAGTGAAGATTAGTTGATAGAATGAGCAAATAAACAAGTTCATAGTGTCAGTTTCACTTGCAAAAGTCCCAAGGCTTTTTCCACTGGAAAGGGAAGAGAGTATCAGTGTGCCTATTTATACCCTCCTAGCACCTTTTATGGCAAAATCCATCTCAATGCATGGCAACTAATTCAAAGTAAAGGTAGTGTTCTGACAGAGATTAAATGAATAGCTGTTGTGAAAAAGATGAAGTGTGAGAATATTGTTATAGAAGCAATGTTTTAAAATATTTAAATGTCTTATAATATATGTGACCGGTTTCCCTGAAAATGACCAATTTCCCATTCAAACAGATATCCTTAACTTAATTAAGAGAAAATTAAGTGGCCCCATAGATATGCTGAGAGTTTGAAAATGTCATGTCACTTTATTCCCCATTTAGTGACTCCACAAACTGTCATAAACTGGTTAATGAGATGTGACAAAAGAGCAGTTTTCTACTCTGTTCTCTCTTGCTCTCCATTCCTTGCAAGATCTATCAGTCACAAGGGGGCCTGGAGTAAAGTTTGTTTTCCCTGGTCAGTTATTGTGGTCCTCGTGTCCCTAAATGGCCCCTACAACTATGGAGCAGAAAAAGCAAGTGCAGAATGTCATGGAAAGGACTTGGTCTGAAGAATCAAACCTAGGTCACTTTGAATCCTGGTTCTAATGCTTTCTAAAAATCACTCGCTGTCTTGGAGTCTCAACTTCCTCATCTTAAAATAAAATATGGGTATCACCTTCTATCCTTCAGGATTTAAGGATAAAGATACAGATGGATAAACAGACATTCTCTAGAACAACATCCAGTATTCCAGAAAAACAAAGTGTTTTCAACTTGTCAGGAACCTTCTATAGGATGGATTCATATTTACCAAATATTAAACCCTAAAGTCATGAGATGTGATACTAAACAAATATTGTGTCCAGGTTACACACACACACACACACACACACACACACACATACCTGTCTCACGGGTCTGAGACTATTCAGACATTGTGTCAATATTAAGTAAATCAGAGATCAAGGCAATATTTACAGCAAACGCAAGCAATGGAAAGCTCTATTGTGTCTTAGAAGTGAAAAGTGACTCATGATCAACTGCATGTTCAGACACAGCGGAATTGAGGACGAAACCAGTTGTCTTCCAGTTACTCAGCAAAGCTTTGGGAAAGGTGAAAACAGGAGAAGGAAGGAGCCTCACTCAGTTAAGAACAGGTGGTGCTTCCAGGAGCAGAGCATGGGGCTTAAAAGAGAATAATGAGTTGATTCTCATCTGAAAAGAGCTCAAAGGGACTGTAACTTAGAAAGAAAAATAACTTCACCTGCGTTTATTTTCCTGGTGTGTGTTTGCACAATCTCTCTGACACTCATTCTATCGTTGACTCATCCATCCATCCATCCAGTCAATCACTTGAGATATTTATTAGGAACTATGTTCTCGGTGATAAGTGCTGATAACATAACTCAGAGCACTCTGGACCCCACAGCTGGTGGGACAATCAATCTCCTGAGTGGACAATTTTGAAAGAGTAATTGCATGCTATAAGAAAACCCATAGCTTGCTCCACTATATCAGGTATTTAACTAGATAGTTATATGTTTAGATCTCCAAAACTATAAAGTGAGAGATGAAGCTCATTTATTTCTCATTTCGTATCCCTCCTTTATACTTTGTCATTTGGCAAAGGTCATCATACATGGAACATGGCCGATTTTCAGCATTCAGCACACAGATATTCCTGAAGGGTTATCTACTACCTATGCATGCATTTGAATGTGCACTTGTCTGCACAAGCCTGCAGACCTAGTCATACACATACATGCCACGGAGTGGCACAAAACACTCAATGAAATGTGGACATTAGAACATTTTCTTGGAAATTATCGTGAGAGTAAGATCATGCATTAAGGTCAATATGCAAATAATTGTATCAAATATTTGACCTTTTATACAATAACAACACTAAGATGTTATCCCTAAAAGACTAAATTTGTAATTATTTTTCTGTCCAGCACTTGACTTTCTTTCAAATCTATGAAATAAGAAGGTTTTTGTGTATTTTAAATATGGAAAAAATAAATTGCTATAATTTTTTAAATCTCAAGTAATTCAACAAAACTGTGTAAATACTGAAACTATAAGTATCTCCCTTTCCTATGTGTGAGTCACTCATCAGATGTATTAGTCACATTCCTTAAGACTGAACTTCATTTTATTAATTTCTGAAAATGTCTCCTCATAGAAGGGCATCTGGAGTTCTGCAAGTACATCAGAACAAGATCAGTCTGTTCTTAACGTGACAAATTATATGGTTTCTATGTGAACATTGCCCTTCTTCATTCAGAGTCAGATAGCATGAGTTGAGATGACTCACAATTTCCCAACACTGGTGGAACTAGTTTACTTCTATAGCCCCTTAAATACCATCAGCAATGAACTCGATTCTTGTCAAGCACAAGCAACTTTTAGAAGACCTCATTCTAGATAAGTGATAGATTATTAATACTCTCCAACCACAGTGCAAACTTAACAATAGAATTATTTTAGTCAAAATCAAAATGGGAACTGAGAAAGTCATTAGTTAACCCACTTATTGTCCACATACAAGTCAACATTTAAACTTTCTTACACAGATGTTCATACATCAAAGCAGCTTGGTGACGTGAATTTTGGTGAAGAACATTGATATCTAGATGTCACAAACAAACATGTAGAGACATATTTCAAACCACAAAGGAAATCATAGGTAGTTGCACCAGTAGCAAACTGATGCCCAGATCTGTGAAGCCCAGGAAACCAGGCTATATTTCGCTACTTGACTGCAATGTCTCCGTATTCCTCAGCAGCTTCAAATTCTAAAACTACTCTCTGTGTTCATTTTTTAAAAAATCCCTGGCTGTCACAACCATGATACAACAATTTGAATATTTTCCATGTAAAAGTAGGATGAGTACATAGGGTGGTAGAAAGAACAGAGTCTTTATTTTTCTTTATCTTAAAGGATCGGTCCAGGCAGGAGTGAAGGAGAATAGGCAGTCAGTCAGGAAGAGAGAAGAGAAAAAAAATCATTTTATTTTATTTAGTTGTTCATCGCAGTTGTTCTTCTTGGTCCCGGATTTTGGACTGGGGATCATGGGATGTAGGTGGACTATGCTCAATGAGTAAAGCCACTAGGCCACCAGTGCACATGAGAACACAGAACTCAAAATCCTATAGAATTACATTATTTCATTTTCTTTCACCCTAATATTTTCATCTGTTAAAAAAATAATGAGACCTATTTCACAGGGATCTGTGAAGATTAAACAAGATTGGACATTTAAAGTGCACCTGCATGTTAGTTACCATCCTCTTCCCTTAAAAAATGATGGAATTTTTCTCCATAGAGAACATTAGATAAGGATATACTTCACATTTTTCAAAAGACCAAAAAAGATAAAATACAGTACTTTTCTAAAGAAAATAATAACCAAAGGACTAATGAAATCTCTATATCAAATACTACCTTCCAGTATAACAGCTACCAAACTAAATTCACCAAGCTAAGTTTGGAATCATACTGTAATAAACACCCCAACTCTCCCAGGGAGACAAATCCCAGATTCTGTTGAACACTGACTACTCTGAATAGTTGATGCTAAGAGGATGGGTTGTGATAATAGTGAGGATATATCCCATAGTCTAACTTTAGCAGATGCTATTCTCCCCAACCTCTTGGGTTTAAGCTGAATCCAGAGTGCAGTAACAATAGCAATAATCTCTTCTTCAAATCCTTTCTGAAAAGAGGGAGTGTATAAATGTAGAAATAAATAAACAAATTGCAGAGCTGGGAGGCAGCTACAGAGTATCATGAAAACTGGAAGGTGTATGCTTTAAAGTCAGACAGAGGTGTTTTCTACCAGTGTTTGCTGTGTGCTTTCCAATGAATTTCTTAAGTTCCCACAGCCGCAGTTTTCTTTTTGTAATATGGAGCAATAATAGTTGTTAAAGAGGGTGTTTCTGGAGTGGAAAGGATACAGTATATGTAAAATGACTTGGCCATGTTCCCAGAACCTGGACTGCCCTGTAGAGATCCATGACCTTCCAATGTGCATAGATACACTAATCTCAAAATAAGATTTCTGTATTGGAAGAGGTGGAGAGAGAAGATAGAAATTTTAAGGTTGTAAACAGCAAATAAATTATGTACAAAGAGTAGCAATAATAGATTGAAAGATTGACAAGGAGTCCATTTACTAATCTAATATGTATTCAGATTAAGAAAGAACAGAAAACATGACACTTTCGATAACACCTTGGAAAAGAGGAAAAGGGAGTTAAGGAAAGGCTAAGAACTTCAGGCTGATTTGAACTTTATAGTAAGCTATGCAGGATAAAATACAGAAAAGGTTGGAGGATTCATATATTCAGTTAACTATGTAATACCAGCAATTACAAAGTTAACAATAAAAAAGGAGCAACTTTTATGGTGGCTTTTTTTCTGATAATAAAAGTAGAAAAAATATCTCATTTTTAAAAACCTAATCCATATCTGACAAATCCCCAACTAACATCATACTCAATGGTGAAAAACTGATAGCTTTTCCCCTAAGATATGGAACAAGACAAGGATGTCTATTTTTACTACTACTATTCAACATAGTTCTGGAAGTCATGGTCAGAGCAATTAGGCAAAAGATATTAGAAAAATATATATTGGAAAAGAATTATTTGCAGATGACATGCTATTGCACCTACAGAATCCTAAAGATTCCACTAAAAAAAATGCTGTTAGAAACAATAAATGAATACAGTAAAGTGGTGGGATATAAAATAAACAACAACAAAAAATAGCATGGCATGTCTATGGCATGCAAACAATGATCTAGAGAAAAGAGAGATCAAGAAAATAATCCCATTCATAATAACACCAAAAAAGGATAAAATATCTGAGAATAAAGTTAGCAAAGGAGATGAAAACCTGTATGATGAATACTGTAAGACATTAAGAGATGCACAAGAAATACAAAAAGATAGAAAAATATTCCATACTCACAGATCGAAAGAATTTAACATAGTTAAAATGGTCACCTTACTCAGAACAATATAAATATTTAATGCAATTCCTATCAAATTCCAAGAACGCTTTTCAAGGAAATAGGACAAGTAATGTTAAAGTTTGTATGAAATGACAAAAGACCTCAAATAGCCAAAGCTATCCTCAAAAAAGAAGAAAAATGATGAGTCTCACGTCCTCATTTCAAACTACACTATGGAATGATTATCATCAAAATAGTATGGTATTGGGACAAAAACGCAGACAGGACAATGGAATAAAATTGATAGTCTGGAAATAAATCTACACATTTAATCTTTGACAAACATTTAATCCATGACAAAAGAGCCAAGTACATTTGAAGAGAACACTAGTAAAATCATTGAAAGTCTCACCATCTCTTTCTAGGAACTCCGCAGTTGTAAGATCAAAGAATGTGAAAACTTTTAAAACCCTTGATACATATTAAGTTGCATTCCCAAAAGGGCAATATTCAGTCTCACTCATAGGTCTGAGAATACCTATCTTTTTAACTGCATTTTTTCTCAAAAAGAAAATTACCATTTTCAAAAGCCTTTTTCTGTTTTATAGGTAAAAATTATATATGTTAAAGTTACATGTATCAGATTTTTCATGAAAATGAACATTTCTTCATTAAAAGTATGTGTCTATTTGTTTTTCTTCTGTAGGTTATACACTCATTCATTGAATTAATCACTTTTGAAGTTAACATTTAACACTGAAATACTGATGACTGTAATAATGGTAGCTCGCATGAATTGCATGTGCTAGGCAGCACAGTACGCAATCGACATGTATTAGTCTTCACAACCTTATTATTAATAGTTTATAGATGAGAAAATTTAGGATCAAAATGACATAACCTGCTTTAAATTACAGAATTAGTCAGTGCTTAAGCTAGAATTTGCACCCATTCTAATTCCAGTAACTTCCAAAGGTGGTCATATTTAGTAATTTGAGAAGAGAACAAATTTAGAGATCTTAGAAACATCTGAAACCCAAGATCTGAACTTACTGAGAGAAGAATTTCATAGGATAAATAAATCCAGTGCAGAAAAGTGATTTCAGCAAATCAACTACTCTGCTTAATTGATTGTTTACTAGGGGCAAAGATGCAGAGAAGAGGCAAGGGAAATGGAAGGACACTTCAATGAACTTATTTTTAGAAAGTGAATAAGCTTGTCATGTCCAATATGGCTGACGTATTTTCAAATGGAAAGTTCTCTGAGATTTTCATTTACCTGAATTATATATGAACACTAAGTTCTCTATTTTAAGAAGAAATGTTGAAAGGAAAATAAAGGGTGACTAATAAATGCTTTTGAAAGATCATTTCTTTGTCCTATAGTGAATACCCTCAGGAAAAAAAATAGGACTAGAATTAGGTGTTAATTTTTTTTTTTTTTACTGTCATAAAATATTCTTAGAAAGAACAATGCTGTTGTTTCCTTTCCCCAACCAGTCTTCGGTCTCCTTAGATGCACCATCCTTTTAGATTTTTATTTGCCCAAGTTCAGAGTGAGCCATGATCCTCCCAAGGGCAGCCTTGGCTTCATTAAGATGATCTTGCATTTCAAGATCAAAGTTTCATTCTAAGTAAATAGGTGGTTATGCCTGTGGCAATGAATCAGGGACAGCTCCTGAATAACAGAAAAATGGATGGAAGATTAAATGAGGACCACCGCAGGTTGTACAAGGTCTTTGTCAAAATCCTGGGAAGATTCCATTATCTCTAGGCCGTGAGAATGAGGATATACAAGACAGCTGAGTCTCCTCATCACCTCACAGTGAAAACGAGCCAGAAAATAGCAGTTCTATAGACTTGGATTGTTTATAAAGTTAACAAATATATTAACTGACCCCTGTATGGATTGTCAAAACCTTTAGTAGACAGAGATAAACCTTTAGCAGATGCAGATAAAACTCAAAAAGTTGAAGGTGAAAGGGAAAAGCACGTCCTTATCTGAAGGCAGATCAGGAATATCTTTCTGAGTGATTCCTTCAGGAAGAAAGTGAACTTTAATGAACCTATGTGTGCTTCAAGGCTTTCTGGAGTCAACGTCCAATCTTCAAAGGGACACATGTTTTTTAAAAGGCAACTGGGTCTTAATGTAAGTTCTTAAGAGAAAAAGGCAATTGGAACTCTTCCATTCAATCACAGATTCATGGCAATTAATATAATAATTATTGTCACAGTTTTAATTTATTTTGTTTTGGTGGGTTGCATCACAATTTGATTCTCTATGTTAAGATATTAACCATGTCCCTGGAGTATTGTAGTGAGCCCATAAATAAAAATGCCTAACATCGATTTTACAAAGATGAAAAGTACATATTGCCTTTAGTTAGTAAGGAATAAATTAATTTATAAGGTAGGGAGATACAAATAAACCATTGTCAGGTGTCTACATCATCAATATTTATGATTATTAAGATATTATAAAAATATTCTCAGAGTATGACTTTATTAAACAATCATTGATAAATTCTTCTGCACATAAAATAAAGTAACTTTCCTTAAAGAAGATAAGATTTATATTGTTAAACTGAAAATGATAAGTATGTTCTGGGAAGCAGTAAATGAGTAAGAATTTGACGTCATCAAAGTTGTTAGAAAAGATTAACATAAAAGGAAAATACTGTTTTAAACAAAGGAAATGTTACTTTCAAATGCTCTGTCTTTCCCTTGCTTTTGAGAAGTTTCTAAGTAATGAACTATGGACAACTTAGAAAAGTTAATTTTACAAGTTATCTACTTTCCTATAAAATAGTTAATAATACATGTGTATAAAATGTTCTGTTAGAACTCTAACATTAAGATACAAACTCCAAATGTTAAAAGTTAGTAATCTTATATTGTAATTTTTTTAGAACTTGTGTAATTTTTGTTAAAATAACATTTTTCCTAAAGATTACAACTATGTGAAATTTTTAAGATGTTTTAAAAATTAGGATGCAAGTATTTAAGAGTAAAAATTATCTTTTTTCATCTTATTTGTAGTTCAAAATAAATGACAATTTCAAAAATGTATTAATGCAGCAGCAAGCAATATTTAGGAAATTTTCAAATGGTCATGTCTTGTGTTAAAAAAATAATTATAACTTTAAAAATTATCTGATAATTACCAACTGATAAATGAAGAATAGACTAAATATTTTACTTGTGCTATTTTCTTCAATAATCATTAAAAACTCCTGAAGATAGATACTAATGTACATATACACGCATATATATTCGTATATATGTATATATATACGAATATATATATACATATATATGTTTCCTTATTCCTGTCCTTCTTTACTTTCCTAATCATATTGTCTTTTTGTCTCTGTATCTTTATTTGGCAAATTTCTTCTATTTGCTAGTCATTTTTAAATCATAAAAGGAAAGATTAAACAAAAAACTGAAATAAACAGGCTACTAAATATACAGCTTTGAAGTTCAAAAATTGAACAAAATCATACAACCCCAAAAATGTAAATTCACTCACTGCCAAATGCAAAAATAGCTCTGAAGCAAAATGCCTCTACTATTTGATACTAATTTCCATATTTTAAGTCTGGGTAAAGATAGGAAGTAGAGCATATAGCATACCAAAAATGGTATGCTATGACCAATAACTTTTGTTACCACAATAGAATCGATTCTCCCACTTTGAAATTCTGGAGACATTACACAGAGTAATCACTATGAAAGCTCTTCAGTCAGCAAAAGTGATTAAGAACTTTGCTATACATCTTATTCACAAGCACCCCTGAGAGCAGAGTGCCCACTCACAATGATTAGTTGGTGGGTCAGTCTGAGTCATAAGAAAGAATAGACTGAATCACCAATTCCACTTCCTGTAGCACCTGGTTTTCCTTGGACCACTGCCATTCACAGACTGTCCCAGCCAAAGACTGTTAGCTTATGAAATATGATAAGGTCAAACCAGAGGGTATTACAGAAAGATTCACTAGAGTGCTGGTGAAACCCATTACCATCAGAAACCAATACACATATGTCTGTGCAATTTTATGATGTATGGCAATATAAGTTCCCAGTCATCAGACAAAGTCACTTCAATGGAGCACTGGAAAAGCATGCAGGAAACTAGTAATATATGCCTAAGTAAATACTGAGGCTATTATATTTTAAAACAATTAAGATACACGGAGTCTGATAAATAGCTGCTGAAATTCTGAGTCACCTATCAGACCATGTTCTGGCATGAGCTGGAAAATAGTTACTAAATGAAATTATTTTTAAATCATGTTTTTATTTCGGTTTGAATAAGGTAAGTATTGATAGAGAAAGAGCCTTCACCTTTGCATTTAGCTTAGTGAATAGATCAGGCCTATAGATACAGACAATAATATCAGAATTCCAGTGGGTGAGCCATCTCTCCCAAAAAGATATACATTAATTAAGTTCATAGGGAGCGATCTAGAAGTCAGTTACAATGAAATATTTAACTGTCAGGAAGGTAAGAATGATTGAATTGGCAGATCAATACCCTTTCTCCCCAGTTCAAGCAGTGTGGCAAGCTATATCATCTAGAGGTTACTTGGTGAACATGCATAGAATCAGTATGAGGACTGAAAAAAAAATTTTAAGTATCATGAGACAATCAGCCAATCAAAGAAAGTCTTACCAAACCTACCCTGATTGTTTTGGCTTCTACAACTTGGCCTTTTCTAAGTTTCTGTAGTTGATGAGCCTTGTTACATTCACAAAAGCTTTCTCCAAAACAGAGTAGGAAGCAAATGTTTGTTTGCACGTACTGAGTTATAAAGTTACATTCACACTCTAGTTCTCTGTTCTGGCATTTGGCCCCACGTATTTGTCCCCACATATTTGTCCACAGTTCAATTTGAGTGAAGTGTCCATTGTTCGCAAACTTTCCATTCATCATATAGAGATGAGTGCTCATATCCACTGAGTACAAATTTTCCAATTTTAATTTTGAGGAAAGTTAACTAAAAAAACAGTAATGACAACCTTATTTCCAAAATCTTGGGAGACCTCTCACCATCACCCCTAGATATTGATTTCAGTTCTTTAGTTTAAACAATCCCATCAGAAAACTATCAAAAAGTCACTAAATTGTGTCTGTTTCATATAACATTATCTGACACATTTATTATAACATGAATCATTTTTTAGATAAACACACACACACGAAAGTAGTCACAAATATTCACACAAATGGAAAGTGATGTATCTCCTTTGCTGCTCACAATGACCTTATCTTAAGGCTAAAAAATTGATTGCTTGACAAAAAAAAAACAAAAAGTTGTTCACAAGATTTTGGCTATAACATTGTAAGTTTGCTTCAAAACAGATTGCCAAAGACTTCACTCAGGAACAGCAACTACATTACTAAATGGGCCATGCCTGATTGTTCTGTCTGCTTCTTTTCCTGCTTTGTGGACAAATTCTTATTTACGCAATCATGGCATTTAAGTACTAGAAGAGACCCAAAGAAATTTCAGTTAAGCCTTATGCTTCAACCCAACACCACATCAGATTACCCAAGGCTTACCTCTTCAATTATTAAAGATTTCCTGAAGCAAAGACCCATAATTTCCCTCCCTAGTAAGTTCTAGAATTTAATCAAGAAGTTCTCTCTTATATGTAAACATAAACTTTCCTGAGGCAATTTAAACTCATTTCTATTTCCGATTTCTATTGAAACTGAGAACAAATACTTAGCTCTTTAATAAATAACATTCCATTGACTTGATAGCCCTAACTGCTTCATCCCCACAGACAAAATTCCCTATCCTTTTCATCCTTCTTCATTGATTCTGTTTCCCAACATTTTGGTTGTCTTTATTTTTCCATGGGTGTTTAACAAACTTTGTAAATATCATGCAAAGTGGAGAGAGAACCATTTAAAATGGCATAATAAATCTATAATAATTTTCCACCTCATCTTATAAGCAGATCAGTGACTATACTTTCTAATATGTTGTTTTAAGAAGAGAAGAAGCTGTTGGCCTTCCAATGACTCTATTTCTTATTCATCTTCATTTTGGGGTTACTAATGCTCAGAACTTTGCTCTAATATATGCCCTTAACTTTAATACCTTCATCTTCCTCAGGAATCATCAATCAGCCCAAAGCATTGGGTTCCACCCTTAAACCTAAATTCCAAATTCTTTCAAAGAGTCCTTGTGGTAGCTAATCCCATTCTATAATGAACACCAAATCCTTTCTGATCTCCACAAACATTCCCAAGAGTAATTGTGACATAGTGAACAAATAATCAGGACTAATGAATAGCGATTTTAACAATCAAGTTGAGACAGAAATTTGAAATGAGAAATGTGGAGCAAAAGCAAGGAGATGCTTAGGATTGGCCTAAAATGACAAGGAAATGTAAAAAGTATTTCATGAGGGTCAGAATCTGGGTATCTATTACTCTTTTTCATGAAAATTCTTGCAGCAATAATTGGATTAAACCAAGGGGTTGGGTAATGATTACAAATCAAGAATGGAAAGGTAAGATGGAAAGGGTTAACTTAATTGTATTTCGAATAGCAAATCAGCAGCAGCAACAAGAACCCAAATGTAGGTCCATCCATCTTAGTTCTTGTAGGTTATTTCCTTATGTAGACGCGTATTAAGAAGCTGTATAACTTAGTGCTTAAGAGGTCCCAACAGTCTGTGTTCAACTCTTAACTTTGCCTCTGTAAGAGTCTGTAACAAACACTTGTAAGCTGTAGTTTCCTTCCCCATTTTTTTCCTTTTTAAAATTCTATCTCACAAATATTTATTGCATATCACACATTTTTGCCAGCTTTTTATAAGCACTCATAATCCTCATAACAGCCCAGTGAGGTAGGAATTACCATAAACCATATTTTACAGATGGGGAAATGGAGGCCCACAGAGATTAAATAAGTTACCCAAGGCCACACACCTAGAAAATGGCAGACTCAGGCTCTGAATCCCTCTAACCTGGATTCCAAGTCTGTTGTTAATTGCTATTGCTAGGGCTGTCATTAAGATTAATGGAAATAACTTTCAATTGCCTAGCCAATGACAAATATTCAATAAATGATAGGATCTGTGCATGCGTGTGTGTGTGTGTGTGTGTGTGTGTGTGTGTGTGTGTGTGTGTGTGTGCAGTGATGGTAGTGGTAATTATATTCCTAATGCTATTTTCCAACGTGAAGAGACCTGTTGTGTCTAGTTGACTTCCAAGGGTGTGGTAGGAAGTGACATTGCTGATCAGTAGGTAGACCTCTTTCCTCTGATTGCATATTTGCCCCTTTCCCTTACTAACTCCCCAATCATTGCGTTGTGAGGTAGTTGGGTAATGCCAGCTGTATAAAATATTAAACTGAGACTCCACCCACACTTCATCACATAAAGTGTATGAAAAGTTGATCAAATATTTAAAGCTTCTTTATTTTCTAATAATAAGGAGTCTAATAATTCTCATTTTGATGTCTCTATTCAGATGAATGAGTTAGCTGTATTTGTTATGTGATGATGTATTGAGAATAACAGATAAAATTTATTGTGCTGTGTATGTAAGAGCTATCAAAATATTCAGCTTAAATAGTCACAGCACTCTAAACTTTATTCATTTTTAATTGTGTTCACATAAATTTACAATAATTTTGAGTAAGGTATTTCTAGAATAATTTTACCATTTATCAGATTAGAAGTGAGTCCAAATGCTCCCTGGTTACACAGTGTTTAAGTCCGCCACTTCTGATTGGCGCAGTCCACATGCATGTCAAGGATCCAGTTTGCAACACAGGGCCGGGGGAAACAACCGAGATGAACAAATAAATGAAATTAAGTACTTCTTCCTCCTCTTTCTTCCTGCCTGCCTACTCATCTTTATTCTTGGCTGTAACTTTCCTTTAAAAAAAAAAAAAGAAAAAAAAGAAGAGTCTAGAGACAGGTAAAGTTCATTGAATCAGGAAAAGTAATTAATGGGACACTGGATATTTCACTACTGTTTTCACTATTATGACATCCAGATTGTCAGTGATACTCTGTTAACAACTATTTCTTTCTTTTCTTCTGTGCTATACTGAAATCCCTGTGACTGTACTAAAAGGCAGTATAACTCAGTGATAAAGTACATTAGGTTTTAATCCTGTTTCCAATACTCACCAGCTATGTGAGTTTGGGTGAATTACTTACTCTTTCTGCACTTTGGTTTTGTTAAATAGGGGTGCTGATTGACTCTACCTTATAGATTGTTGAAGAGAGTAACCACAGGATCCAGGTAAAGCCTTTACAGCAGCTCCTGGTTTCTAGAGACCATGTGACAATTGTTGAAGCACTTTTTGTAAACTACTTCTCCTTCTTTGCTTGTGTGGAGCCCAGTTACTACTGGAGGAGACACTAGAAAGATGGGTTCCAGAATTTTAAGTTAGGTTTTCTGTTAGCACCTCTGATACTAAGGATAGAAAAGACCCAGCCAAGCCATTAGGGAGTTTAGTAAGCAGTGACTTTACCCTCATTGGTGTATTCACATATTATTTTCCGCAACAGAAGCAATCATTTGTTTATTCAACAAATGTTTATTGAGCACATACTCTGTCCAGTGTTTAGGACTCAGTGCTGAAGAGATTCAAAATGAAGTTGAATCAGATACAGATTTTACCACCTACACACACACACACACACACACACACACACACAATGAAACCTGATTTGAGAATAAAAAGCATGATAAATAAATGATAAGGCAGATAGTGCATGCCATAAGGAAGGACAAAATTCTTTTTCAGTTCATTTTTGCACTTACAAGCCACTCAATATGTATTGGAAACAGAGCAGTTTGTATGATATCATCTCATTTTTAAAACTTTATATGAGCATAGAAGATTGTCTAGATGGAGAAACTGAGTGAGTAGGACAAGATATATTTTTCATACTTGTGTTATTACAATAAAAAGTTTTCAAAATGAAAATTAGTGGGAAGATGTACAAACAAAGGACAAAAGCCTGGATTCTAGTTAGTGATGCCAAACCAGTTGAGTGACTGAATCAAATGAAACCCTACAATAAAGATGTTAATTTTACTGAAAAAGAAATTGTCGAGTGCCTTTCAGTTTTTGGTAGGATGCTCACAATAATCCTTTAGGCAGGAAAGTTTAGTGAAAATAAAATGAATGGGACAATCAGGAGATTTTGGTTTACCTTAAGCAACTCTCCTCTCTTCTTAATAACTCCCATTTGTTTTCTACAAATGGGGATAGTAATAACTATATTGTTTTGATCACAAGGGATGTTAAAATTATACAGCAAAATAGTCAATAGTCAATGGGCAAAAGCTATAAATTCTACAGAAAATGGGAGGCTATGTAAACCAAAGTCATTAGTTGGATAATGCAGAAAAAATAAAGTAAGACTTTTTGTTATTGGCAAAACAGAGGTTGTGACTCTATGTAAGCACAAATTCCAAGTCAGTGCTTTGGGGTAAACATTGTTGAACAAGACCTTTGGATGCATATTTCTCAGCACCCTCTCAGCATCTAGGACCATGCTTTGTACATGATAAAGATTAGTTACTATCATTGATAAATTGCCTCTTAAAGTTAAAGTATATTTCAGGAACTTTGGCACACACATTTTAAAATTTCTATTATATATATAAATTTGAATTTAATTTTAGTTTGAAATAAGTTAGGTACCCATTATTTACTCCATTCCCACATCTGAGTGTTGACTGAACATCACATTGCTCTCTACATGTTTTTTTTAATGACTATAGAACACAATAGATGGAAAGGTATAAAATTCTAAACAGTTAACAGTTTTTAAAACTGAAGTCAGTGGCTTGAAATCTAACATTTATTTAACTTGAATTCTGTTTCCCCACCTACAATACAATGTTTGCCAGCCTAGTCTGTAGCATTTAGTTGAAATATCTTACCTGTTTGTTGAAATGATCTGAATTCAATTTCTTAGTACAAGAACTTGAAGTGTGACTTTCAGTTACTAGTTTAGACTATTCATGTTTTCAGGCTCAAATAATAATGCATTACTATTAATATATTTATTTCTCTAACAAATGAAGTTAATAATTCAAGTCATCTATATAATTTGAAAAGATGTTATGAGGATTCCATTTCAACTGCTGTTAGGCATTTAGGTATTTTCAAATGGTGGAAAATATAAGAGCACAAAGTGTGATCATCACTGATTAAAACTTTGCTTCTAAGTTGACCTATCAATCAGCCCAGGGAAGAATAAAGAAAAAAATCACACTGTCTGAACGTTTCCTTCTAATCCTTTTTTACAAACAAATACAGGAATTGATAGAGCCCTTGTCTCCTGAATAGTGAAGTTAAGAGCCAGCCAGAGGAAAGCATATGAATGTAAGCATTTGTGCTTATAAAATACAGGAATAAAATAAAGAGTTTGAAATTCTTTACTTCTTGCACTAAATGTCATCACTGATCCTTTTACTATATTTCAAAATGGAGTCGCATGTTAAATGTTCATACTTCTCTTAAAGAAACAAAGCATTTAATTAAAGGAAAAGGTTTTGATTTCTTTTTAATGTTTTGCTGAAAAGCCAAAGTCTTGAAACGAACTTTTAAAGTTGTCATGAGGTATTCATTGAGAACTGGGTATAGTAGTGGGATAACTAGATCTCTCACATGAGCTGATTTTCCTGTTCACAAGACCAATTTCAAAAGGAAAGGGGAAATTTATTTCTTCTCCTTAGTCTATTAATATTCACATCACAGTACAGATTCCATTTACAACCTTCAAAGACCCTAGTACACACAGAGAGATAAACAGAGCAATGGGGAACTCTACGGTTAATTTCCTATACAAATAATAGCTGGAATCATTTTCATATGGTGAGCCTATGTCAAGCAAACAAGATGTAAAGGCAGCAGAAGCATCAGTAACAGCAAGTAAGTCTAGAGGTGAGTATTTTCAGACTCCAAGCCCAATACAATACCTCCTTACATCTACTTATCTATCAATAGAGTTGAGGACACAGCGAGAGCACTAGATGACTTGTTAACTATATGGCTTAAGGCAAGTCTTTCATCTCTTTCCTCCCCACTCCTTCCACCTCCCCAGTTCTCACTTCTTCCATCTCAGTAACAGGAGACATTTTTTTCACCAGTTCAAAGAAATCTCTGAGAATGCCCATCTTCATTACCAGACTCAGTTAAGAAATCATACAAATGGAAAATATTATTATATTGCACTATTTATTTGATCTGGATGATTTCTTTATTATTATTTTAATGGGTTTTATTGAAATAATACTGTGTTACAACATTAAATAGTTTTAAGTTACACATTATAGTAAATAAATATCTATATATGATAAATTAAATTCACCACTATTTCATCTTTTCTTCACTACAATTAATCCCCTTTACCCTATTTACCACACACATTCCCCTTTTTCTTCCTGCATTTTAAACTTTCTTCTTAAAAAGGTTAGATAACGTGATCTAAAGTATATATGTGTGTGTCAACTTGTATAGAACGTGAAATTATATAAAATTGGAGGAAAAGCCATCTTGGAGGCTCACTCAGTGGTTACCAGATAGGGTGTCAGGTGAAGGAGAATGTGGGTAAGTAGTCGATTAAAAGGTAAGTGATAGAAGTGAAATGTTAGTGGTAACTTAATGGTATATAGACAGATGTTGACTTACAATGATGCATACCTTAAACTTATATAATACTGCTTAAATACAATTTCAAGAAATTTAAGTCACTTGGGTATTCTTCTAAGCTTTATTTCAAGACTTGTGATTGTAGATAGGGTAATGCAAACTTAAAACATATAAAAAAGATAAAAACTATAGACTATAGATGATGATGGTTAAGAATCAGTGTGTTGTTTTAGTCATGTTCTTATTCAATAGGGATTATCATACTTTTTATCCATGATTGCTAATTTTCATCATAAATGAAAATATACTACTTAACAAATCTTGATGGAAATAGCCAAATCTCTGAAAATTCAGGAAGCATTTTGAGATTTTTAACAACTCAGCGTCCTGATGATAAATAAATATCACCATTGTCTGGATTCACAGGTTTAAAAGACATCAAGTAAAAGGGTGAAATCCTAACTATATGACCCAATAATATGCTCTATCATTTAAAAGTCCTTAATATTAGCCAGTTTCTCATTTGTCTTTAGTAAATAAAAGAGAATTTCAGAAAAATCAAGACAAATTTATATTGGTGCTTTGGATTACTGAGATCCTAACTGTGAATTTTTGTGCTAAATTCTATAGAAGTGGAGGAAAATAAACCAGATTCTGAAGGAGTTAAAAAGAAAGGGAATGCAAACTTTAGACCTTTCTGCCACTAACTAGCCACAGGACACCAAGTAATTCCCTTCCATTCCCTGAAATCATATTCCTCACTGACTAAAAGAGGAAGATGGATAAAAGTAACCTCCTAACAACTTTCCTGTGCAGTGACTTTATGATAGCTAGAGTGACACACATGAAATCTTTTTATAATGGAATTTAGTGAGAAGACAGATCAGCTAAGGACAGGAGCCTGGATTCTAGTTAGCAATGGCACTAACCACCTGAGTGACTGAAGAAAATTAAGCCCTTTTCTGAAATAGGAAAGAGAATAAAGAAAAATAAATTAAGGTTTTAAAAGCTGAGTAATTTCAAGCAAGATACTGATTAGCTTTTCCGAATCTGTTTTCTCATCTGAAATATGAAAGTGCTTGACAAAATACTCTTTGGAATCTTCTGGCTCTAAAGTTCAGTGTTTATTACGCTATGAAAGTGGCCATTTCTATTTTCTGGATTTGCTAAATAATTATGATGGCTAAACCCATTTTTCTACTCTAATCATTGTAAATATTGTTTAATTAGCAATGTATAACTTCTGATCTCTTCATCTGCGACTCTTCAGAATAGGGTCCAGGTGTTCACTGTCAGGATAACTAAATCTTGTTGATGAGCCATTTCATTCATGTATATTCACTGAATTTCACTCAATAAATATTCATTGAGTTTCTCTCTCTTCTTAAATAATGACTAAATCTTTTGACTAAAACATATCCTACTTAAAAAAAATAAAAACACTTCCCTTCTCTGTGCTTCTTTAACAATGAAACTGTGGCATGAATACTTACCTCCATTATAGAAGAGCTTTGATGACTCATGACAGTTGTAAGGTGTGTTGAAGCCCTTGATGGAAGGCCCTCCATCTGTTGCAGAGTGTAATTAACATTATGAGTTTACCAAAAGAAACATAAGAGTCATTGTTAAAGAGCATCTTGGGGGCTGTCTTGGCTTTTAGTCATAAGACACTTCTGATGCAGAAGAAGGTAATAAATTTATAATAGCTACTAAAGGTAACCTGCACATGAAAAGATTTTGTTGTTTTTAAACTCAGCACAGTCTTTTTTTATTAATTAGAGGAGAAGCCATGTCAATGTATTCAACATGTTTTATTTTTGAAATAATAAGAAAAACAATTAAGTACCATGTTCTAGAGAACATACTGGGTTCTATAAACACTAAAGAAGATGTTCATACAAGTTAGGCAAGATTTGCTTTAAGAAGTTCAGTTGCTACAGGGTTGGGAAGTTCCTGTTCTTTCAGTCAAGAATGGAGATTCCAACACTACCATCTTGTATGTGTGCTTTCAATGTATACCACGTACAACAATATCAGAAGAAAGGGGATTCATTCCAAGGCTTATGCCTTCTTGCTTGGAAATGCCAGGTGAAAGTTTTCCCTAATCTCAGCACCTTCTCTGGGAGGCAGGGAAAGTTATGGGAAGTATCAAGAATCCAAAGAATGATTATCAAGCAGCTCTTCCTGACAGATCAAGTCTAACAACATCATGTGCATGTAGGTGCTTAATAAAGATTATTGATAATGGTGATCCTTAAGATGGCATTACTGACAGGGATATGTGATTATTTTGATGACTTGGGAACAAGAGGCAATTGTACTGACAAATGAACCTCAGTTGAAAATGTAATGCTTTGTACCTCAGGTATAATAGGAAGAGAAGGAATAAATTTTCTATTATCATTCAGACATGTATTTTGGGGGAGAAGAGAGATTCAACAGTAGAGATAAAAATAGATGGAAAGAATTAGGAATACAATTTCTGAGAAATTGATTAAATTAATATTTATCAATGTATTATTCAAAAGCAAAGCTTGGAGCACTATGATTAAAATAATAATAGAATGAGAATAAAATATGATTGGTGTTTGTCATGTTTCTGGCATTTTTCTATTTTGTTGTTAAAGAGATGTGATTCTATTTTTCTCATAAAATGAAATCATTGAAGGCGTTGGGGAAGGGGAGGAGTATTGAATAGGTAGAGTATGAGGTATTTTTAAAGTAGGGAAATGAAATTCTATGTTACCATAATGAATACATGGTATTTTGCATTTGTTAAAACCCATAGAACTAGACAACATAAAGAGTAAAAACTAATGTACACTATGAGCTTTCGTCAATAGTGATATATCAGTACTGGAACATCTATTGTAAAAATGTACCACACTAATGCAAAATGTTAATAGGGGAAACTGTGGGGGTGGAGAAGAGAGGTGGTAATGGAAAATCTCTGTACTTTCTGCTCAATTTTTCTGGAAACCTAAATCTTAAGTGTATAAATTTTAAAAATTAAATCATTTTATATCCCCAAAAGGAAAGGAAAGCTTTCATGTTACTATAAACACATTTAATTTAAGCAGGAGAGGCCAACAAGGGTTATGTTTTTTAAATACTAATGCTACACCGTTAATACAAAAACAATGCATCAAAACCAAGTTTGATTATAACTATTCCTTTAACCTGCAAGTACATGTTATATGTGATGGGAAAGTGGAAGTGAATACTCTGTTCTTTAAGGTAAGTCATCTGGAATCAAATGGTCATGGTATAGCAGTAATATTTCATATTTATGCAATGCCTTTATGTACTGAGTCATCTCAAGAACTGGTAGTCCAATTAAGTCATAAAAGACAATACTAGTTACAATGGACTGCTGTGTAAGGATTTGGAGGTTTACCAGGGTCCAGCCTTACAAACTTCATAATTACTAAATCTGTGTTTGAAGAGGCACTCTCATGGTCCTTTAGATATCATCTTTTGAGGTTGTGGGGATGGCATTGTACTAATCACTTAGAGCATTATGATATGGCTAATCTAAGAAAAAAATTTAATAGGCCTAATTTGACTTTGAAATACTTCCAGAAATAATTGTTATCCTTTATTCTCAGAAGTTCTTGGTATCCCCATGACACAGGGTATTTCCCTTCCTACCCCTAAAATATTTGTTAACCTCTTGGCCCACTTCATATTGATTGCTTGAAGGACTAGACACTGCTCCCTCCTACCCTCCTCATTATTGTGCTTGCTACTCCATCAAAAGCATCCATTGATTCATTCATTCTTCATTTACTTATCTATTTTCTTACACTCATTCATTCACTTAACTTATGTATTCTATAAGGTATGTTAAGTGCCTACTATAAACTACATACCAGATTAGAATCGATGATATTGTAGATATTAAGAGAGATGAGGTGCCTGTACTCATGAAGTTTGCAGTCTATCTAGAAAGAAACATTAAAAAAATACATATTGCTCAGATGAGTACTGAAAATATCAATGGGTATATCAAAAGAAAATGCAGAGGTCTCGGAACATACTAAATGAGAGACCTAACCTGAAAATCTGGAGATGTCTGAGTGAAAGTTTGCCAAGAGAAGTTTAAGGCTATGATGTTTTTATTTAGTCTAGCCTATGATCAACATGCTAAAACCTGCCAGAGTTTCATCTCACCTCTCTCCGACAAAGTTCCCTATTCCTTTTAAAGATACAATTAGTCTTATTCATTATAATATTGATCATAGTATTAGTCACAGTATTGACATGCTGTGGAAGAAGCTTGTGGGTAGAAGCTTCTCTTTCAGAAGAACTTCTTCGCTGACCAACCCCATGTGTCCTGGTCAAAGGAGACATCAAGTCTTTCTGGCGTCAGTTAACTGAGAGAATGTGAGGCTAGTTGAGTGCGAACTGATGAAGGAGCTAGTTTGAACAGAGGGAGTCAGGCTGCCTCTTGCATATTTATCTGCAGTTGGACCTGACAGTGAACCTCCGGTAGATGACAGTGAAGCTAAGACTGACATCACTGGTATTTCCCAGGTCTCTTTGGAAAACCACGTGACCTATCATAGCAATGATGACCTTAGGTCACCTTATGTAGATTGTCATAGAAGGTCCTTAGTTATCTCTCAACCTTGGGCTACCTAATGAGATAGTCTTTATTGGAGCCATAAAATCACAGAAGAATCTGCCATGATATTGATCAGTCAGCAAACTCATCCAGTCACCATTGTAAGGAAGTTTTACTCCAGTGTCCCTCTAATGTCCTGTGTCTCTCCATGCTAAACACCCCGTATGACAGGCAACTGTCCTTGGTGGAAGTTGTTTGATTCTCAGTGGTCTACATTGTTACATAACACTAAACAACACAATATTCTGCTTCTTAATCAAAATGTATCTATCCTCTGTACCATTCTCTTTAAAACTCTCTCTAGAATACAACTAGTTGTCGTATCAATTAAAAAGTCAGTCCATAGAAATATATTGAATGATTGTATTAGTTGTATCCTTGTATCTTTCCTCCCTTTTCTTTACTCTTTAAGTTTGCTCAACCTAATTTTTCTGTTACTAAACTAGAGTTGGACTAGATGAACTTTGAGTTCCTTTTCAACTTCATAATCTATTAATGTAAATGGGTTATAAATTTTAATCAAACATTATTATTTGATTTGTTTCTCCTTCCAGGAACTATAATACTCACAAGTCTACAACTCTTTCCCCACTCTGGGTCAGCTGGAAAGATCTTTTATAATATGCTTTCTCCCACCACTTCTTTCACTAGGACCCTCCAATCCTTCTCTACATTCCTCAGAGGCATCCTGATTTTCCAGACTCAAAGATGTGCTCATTCCATCACTTGTGTCCAAGAGAAGGTTCTGACATATCTTGTGCCATTTTTCCCATTAATTAGGAAATACGTCAAGCACACACAAATCAGCAGAGAATAATATAACAAGTACTCATTCACTCATGACTCACAATGCACATGTTCATTTTGCTGTATTTCATACAAATCTTTTTTTAAAAAAGGAAAGTGTTGTAGAGCCAGTTGAATATCCTACCTTTTCCCTGCTTTATTACCTTGATGAAGATATATTTTGCACTGTATTTTTCACTTTTACCTTATATGTATTTACTTAAAATTATTTTTGTGGGATTGTTAAACCTACGTTTATGGATTGCTGTGTTTATTGCTTATTTGTCCTTTTTTACTCCACAAAACTTCAGACATCATCTATGTTGACTCACTTAAGCTCCTATCTCCATTATATGAATGTACCATTATTTAATCATTCATTTATTTACTGAATGCACTTTTAGGTCATTATCAATTTTGTGCCTTTAAAATGACACCACAACAACAATCCTCATAAATATTTCTTTGGCTATATGTGAGAGAGTTTCTTTCATGGATATATGTCTATGTAGGTCACAGAAGATACATATATATGTATATATATATATATATGTGTATATATATTCAAAATTTACTGGAAATTTGTAAATTATATAGATCACTAAAATTTACTATATAGAATGTAAATTAATAATTTGCAAAATTATTTCTAAAAATGTACAAAAAGCGACCTAATAAAAATGGACAAAGTATATAAATAGGCAACTGAATACAAAGAAATTTCAGCTGGCCGATACATACTAGAAATATGTTCAGCTCGGTAGTATTCAAACAAGCAAACAAATTGAAAAGGTAGACTATTATTTCCAACATAGCAAAATGGCGAAAATAATGCAAACATCTGCGAAGAAGTAATACTGGAACAAGAGGTACAGAAGTCATCTTCCGGGATGAGACTGAAGTGACTTACTTTTTCTGGACCTTTGTTATTTCATCTATAAATGAAGATGGTCTCTAAGGGACCTACATGCCCTAACATTTCCTAACCTCCACTCCCTGTCCAGTTAAATATGATTCTACCAGCTCAGATTCAGGAATGAAGGAGACATATTATTTGCTGCACCCAGTGAAAGGAACCCCTGCTATACTTTATTTTGATGCACTCATTTCTTCTTTTTTCCCCCAAATATTTATAAACTACTGGCTAATTCAGTATTTGGCAAGTCCCTGTCCTCACGGCAGAGAGTAAAGTGTCCTAAACAGACATAATTACTGAGATACACGTTATCATGTGCAGGAGTGTTGGGCGACAATAGGAGGCGCTATAACCCAGAGTTGAAGCATTAGAGAAACACCGTGTTTCCCAAACACAACCACTTCTAAACAAGGCTTGAAGGTTGAGTGACATCCACCATGCATAGGAGGAGCAAGCATAACCAGGCAAAAGGTAGTAAACAACATGAGAGAAGACAGAGAAGTCAAAGAAAAATATCTCAGGCTGGCAGTCAACAGGTGAAGGGTGAAGAGAAAATGCCATACGGGTAAACAGAGTCTAAGAACACAAAGACCTTGTAAGCTATGTTCCCAGATTTACTTTTCATCCTAAGAGCAAGGGAGAACCACCGATGGCTTTAAGGCAGGAGAATTTAGAAAAGTCAGTCTCCAAGTCTTAGGACAAGAAGCTCTGCTAATGATCAGGGCAGAAGATGGCACAGAACCAGGTGCTGCAAATGCTAGGGAAGAGGAAGCGAGAGGGGTAAGGCCGAGATTCTGGAGGAGTAGAACCAATAAGCCTGTTTTGATTAGATGCATGAAGTAAAGGAAGACACAGAAGGGCTCTCAAGTTTGCAGCTTTAACAAATGTGGTGATAGTGATGTCATCCTGGGTCACAGGGCAGAAAGGGGTGTATATCTGATGACACTTTGGGGCAGGATGAGTTAGAGGTATCTGAGAGATATTCAAGAGCAGTGATCGAGCTATCCCTTGGACGTGGGACTCTGAAAACCTCATGAGCAGTGCTGATCATGATTTAGATTTGAGAATTCTTACTGTACCTACATCACAGTTGAAATTCTGCTAGTAGATAATGTTACTGAGTTAGCATGCCTAGAATGAGAAGAAAGCTTAAAGGTTCTGAGTCTTCAGAACAAGTAGTCAGAGAGATAAGAGAAAAGAACAGGAGTACAGTTTTATATACATATACACACACACAAAGATTAATTGAGTGTCAGCAGCTGCTGGAACCCCGAAGTATTTTCTATCTCTAAATATAGTTATCTATTCTTCTTAAAGAAGGTTGGTCTTAGCAAAAATAACTTTTCAGGGAAGTCTCATGAAGGTTTGTGGACTCATCTATCCAAGTCTACACTGGGGCACTGGGGTGACTGGTGGAGAATTTGCCTCAGGATATCTGCAGTCCTGTTGGAGTGCACGCCCTGGTAAATAGTGTCATTCCTGGCTTCAGCATGCTTCACACCTTCATGGTCTCAGTGTGAGAGATAGCCCTGTAGCAAATTGCTCTGCAGTGCCTAACAAGAGTTAACAGAGAACTATAAGATGATCTGGAGCATGAACTGAGGAATATGTCCAGTTAACATCAATGGAAAATCTTGAGACAGACAATGCTATGCACGTTTGGGAATTTAGCCAGAATGATAGGGACATCTATTCAATATTAGGAGAAACCAAGGTCCACGGACAATTTCTCTGGAAACTAGTTCAGAATGTATCAAAACCAGTTGCCTCTCAAAGGGCACTTTCACCAATGACCGTGCTGGCATTGGTACTCTGAACCCTAGCAAAGGAAAACGAGGCTGAGAGCGTGTCTTCTGCTCCTTTAACCCCGGCCAAGACACTGTGTGTTCTCAAATGTGTGGCATTGATACTCTGCTAGTCCAGTCAGTTACTCACCGACCAGGTCAACATGTCACTGTTCAAATAAAGACCTTGACATTGTTGCTTCGATTGTTAAAAAATCAAACAAAAAAAAAGATGATTTTGTTTGTTTCCTCCCTGCTACAAATTGTACAAATTACAAAGGTGGACACACATGGCATCTTCAAATAAATATGCCTCAGGTGTGTCAATAAGATGATGGCAAGAAACAGATGACCAGGTGAGGGAGAGCAGGAAGTAATCTTGTGCATACTTTCAGAGTCATGAGAGAAAAAAATACACAGTGACAATGTATGTCAAAATATTGTCACCTGAAGTGTATATTTTAAAAGGGTAAGGAGGAAGAAAAGGACAGGCACTGGATATAGAAATTTTCAGTCATATGTTCAAATCACTCACAGATTGAGGTGCTGAAAGGCCTGTAGGTCAGGGATTTGTGCATAATTGGATCATTCAAAAACCTATAAATGGCTGCCAGAGCAAAGTACAATGTTCACTTTTGAAATCACAAAAAAAGCTTTGTTTTAAGCAGGCTGAATCGACTAAAGTTTAGTTTCAGTGAAGCATGTTTTTGCTTTGGGTGTCATTATTTAGTTTGGCATCCTCGCCCAGGGAACCTTTTTCTTACTTCAACTGTTGTTTTTCTTCTGCTGCTACAACTGTGAAAGTTGAGGCCAGATCCCAATGCTCCCTATTTAAATGAGAGCTGGCTCCCTGTTTACCTTTGATTCTGATGAAGGGAGAGGGGGAACATGGGGTCTTGACTGCCTGCCAGGACTTGTAAAGCTGATAGATGTGTGCCTTGTCTCTCGAATAATCTGGACAATCAAGTTTAGCTGGTTTGATCAAAGGGTTTGCAAATCAGTTGAGAACATTTGCATGCAATAACTATAGATACTGTATACATCTACCAAAGGCCAAAAAGCTAATAGCTTTGCCAGAGATAAAGGATTATGTACGCTATGCTTGTGAATACCAAAGGAAGGAATTCTCCATTTTAATATGGATGGCTAAGATTTGTACCGGTTAGACATTCAGACAAACAAAATACTCTAAATCTTCGGGATTTAAGTCATGACGAAAAACTTTTAAAATCTTGCTGCTCTCTGCCCATTTAAATCCGGTGTGGAGTGAGGGAATAAACTACACACTTCCTACTGGTAGTTTATCGGGGGAGGAGAGTACTTTTAAATAGTTGCCAGTTGAGGTTGTCTCATTTTTTCAGCGTCCTTTTTCCTCTGAAGTTTCTAGCCACAACACCTGTAGAGACAAGACAACTTATTGAGAACAAGGCAGACAGGGCCTGGCGTACATGTCTTTTACCGGACATCCCCCTTTTGGGACAGGTGGGTCACGCGGGACAGAAATTGATTTCTCGGCCAAGAAATGATTCCCTGGATCAGAAAACTGCATACCATGACGTGAGGAATTAGAGACATGAAAACCCAAGTAGATTAGGCAGATCACCTGCATCTGGTGTTTTCTGTGAATTGAGGATCTGACTGAGTCTTGCAGGTTTTTTAAACCTGTGTTTTTATTGTGATTTAATTCATTTAAAAGAGAACACCTCTCATGGCAAAATTATGAACAACTTAGCAACTCTATCTTCAGTCAGCATTTCCCCTTTTTAACATCAAATAATGCCCTATTGTAGATAGAGAATGTGTGGAGAAAGCGAAGGACAATGACTTTGACTGATTATGATTTCCTGACATAAACCTTGTTTGGTTACTACTGTGTAGCCCCATGAAACAATTGGGGAACACTTTAAAGTCTCTCTCTCTCTCTTTCTCTCTCTCTCTCTCTCTCTCTCTCTCTCTCTCTCTCTCTCTCTCTCTCTCTCTCTCTCTCTCACACACACACACACACACACATTTGGCTCACTGACCTGGCATTAAACTAAATTACAGGTACAGTGGTGACATATGTAAACGAATCTGCCAGTACAAGTAACAGAATGTTATGTGCTGTGCACAATAATAGCCGATGCATTATTCAAGTTTTGTACTAATTAAAGAACTACTTTGTTGCTAAGAATCAGTGTATTAGAAACATACGTTCTTATTAACTGCATTCCCAAGAGTTAGAAAGATGAGAGGAGGATCTCAGGTTTCAGGGGCCTATTATTAGGCACTCACTCAAAGTATTTTCTTAATCGCATGCATTTTTTAAGAGAAAGCTCTGAGTCCATATCACATAAACAAGGCCTGATTGTGGGGTTTTAAATGGCGATCTTGGAGTTTTCTTCTTTCCTCCTTCTTTTTCCTTCTCACACCACCAAATTTCACTTCTCGGATTCAGGCCCTGAACCAAAGTTAAACATCATAAAGACATTTGCTCAGTAAAAAGAAAGAATGTTATTGACTGAAAAGCATTTTTATGGTGTAATCTGCATTTTTTTGTAAGTCCTTGTGGAAAAGCCTCTCTGACTGAGTGGCACTTAAAGACGTGAAAATACACATGCCCAGGCAACTCTCAGAAGCTGAAGAACAGGGCGAAGAGGAAAACTGGAGTGAGTGTATGTGACCCACCAGTCTGCTGTCTATCAAGAGAATAAAAAGACTGCTTTTAGAAACCACCTTGCAACTTGGCCTCATCACAGAGGTGGCCCCTAGGTTTTCGGGCCATGCCTGCTCTCCTGCCCACCTGTGAAGCATTGGCAGACCAGAGCACAGTCCTGTCTGTACCCAAGGGCCCTTTCCCAGATTTGCTCCCGCACCATTTCTTCCCTGTAATACTACCTAGTTTTTTGCTCGGCTCTTCTCCGTCTTCTGAGTCCTCCCCAGTTTCACCCTCACCCAAGGTTTTCTCTTCAGCACAGTTTTTCTTCATGTCTTTGAACAACGTCACCATTCACGTCATGAGCCTGCGGTTCCACAGGCTTTTCCCTTTCTCTTAACCTGAAATGCTGAGACACAAAAGCCCTCTGTCCATTTCCCTGCTAGGACATTATCCCTTAATCCATAACTCTGGATCTTCCATTTCTCTTGTCGCTGGCTCATGCCTGCAGTGATTTGGATAAATGAGCACAGATTCAATGTCATTCATTCTTACTTGCACCTTGATAAGCTTTGTTGAGTGAGGGAGAATGAAGTAAAATTACAGTTAATTTCCCAGAAATGATAAAGGCCCATGATTGCATAGAACATATAAACATTGCTTTCATTTTTATTATTTTTTAAATTGAAGTAACACTGGTTTGCAATACTGTATAAGTTTTAGGAGTACAGATTCATCTTCACACCACATCCATTGCCAAAGTCCTAGTAACACTTCACCACTGTCTGCTGAACCCCTTCTGCCTTTGGTTCCCATGTCCCACTAGCAACTGCAGCTCTGTTGTCAGAGTTCATGGGTTATCTGTCATCAGAGACCATGGCTTAGTTTTTGTTTTGTTTTGTCCACTTGCTTTGCTTCTTTATATTCCAGATGGGTGAAGTCACCTGTTATTCGTGCTTGTCCTTCTGGCTTATTTCACTTAGCACAATTCCCTCTAGTTCTACCCATGCTTCCCAAATAGCACGATGGCATCTTTTTTATTCCTGAGTAGTATTCCAGCATGTGTTGTGTGCATGCACATTTGCACGCATATACATGTATGCACACACATGCACACATACCACATCCTCTTAGTCCAGTCATCTATTGATGGGTGCTTAGGTGGTTTCCAATAACTTGGCTATTGTAAATAATGCTGCAATGAATATAGGGGAACATGAATCTTTCTGAATACTGTTTTCTTATTCTTATTCTTTTTCAGATACAGACCTAGATGTGGAATTTGGGGATTATACAGTAGTTTTATTTTTAACTGTTTTCTAAAGTGACTGCAGTTTACATTTTTACTAATAGCTCACAGAAGTTCTTATTTCTCTGCATAGCCTCACTAACACTGCTTGGTTCTAGTCTTTTTGATATTGGTCATTCTCACAGGTGTGAGGTGATATCTCATTGTGAATTTGATTTGCATTTTCCTAATAATAAGTGATGATGAGTATTTTTTTTTCATGTGCCTATGGGCTACTGTGTGTCTGCTTTAGAGAATTTTCTGTTTAGATATCTGCCCCTTTTTTAATTGGGTTGTTTGCTTTTTATTGCTGTTGAGCTGTGTGAGTTCTTAATATATCTTGGTTATTAATTCCCTGTCAGATATATGATTTATTAATATCTTCTCCCATTCAGTTGAACACCTTTTCAACGAACATATGAACTTTTTTTTTTTTAAGAGGAAGGAAGCAAGTAAGAAAGAAGGTAAGTAGGCAGGCAGGCAGGAAGGAGAGAGAAGGAAGGAGCATTATTTTATTCATCTTGGTTGTTCCCCCTGCCCTGGGCTGTGAATCCTGGACCCTGGGCTACACCACAGTCGCAGGTTCAATGTCCAAGTCACCAGAGCACACCCATATGAACATTCTTAATCATGAGTGTATAGCGAAAAATTTTGAAAGTCATTGTTGAGGCAGACTATACTGACCTATTTTTATTAAATTTGCTCTGTATTTTAAATTCTGTACTCTTATTTAAAAATTTCCCTGATCTTCTGTTTTAAAATCCTTCTGGTTCCTCTGAAGCTACCTACTGGCCTTCAGTCAAAATGTCTCTGATTTCCTCTATGATTAAACAAAAGAAAACCAAATCTACCCACCAGTTAACCTGTCACTCCATTTCAGTGAATCCCTTTCATTTCTTACTCCCTCCAGTTGCCTCTCTCCTTCTGAACTCCTCCACTTTTCATGCAGTCCCATCATTTTTTGTGAACTACTTAGGGATTTCTAAGAGTTTCTTAATCAAGGTCTGCCTTTTTTCTCTGCCTGTATGTTTCTATCTTCATCATCATCCCAAGAAATTAATGCATTCCATAAATATGGATTGGCGCTGTCCAACAGTAATTTAATTTTGCTGTTGCTGCCTACTTTCTCTTTTCAATTCATGCTCAGTTTTCTCGCCTAATAGCTTTGGCCGCTATGCTCACCCCTTTAGAACCCTCTGCCTGAGTGCTCCTCCTCTGATCCCGATACTATTCCCCCCTTCTTGAATTTTGCCAGGAGTCTTTCATTCCTAAATTGCTTTTTTCACTGTTTCTCACCCTCTTCTCCTCACCTGTAGGATCTGCTTTATGTACCTCTTTACCCCCAAATTTCCTCCTTTCTCCTATGGAGAAACCAACATGGAAAAAGATTTCCTGACACCACATCTATTAACGTTCTTGGAACAGCAAGTGACAAAAACAAAGAGTTGACTTCTTTTTCCCTTTAGATAAAGTCCTTTCTGAACAGTTTTCTCCATAAAGTTGAGAGCAAAGTAAATATCTTTTTTCTTGAAATTCTGACTTTAAGTAAGTGATCAGATGTCACAATATTTTTTTCATAAACTCACCAACTTTGTCAGACTGAGCACATTGTACAAATCTGCCCTTTTCCTAGGCTGACTTAGTGATTAGTCAGTGGGTAGAGAAGCGATGGCTACCTTGAAAACACACATGGGTTTATTCCTATAACCGGATTTATTCAGTCATGAATATTTGAAAGCTAATTGTTGATTTTCACACAAGCAGCATCTTTCTGCTAATAAATGTAACCTTTAGCTTCCTTTGAAGTGTGTGCCCCAATTAGGGATTGAATTGTTTTGTAATAAAATAGTGACATCTAGAACTTTTTAGAAAAAGTTTTCTGTATATTAATAATTTCTATTATCATGCTTTAAATTTCCTCAATAAAGTCTTGAGCCTACACCAGATGACATACCTTATTTGTGATCACACATATCTAGATTATAATTTCACCAAACACAGAAGTTCTGAATTTAAAAAATAAAATATGAATATCTATAGACTTCCAAAACCCAACATGTAGTGTAATAAGCCATTATTTTTTCCTCATAAGTTTCTATTTCTATTACCATTTCTATACAAATTCTTCTAAAACTTTGCCTAAATGCTATGTTCTTCCTGAGCCCCAGATGGGAATTCCTGTTATCTGCTGCTGACCTCCTCCTAAAACTACGCTCCAAACAATGAATCCATAGTGAATCCCTCCTCCTGACTCACTATTCAGAGGCACTGTAGGCTATAAGCATTCCACCTCTTATTTGCTCTAAATGCTACCGAGGTACTAAAGGTGGAGAGACATATGCTGCCTGAGATGGCAGAGGAAGGTTTCACCTGGAGGTGTTTATGGATTTTTGAAGAATGAGCTGCAGATCTCCAGGAGATCATTTTAGGCACAGTAAATAAACATGATCAATGCAGAATCACAAGTCCCACAAAGTTCCTGTCTCATTTCCATTTCTGCTGTCAATACTCTTATTTTCAGTCTCCTTCAAAGTTTCACTGACTTCAAAATGGTCTTCTTAGCTTAGTACCACCTGCCTCCATATCATACCCCCCACCACATATTCATCTCAAACCATTTTATATCAAGTGTTTATGTTCCAGTCCAACTTAAATTCTCTCCATCATATTGCTCTTCTACTTAGAAAGATCTTTTTTCCCCCTCTCTCTCTAAAGACATGACATTCAACATTCATCTTTATGAAGCCTTCCAGAATTCTCTGGGCAAAATGAATAGCACTTTCTTTTATACCATCATGTCATATAACATTTGCTACAGCCAGACTTACATTAGACTTAGTTGTGTAGTTTTCCATCTCCTTACCAGCTCCTCAAGAACAAGGACTGTACCTTACACACCTGAGCCTCTCTAATGGTATCTAACACAGTGTTTTGCATATGGCCACTCTTCCATTACAACCTATTGAATTGAATAAATGGTTACTGAATGAAAAATTACACATAATTTGATCTACATAATTATAGCTAAGCTGATACAGGTGGGTACTCTGCAATTCTTTTTGTTTCCAAGTCTCAACTTGCTGTTGAATCATTTGTAGATTTCCTGACAGATTGCTTTCTATATTACTAGGATTTAGTGGCATAAAAATATGATCTAACAATTCAACTTACTGTAAAAGTAATTCCTTAGTTTTGTAATCTGTGTACAGTAAAGGCTGTAGCTATGCATTATTCTTCTATCTCATAAAGCAACTTCAGTTTTAGGGTGAAGTTTCTCTTTGTTTCTTGATGTCAGGCCTTTAAAATAAAAAAGAACAATTTTATTTGTACATAAAGTGATGACAATTATATCGCAGATGAATCTCATGCTGCACTAATTTCATGACCCACACAGAATAAGTTTTCAGTAATCTCTACATAAACAGAATGGTTTGGCACAGAGGGTCATATCATGCACTAAATCTTTAACAACTTAAACTTTTCTGAAAAGCATGAAGCTATGATGATAATATCATTTCAATGGGGCTATAGCTGATTGGAAAAAATAAAATATTAGAGAACTTTCACTTACTCTGGTCCATTTTCATGGTAGAGATAATGGGAATCTGGATTCTCATCTCTCCTATTTGGAGGCACCTGAGTGACTTAGAGTCACTGAGGCATTGGGACGATTTAGTCACTGACCTTCTGACTTCAGTTTACATGTAAATCCTCTGTTGTTTCTGAGCCATTTCAGTCAGCCTCATGCCTATGTGAAGACCTCAAGTTGATATATACTGTCACAGTTTATTTTATAATAAATGTAAAGCAAATAGTATGCAAATAATCTCAAGCCAGAACTTAAACAACTAATATTGCAAGTCTTCCTTAACAATACATTGATTAAAATATAGTCTTTAATTTGGAAGTCTTTTCTGTGTTCAAGGAGCCCTTAATGAGAGGGCTCCCCTGCTCATTGAGTTATGCCAAAAACTAATGATCAGAATAGCTGGCACATTAACATTTTAAATTGAATCAATTCAAGTGAAGAACCATGTTACAGGTCTTTAAAATAAAAGTCATATTTTTCAATCACAAGTTGTATAGATTTTAATCAAATATATTGGCCTCCAGTAATGCAGTAATATATATCTGACATAGTTCTTCATTCATTCTGTTTGATATATCAAATTTTTTCATTTGCTAATAAAAGTAAGTTTGTCAGTAACAAGTCTCTCCAATTATAAGAAAGCGAATTTCTAATTTTTTCAAACACTGTAACACATTTAAAAGCTTATCTTTTCTGCAAAAGTAAATATTCTCAAATAGTCCCAGTGTCTATAGAACATTTTTCTAAAGCAACCAATATTTTCCAGTAATTCCAGAGTTATTTTTACCAGAAATACTGAAATTGTGTCCACTGTGACTATTTCATCGACCCTTGGTCAGAACACATTGGGGATAAATCTATAGCTCCAAATGAGAACAACTTTGGTCTTTGAAATATACTATTTATGTTTTTATTTAGCATACTCTGAGGAGTATATTAGTCCATGTTTTGTCACTGTAAGATAAGATCACGGCCCTCAAAGAAGTCATGGAATCATGTGATATGAAGGGCACAGACAACAAAAATTGTAGGAGTTCAGGATGAGATGAATGGAGTAGCTAAGAGGTAGAAGGTTATTTAAATTCCTTGATGGGAATTGAGGAAGCATAAAGTAAAAATGATTAGGGCTAATCCTGATCTAGAATTCAAGAATCAAAGAAAATTTAAAGAATTTCAAAAAAATGCAAGAATCAAAGTAAAAAGCCAAAGACACTAGTAGAGAGTTTTTATTCAGCTGCAGTCATGACAGGGACAGATTTAAGTGTTGGGAGTATGAACAAGAAATGAGACTGGGCTCAGAGTACTAAAAAAAATCATTGGATTTGCAAGCAGCAGAACTGCAGTTGAATCTGATCTGCGTGCTTCCCACTGAGCCTGGTGCCTGGATCAGTGCTACGTTCTCAAGCAAATGGTTGGAAGTCCGTGAACCTCCACTATGTGACCCCGCACTTAAAAACCATAAAGCACTTAAAAATGCAAGATTATGAAATAGTTATTAACAGTATTTTCAGTGACCATATTAAAAACAGAAACAGTCTCCTGTTTAAAATCCTCCAGAGACTATCTTTGCATTGACAATAAAATCTAAACTTACTGTGATCCACACTGACAAGATTTGGGATGTGCCTACTACTCTTCAGCCATCCCCTTTGATCACTTTTTCTCATCATACTGCCCTCCTTCCCTCCACTCCAAATGTTCCAAGATCAATTAAAGCATGTTAACTTCTGTTTCTTCTACTAACCTCATTCTCTGTCTTCCCTTCCCCCATCTCTACCTCTCTCTCTCTTTCCCCGTTTCCCTTTCCCCTTCTCCTTCCCCTCCCTTCCCTCTCCACAATTGAAAAAAATCTTCAGATCTCAACACTAACATCTGAGAAAGGTCTTCTTTAGAAAGATCCTAATATTACTCTGGAGTCATTCTGTTTGGTTTCTTCATAATACCTGCAATCTGAAATTACTTGGCTTAGTTAATTATTTCTTTGTCACTTATCCATATCCACACGGATAATTTTTTAATTTTACAGCACCATTCACATACTAATTAAGCAACAAAGCAAAAAATTCTTGCCCCTATTCCTTTCTTTAGGAAAGGAAGGAAAAAATTCATTGAAAGACTTTGTTTGCTGCTTTTATTTTCTACTTTCTTTTTCTCTTGCACTTACTTCACTTGAACTTACTTATTACTCCACACCAATTCATGAAACTGCTCCTATGTAGGTACTAATGACACCCACTGCCAAATTCAATAGACAATTCTCAGTCCCTTCTTCCTCACTCCATCTTTCTCTGATCATTTGACATTGGTCATTGCTTACCCATGACATGTCTTCTTTACTTGCTGGAACACATTATCATTTGTTTTTCTTGCAACCTTACAGGCTGTTCTCAGTCTCCTTTATTAGGTCCTCATAATCTTGGAGGCCAAGAAATTGGGCTCAATCTTTTGACCTCTCCTCTATTAACACTCACTTTCTAAGTCAACACTCAGTCTTATGGTTTTAACAACCTCTATGTAGTAAAGATTCTCAAATACTTATCCTCAACCTAGAGAAGCGTCTACTTGGTATCTCTACTTGAATGTCATAGTGGCAATTCAAACTTAACATCTCTGATTTTTTTTAAGCTAATGTTTCATAACAAATAAATTAAAAGGTAGTGACCTAAAACAACTATTCTATCATATGGTTTACTGCATCAGGAATTTAGACTCAACTGAGTGATTTTTCTGCTCTCCATGGCATCAGCTAGGGACATTTAGGACTACTTAGCTGACAGATAAACAGGTAGAAAGATCCAAAATGCCTTCCCTCACATATTTTCAGACTCCATTACATAATCTTCAAAATCTAATGTAAAATAAAATTTCAGGCACCTTTGTTCAAATATCACTCATAATTTTAAGAAGGCAACAGCATTTCCCTGTGAAAATGCACAAGTTATATATTCATGATTTATGAAGTTAGTCCTGCATATCTGACTCAACTGGGACAGTTAACCAAGACACCTACTACTTGTGGGCTCTTCAACATGGTGGTCTCAGGCTAGCTAGTTTTCCTACTTAGGAGCTCACTGTCCCCAAAGGAAGCAGAATCTTCAAAGGTGCTTCTCACCTATCTCAGAAGTCTCAGAATATCATTTAACTAATACAATTGATTCATCAAAAAAATTTACTGAACCCAACCCAGGCCCAAGGGGAGGGGAATAAAACATAAAACATGTCTTTCAAGAGAAGTGGTGTCCTAATTTACCACAATATTCATAACCCAATCATATTTCCTATCCCCAAAACTGCTTCACTCCAATCTTCACTTATCTCATCAACAGTAAGACTAGTTTGTGTCAAAAACATAAGAGACATAGAGGTATTCACAACTCTTCTATTTACATAATGACTTACAAAACGTACATAACTCAGTAACAACAGCCAAAAAAAGTGATTTTAAAATGGACAGAAATTCTGAATAAACACTTTTCCAAAGAAAATATGCAGATGGTCAATAGGCACATGAAAAATTGTTCATTATCACTTATCATTAAGAGAAATGCAAATTGAAACAATAATGAGATATCACCTCAAACCTGCGAGAATGGCTATCAAAAAGACAACAAAGACATACTGATGAAGATGTGAAGAGAAGTGAACCCCTCTTACACTGTTAGTAACAATAAAAATTGATGCACCTGTTGTGAAAAACAGTATGATTCCTCAAAAATTTTAAATAGAAATTCCATAATATCCCAATTTACCTGAAGAATACAAAAGCATGAATTGAAAGAGATATTTGCGCAGATGTTCATCACAGCATTATTAACAATAGCCAAGAATTGGAACGAACCTAAGTGTCCATCAACAGATGACTAACTAAAGAATATGCAGTACATATGCACAATACTACTCAACTGTTAAAAAACAAAGATGAAATTTTGCCCTGTGTGAAAACATGAATGGACCTAAATGTTATTATTCTGAGTGAAATAAGTCAGATGGAAAAAGACGATGCTTCCCCTCATAGGAAAAAGATAAGAAATGAAATAAGCAAACAAAAGCAAACTCTTAGATTATGAAAACAAAATAATTATAACCAGAGGGGAAAGAAAAAGGGAGGAGAGTAGATTGGGCAAAGGGCATCGATTGTATGGTGGCGGTTGGAGACTAGACTTTGGTAGCAATCATAATGTAGTTATGAAGAAGTCAAAGTATAATACTGTACGTCTAAAATCTATTCAACGACTTCAGGATGGTGACTTGATGGGATGCACTTTCAGGTCGCTCCCCACAGACACCAAAAAAAAAAAAAAAAAATCAGAAAAAAATTACCTGTTTTCTCAAGACAAACACTAAGAAACAACTGGCACTTCAACTGGAGACAGAACAGACAACGACTAACAGTGGGTGAGGACATTCAGCGCAGTTCTGAGCTAAGCTGCAGATTTGGATTTGGGATGAAGCTCAGGAGTCTCTGGACGCACAGTGGAGCAAAGGCTAGGGATTTCAGGACCAGCTGCAGAGGCAGAGAGAGGCGGGCCCAGCGGGGCTGAGAGTGGAGGCACAGAGGGCTGACTTGGGAGAGGGTGAAAGGAGAGCCAGCACACTGGAGCTGAGCTGGAATTGCATGGTGAAATTGCACTGGGCGCAGCCATAAGTGGAAATCAGCCAGAGCTCAAACCCCTCCCATAACCAGAGCCTGGGGCCCACTGAGCAGAAATCCCACTCATCGCATATCCGCCCACCAGAAACCCCTCCAATCAGATGCCCCACCACCTGGAATATAGTGAGAAGGCCATCCCAAATACCAATGCTACCCATTAGCGCCACCTTGTGCGTGGAGCCAAAACTGCAGCCTAATTGACAATCCTGGGCAAGTCAAACCTGTGTAATGCCAGGGAGACTGAACCCTCAGAAATACAAGCAGAATGCCAAATAGAACAAAAGCACAGAGAAATACATGGAATGATGGATCCAATCAAAAACCCAGGGGAAAATCTGAATACTGCAGATGTATATAAATTACCTGAAGAGGAATTTAGGGTAACAGTGATTAACATACTCATAGGAATCCAGAAATCAGTATAAGCACTAAACAAGAATGTCAGAAAGCAAAGAGAAGAATTAAAACAAGACATCAAACAGGTAAGAGACAGGATGGCTGAATTAAAGAACTCAATAGAGGGACTCAACAATAGGATGGATGAAGCTTCCAATAGAATCAGTGATAGGAAGATAGGATAGAGAAACTCAATCAAACAAACCAGTAAAGAGATAAAAAAAAATTCAAAAAAAACCCAAAAAAACAAAGACAGCATTCGAGACCTCCTTGATAGCATCAGAAGGAACATCACATCATAAGGGTCCCAGAGGAGAGAAAGAAAAGGGAGCAGAAACCATATTTGAAGAAATAATAGATGAAAACTTCCCCAATTTGAAAAATGAAGCAAGCCTCTAGATCTAGGAAGCTCACAGAGTTCCTAATAAAAGAAACCCAACCAGAAATATACCTAGACAAATCATCATGAAAATTTAAAAATGCAAGATAAAGAAAGACTTTTAAAAGCAGTCAGAGAAAAACATGTCATATACAGAGGAACCCCCATGAGATTTTCAGAGGACTTCTCAAATGAAACTCTGCAGGCCGGAAGGGAATGGCATACTATATTCAAAGTACTGAAAGAAAAGAAGTTTCAACCTAGGATACTATCTATATCCGGCAAGATTATCATTCAGAACTGAAGGAATGATAAAAACCTTTTCTGACAACCAAAAGGTATAGGAGTTTACCACCACAAAGCCAGCTTTGCAAAAGAAAATATTAAAGACTCTCTATAAAGCATTAAGAAACCTCACAGAAAACCAGTAAGACAGCAAATACGCCATAGTGGGTGTCATCTGCCAGCCTTGGTCAAATGAAAACCTCTAGCGAAGTTCCTTGCTTCCAGTCCTTGTTCATCAGCACAACTCATCAACTACCCGGTGGAAGTGTCCCTTTCTTACCTACCAGCTTCTGTGTACTTTCCATGATCTAGTCCTGACCCAAAATTACACAGTGACTTTCTTTACCACCAGTGAACACCAACTACACCTTCTCCAGATGACAAGAATCCCAACCTTAGGGAGAGGTTCCATCTTTTCAACATGTTCCTTCCTTTGATACTCAGCTCTCATTCCCAGGGTACATTTTAGAGTACTCAGCCCCTTTATAGTTAGTGACCCAATGTAATTCACAATTACATGTAAACTTTTCATGTTTTCATTAAAAAAATCTTGTAAAAAATAATAAAACACTGATAATGTTAAGTGTTGGCAAATTGTAGAGCTGAATGTAATGTAAAATAGTACCACTTTAAAAAACAATTTGACAGTTTCTTTAAGTGATGAAAATATATAACAAAAATTCTATTCATAGAAATTTACCCGAGATATAAATACTTAAGTTAAACAAAAACATTGTACAAAAATGTTGACAGCAGTATGTTCCATAATAGTTCAAAACTGGAAACCACACAGATGTCTAACCAGAAGAATGGTGAACAAATAAGTAAACTGTTACACATCCACAGAATGGAACCTACTCAGTTATTAGAAAATACACAGATCTATGCAACAACATGGATAAATCTCAGAAGCATTATGTTGAAAGCAAGACTAATCTATAGTGACAGAACGTGGGTTAGTAGTTACCTAGACTGGGAGTAGAATTGACCCAAAGGGTCACAAGGGAACTTTTAAGAATGGAATATTTTATATTTTGGTTGTGTTGGCAGTTGCAAGAGTGTGTATGTGTGTATATGTTTGTGTGTATATATATGTGTGTGTGTTTGTGTCAAACTTCATCAAATTGCTAAAAATGAAGACATTTTACTTGTTATGTTAATTATCTCTAACTAGAGTTAAAAAGTAAAAGACTGGTGCACCCCGGTGGCTTAGTGATCTAGTATACCGTGGACGCTCTCCAATATATCCCAAGGCCTCTGGTTCAAGACCCAGGGGCCAGAAAGAGCAACCAAGATGAACAATTAAATAAAATGGAGTGTTTTTTCCTCCTCTCTCTTCCTGCCTGCCTGCCTATTCACCTGCATTCCTGCCTGCACCCTTCCTTTAAAAAATAAAAAATGCCCAGGTGGAGCAGCAGTTAGGTCAACTGCTTCCAAAGGAGCAAGCCACATACTCCTGGGTTCAAGTACAGGTCTGAGGGGATGTGAGTGGAGAAACAATCAGTGTGAACAACTAAATAAAAATAAAATAAAGAAAAAAAGAAATTTCATTCAAACCTATGTCAATTCACTGAAAATATATATGTATATGTCTATAGTTGCATATATGGCTACATGTGTATATATGTATATACATGCTTAGATCATTCTTGCCCCCAAATTCCTACAAGACTCTTCCCTCCTTTTCTTCAGTTCTCTGATTTTACTAGAGATAAATATTACCTTACTAGAGAAGTCTTCCTTAAAAGTCTTATCCAAACCTCACCTCGACTCTGTTCCTCTACAGTCCTTTATGCTTCTTGTTTATACTTACCTCCCCTAGATATATTCTCTATTTATTGCTAATTGCCTAGTCTCAATAAAAGCAGGGACTCCAACTCTTCTCTTGAAACAGTGCCTGACACAGAACAGCTCTACTAAGTGTTGAACGAATGCCTATATCCTCTCCTCCTGAAACAGTCTCTGCCTGCAGTTAGTATTTGTTGAACATACAAATAAATGGATGTTGGTAATTATAGTGGGAAACTGAACAGTGAGTGTTTCAGTCTATATTTTCCAAAAAATCTATGAACATTTCTGAACAGGGAGCTGACTGATAACATCAACAGTGGATGGTTGCACATTACTCATGTTCAATATGCTAGCAAAGTGTGGTAATCGTGAGAAAGCACCTCTCTGATATCCACTTGCAGGAAGCTTGTTTGACGATAGTCCCAAATGCAACGCCCTGACATCTCCTACCCTGTTCATAGCGAATATCTACTTTCCCTGTCTGCTCCCAGCCAATACGGGGTGGAGGGGCAGTAAGCAGAGTCATCCCTGGGAGACATGGGACTCCCTTGAAGGAAGACATCATCATTTCAACTCTATCCCTTTTCAAGCAGAGAAACCATTTTATAGGGCCTTGCTGCCATTTAAGGCAGAAGAAATTCTCCTATCTGACAGTTTGAGCTTTGGATTTTCAGACACACAAGGTTTCAATGACAGGTGTCTTGAAATGCTGTCCGTGCTCTTAAACCACTGTTGATCTAAATGCTGCCTTTTCTTTTGCCTTTTTTTTTTTTTGTCATCCCAGAGTATTTCTCTCTTCTCATTCACTATTCATACGTGTCTTGTCATTCTGAAATGTCATGGGCAATTGTATTTCTTTATTTTGGCTGGAGAACAGTTTCTCTTTGGCCTGTCCCTCTCTGTAACATTTTGTTCAGTTGGTCGGCTTGCCAACTTAGTATATTTGGTATAAAACACTGACATCTTGTGTGTTTATATTGCTGTCATGTCACTTTCTAATTGGGCGGCTTACTATTTTCTGGATTACTTCCACCGTCTATTTCAGGGTTCTCTCTGGGCAATTCCCCTGCCTATTGACTGATGTCAAAACACTCCAAGCTATTGTATCTTACTGGGTTGTGTTTCTTTTTAATTTTTCATCGTTACACCTGATCAGGAAATGCCAGTATTTCTGCCTTCACAGTGCAGGAGAACCTATCACTGAAAGCAACTTCGTTTTTTCATAAAACTTTACCTTGAATTTTACCATTGCTCTCAATCATTTGTTCAAAATGTGGTGCCAACAAGCGCATGAATTATGATGAGTTATTGTAGTTGACCATCCCTGTGTTCACCCCACAATATGGGGCGTAAGACTTGTTCTTTCATTCTTCTAAAGGTGGTCAGGATACCATAATCATCCTTAAAAGGACTTCCCTCACTTCCCTTTTTTTACTTCCTATTTTCTCAATTCCCAATTTGGAGACAAATTGAGATTTCACTTTCAACTTTGATTTTTCCAAGGTCAATGAACATCCCAGTTCAAAATATTTATTTTTATCTTTCCTTTTTTCCTTCCTTCTTAACTAATTGGTAAAGGTATCCCAGTTCCTTGCCTTCTTTCCATTCTATTTTCTTCTTGCTCTAGGAATTTACTTCCGCTAATCCCTCTCCAACACATTGGCATTTCCCCCATTGAATGGTTCTGACTCTTCTGTCTTCCAGAAAGTTCTGGTAGCTCTCATCCTGAAAACCTATCTGCCTTCCCGTGGTAAACAATTTGTGGTTTTAGATGGTCAAATTTCTTATCTGCTACCTCTACCCAACCACCACCATCGCCATCTTTCTCCTCTCTGATTCACTCCAATCCAGCACGTTTCTGAAGCAATCCATTCAAAAGTTAACAATGACCTTCTTATCAATAAACCCAGCGGCCTTGGTGCATTCCTGAGGTACCTTTGTAGTGTCTTATCTGCAGATTAGACCCTGTACCTCAGGCTAGAAACTCCCTCCTCCACAGGCTATTTTTCCTGCATTCCTGGTTTCTGGTCCACCCCTGCCTGTTCTTTACCTGCCTTCTTTGCTAGCTACTCTAGTCATTCTCCTTCCTCAAGTATGAGGTGTGGACTCTGTCCCCTGACCTTCTAACTCACCTCAGCAATTTCATTCTGCGTACTAACTACAAAACAATATATCTAAAAGTAAACACTACCCTAACCTTCTGAAATTGGTTGCCCCTTCCACCTCTCTATGAATAGAACCACTATTTCCTAAGTCAGAGGATTTCAAAATTTCAGAATTACCTGTGTAGATTTCCTCTTCCCTTTACTCCCTTATTCATATTTACTCAGTCAAGAAATCCTATTTTTTTTTAGCACAAAATCTCTAAAATCTGACCTCCCACCTGTATGGCTTTTATCCCTGTTATCATCATTATAATTTGGATACTTATTTACTGTGTTAGATTTAATGTCCATAGCTTCGTAAGCACTGTCCTAGATTGTAACTCCATCTCCTCTCCTCAATCCATCCAATTATTATCAGATCATTCTTTATTATGACAGATCTTGTTTTATTATGTTGCTGACAATATCTCTGGTTACCCAAGGACACATAGTACACATTCCTTAATTTGTCATTTGCAAACAGCACCGTACTAAGCACTTTATTCATTATGTCAATTAACACATACACACCCCTTTATTATTAACCACACATTTTTTCATCTTGAAACCTTTATTGATTTTCTTTTTCAACTCCTAGCTAGCAAAAGGATTCATTTGAACAACAAAAAAGGTAGTGAATTAATACTGTGGGCAAAGCACTAAATTTGTATACTGAGCTACCTCCCCTCCCCTCTGAAAAATGGACAGTCTAGTAAAACAGCTATAAACATAAATAGCACATCAGGTTCACTTAATGAAACTCTTTTTTTTTTTTTTTGTACAGTTGAAAATGCCATAGTGAAATTTCATAAACCAAAAATCATGAATAAGAAAACTAAACAAATATTCTGTAATTTTAAAGGTGCTCCCATACTGGACTTGTAGCAGAACACAGACTCTAATTGTTTTGGGAGATAACAATACTTAATATTTTATGAGATTTTAAATCTGAAAAAGAAATTTAAAAAAGGGGAAGGAATTCATTAGAATTCAAGAGTTAGCTTTTATTTTGTTTTGTCTGTTTATTGCTTTGTTTCTTTATAGATGAAGAAATTGAGGATTTGAAAGACAACTTCTTGCTCAAAGAAAAATAATGAGTAAGTGACATCTCTAGGATTCAAATGCAAGATTCAAAAACAGTTTTTAATAACTAGGACAAGTTGTCTTTCCTCTTAAACACTACCCTACTTTCCAGACATACCTGACAAGTGCCTGTCTTTGTGTTCTCTGTCTTGCCCTCTCTGGGAACCCATTTTAGATCACTTAGGTCCACACAACTTTTTCTCCCTCTTGGACATTCACTGTCACCCTCTCTCACTTGACTCTCAGCCATATGGTGCTTATTGGAACAATGTCATCTGTATTACTTTCCAGCCCCGTCAATCAGATAATATTTGCTGATGTGTTTTGTCTCATTAGCTAAACTGTAAGAAAATAACGTTTTAATGTATTTTTGGACCCACCAGTCAATCTCTACCACCTCAATTCAATAATTTGCTCACAGTACTCAATCATTTGCTTGTTGCATAGTCGATGATATCATTTTCTTTAATGTCTACTCTCATTAAAGTACAGAGTATAATGTGCAATTTTTTCCTTTAAAATGTATTGTTATCTTGATAGTTTATGCACAAGAATTGCTCTCTGTCTCAACAGGCATTTGTGATAAGTGATCTAGTTTTTGATGCTATTTGCATTTCCTTGTTTATTTTTAAAATGTTTCCAGCTTTATTGAGATCTACTTGACAAATAAAATTTGTATGTGTTTAAGATCTATAATATGATGTTTTGATATGTGAATAATTGTGAAATGATTACCACAATCAAGCTAATTTGCATATCCATTACTTCACATAGCTGTATTTTTTTAATGTATGGGTAGAGCACTAGGCAAACTGTGAGCATTCTCTATATTATTATTAACTACACACCATGCTATTCATTGGATCTCCAGACTTATTCATCTCTCATAGCTGAACCTTTATACTCCTTTGACCAACATCTTTCTTTTTTCCCTCAGCAACCTACATTTTTCATAGGTGGTATGGTTCCTGCATTTGCAATCTAGTTAGCTCAAGCGAGTATAAATTAGGCCTGTAAATACCAAAGCAGACACAGGGTAGAAAACATCAAAAATAACACCTAATTCTACACCAAACATATCAACCTTTTTAATAGTCTATAAAATTTTAAATTTGAAAAAAATATATTTGTATGACCATTCCTTTCCATTTAAATCTCCTCCTTTATTTCCTAACATGAAAGTAGCCAATGAAATGAACTCTATTCTAAGCACTAAAAACTTACTAGAGCTGAAAGAAATCACAGTAGATATTCAGAGATTCCAACAGAAGTGAATAAATATCCAATATTCTATTTTATTTATCTCTGTTAACTTTCCTTTGATTTGATTAGTTTTAATAAAATGTGGTTTTCAGGGCTAGGGGAATTTCCTTAAAAGCATTTACAAATTATAATAAAGCAGAGTTTTGAAGTTAAAAGGAAAAGTAGCTAGGACCTAAGAGTCTTCACAACCAAACTGAACACTCCTGATAACTATTACATGAAAATGTCTCATTTCTTTCCAGTTTTATAGGTATAATTGACAAGTACAGTGCGTACTTGAAGTGTATAGCATGATCATTTGAAAAACATATGCATAAGGAAATTATTACCACAGTCAACTTAATTAAAACATCCATCCCTTCATAGTCATTTTTCAATGTTTGACAAGAATGTTGAAGATCTACATTCTTAGCACATTTCAACAATACAATGTTATTAACTCTAGTCTGTACATTTGATCCTGAGAAGTTTTAATCTTATATTCCAAAGATGGTATCACTTACTAACATATGCGTTCCCCCACCTCTCAGCTATTGGCACCACCTTTCTTCTCTCTGTTTCTATGAATCTGACTTATTTTTCTTTTCAGATTCCACTTTTACATGATACCATACACTATTTATCTTTCTATGTTTAGCTTATTTCACTTAGCATCATGCTCTTCAGTTTCATCCACGTTGTCATGAATTTCCAAATAGCAGGACTTCCTCTTTTTTATGAGTGAAAAACAGTCCATTGTATTCCAGATTTTCTGTATCCACCTATTCATCAGTGGGCACTTAGATTGTTTCAATAGTTTGGGTATTATGAATAATGCTACAATGGGGATGCAGATGTCTCTTCCAGATACTGATTTCATTTTCTTTAGACTGTACCCAAAAATGGAACTGCTGGATCAGATGGTAGCAACAGCTTTTATTTTTTGAGGAAACTCCATGTCGTTGTCCATAGTGGATGTACCAATTTGTCACCAACAGTGTGCAAGGGTTCTCCGCACTCTTCCTGGTCTCCCAGCCTGCAGGCTTTTTCCCTCAAGTGTTTACCAACAGAGAGTCCCAAGAGAAACCTTCGTAAAATATATGTCTGAAAATCTTATTTTCTCCCTTATAGTTCTCCCATGGTTTCCCTGTTCTCTCTGAAGTTTCTTTAGAATTAAGTTTAAATCCTGGGGTTGTCACATGAAGTCCTATGCCTTGTAATGCTTGCGTTTCTCTTCAACCTCATCTTTCCACACTTAAATTCTTCCTCTTCATGCTTTGGCTTTGAATGCTTAGGAGAATACCAGATCTTTTTATGCCGTTGCCCTCTGTGATATCACTATTGGAACCAAAATGCAGTGCTGTATGTAAACCTTAAAACTCAATCAAATGCTAGAGAACAAAAGAGTTTTCATACATAAGTGAATGGACCTCCAATACATGATGCTGCTTGCTGAAGCTGCTGGTCTCTGAATCTGATATTTCCCACGAACCTTCTTTCCCTCTATAAATCTTGTCCTTAGGAAAGAAGTGTGTCTGGCTTGTAGCAAAGTGGTTAGCATAAAATCAACCAACTCTTTAAGGATTTGCCCATCTCTACAGGACAGAGAACAAATTCCTACTGTTTGTCAGGTTTCTGTGAATATATAAAAACAAGTTTCCCAGACATTAAGCTACAAAACCTAGATGTAGTGGAAGAAAAACATCATCGTACAAAAAGGCATTCAATTCTCTTGGAAACACTGTGCTTATTAAAGGCATAAACACTAGGTACAGAAAGTTCAGTAATCCTTTTCCTAAGGGCAATAATAGTTTTTACATTACAAAATCAAATGGCTGTTCTTTATTTAAGGGCTGGAAATAAAGTGCCAGTTTGGAGAGGAAAGAAACTGTAACTAAGTCCAACACTTAGATCTGAATGGAGGGTCAATTGGCTTCCGTTCTCAGTAGCTTTAATCCAAATGTACTTTTGACATTGTCGGCTTTTACTTTTCCTTCTTCTAGGTATTTTTTCTTTACTCTTAGTTGCAATTCTGGCACAATCACAGAAACCCACCAAATCACTTAATTCTTGGCTACTTTGGCATGTTCTAAACGGAAGCTAAGACTCTGCACCCACTTTAGCACCATGAGGAGCCTTTTCCAGAAATTTATTATCTCTGTATGCTCTCTTGACAAGTGCAGTATTAACAAGCAATAAAATTATAGCTACCAATTGTTTCCTCAGGAAAGAAAAGGGAAGGGAAGCAAAAAGACCATGCTTTGAGTTTCTTTTAATAAGTGATGTCCCATATAACATTCAAAAGTAGTTATTTTTGAAATCAGATTATTAGTGCCTTCTGGGGGCCTAGTGGGTGAGTCCACCTGGACGCAGTCCACATACATTCCAGGACCCAGGTTACAAACCCTGGGGCCGAAGGAAACAACTAAGAAGAACAATTAAATAGAATAAATAAAGACGTCTTCCCCCTCTTCTCTCTGCCTCTCTGCTCACCTTCATACCTTTGCTTTCTTCATTTAAAAAAAAAAAAGTTAAAAAAAATATTGCCACCATAATACATTTTAGCACACCATGTCCAGGAATGAAATGCTTTGCCCAAGTTCATATAGTCAGTAAGTGGTAGAACCAGGATACAACCTGATATTCAAAGGGCATGTTCTCTCCCTTGCATGCCAGTTAATTCCCAGAAAAGAAGTATAGACCTATTGTGATGCAGCTAATTTCTAGTAAACAAGAAACCCAAATATGGAAACCATTTCTCAGCAATTCCCATGGCCTTCTGATATCTTGAATAATGAGAAGAGTTATGTAGAAACTAGGATTCACATCTCATGGCTTCACTTCTGCTCTCTAATGAAATGACAATGATACTGATGCTCTAAACTTCAGGTTTTGATTTTTTCGGAAAGGAATTTATAATTCAACAAATATCACCAGGACACGTGGAGACAACAATAGGAAGCTATCTAGCTACAGAAAAAAGATTACCTTAAAAGTAAAACCTCCCCTCCTCCCATAGTACACAATAACTTTAGACTTAATAGGATCCTCTCTTTCAACATTACATTGTGATGAACAGTGAAATACAAAGGAGTTTACTCTTGTATTCTCTCTCCTAATGGTAGCAGTTTGGACTACAATCCACAGTAACATCCTTCATGGATTTAATAGCCATTGGTAAATTCAAAAGTCAGTATTTTATGGAACCAAAGATGTATCATGCATCATTCATGGCACTGACATATCATTGATCTTTTGTTGGTGGAGTCAATATGTCTCCCCAAATGGCTCCCTCTAAACATTCATTCATTCAGTGAAGTATCCATCGTGTTTGGCAACTCTGCTAGGAAACGTGAAAACAGACACAGGGGATTGCTCCTCTAAATTCATCCACTTCTTAAACCCTAACACTTACGGTTCTTAAACCTACATTACCTTTTCTAATATAAACAAATACTACTTTCCACCTAGGCCATGTGCAGTGACCTTCTAACTGATTTCTGGAGTTTTTTCAAATGACCAAACTATAGCACGCCCCGGCTTAAACTCGTCCTACGACTGGCTGTTGTACTTAAAACAAAATTTAAGTGTTTCACCTTGCCCTAGAATGCTTGCATGATGCAGTCCCTCCTTCCTCTGCTCTGTTTCAGCCTTACTAGAACTTCACCCTAAAAGTTCACTCTCTCTGGAGAGCTCTTATCTTACATCCTCACTTGTCTGGGCTGCTTCCCATCATTCAGGTTCACTTGAATCTTACCTAAGAGAGACCCCCACCTTGAAGATTTCATCTTAAATTAAATACACTCTCTGCAGTGTTTCATTTTTGAAATATTCTTTCAAGAATTTCTCACTAAATGAAATAGTTTAACAAATCATGTTAGATGTATTTCCATCACTAGAATGTCAATCCCTGAGGACAAGGAACTTACTGATTTTTTTGGCTGACTCCAGGACCTAAGCACAAAGTGGCTTGCCCAGGTGCTCAATACATTCACATATTTAAAGCATTCAATTCATTGACTTTTTATCTATTCATGAAGTCATATTGTCATCACCAAAACCATTTTTTTTTTAAAGGAAAAGTACAGACAGGAATGAAGGAAATTAGGCAGGCAGGAAGAGTAAAGAGAAAGATGCATTTATTTATTCAGTTATTTAATGTTTATCTTGATTGCTTAACCCAGCCCCTAGTCATGAACCTGGGTCCTTGGGATGTATGTGGACTGCGCCTGCCAGAGGCAGCACTATTCCACCAGGGTTGCAACCAATTTTCATTAACTTCAAAAGATATTCCATAGCTGTCAACAGTCACTTTCAATTCCTCCTCTATCCTAACCATACAAACTTTCAAAATAAAAACAGGCACAAAATGGTGGGGTAGTGGTTAGGTCAACCACCTCCAAAGGACACAGGCCAAATACCCCTGGATTTGAGTCCCGGATCTGGGGGGAAATAACCAGCATGACAACTATAATGGAGACGAAATAAGATGCTTCTTCCTCCTCTCTCTTCCTGCTTGTCTGCCTGTTCGCCTTCTTCCTATCTTTAACTTTCCTCTAGAAAACAAAAATAGAAACAATGGCTAGGAACAAAGAAGAGTAATGTGAGAGAATAAAAGATAGAAAGCAAAGGAAGAAACAAAACTGGCAGAACTGGGAGGTAGGCCTGGAAAAACACAAGAAAAGCTATATGTGGATGGAGATAAATAAATGGATATGGTCTTCACTCCAAATCTATATTTAAGCAAGCGTCCTGAGAGTATTAGCACCCACACTGACTCCTTTTCCTAACTGATAGCCCTGCTTTTATAAGGAAAGGAAACACGAGATTATAGTTAAAGAATACAATATCACAAGTTGTTTAAACAAGACTTGCCAGAATATAATAAAATGAAGTGACATTACCAGACTCTTGATCACAATACTGCTGATTGAAGCCACAGAATATTTCATAACCTAAGAAGTTACTAAGATGAGCAAACTAACAAGTTGAGTTTTTTCCTACAGTCCCAAAGAAGTCTCCATTCCTGATTTTCTATGATAGCGAAATGAATTATACAACCCTTTCCATCATGTTGGCAGGTAGTCCTGCCTTGTACAATTGCCTTATGCAATTCAGACAGTTTAATCTGAGAAGACGTCTTATTTTCACACCATCTTCTTCCACATCAGATTCAACCATTTAAGAAAGGTCATTCTTGAACAAAGGGTCACAGAATACGGTTCTGGTGTCTTGGCGTCCCAGCCTCACATGTTTAGGAAACACGTGGAGATTCATGTTAGCCCGCCCAAGTTGAAAACTATGACTCAAATTTTGCCAGCTGCAATCAAATTCTCCTTCATCTAAACTTTTGCCGCTTTCAAGACAACAGGAGTCTAACTCTTTAAAGGTCAAACAAGGAAAAACTACTAGAAGTAACTCTTCCATGAGCCTGAGTTCCTCAAGTTTTGAGACAGTTGGTTTGAAAGGAAGAGAAGTCTGTGTGTAATTGGAAAAATCTACAGAACCCGATAGAAATGCATGTGAGATACCAATTGCAAAGAATGTCTGTCTTAAAGACTGTGTTGCTAGGTGGTTGACAAATAAAAACAAACAAGGTTAACTGTAAAGGAACCGAGTCTGAACATGACTTCTTGGACAGGAAAATCAACAAAATGCCAGTTAGTGAGGTAAGAAGAATGAGATTAAACATGTAAAGTTTACTTGTATTTTTTTAAACAAGTAATTACACAAAGACAGGTGCAGTGAGAAGTCACTGGTGTAGAAAATGGGAGACCAGGAAGATGAGAGGAAGTTTGTTTTAAAGGTGAGGTCAAAAGGAAAGGGCTGAACCTATAACACAACCAGTCATATATTTGTTCCTCTGTAGTTTGCTCTGTGGAATGCCCTTAGGCCCTTGGTACACAAATCAGCCATTTGTAGAAAAACTGTACTTTGGAGGCCAAACCAGATTTCTCACAGCTTCCCACAAGGTACCAGGACAACAAATCTATGAACAAACAAAAGGTTGCTTAGGTTACTCCCTGTAAACTGGAAAATTCACACCAGTATGCAATGATGCTGCCTTAGACAGCTCTCCATTGGCTGAAGGAGGGAAACATCAATTTCCTGGGCCATCTGGTATTCAAGCCTTTCCCACATTCCACCCACCACAACCTTTCCAAAGGTAGTTACCGTTACTTGCTTCATCTGTCCAAACTAGTGGACTCGCTATCACCACCTCTTCCCTCTGTCTCACTTCACACCTGGCACTTCCCCATCTGCAATACCTTCCTTGTTTGTCTCCATCTTTTCAAATCTAATCTCTCCTCAAGACATTTCTCAACACTCACTTCCTTCACAAGACTTCTCAGCTCACAACAGCCTAAAGGAATCACACGCCGCTCCTATATCCGCTAGCGCATGGTATCTGTGGTCAGAGTGAAAATACATTGGTACGGTTTTATTATTATGCATCTCATCTAGCAGACTGATTTTAAACTCCTTAAAAATAGGAACGAGGAAGTATTCATTCCTCTTGTCCCTTCTGTTGGGGCTTAGCATCTGGTTTGTTCATTAAGGGTTGGTTGATGCTTTATGTAGACGGAATAAAAAAAGACTACTTGTCAAGTAGTCTTTTTGCCTTTTTGCAAAGGAAGCATGTGAGCAGGAATCCTTCCTTCACACAGGACGTCACAGCCAGGCTCAGGCAGCTCTGTCATTGGCACAAAGTGTTTCCAGGGTGAGCTTAATGACTTCCATTCCAGCAGCAGGAAGATAGGAAAAAGTGGAGATTTAGTGCCAGCGACTTTCCCTTTAGGAAACAAAGTAAAAGAGGCACACATTACTCCTGAGCACATCTCTTTGCCTGAAGCCTAGCTGCAGAGGGAGCTGAGCTTTGCATCCAAAGCTAGGTAGCTGCCTCCCAATCACAACTCTGTTCTAATCAGAACGAAAGAAAACACAGACTTCAGTGACTGAGTAGTAGCATCCTTGACACAAACACTCTGGGCTCCTTTCCCATCTGCATGAATTTTTTGATCTAATGACAAAAGTGTCCCTCTCTATGCTGGAGTGATACTTCCTGTGAATTGTCAACCTCTTGTAATCCAAGGATGCATCTCAACTCTCCCTGCCCAGCACTCTTCAAGGAGTGACCAAGAGTCACATTTGGGACTATGTACCTCTCTAGTCCTCTGACTTCTCCATGGAGCCCAAGGAAAAGATGACTCCAGCCCACCTGTACATAGTCCATCTGCCATCTCATCAAGGTCTTGGACAAGTGAGGATTCCTTCTGCTAATGACTGTCAAAGAGATTAGGAAGTTTTGTGCCTTTCACTTTCCTACACTCTTATGTCATGAGATCCATATTGATCTACTATGTTTGTAACAGACTGGCCCCAAGAGGGGTTCCATCCCACTGACAGCTATTTAGAGTCTCTTCATGTAATGCCTGATTTCAATTCAGTTCTCGATATAGACCAATTATGTGAGAAAAGCACTCTGTTGATACTGAGATTTGGAAAAGCCAGAATTCCTGCCCTGAAATTGCTTAGAATCCTGTGAAAGAAACAGAGAATGAGCAACTAATTCTATGACAAAAGATAATTGGCCAAGTGAAGTAGAGGTACAAGCAAAGTGCAATAAAACTATAGCCAAACGAGGAATTCGTTGTAGCTGCATGACCGGCAAAGACTTCAACACACATTTAGATAAAAAGGTTTCCTGGGGGAGGCAGCACTTAAACAGGGCCTGGAGGAATGAGCAGAATTTTAACAAGTTGTGGAGAAAGAAAGCACATTCCAGTGGTGCCTGAGGAAAGCTAAGAGGTGTGAGTGGAATGGGCAGCACCAAGTGTGTGGCGGGCCTGGGATGGAAGGCTCCGGGGAAAGAGACTTGGGAGAAAAGTCGGTAGAGCAGGAAGAACTTCGAGTGCTTGCAAACGTGAGCCCCTAGGACCAGCCCCAACTGGGGATTTCTGAGAAATGCCACAACCCTGATGAGTCCAGGCGACAGAAAGACAACTCCGCTGGGTACAGGAAGGTACAATAGAGAGGCAGGAAGACCAATGGACACTCATAACCATGACACTTCTTGAGCACTAATTATCTGTACTCCATGCTCTTTGCAATGCTCCAGTTTAAGAAGGAAGTCCTGCTGTTCCCAAATGACAGGCAGGTCATGGCAGGATGTGACCTCAATCTGTTCAAACTACAGAACCAGGGGACCAGGCTAACCGTGATGCTCCAGTCCTACTAGTGTGGAGGCTTCGAGCCTGGAGACTGAGGACACGTGCTGTGGAGGGAGGACACTGAATGGATGTGCCAGTGACCGATTCAAAGACTTGGGGCTGAGACTTGGGAGAATATGAGACAGGAAGGGAGAGGATGATAAACACAGCTTAGACCCATGGCATTTTAAGTGGCTAGAAAGGAAAATTACAGAACCCACAAACGATGCCTGAGCCGGGGTCCAGAGAATGAGGCAGAACAGGGGCAGAGTGGCAAGCTGGAGCGTTCATATTTGTTTGTCTTTTCATTAAGTCCAAGAAAATTGAGTAGCATGTGAACAAACAAGGCAAAAAGCAAGTGGCTGCCCAGGCAAGCTCTATTCAACAATTTGGAACAGAAACTCAACTTGATTGACTGGCCTGCAGGTACAGATAACAGCAAATCCTTTTGGCCAAACAGGACTTGGTTCCACTTTTTATGCTATGTATTCTCGCTTTGTCTACCAAAATATCCATCTATCTTGGGAAAGCACAAAAAATTATGTTTTTCCTTTCAAAGCGTGGAATGTAAAATACCCACCACGTCTTCCTGCATGGCGCCTGGGTGAATGTATTCCTTGTTATTTCATTTAAGCTGCTAAATATCTATTAGAGTAAAATTATGGGCTCTTTCCACTAGCAGCTTCCTGAGCGCCAAAGCTATAAACGGGATACGGAGCCCTCCGTTCTGCAAGGCAGACCTGCTTCACGCCAGGGATGCTCCAAGTGGCCCGTGGCTTCTAAGAGCAACTGTTTGCTCTGGATCCTAAACCAGAGATACTCATAAAAGCAAAAGTAACCCCAGACTTTGACCGGACATGATGAAAAACCAAAGCCATCTGCTGATACTAGACTGGCTTTGAAAAACCTCAGGACACTGGCAATTAAGATTGACCAAGCGTTTCACTCCCTGACCTTCACTCCCACCCAGGACTGCTTTCTCCAGAAATGACCTGCCTACTTTACCAAGTTGGATGACTCCTGTGTCTGTAAGCTCTTCCCACTCGCCTACTGTGTGCATCTCACAATTTTCACGTGAGTCACTCGTGTCCTTTAAAAGCAGTGAATGAAGTGGAAGGTGGCCCTATAATGCAAACACCTTAAAAAAACAAAACCCCAAAGCCCCCAGACCTATTCCCCTTTTTTTCCATTGTACTTTCTCACCATATATAATGAAGAGGGACAAGTGAAATGTTAAGATCAGCAGCTTTATCAAAGCACAGAGCTGTCAGGTTAGGAGGGAGGATATTTGCCAAATCAGAACACATAAACTTTTAGTAGAGAAACGAGAATATGAATTAAGCTCATATCACTCAAAAAAAAAAGCTGCCTCTGAAACCAAAGTACACCGTCAGCCACCTCCACTTGCTCCGGGCACTGATGCCTTGATTAGCTATGCAAGAAGCTACCTGCTATTTTAGAATTATATGAAGTCACCTCGGGGTAATCTACAAGCTTCTCACGCACAAGATACCGATTTTTTTTTCCTCCTTCTTCTTGGCTTAGAACACCGTCATTGCTCCATCCAGGTAAGTACTATATCATAGATTGCTCTTGCATAAGCTGTCATTAAGGCAGCTTGCCTTCTCCCAGAACAATCAGTCTGCAAACAATAATGGTTTGTTGCTAAAGCCCCCTAAGACTAAAAGACATCTAGCATTTTCTTTTTTTCAGGTAGTCAGTATTCCCCTAAAAGATTAGGGAGCTGAAAGCTTAATTTCTAAAGAGGATTTTTTTTTTTTAAATAATAGAGAACATTTCCTCCACCCTATTTTTTTTTTTTTTAATAAATTACCTCCTGTCCTGAAATAGTAACTAAATTTATAGGAACAAAAGACTAGTTCACATGATAGGTATCTGACTAACGAAGCTGCAGTGCACATAATGTGCAGATACCGTGCAGTTCAACATGTTTCTACCTGAGGGACACAGATCCTCTTCTGATACCGAATGGCTTCAAAACATTTTTAGATGAAAATGTGTGCATGAAAGTGAGGGCCTGACAGCTCTGTCTTCAAAAGCCAAGGTTAATAAGGGCTTTTGTATACTTTCCCAAATAAATACATTAACGCAGCTCACCTTTGACCTGCAATGTTCTTAATCTTTCAGCCCCAAGCTTCTCCTGGGAAGGGTGTAACCATTCTACCAAACCAAGCTGTGCCAAAAAGAGTGCTGAGTGTTCACTCTGGTTTAGACCGAAACCACCTTGATTGCTCGTCTTCCATCTTGCCAGATTTGCAGAGTGGAGCTGTTCAAAGCATTCTTAGATTTCTCAGGCTTCATCTTCCTCCTACCTCACCAAAAAAAAAAAGTTTGTGTTGCGGGGGGTAATATTTTCTATAAAAAAAGAAGAGCCTGCAATTTCTGCTTCTACTGATTCTTGGTACCAACATATAAAGTTTTGTTGTGACTGGAGTACCTGGCTGCTCTCCACTGGAATTGCAATCCCTTCCTAACCCTGGTGCCCCCTCCAAATGGGTCCTAGCACTATGGCCTGCATGTTCAATTTTCCCCCTGTGGATTTAATAAAAACTTCTTTGCCACACATGCAATTATTAAACATGCAGTTTATATTTCCAGGTGCAAAAATTTCTCCTGCAAATCTCTTTGACCTGAAATAACCGAATGCAACTTAGAAACATGAGTCTACTGCTTACTCAGCAGACCCACAGTTAGTACACTCAATCACATCTTGGTCTCCTCACTCTAAAGCTCCATGGCTTGATTAGACATATCTGGAACCAGGGCTGCCTTCTGTGAGCCCGTCATGGATGAATTAAACTGCTGCACTACAGCAGGATTAGCCCTGGGTTCTGTGGCTTAAGTCAGTAAAGAAGGTGACTAAATTTCAAGAGTTCCACACCTGTGATACGAAGACTATTCAGCGACTTGATCTAGGCTCTTCTGATCACTTAAGCTGTTTGATAAAATGGATATGAAAAAGTCGTTGCTACATATATTTAAAAAACATAAGCCAAATGCTCAAAAGTACAGCTCTGAAATCCAACTTCCAGTTGATTAGTGCGAGCTGTGGGGAGGGAAAGAAGGAAAGGGAGTCTTCCACTGTGAAGCTGCTGAGTATCTCTGGGCATGATCAATGGACCAGCACAGGAACGTGTTCTGGGGACATTGATTTCACACTTGCAACACTTGACCTTCTATTCCCAACTAGAGGGTGATTCCGTCTCCATAACATGCAGGAAAATGTGAGGACACTTTTCTGGGGGGCCAGTATTTAGACAGGGAAGTCATCAATGAAGGGAAATACTTCCTCTATTTATATTACTTTAACTCCAAGGAACAATGGGTAAATGCACTTGAAAGACTCTCCTTGTCCTTGGAATCAAAGAGAAAACTTTGTCATTGACTAATTACTTGTTTATTCATTTAACAAATATTTATTCACAGTATACTAAGTCCTTGGGTACATGCATCATTACACTGGAAACACATTCTAACAGGAAACCCTAGCTAAATAAATGCTAATTTCCTTCTTTCTTCTCTCTGGGCAAATATGTTTTATTTGAAAAGAATGAACTGACAAGCAATTTTCTGAGAACGGCCTTTACCTAAATTCAAGCTATCATAAGAAGGGTTGCAGGAAGCTTCAAAGTGCTGATTCCTTTATCAAATGACCTCATTTCCAAATGGATACTGATAACCAGAATCAAGGCGGGACAGACTACCTTCCATATGTGAGAAGTACAGCTCTTTGTACAATCTGATGTTTCTTTACAGTATTTTTGACACATTATTAAATTGGAAAGCAATTTATAACAAATATTCTTCTCAATCTTCAGGTGTAATTTGGCAAAGAAAAGTTGTTTTTTACTTAGTAATGTAAAGAGTGATATGATAGATTTGATCAGTAGCGTTTTATTGCAAAATCAACAGGTAATAATTACCTAGGTGACTCATGATGAGGTTGAAAGCTGTTCTTAGCCTATCTAAAAAGGAAGAAAAGTTCATTAAAGTTCAGGTATACAGAAAACAAATTTGAAATCCTAGGTTATTAAAAATTGCCCAATTTCATGAAGCATGTGTTCCCTTAAAATCGGATTCTCACCAAGACTTTGTAAATGCACAACTTAAATTAGTCATGTGAAGGGAAGCAGATTAGTTACAAGATTGGGATCATGCCATTCTCCTCTATTTACCACAGATCAACAGGAGTTGAGTTACAAGTGCTTATTATTTCTGAAGATGGACTATCGTATAAACACGAGTGTGAAATTCTTAAAGCAGACACTGCCGAAGAACAAGGGCCCACTGAATGGCCATGAGGAATAAGCCTTATGCCGGTCTTTGTGGAATTCTCTTAACTGACAACAGTCCCTAATGCAAGATGTCACTTTCCTAGCTCAAATGAAGTGGGAGGCCCTACAGGCCGATAACAGAATAAAGAGTCATTAGGTAAACACATGCGAGGAGAAGTCCTTTCTAAAATGGATCGAGTATCTTTAATCCTGTATTTGGCCTCCCGATGATTTATGGCTCCTATTTTCTTTTCTCTCTTTCCTTGTAAGGCTTGCCAAAGTAGACTTTAACTCTGCCTTGAAGCATGCAAACACAGAGCTCTGTCTTCCTTGATAAATCGGATTCTTGCCAAGTGAAAGCTTTAATGACAAAATTATGCTCTGAAGAAAGAACAAGGTGATAGTATAAAAGAATTAGAAAAACACTACTGAGTATTTCTTCCACTGTTAAGAGTTCAGATAATTAGAAGCTAGACCATGATCCTCCCGCCACAGTCCATTTCTGTCCCCCATCCTGATCCAACTCTGGTCAGTTATAATAAAAAAAATGGCATATGCATAAGACTGATTGAATTCATTTCAAGTATGGCATTAGAAGATCTGCCCCAACATCCTTTAGCTCTGCTTTACTTTAAATGACAAGGAAATATGCCTGCAGTCTCAAATCCTCTCCCTCCTTCAATCATAAACATTTTATCTTATGTCAAATTGTGAAGTAGGAAAAAAATGTGTCTTTAGCAACCAATCACATTCATTTGTGAAGTCTTCTCCATCCCTGACCACCTTGGACTTCCGGAACTCTGTGCCATTCAGGCTTCCTCTTATTAGGTTGAAAATATGATAAAGACTTGCATTCTAAACTGAAAGAGATCTTCCTTTATCATTCTTCTAAAGCCTGTAGTTATGAGGAAATTTCCAAATTTCTCTCTCTAACTCAGATCTTTACCTAGATTTGCAGAGCTACTTATTAAATGCTTTATTGAACATTTACACAGGGCTGTCCAGTAGATACATTCCCTTATAAATTTAGCCATCTGTATTGACTAGTGCAAGTCTTCCCAGCCATTCCCCCAATTAATAACCAGGGAACTGCACTACATCCTCTCCTTTCGCCATCAAAGTAATTTGCAGTTCTTGTCTAAATGATCTTCTATCCAATTCACCAAAAACTGTTTATGGAGTGCCTATTCTGTGTCAGGAACTTTTCGCTTGGAATATATCAGCAAGCAAAACAAAACAGAACAAAACAAAAAAGATCCCTGCTCTCTTAAAGTTTATATTTGCATTTTGGAGACCAGGTTATTAATAATAATGCTGGTAATAATGATAAATAAGTAACTTAAGTAGTGTCTTAGAAGAGAAGGGCAGTGGTGGGAAAAATGAAGTAGATCAAAGTTAAGAGAAGTAGGAATACAAGTGAGGCTGAGCAGTGAGCAATGGGGTGTAAAATTTTAAAGAAGGAAGGCAAGCAAGCCTTATTCAGTCATGTGGGCATTAGTTATAATGTTATCTGGGGACAGAATGCTCCTGGCAGAAGACATACCCATCCCACAATTTCTATAATGAGAATCTTCCTCCTGTGTTCAGGAAAAGGAAGGAGAGTAATGGGGCTGGAGCAAGGATAAGCATGGATTGTGGTACAAAAGGAGACGAGTGGGACAACCAAAAACCACATGGTCGAAGGTCTTGTACACCAGTGTAAGAACTTTGGCTTCACCATCAGGCTAATGGTGAGGCGGGAGATAGGAGTGTGGCTTCATACTTTTTACCTATAAAATTATTTGACTACTGCGTTGAAAATTTGACTTCAAATGGGCAAGAATAGAAGTAAAAAGTTCAATTAGGAGATTATTACAATAATCCAAGATAATGTTATCTTGAATCAAAATTGTTTCAATAGAGATTATAAAAAGTGATCAGATTCTAGATAAACTTTGAAAGATGATCCAGCAAGATTTTTTTTCTTCTTTCTGTTCTGCACTATCTTTTTTAAAAAAGTAAGTATAGACTTAGAGAAAAGTTGCAGAAAAATAGAGATTTCTCATATATCCTTCAGTCAGATTACACAGATGTTAATACATTATAACTGATGTGTAATGCTTAAACTCAGGAAATTAATACTGAAACAATAGCAGTAAATAAATTACTGCTTTATTTTAAATTCTTCGGTTTTCCTCCAATGCCTTTGTGAGATTTTTGCCAGTAGTTCTTCTCAGGTACCGTTCACAACAGACTAACTGGGTTACCATCCTGGTGTTGAGATTCATACTCTGTTGAAGTGGGGAAGGGCTACAATGAAGTTCAGGCTGGCCCTTGTCCAGAACTTCCTCTCATTGCATTTAGCTTCTCAGGGTTTATGGGTCAAATCAATGTCTCCAATGATATCTCTCTCAAAAATGGCACTTAACTACTGATATCTAGGATAGAAGGATGTGATGGACCTTGGATGAATTAATTAATCCTTTTTTACTTAAGTGGTTGTATTTGTAAAAATAGAGATGATGCCTCTTCTAATAGAATGTAGTAGCACAAAACCATCTCTTAAGGTCCTTTATTAATAGACAATAAAGTGATAGATCTAGAACTCAGTATCATTGTTGCCCTATATTAGATGATTAAGTGGGTAGGTAGAGGGAGCCCATTCCAACCAAGTACCCCAGATATGAGACCGTATCTATTGTTATGGTATTAAATCTCATTGCAATTTTAAGGAGTAAATTTTAATGTTAGCATATATTTAAGAATTTATAGAACAAAGACAGGGACTCAAATCTTTCTGATCCAAATGAGTGCTTTTTTCACTGGACCAAGTTGAAAAGTCAGGTAGAGAATCTAATTAGAAAGTGCTTTTTGGATGGAAAAAAACACAACTTTCTGTGGTTTTGTTACCTGGAATGATTTTTAGGTTTTCTATTATTATGCTATTTTGAATTTCCATTTTGACCCACTAACTTAAAAGAAAATTCCAACTATATCATAAAAACCATGCATTCATGATAGAGATACCCACAATTTTTAACTTGTGTCAGTATTGCAAATTTGTTTGTTTTCAATATTTTCTCCTTTACCAACATTGCACTTTTAGCTCCCTTCTGTAAGAGGATAAGAAGACAGAAGACAACGTCAGTGTTCAGAGTTTCCATAGAGGGAGCATACACTTGGAACCTAACTAATTTAGTAGCTTTCCAGTAATTAGTTTCATTTGGTTTGGATTTTGGTTCATGTGACCCACTTTATTGAGAAAAGAGACCATATGAAAGAAGTGTATTCCAGAGGTTCAACCTCTATATCAAAAAGGTAATATCTAGAGTAAATCCCAGTCTATATGCATTCTGGGTTCAATTAACTATACTTTCAATATCTATGTTAACTTGGCGGCACAATGAGAATTCTTATCGCTAATCATGTCCTGGGGGGCACCACAAGATAATCATCAAATGCATTCACTAAACTGTACTTACTAGGGCAGAAAATTGAAAAATATACTTCAGAAAGATTCTTTTTAACAACGGTTGAAATTTTAAAATGGTTTTCTAGTTAATCTAAAAAATGTTTATTATACTTGAGTTTGTGATGAAAGATAACATAAAATGAAAAACATTTGTCTCCATATGATTCATTTTAGCAAACATTTATTCATTAACAGGTATTTCATTAATTGTATGATTGTATGAAAATAAATATGAAATAATCTTTACTGTTTAGAACCAATTTAGTCAACTACAGTCCACAAATCAAGAATATGTTTGTACGGTATGTGAGTTTTTATATTTTGTAATGATTGGGGAAGAGGAATAAAAAGGAGATAAATAGTTTGTGAAAGTTACCTGAAATTTTTATTTCTGCGCCCATAACTAAAGTTTTACATAACCACACCCATTAATTTTATCTATGGGTCATTTCACGTGAAGATGCAGAGTCGTGGAGACCATCTGGCCTGCAAAGTTCTCTATAGAATAAGTTTACCAAATCCTGTTTAAGAAGCTCACAATCTAAAGTGGGACAAAGATACATATGCACCTTTAGTTTTCATAATGCAATTAGCACTGTAATAGAGGTATAATAGTAGTGGGAAAAGTTATTTCTTCTATCTGCAGAAGTCAGAATTTAGTAAGTATTTTCAATGAGATGAAGGCAGTGAAGGTTGATGAAAGATATTCTAAGTACAGACATGGAGAATGGGAGCATACCTTTGTTTGAAACTTCTGTAAACTGTGTAGAAATAAGAGGAAAGTGAGATTTAAGAAGTACATAAAATCAGATATGATTTCTAATTGATTGAAATAGTTGGTGTCTCTTGTAGAGATGTTAAAGCATACATAATTTATCACATCTGCACATCTGATTTTGGAAAGATCTTTCTAGCAGATGGGTGGAAGTAAGAAAGAGAATGGAGGAGAAAATAAAGGCAGAGGAGCTAGATAAGACATACTGGAACGATCCAGTTTAGACAATCAATAAGAGGAGGGTGGGGTGGAATCCTGAAGTACAAAAGCATTTCAACCAATTGTGTTGGTGACTGACTGAATCTGGAAAAAAGAGAGAAAAATCTCAAGATGACTTGGTACCTGACTGAATTTCTGGACCAAGAAAAATGTTATTCAAATAGGAGTGGTTTTGAGAAAATCTCCCTGTCTGTCTCTTTCATTACTCTACTCCAGCATATAAAACAATGTCTGAGTCTTAGAAGATATTCAGTAAGTATTTGCTAATGAATAATACAATAAATGCCATGAAGAGAGGAAACCAAGAAAAAAAAGTAGCTTTGAAATGAGAGAAATAATTGGTATTTTCCCACATCAAACAGCAAACTTATTTTGGATAAATCAGGCTTGAGGTGTCTGCAGACATCAGAGCTGAGTGGCATTTTGGAATGCAGGCCTGATACAGCTGAGAGACTGGTGATCTTGAAGGTCAATAGAAGAGAGTCATTCAATCAATTTGGGGAGTATATATGTAGGACATGAATTTGCTTTCAATATGATGTTAAACCTTCAGCACACAAAAACATTTGATTATTACAACTCTGCACAGAGACTCATGATATCTTACTGGACAATCAGACTCCGACGGCCCAGGGTCAACTGATTGGAGTTGTGGCACCCACAAGGTGATAGTGCATACCTAAAGGCTAGTAGGATTTGGTGTTTTTCTCCTACCATGTCACAATTAGGGATGATTTAGAAAAGGAGTATTATGAAAAGCGACATATATACTGATACTGTTTGACATCCCGTTCTTTAATACAATATTATGTCTTGTGTATATTCCAGAGAAAGATGCTATTTGATGCATTTCCTAAAGTACTTGACCACAGAATAATTTTGTTTGAAGCATGTCAGAGTCCACCACGTAACCCAGTTTAAGAAACAATATATTAATTATCTGCCAGAGCTGTATGTCTCTTTGTAGACCATTGTGTCCATTGCCTTCTTTTAATAACCATTTATTTGCTGATTATGAACAGATTTCTATCTCTAGTTGGATTCTTTTGCTTTTGAATTCCAGATATGTGTCTTATGTACATTACCACTTGAATGTCCTGCAAGAACTGAAAAAAAAACTATGCCAAAAATTGAAAACAACGTCTCCACCTATGCTTCTCCCTAATACACACACACACACACACACACACACACACACACACACACACACACACACACATACCTTTCTCATAATCTCGCAAACATTAATTAATTAGTTAATTTTCACTAACAAATGACCAGTTGTTTAAACAAGAACCTGGGAGAAATCTGAGTTAATTTTCTTCTTCATTATCGATATTCATTCATCAATGTCTGATGTAATTACTTTTGATACATCTCTTAATTCAAGTCCCTCCTCACAAACTTTAGCATCCTGATTCAAATAATGGACTCTAGTAAATATTTAGTCTTGCTGAATAGACAGAGGTTATGTGAATTTACATATAATTGTCAATAAACATTCAAGATACAAGTATTCTATTTTGTGTAAATTCAATAAATAAGTAGGAATATTTCAATGATTTTATACTAAGTCATTTGGAAAACTCTGAATTAAAAACTATGAATTAGTGACTTATTCTCTAAAACAAATCATTGTTGAAAAAATTATTTGAATTGATGAATAAATCACCTAAATTCTGCTGTCATGAATCAGTGATCTTTTCATGGTTTTAAGTGCCAATACAACTCAAACAAATCAGATAAGTGCATGCCTTAGAAAAACTAAACATGCATGTAAACTCCAATGCTTAAATTGCTCAGGCCAAATATTTCATCTTCAAGGAAGAGCCAGTTGACATAGGGACCAAAACATGGTGTCCCTGTATTTATTTTTTCACCAGTTTAAGAAAGAAAGATTGGTAATTACAGACAGAATTTCATGTGCATTTACCTATATCAGATTCTTTCATAAATTTGGTGAAATAGCCCCATAGACTGTCTTAAAGAGTACAGGGAAAACACAGGACTTCCCCCACAAATCTTTTTCTCACCCACCACTTCAACCCAGATATTGTCACACATAGAGGGGAAAAACTACATTTCTAGAATAACAGTGCTTTTCCTTCACTCTGAATCTTCCAGAGTCCATATCTACAAAAACTAAGAAAGCAAAGTATCATTGTGATAGTAGTTAAAAGGTTATAATAAAGCTCAAAATAAGAATGGCTATAAAGACACTGTAAATTTAGTTTCTCCTGTAAGAGTAATGGGAGCTTCCAGATCCAGCATGGCTACTCCAGAGAAATGAGAATCTCGAATTTTTCATCTACTGACTATCAACTTCATTAGGCTGCTTTCATCTCTCCAGCCAATGGCAACTTTAACTCTTACCATCTGTGATGATTAATTATTATGTATCAACCTGACTGGATCACAAGATATCCACATATTTGGTCAAATACGATCCTATGTGTGTTTGTAACGCTCTTTTGAGGTAAGATTAGCATTTGAATCGGTAAATTGAGTACAACAGAATTCTCTCCCTAATGTCAGTGGCCTTCACCCAATCTGTTGAAATCCTGAATTGAACAAAAAGGTCAAGCCTCCCCCAAATAAGAAAGACTTCCTCTCTACCTGATGACCTTCAAAGGAGAATATCTTGTTTTTTTTCTTGCCTTCAGACTCAGAATGAAGCTTACATTCTTTGCTATCCTGGTTCTCAAGCCTTCAGACTCAGGCTGGAGAAATAACATAGGCTCTCCCAGATCTTGCTGTTTGCTGACTGTAGATAATGAGATATCCCAGTCTCCCTCTATAACTCGTGAGAATTAGTTATAATCTCTCTCTCTCTCTCTCTCTCTCTCTCTCTCTCTCTCTCTCTCTCTCTCACACACACACACACACACACACACAGATACATAGAAACATATTCTTTTTGTTCTGTGTCTCTGAAAAATTCAAACCAATACAGATTTCTTGGTACAAAAGCATAGCTCTAAAGGGACAGAATTTTAAGGATGACTTTTCTAAATTGTCTCTGAAGTTTCTAAAATTGACTCTTTGATTAGATTTAAAGATACTGATCACGCTATTCCTAGTACTAATGAGAGCACTAATAGTCTAAGAACTGATCTGGCAATAGAGATACACAAACTATCTCACTGATTACCCCTGATCAACCACTTAGGAGGAGCAATGAGCTGAGTGACTATCTAGATAAAACATTTGTACACTTTTGGAAAACTAACAAATATAATGAGAGTGCATGGTCGCCCCTAATGTCACTGAACAAAGATAAGGATGCAGTCAGGGATTCGAATTTCCAGCTCAAGTACCCTGTAAGTGATCTTAAAGTCTCTATGTGTGCCCTAAAGAAAACTTTTTCTGCAGTAGCCACAGGGCTACTGAAATTACTGAAATTACTGAAATTACTGAGATTACTGAAAATCAAATACAGAATCTTAACCTGTGACTGCCTGAATTACAATGTAAGCTGAACTCCTAGCCTGACAGAACACCTACAACTCAAGTTAGAGTGTTATTGGTAAAAAAAAAAATAAGATTCTAGATATTGGAATAGGAGCATGCAGGCTGAATCTGATGAAATTGGAATACTGAGACACTAGTCTTTGAGACGTCTTTGTTGCCAATGAAAGCAGCTAATCCACTCAAGTGACAGAAGCTTTTTTCATCCCTAGTGGCAGTGGTCTCTCAACCCCTGTCTGAGGGGATTCATTCTGCCTTTCCTGAGGAAAATGTAATGAGCTCCCTCAAAGATAAATGCCATGCTATACAGTCCTAAGTCTCTTAAAAACCTACACCTTCTCCACCTCTCTTTGCTTCTAGATGTATAACTAGATTCCAGCAGACCCTATATGATGAGATACAAAGTATGATCCATGGGAATGCATGCTGTACTCCAAAAGGGCTATTCGAGTTTTCTAATTTATGCAGACAGAAACCTGGGGAGCAGGTAAAATTGACATGAATGACATAAGCAATGGTGAGAAGAACATAGAGGGATACAGGCAGGGTGCTAAGAATTGGGTTGGCTGGCTGAAACATGGACCAAAAGGGAGCCTAAACTGAGCAATTTGAAAATGTCGGCCTTTCCCTGGTTTATGTAGAGAAGGGATTCACAGATTTGGGGAGATCAAAAGTTTTGACAAGATTTGTCATTTAAGACCTACTTATAATAACTGGAGGGGCTAGAGGACATAACTTTACCACAATTATGAGAAATAAATTTGTGAGGGGAGCAATGTGTATGCCAGGCCTCAGTAGGGATTGCAGTCAACATAATTGGGAAAACTTTAAGGCAATGGAAGCAATTAGACCCCAGACTAGTAGGGGCCAAAGGACAGCATTCAGTCACCAGAGACAAGGTGAGTATGGCTACCATGATGGAGAGTAAAGTTAAAGCAACAATCAGAACTCTGACTCATGCAGATTCATGGCATGGCTGCTTAATTATGGTGTCCTTAGAAGTGAAATAGACAGGAAGTTTACTAACTTCTTAGTTGATCTGTATAAGCTAGAAAAATTTCCAGAATGAAAGTCTAATATGAATCATAAAAACAAGAGAATCATGACATCTCAGTTCCCATACTTGAGACAGTTTACACACCCAGAAAACCTTAAAGAAGGACCTCAGTACACTGCCCAAATATTACACTGTAGAGTGTTCTCCTACCTTTCCTCAAAGGTACCTACAGCTTTTACTACAGTAACTGTGCCTTTGGAGAATTATTAGATGCCGACTCTGAAGTAATAGTAATAGAAGAGACCCAAAATGTACTGCAAATCACCATCAGAGAAGGGTATTACGGCAGTAAAGCATCAATAGAGTTATAGCTTAGGCTTATCTCATAGTGGATCCAATGCCTCTCTGAACCTAAACTGTAGTTATTTTCCCAGTTCCAGAAGGAATCATTGGTATAGACACACTTAACAGCTAGCAGAATCTCCACATTGGGTTCCTAACCTATAGAATGAGGACAATAATAATGAGAAAGGCCAAGTGGAAGCAAATAGAACTGACTCTCTCCAGAAAAAGAGTAAATCAAAAGCAGTAACACATTCTTGGAGAAACTGTGGAAATTGGTAACACCATCAAGGTCTTGAAAGAGAATGGTGGTGATTACTTCCCCATCTAGACACAGCTCAACTATTTGGCTTATGCAGAGGACAGAAGGATTTTGGAGAATGACAGTGAATTATTATACCACTGACCAGGTGGAGACTCTATTTGCAGCTACTGTACCAGATGTGGTTTCATTGCTTGAAAACGTTGATGTATTCCCTTGGACCTGGTATGCAGCTCTTGCCCTGGCAAATGCTTTTTTCTCAATACCTGCTATTAAAGTCCACCAGAAGCTGTTGCCAAAGCCAACAATGCATCTTCACTGTCATACCTCAGGGCTATATCAACTCTCTAGCTCTGTTTCATAATTTGGCTTACAAAAATCTTGATCAACTTTCCCTTCTACAAGGTATCACATTGGCCCATGGAATTGATGCTACCATGCTGATTGGACTCAATGAGTGAGAAATAGCAACCATTCTAGATTTATTGGTGACAGATTTGCATATCAGAGAGTGGAAAACAAATTTCAGGAACCCTCTCCAATGAAGTTTCTAAAGGTCCAGTGTGTGGGGCATGTCAAGGTATCACTTCTCACAAGGTGAAGGATAAATGGTTGCATCTGGTCCTTCCTATAATAAATAAAGGAGGCACAATGCCTAGCGGGCCTCTTTGAATTTTGGAAGAAATCTTGATTTGAGTATGTTACTCCAGCCTATTTACGAAGTGAGCCCAAAAGCTATTTCAAGGACCCAGAATAAAGAAATCTTGTATGGATCCCAGAATAAGAGAAAGTTGAACAGTTGGTCTGCCACTTGGGCCATATGATCCAACAGATTCAAGGGCTTTTGAGGTGTCTGTGACAAACGAGGCTCCCATAAGCTAATTAAAACACAGGCCCTAGCATTCTGGAGCCACACTCTGCCATCCTCTATAGGCAAATAGTGTTGTTTTGAGAAACAACTTACGGCCTGTCATCAGGACCCAGCGTAGTCGGAGTACTTGACTGGGATCACCAAGTTACCATGAGACCTGAACTTCCTGTTATGAGCTGGGCTTTATCTGACCCATCAAAAAACTAATAAATCTGTCGTGCATAGTATCACTCAATCAACACATGGAAGTGGTTTATATGTGATTGGCCTGAGCGATTCCTAAAGTCACAAATAAGTTACATTAGAAATGCCTGTAGTTCATGCTCCTACTACATTGGCTTATCTCTCCTTATGTGCCTGTGACCTCATGGGATATCCTTGTGATCATCTGACAGAGAAAGAGAAATTGCCACAAATTACCATGGACTATGTGATTTAAGCAATACACATATATGTCTTACAATTCTGGATGATGAAAGTCTGAGATTTGGGATGCCAGTATGATTAGGTTCTTACTGAATGCCCTGTTCCTGGTTTACAGAGCCATCCTCTTGCTGTGTCCTCACAGGGCAAGATAAATAAAATGTGAGTTAGTTTACTGACCTCCTCTTAAAACAGCGCTAGGTCTCATTCAAGAGGTCTCCATTCTCATGACCAAATTACCCTCCAAAGACCCCACCTGTAACTATCATCACATCATACTAAAGTGTCATCATTTGAATTAGGAAATATAACCCACCGACATTCAGCCTGTTGCACTATTGTACATAGTAGCTTTTGAATTTAAATTTGATTGTTCATTGCTGTTATATAGAAATAAAATCAATGTGTATATGTCAGTCTTACATGCTTCCATTTTTCTGGTAGCTTATTTGTAGAATCTATGAGATCTACACAATCATGTCACCGGTGAATAAAAATAGTTTTGTTTTTTTTTTCCTTTCCACTTAGTCTGCCTTTATTATTTTTTTCTTTATCTTATTGATAGTAGAGAACTTCCACTGCAATGGTGAATAGAAGTTACAAGAGCAAACACATGTCTTTTTCTAGACCTATAGATGAAAGCATTCAATCTTTCACTATTAAATATATCAGCTGAAGGGTTTTTATAGATGTCCTTCAGTGGTTGAAGTTCTTTTTAATTTTTAATTTGTTGGGAATTGGTTATGAATGAGTATTGGATTTTGTCAAATGCTTTTTCTTCATATATTGTAATAATTGGAGGTTTTTTCTCTTTTAGATTGTTAATATGGCTAATTGAATTATACTGATTTATTTTTTTAATCTCGAGCAAATCCTGAATTTCAGGGATATAGCTCACCTGGCTACAAAATGTTTTTATGTATCATTAGATTTGATTTGCTGAAACTTTCTTTAACATTTTTGCATCTATGCTCCCGAGAGATAATGTCTGGAGTTTTCTCTTCATGTAATGTCTGATTTTGGTATCAGAATAAGTTGAATTCATAAAATTGGGTGGGCAATACTTACCCTTTTTCTATTTTCTGAAAGAATTTGTGGAGATTTGGTTAATAATTTCTCAAAATGTTGATGGAATGCACAAGTGACGGTATCTGGGCTTGGAATAGTCTTTATAAGTAAGATTTTTAACAACAAATTCAGTTTTTCAAATTGCTATAAAACTATTCATCTTAACTATTTCTTTTTAAGTGACCTTTGGTAACTGCGTCTTTTGAGAAATTTGCTTATTTAATCTAAATTATCAAATTTATTGACATAAAGTTACTTATTATTTTCCTACTAGCATCTGTAAAGACTCTACAGATGATATCTTTCTTATCCTGATATTGGCCATTTATGCCATATTTCCTTTTTTCTTGATTAGTCTGGCTGGCAATATATCAATTTCATTGATCTCAAAATATCAGCTTTAAGTCTTTTTTTTTCTATTTTCTTTTTTGTTTTCTAGATCATTAATTTCCATTTTGACCTTTACTATTTTTTTTCTTTTATATATAATTTGCCCTTATCTTTCTAGAAAATTGAGCTCATTGCCTTGAGATCTTTCTTTTCTAATATAGGAATTAAGTACAAAAATTTTCCCCTAGATAATGCTTTACTTTCATTCTATGCATTTTGATATGCTGCATTTGCATTTTAATTCATCTCAAAATGCTTTCTAATTTCTCATTTGATTTCTCCTTTGACTTGTATTTATAAGTGTATTATTGAGTTTCCAAATATTTGGGAGTTTTTCAGAGATCTTTTTGTTATTGATTCCGGTAGGTAACGTGAAATTTAACTTATCTGATGTTTTTGTTTTCCTATAAATATTCTTGATCCTTTTTCTGGACCACAGCTTGCGCCTTTCCAATTTTCCTTTAAGATTTGTTGAAAGGTGGGCTTGAAGCAATGCTTAGTTTAAGGCTAATTATCCGCTGATATAAAGGGAAGACTTTCTATACACTCTACTGAATCTTCCATTAGTCATAAAGTTTTTCTGGGAACAGGCACATCCTCACCTCTGAAAAAGCTTCGTATACTCTTACTATTAATCCCATAAGTTGTTTCATTGCCGGCCTCAAGATGTTTTCCTGATCAATGTTCATTCAGTGGTATATCAAGGGTAATCCTTTGCAGATCTCCAGAATTCTCCATTCTCTCTGGCTGTTCTTTTGTGCTGAATGCTTTAGCTACCTTGGTGTTCCTGAGCCTCAGCTATGTGCCTTCAGTTCAGGAAGTCACCTAGGCTCCACCTGGATAACCCATTCTTCTTCAACAACCTGGAAGCACTCACACTAAAGTGGGATATCAGGGGGGTCCCATCATTTGGCTCTGTCTCTCAAGAAGTACTAAACTTTATTGCTCCTTACTCAGGGTCTTGAATATTGTTTCATATATCTTGCCCAGTTTTCAGTTGCATAATGCAAGAGAGTAAATTTGTTCCAGTCTAGATAATACCCCATTCAGACTAAAAAAAGAAATTCTTATTAAAGTTTCTTGAATAGACTACTATAGGGATGTAAAGAATAAAAGGAAAGCAACAAGGAAATTTTATAAAACTTGCCAAAAGAAATTAACCTGGGCTATTTTGTACAGTTGGATTAGTAAGATTTTCAAAAAAAATGTAAGGTGGAATCATGGGAGCATGTGGTTGATTCTGAAAATGTTGAGTAGATCAAAGCAGCTATGTGGAAGTGTGGATCAGGATGGAAGATGATTATCCTGCAAAAAAAAGAATGAGACTAGAATGTAAAAAACTTATAGACCTATAATTAAAGCATATGGAATTTTAGCATGTAGTGATACATGAGTTAGTGATGCATTTAAGTGGTTAACATAATGACTGATACCCAGAAAATACTAAAGAAATGGTAGCTATGCCATGCCTTAAAATCTCTGACAAAAAACATTTTATTATTTTAATGCTATTGTATTTTCAGTGATCTAGATCTTAAATTCTATTATACTAGGGACTGTGTTTTTCTTGCTGAACAATGTATATTCAGCAACTAGTGAGAATCTAGCTTATTAGTATTCAATTGGCATTTAATGATATTTCATACATTAATAAGCAGCATAAATGAAAAAAATTATGTAATAAAATAGTATAATTTTGTTCTTTTGAAAGTATTGAGAAAACATTTATGTAGTTTAGAATCAAGAAGAAAAAATATATATATATATACACACATGCATATGTGGATAAAATGAGGGAATAAATCAATGTTTAAAGAAAAAGTTGTGGAATATTTTTCCAAAATTGGTAAAAGACACAAACCTTTAACTTTAACTTTAAAGTAAATAAATGCCATGCATGATAAAGAAATTCATACCTTGACTCATCAGAATAAAACTGCAAAACACCAAGAATAATGAATAAAATAAAATGAAAAAAGAATAAATATTAAAATTTTAAAAACAGTGATGTATTACCTACAAAAGAACAAAAACTTTATTAATTGGTGATTTATTAATAGAATCATAGAAATCAGAAACCAAAAGAATTATAGTTAAACTAGAATTTCCAGTGAAGAAGTCAAGACACTCTCAGACACAGGAAGGAAAAAAAATGCTTTACTTGCTGTATTTATACAAAGTCCAGACAAATGCATACTTAAATTTCAGTTGTTACAGAAAGCAATATCATATAATTTAAAGTTATGTCTTCATCGCAGATTTCATGATAAGATGGAGGAAATAGTTTTTCAGAAATTTCAAAGCCACTATGAGTCATAAAAACATTAGAAATTCTTAATATAAATCAACCTTGGCCCAATGTCTGTTAAAATGTGGCCATCCACTTGAAAATTTGAGCAAACTCCAAGTTCTAGCTTAAGCATTCTCTTACAGGTAAATCAAACAAGAATTTGTTTTCACTCCAACATTTTGGTGCTTTTAAAGGAGCATTTTTCAAAGCAATATAGATGATTAAGATTAAAGGCCATAAACATTTTTTCACTAAAAACTCCATTTACTCAAAACATGCAGTATGATGAAAACAGCATCATTGTGGTTAGGCCCAGAACTTTTTCTTAGTACAGTTTCCTAAAACCTAGGTGTAATGAGAAAGAAGTCATTATTAGATTTGGTTTTCTTTGGCCATTTTACCAAAAGTTGTGTTTTCTCTATCCCTTTCATAAATTACACGGGAGAGAGTGGGGCAGAGGAGGTAGAGTAGAAATTCCACCAACATTTGTCTGATTTCATGCCTACGCCTGCATGAGAGTGGATAACATTTTTTTGTATTATATTTGCACACAGTTATAAAGTCTGTTGTTAATTGTTTTTATGGTTTTTCATGTCCAATTTATATTTTAAGCAGAAGGACAGGAAAATTCAATTCACTTGAAAATAATCAACAATTCGTTTGTCTTTGGTTCTTCTCAAAATTTTACATAGCAAAAGCTACCGTTATTTTTGTTTCCAAGAATGTGCTCTAATAGTGTACATAGTTTATGCCTAGTACCTAGATCCTGAAAAACATAAGACTGCCATAAACCACGCAGATTAGTTTTAGGCACTTGTATTTGACTAAAAGCAACTCTCTTGGTTAGGGTTAGTGCTTCAAAAAATGTACTCCCTGAAAATCCTCTCAACAATAAGCTCTTAGCATTATATTTATAGGTTAAGAAATGCAAATTGATTGCATTATTTAAAATAAATGGGTCTAGAAACATATAGAGCTGTTTTATTTGCAATTTATGGACAATGTTTTATTAAAACCTGAAGGACACATTCTGTGATGATAAATGTTGGTAAAGATGTGGACAAATTAGAACCCTTTTTCATTGATGTGAATATAGAATGGTACAGCCACAATAGAAAAGTTTAGTGGTTTCTCGAAAGACTAAAGACAAATGAATCATTTGATTAGCAATTCTGCTCTGGTTGTCGACTCAAAAGAATTGAAATCAAGGATTCAATCGGATACTTGTACAATAATTTTCATAGCACCTTTATTCATGATCTAGAGTCAAAATGTGGAAACATCCTAAATGTCCGTCAATAGATGAATTAATAAGCACAGTGTGTTCTCTACAGACAATGAAATATTATTCAAAGAGGAATAACATGCTGCTACATGTGACTCGGATGAATCTTGAACACATTGTGCTAAGTGAAATAAGAACGACGTAAAAGGATACATTGAATGGTGATGGATGGAACATAGATTTTGCAGTGATTAGATGTAGTGCATGTAGAAATCCAATAATAATACTGTGTACCTGAAATTCATACATAACATTATGAACTAATGTTACCTCAATGAAACTTCATTTAAAATGAAACTTCATTTTAAAAACTGATTAAAATGGTAAAATTAATGTATATTTTACCACAAAAAATTAAATAGCTTTTAAAAATTTAAACAACTGCAATGCTACTTAGTTAAAATGCAGCCAGATGCCACACACATGCCTAAAATCTTCATCTCTTGCAGAGAAAGGACGCAGGAAGAAAGCTAAGGAATCTCAGTGCTAGAGACAAGTTAGCCTATGACTGCAAAGTCAAAACATCTCAGAAGATCAAAATCACTACAAAGTCGTTTAGAAAAAAATTTATTTGGTTTTATTAATTGACATACAGTATGATAAGCTTAGGTTAAACAACATAATGATTTGACTTACATATATTGTGAAAATGGTTTTCACCCTAAGTTTAACTAGCATCTATGATCTCATAAAACTACAACAGAAAAATAAAACAAAAACATGCTTTTTTATTAGGATGAAAATTCTTAGGATCCACTCTCTTAAGTTTCATACGTATCATACATTTATGTTAACTAGAACCATAAAGTTGTATATCAAAAAGATTTTTTTTTGATTGGATATTTTACTTTCAAGGCAATATTTTATCTTTACTCTATGGTTCAACAATTTAGAAATGTATGCTCTTACTCTGAGACAACAAATTATTCACCTTTCTCACTCCCCATGATTCAGTTAGGGAACCTATAATTCATTGATTAGACTCCTTTATTTTCATCACATCAAGTGAAACAAACCACTTAAATTGATAAACAAATATATCTTGTAGAAAACGATCAGGTCAGAGAGATATACTTACTAGCTTTGAATATAATCTTTGATGAATCAAACCCCTTAGATCCCCTTAGAGAAAATATTTATAATATATTTTAAATAAAATTATATTATACAATATGTACTATATTAAAATATAAGGTAAATATAAATAGTTCCTAATCTGTAAAATGGGAATAAGTATACAGATACCACAGATTCAACCAAAGAATGAGATGTGATAAAGTGAAAGCACCTCCTCTGACATCTTAGAAGGATCCAAATCTTTTCTGATATGTGAATGAATGAACATTAATGAAGCAACTGGAAGAAAATAAGGAAAGAGGAATATTAGAGCTTCCTTCAAGCGACCATCTTCAACATATGATTTCATCTGATCTGTGGAAGCTTTTATGTAAAATGGGTGTGGAGATTTACAAGATTGGGCCTGAAATTAGGTGATGTACTCAGACATACTATATGTTGTACTAATTCTAAAATAATCAAAGCAAAAATAAACAAAATGACACCCATAAAACACACAGACATGATGATACAGGAGAAACCACATATAATTGGATAATCACCACCACGACTGTGAATAACATGCAATTGTGAATCACAAAACCTTTGTTTGCTATGGTTTCTTTCTTTTTTTTTCCTTTCATGGATAAAAAGTTTGTTTTTCTTCAAAATCAAAACACAGGTTTGTGGGTTTGATTGATTTTATTTTCACTATTTGTGTAAAGAGGTCAAAGTGACTATCAGCCGCAGTATGAAAGGGTAATAGTTTCCGGCTCTGGAAGTTTGATTGTTGAACTAAAGAAAAAAGAGACCACCTTGTATCTCTAAAGACAAAATAAAAGAAAACATTACATGTTTCCAGCTGGTATGTCATAAGGAATTTTGATCACTTTAGCATTAGCATTAGAGAAAATGCTGTGTTTGTTTTCCCGACACTTTAAAAGTTATTCTATTCTATTCTATTCTATTCCATAAGAAAGGAACATACTTCCCCTGACAAAAATATTTTAATAGAAAGGTAAACAATCCATTGGATTGTTTTGCAGTAAGTTGATGAAACTCTGCTGATTCTCTAAAGTATATGAAGATTATGTTGTATAATGGGAATGACAACATTAGTATCAAAGTGATAATATTTTGCTCAGATCCATGGCAATGCAGCTGCCATATGTATGGGAAAGACTTCTAGAATTTTCATTCATACTTACTTTATCAAGTAAAAGTCCGGAGGAGTGACTTCAGGTCTTTATGGTGTCAGAGATAATGAATTTATTTTTGACACGCTTCTTACTCTCTAAATAATTAATTTACATCTGACCATGAAATTATATTTTTTTGTTAGTTTGCAGATATCTTTCCAGTTTTCCCAGAGTCATTTGTTAAATAGATTTCCTTTATTCCATTGCTGACACCTTTGTCATAGATGTGTGTGTGTGCGCGCGCGCGTGTGTGTGTGCGCGTGTGTGTGGCTTTGTTTCTGGACTCTCAATATGATTCCACTGATTAGTGTGTCTGTTTTTGTTCCAGTACCAAACTATTTTGATGTTGATGGCTCTGTAGATTCCCCCCCTTTTCTTTTTTTCTCTTAAGATAGCTTTGGCTGTTTGAGACCTTTTGTGTCTCCATACAAACTTCAGTATTGTTTGTTCCATTTCTTAAACCACGTCCCTGGGATCTTGATGGGAATTGCACTAAACCTAGATGTTACTTTGGGTAGAATGGTCATTTTTACTTTGTTAATTCTTCCAATATATGAGCGCGGAATGTTTTTCCATCTCTTTTTGTCTTCTATTTCTTTTGTTAAGGTACTATAGTTTTCCTTATAGAGGTCTTTCACCTCCTCTGTTAAGTTTATTCCTGGGTATTTGACCTTTCTTGGCACTATTTTGAATGTAATTTCTTTCTCCTCTACTTCGTTGTTTGCATGTAGGAATGCTTCTGATTTTTATGTGCTGAATTTATATTCTGCCACTTTGCTATATTCATTTCTAGTTTCAAGCAGTTTTTTTTTTTCATGAAATCGTCAGGGTTTTCTAGTATTATAGCATATCATTTGTAAATAATGATAGTTTATTCTCTATATTCCAATTTGGAATCCTTTAATGTGATTTTCTTGCCTTATTGTTCTGGCCAAGACTTCCAGAACTATGTTGAATAGTAGTGGTGACAGCAGACAACCTTATCTTACTCCTGGTCTTAGAGGAAAGGCTCTCAATTTTTCGTCTTTGATTATGATGTCGGCTGTGGGTTTGTCGTATATTACTTTATATTATGTCGATGGATGTGCCTTCTATTCCTATTTTAGCAAGTACTTTTATATGAATCAGGATTGAATCAAGTCAAATGCTTTTTCTGCATCTATTGAGGAGACCAATGACTTTTTTCATTTTCAGTTTGCTGATGTGGTATATTACAAAAATCAACACTGGTTGATTTGTATATGTTTGAACCATCCTTGCACCCCTGGAATAAAACTCACTCTATCATGATGTGTAATTTTTATGTGCTGTTAATTATTTTCTAGGATTTTTACATCTTTATTCATCAGTGATACCAGACTGGAGGTTTCTTTTTTGGTGCCGTCTTTGTCTAATTTTGGAATCCAGGTAATATTGTCCTCATAGAATATATTTGGGAGTTTTCCCTCCTCTTCAACTTTGTGGGAGAGTTTAAGGAGGATAGGGATTAGCTGTTTTTCTAATGTTTGATAGAACTCACTAATGAAGCCATCCAGACCTGGGTTTTTGTTTTTAGGGAGATATTTTTTAATTACTGCTTCAATTTCTGTATTTCTGATTGGTCAGTTTAAGTTGTCTGTGTCCTCCTGGTTCAGACTGGAGAGGTCATAGGATTCCAGAAATTTCTTCATGGTTGATGGATTTGTTAGCATATGTGTGTAGAATAGTCTCTCGTGATCCTTTGTGTTTCTGTCATGTCAGTTGTGATCTCACCTCTTTCACTTCTGATTTTTGTTATTAGGGTGTCCTCTTTTTCTTAGCGAGTCTAGCAAGGGCTATATCATTTTTACTTACTTTTTCAAAACAACTTTTGGATGTATGATCATTTGAATGGTCTTTCTGGTTTCAATTTTATTTATTTCTGCTCTAATTTTTATTATTTCCTTCTGCTGAGTTTTGGTTTTAATTTTTCTTCCCTTTCTAGTTTCCTCAGGTGTTGTGTATTTAACTTGGGCTCTCTGGGTTTTTGATGTGCGCTTTCATGGCTATAAACTTTCCTCTCAAAACTGCTTTTATTGCATCCCATATGTTATGGTAGCTGGTCTATTTTTGTTTTGGAAGAAGATAGAAGAGATAGTCAGGGTTTCATATATATAAATATTATATGTATGTGTTTGTTAGATATATGTAACTTTTATAGTAATGATAATTATTAGTTAATAATACTAATAAGTAATTATTTTTCATTAAATGAAGATAAGATGTGAAAAGAAAAAATATTGGTGTTAGGGAATTTTAAAGTATTGTTAAGATAATAAAGAAACACAGAATCAGTTACTTTTAGAGTTTAGAAAGGGAAACAGGTTTACATCATCAGAGAGTGATGGTCTAATAGTGATACTTGCTATAACTCTTTCTCATTCACTAAATTTCCCAGTGAAAATAGTTTTACTATACACTGGCCTCAAGCTAAGTCAGAGGAGAAACTTATCATGAAATGGGTAATAGTGATAATATTTTGCACATACACAACAGCTATATTTTCTATTGAAATCTAAATTGTTCCATTTATTTGGGCTTGAAGTAGTGGTAGCACTTAATAATAATAATGAGGGAAGTCATGACTTTTTAACATGCACGAGGTTTTTCAAGGCATTTTTAGTCAAGAAATGGAAATTTTAGCATAGTATTTGGGCTCTTGAAAACTTGAAGAATAGACAACATCAGATACATAATTGATAAAAACAACAGAAAATGTACTCTTCTTTTGAAATAAAGAATGCTCTAGTGGAAAGTTTCTTAATGCTTTAAATTACACAGTTCTTAAATTGGGAATTAGGTTTGGGTTCCTGTCCCCACTAGCCAAGAAGACAGAATCTATCCATCAAGAATTTATCTAGTTAGGATACTGGTTACCGTCTGGGAAATGTCTGGAGGGCTTTTCGATAATGGCCACTTTGGGAGGAGGAAGAGGTCCTCTGTCACCTAGTGGGTGGAGAACAAGGATGTTACTAGGTATCTTCCAATATGCAAGACAGAACCCCACAAGAAAGAGTATACACCCTCAAATGTCAAAAGTGCTGAGGTTGAGAAATTTTTAATGAGAGTGATATAGGAGAGTAGTAGAAACCTTCTGTAAGGGACCTGCTAACAACTATGTGAACTTTGGTGGCCTTTACAGTCTCCGTCGAAATTATCTGACTTTATTCCTATAGCACCAAAGCAGTCACAGACAAAGTTTTATTTATAACGACAAGGTGCAGGATCCATTTGGCCCTCGGCCTTAGTTTGCTGGCTCTTGATATAGCTCTTTATCCCCTTAAGATTCCTCTAATCTTATTTCTGGAATTGAGAAGAATTCCAATTAGCCTGATGCCTCTTTGATAACAGAAATCTACTTTTAGGAATAGTATTCAATATAAGACAAATCTCTGTTCTGGTAGGAAAATTAAATCTGCATAATTGTACTCACAAATATTTTAAAACTTGCTCTACTTTGAAAGAAAATAATTTCACTGTTAATATTTCACAAAACATTTAAATATTAAACAATCTCATCATTCACCACTCTCCCCACACCCCAAAACAGGCATGTGAATAAACAAAGTAGATACATATACTGGTTCTCTAAACCAGAGATCCTTATTCTATAGGCCATGATAGATTCAGGGATTTATAAACTTGCTAGAATTATAAGTAAAGGATTATGGATATGGATTTATGTACATTCTGAATCTCCTAAAAATTTAAGGTGATTACTCAAGGTAATTTAGAAGGTATGTTTTCAGAAATGGATTACTTCTCTGAGATAGTAAGATCATAGAAAAGCACTACAGAATAGCAGATTTTGTTCTGTTTCTTTAACAGACCAAACCGGTTGTTAGAGATTGCCACACAGTTTCGGATCAAGGGCATGAAACTGGGACTCCAGTGGGTATGTTTGTGTTATACTTAATTTGGTTAGACTGCAAAGGCATATTTCTAAATCTAGTCTTAGTACCTCCCGAGTTCCTATTCTTTTTCATTGTCTTCTATAAACCCTCTATGAAGATTTTCAGGAATAGATATGCATTGTGACATCATGTCAATTTTTTGCAGGGGCATAAAATGGAACCAATAAGAGAAATGGTTCTGTTACAAAGTCCTTCACATCTTATATCAGACACGGCATTGATTTCTTGGTGCTTCTCTTTCCTTATCTTTAGAAATCAATGGTTTCTACATTACGTTTTCCATATACTCAGAATTTATCAGTGCTATAGTCAACAAAAACTTACTGAACCTCCATTGTGAATACAAGGTTTTATTACGTGGCAGAGTGAGTCAGAAATAAGAGTTTCGTCTACTGAATCATTAAACTCACTTCCTGTATTAAGTGTGTTCTTTCGGGAGGTTCTGCTGTCATTTGGTCCCACCATAATTTGCTCATGAAATCAGCCCTAAATCATAGTCTAACTCAATAAAGCTCATATGCAACTTCTCAGAATGAGAAAGAAAAGAATGATAAATAGGAGGGGGAAAATGGGATATATTGTGGACACTTTGATGAAAAAAGAAGAGTGACTTGGAAACAATTTTTTTAGATATTTGCAAACATCAAAGTGAAAAAAAGATCAAAGAAATAGCTAAAGTCGGAATGAAATTCTACTACAAAGCATAAACATAGGTAGTATAAGTCATCAACATGGGAAAAACACTTTTTTTCTAGGAAAAAGAGTAAGATCAGGCAAGAAGAGTAACTGATCTCTAGTTTAAGACTTAAAACTGTCAAGACGAAATGCATTCTTTCACTATTAGATAGCTCTTTATTAAGGTGTACTATTGAAGGTAAAACTTCAAATTGCTTCAATGGCGAGTCCCTCAATTCACACCATACTAAATCAGAATGTGAGTGAATATTCTAATTTTCTTCTTTTTGCTTTCATTGCATAAGAGTTAAATTGCTGAATCATCATGATGATCATGGAGGAGGCCGGCATTTTTAAACGATGGAACGTAGCTGCCTCTTCCTGCTGAACAACAGAAAAGTAGAACCGCTTCAAGCAATGAGAACTTAGTGTCTATTTTTCGTGGTCGTTGCCATGTAGTCACAAACAAAAATTGATGATGAAAGAATTAAGTCAATCTATCTCGTGCAATATCATTAGTCACTTCCTAGGTTCTGGAGCACCCTAAAGCAAAGAGAGAATAAAATTTCCAAATATTACTTTGCTCGTCAGTTTTATAGATATCAAGTTTGTACAGGCACATAAATCAGAATCTATTCAAAGTAAGGAGCAGATGTTTGAATTATTCCAACAAAGTAAAATCATCTTATCGCTTCCATGCTACAAATCCACAGCCTTTTCATAAGTATGAAAGCTTTAAAAGGATTTGGGATCTGTCATTTAGGTCATTTGTATTCCCTTTGAGATGTTAACACCAAAGTGGTGGGACCTGAGGATATCATGCAATTTCGTAGCCATGAGCTTTTGTAGCAAGCAGCCCCACTGCACACTGAGGCAGAAGTAGGCAGAAACCAACCTACTGAATTTTAAAAACATTTATAGCATTCTTCCTAGAATTTATTCTAAGTTATCCTTCCAACAAAGATTAAGAACAAGGGGAAGAGAAAAAACGTTAGTAATGTGAAAGCATTTATAAAGGTCATAGAAGAGGACTTCATTTGAGATTATTTTTCAGCAGATTTTTTTTTTTAACTTTCGCACTCTGACTCCTTACAAAAGATGGCTTACAGACTTTCACACAATTCAGGTACATTAAGACATATGATTATAAGATTAAGCTGAGTCTTTCTAAAATACATAAAATGAATCAAAGTGGTACTCTGGCTAAAGAGTCATTTCCCAAGACTTATTTGCTTATCTATTGTGTGTACACCCAATAATGAGAAATTTTGGAAATTTTGGAAATGTCTGCTATTTAGTAAGTAATAATAATAATAAACTTGGGCTTTCCTACCATGCAGTCTGCATATACACACACACACACACACACACACACACACACACATGCACACACACATACATAGACACAAACACACACTCACACCTATATGAATATCACAAGAGCAAAAGTAACAATGAAGTATCACCCTAGTATAGAATACGAGATGATTCTATATTGCACTGAGTCACTACAAAATAAATCTTTATAAGAGCTCTTCAGCATCAAAAAAAAAAAACAAACAAAACAACAAGGTATGCCCTGGTGAAGTAGTGGTTAACTCTGCTGTCTCTGTTCAAGCACAGTCCACAGAAACCCCAAAGGCCTGGGATTGGGGAAAGCAACCAAAATGAGCTACTAAATAAAGATAAAAAAAATGTTTCTTCCTCTTCTCTCTTTCTGCCTGCCACATCTGCTCGCCTTCACTTCTGCCTGTACTTTGCCTTTGAAAGAGAACAACAAAAAAATGCAATAACGTGAACTGTTTTAACTTCTGTGTTCTAATAAAATGTTAGAATATGAATCCAGTTGAACCTCAATGGAAAATTGATATATAGTAATGCAGAATCAAGCATTGTTGAAGGATATTTTGAAAATTAACTTGCATAATTATCATAATTATCACAGGATATTGCAAAAAAATGAGTAAATGTTGATCAGTAGAACAGGTTTTCTATTACTTGATACATTATTGTTTCAGAAAAACTACTGAAATTATGAGGTGGGAAAAAAATCACATTAGTCTCTCTACAAAACCAAGAAAAGAAAGACTTTGAAATGTATATTAAGGACACAAGCAAACTGCAAAATGTCAAAACCCTTACCAATTGGAATAATTTCCTTGATAAACACATCCTTCCCACTAACTGTGCAACTTGAGTTGGAATTTCCTTTTTAAATCTTTGTGCCCCTGGTGCCAGCTCAATATCAGACACACACCAGCTCTTCAGAAAATATTTCAGAAAATAAGCTATAAATGAATGAGTGGTTTAGAGGTCAATTTAAATAATACCCCTCATGCATAAAAACAATGCAGTAGCAATAGAATATGCACTTTGACATTCTTTTTAAACCTCAGGAAAAAATAGATGATTTGGTCAATTCTAGCTATACTCTTCTATCAAGATTGTGCTTATTAAATGGACTCAGTAGGACCAGGATGCAATTTGCAACTCAGACCAGATCAGTGTCCTTCAAACTGTATCCCCTGGAACTTTTGATGGGTGGGCTTTGTTATGACATATCTAGAGCTGGTCTTACTCAAGGTACTGTCTTTTCTGGATCCCAGGGGTGGTGGTGTCACATGTGCTCTCTGGCAGTGCTGCAACTCTGCCATCTCTCTGCACACCTTCCCTCAGCCTGCTTAACCCTAGTCTCTTCTGCTCTTAATCCTGCAGTAGCTGCTCTCTAATGAGCTTTAGGGGGTCTCAGTATGGATATGATGAATAGTCCAGCCCTCAACCATAGACTCAAGGCTGACACCAACATGAATTCTTAGGACCCAACCCCCAAGTACAGCTTTCTGATACCCTGACCTACCCATTCCGGCAATTTCAGCTATTCCAAGCTCTGATGTCTGTCTTCTCAGCTCCACCAAGCCTCATGCTCAGCTTAGAATCCAGAACTCTGCAACACAGTGAGGAAATTAGCCCTCAGCAAAATAAGTGATTGTGGGGTACATCTTGTAAGTTTTCTTCTCTAAAAGGTGACTGCCTAAAAGCACTTGTCTCATATTTCATCCAATTTTATAGCATGTATAGTGGAAATGCTAGTTCAGCAACTGGCACTTCCATCATGGCTAGAAACAGCACTGAATTGAATGGGATGGAATATTATAGAATTAATTAGTATGAATGGAATGAAATGGAATAGAATAAGACGTGCTCTGGTGGAGTAAAGGTTTGGCCAGTAAGTAGCCTTTGGCCAGCTTAGTCCACATACATCCCAAGGACCGAGGTTCAAGTTTCTGGGCTGGCAGGGGAATGGGAGGGTCAGGGGAAAACCAAGATGAACAACTAAAATAAAATAAAGTGGTTCTTTCCTCCTCTCCCCTCCTGCCTCCTCTGCTTGCCTTATTCCTACCTGCGCCTTAAAACAAATTTTCTTGTTAAAAGATAATAAAAAAATGGCAACATGTCTCTGGTAAAGGCAAATACAGTTTTGTGAAACTTATTTCAGTTAAATATATCTATATATGTGCTAGGTATCAAGCAAAATATGTTTCTTATTGTGGTCCATAATGAAAAAGTTTGAAAGTCATTAAAGTCAGATCAAAACTCCATGATTTCTTTATATTGAATTGAATTCATCTCAGACTTGGGATCAATTCAAACAGCTGTTTTAAGATTAATTTTTTAAAGGAAAGGCACAGGCAGGAATGCAGGCAAGGAGACAAGCAGGCAGGAAGCAAGAAGAGGAGGAAGCACTTTATTTATTTTTCATTTTTAGTTGTTCACACTGGCTGTTTCCCCTTGACCCAGGACTCGAACCCAGGGTTATGTGTCTTGCTCTTTCAGAGTCAATTGACCCAACCATTGCTCCACCAGGGCACATATAAAATTAATATTTTTAGAATCAAATATTTATCCATGCCCTCACAAAAAATAACACAAAGTACTTAGAAAATGTGACTTACTCTAAAAAGTAAGGGTTTTTATGTGGGCGAATAAACCCATCACCCTCCTCCTTTAATAACTGTCAGTGATCCTCTACCCCTACACATGAATCACCTAGAGATACAGGTTCTGATTCAGTTAAGTCTAGGCTACAGCTTGGGGTCCTGCTGCAGCTTGGGGTCCTGCATTTCTAACAAACTTTTGCGTGATGCTGATGTTCCCAGTTCAGGGAGCATAGAGGAGCAAAAATCTGGAGGAAAGGCCAGCAAACATTTTGCATAGAGAGCTTTTCTGAATAGCAAATACGTTAGGCTTTTAAGCCACATGCAGTTTTTGTCTCTTCTTTCTTCTAAACCAATCTTTTGAAAATGCAAAATGGCTTTACAAAGCAGGCCATTGACCAACAGAGCACAGCTGGCCCTTATCTACAGCAGTCCTGGCTGATAAAAATATAAAACAAACTTCCATTGTAATTCTAGGCCTTTAAGTAGTCACATTTTTTTAAAAAGGAAAAACAGGTAAAATTAACTGCAATGGAATTTTATTGAATGTAATGTATTCAAAATGTGATTTTTTGACATGTAATCAACGTACAGTTACTAATCAGGTATTTCACATATTTTTCACAATAAGTCTTTCAAAATCAATGTGTATTTAATATTTTATATTTGTAGCATATTTTACATTTTCACTCAACACATTTTCAGAGCTAAATATCCACATGTGGCTAGTGGCCATGGTATCAGACAAGACAGATCTAGAAGAAGAAGCTCCAAGTTGTTTCCTTGGTATAGGATGTCCTTTATGACCACTCCCTGATTAACTTTCTGTGTCCTACCTCTGAACTTAGACAAGGCATTCTTGTCACACTGCCTTGCTCTCATTCCTTGGCTATGCTGTTCCAGCTGTTTAGAATGCTGTCATCTCCTCTCTCCCCTAACTGAAAATTTTATCATCCTTTGATGCACTTACAATAGAATTAAATGCAGTAAGTAGACTCTAGAAGTCTATGAAAAAAACTATAATGTTACATAAATCAATGTTGGTATCATCATTTCATAATCCTAATTTTAAAAAAAAGTACTGAAAATTTGGTAAGTTAATTATTGCTTATTTTAATATTAATATTATGGTACTACTATTAAGTCAATATTAGCGCTCTCTATAGAGGGCTGTTTCTTCCTAAAAGTATCTTCTTTTCAAAAGTATTTGAAATATATTTAGTCATTCCCATGGCATCTCTAAATAATTAACAATCATGAAAGTTAAGACTTTCTTGCGGAGTTAAATGACCTTGTAATGGGCTAGATTATATAGTAGAGATCTCTTTTTTTTTTTTTTTTTTTTCAGAAGGTCTTTAAAAATAGGTAATTCTCAACTACCTCGGAGAGTAAACAGGTAGTTTCTTAAAAGTTAAAGATTAGTCAACGTAACTACTAAGGCAAGAAAAGCGTTACTCTCCACACCTTCGTATACTCCCCAAACGGGCTCACCATATTTTTTTGAGACAAAAACAGGGCATTGGGATGGCAAAAATGAGATGGGGTTATGCACTGGCGACTAAGGGGAGGGGAAGAGGTGGAGCAATCCGAGCAGGAACAAAGCAGCCAGGCTACCAACACACAGTAACGATGTGTGTGTGTCAACAGAATTCATACAAACAGCCAGGGTCAATGCAAGGAATTCTGGCACCTTAGGCAAAAACCAAATTTGGCACCCCTGTACCCCCCACCTTAATGTTCTGCCTAAAATGCAAGCTGCTTTACCCGTATCAGTGCCACAAATGCCCAGTAATCCCTGCAGTGCCAGAGAGAACAGTGCCCAAAGTATTTACCTGCAGCTGAACCATGCTGCAGGGTTCTCCTCAATTTGAAGAAATGGGTATTGGGGGCGGGGTGGGGGTGGGGGGTTCGTGTGGAGGGAATCCTCTTCTACTTCATCTGTTTCCTCACTGGCCAGGTACAGCAGTAAAGATCTCAAAGTGCCATCATCAGTGCCGTTAAGGGTCATCTTTAACATAGAATAAAAGGGACAGCTACTTTTGAATGCCCTCAATGTACTGGGCCCAAGGCAACTCAACTGTCTCTTTTGCCTCATGTCAAAGATGGCCTTGGTTTTTTAAAAACAAGACAAAACTGACATTTATATTAAAATGATGGTGTGACAGGGGAGGGGGCATGCACAGACAGGTCAGGCATAGGCAATTTTTCAATTTTCCCCACACCCATTCCCTACCCCAGGGATTCTAATACACCATCAGGTTGAGAAATACTAGGTCTATCAGCTTCGGGTTCTTCATTTGCAAAATAAGACTAACTCCTTGCTCACAGTTTCTCGTAAGGATGAAATGAGGCAATGTCCATAACGCACTTGGGGCATTTTAGAAATCTGGTAAGAATGTTTTGCTATTTTCATGCTCTTTTGATTAATCCCTTACTTTCTAATAATTACTTGGCTACTAGAACTGTTTTCTTATTAAATTGTATTTTTTTTCCAGTAGGTTTGTTTATTCATTACTTCTAGGTGAAACAGACCAATAACTTTGGGCAGTAAGTAAACTTCAACCCACTTGAGGGTTGCTATACCTTACACCAACCTTCTAATATCAGTTCCTGAGTTTCCCTAAGCAGAGAGAGTCTATTAAGAAGACTTTCTTATCTCCTGCAAACTGGATAAGCCCCTGACAACTCCCAGAAAGATTTTCCCTTTCCCTGGAGAATGCTATAACTTTTAGTGACTACTCCATTGGAATCTTTTGGAATGTCTTTGAAATGCAGTATCCTAGGCACTGCTTTCAGCCTATTGAACCAATCTCTGCAAGTGTGATCTTTGAAACTGTCTTTTTATAATAGCTTTTCAGGTGATTCTCTGGTATGTTGATATTTGAGAAATGTTGGCATGATAGAGCTGTAACTGCAGAGGGTCATCAGGTAACTCCTCCCTGATCTCTTTACCTATTACAATTCTCTCAGACACCAGGGAGGAAGGTAATGCCATTAAAGCTTTTGTTTTGGGGCTGTGTGTTTTGGTTTTTGTGGTTGTTTTTGTTTTGTTTTGTTTTGTTTTTTGCTTTTTTTTTGTTGTTGTTTACATTTAATTAGCTCTTTACTTTCTAAAAAGCTTTCTTGACTTTGAAAATGTCTTCTACTTCTTATAGTGCCATAGGTTTGGAAGGGCTCTTAAGTATCACCTAGTCCAATTTCTTATTTTATGAGAACAAAAGAATGCAACTTTCCCCAAATCACCAAACTGGTGGCACCATATACCTTAAAGTAAACAGCTGCCTACTCTTTTCTTAAATTTTTTTAGGCAAAGATAATTAGATTGGTGGCTCCAAGAAGATATAGTCTTACACTGGCCAGAATATGTGCCTACATAGCTTTGCCTCCTCTTCCTCCTCTGTCCATTTATAATATAGTTTCTTCTCATCTCTAAAGTTTGAAAATATATCCACTTCACAAATAAAGGGAATTGTAGTCATCAAGAACAGCTTTATATGTACACCAGATTTAAATATATGACTGAGCAAAAAAAAAAACAAAACAAAACAAACCAGATTTCTATACAGGTTGTAACAGATTTGAAAATGATTTACTTTGAAAGATCGAAAACTTAGGCCCCAAAACACCTTGTATGCAGGTAAATGATTGTCAGAGTCAAGTGACAGCTAAGTCACCATCCTACACAAGTGACATAAGTCCCAGCTGACTCCCAGATGGTGAGGATAGTCAACATTATCTGTTCACAAATTCAAAAGAACCACTTCAACGAGTAATGGAAACTGAGAACACTGGTATCGTTAGAATAATTCACTTTACAGTCAGAGCTTTGGAATTTGTAAATGTATATCTAGAGATACAAGGAGTATTATACTTGTTTACTTAACTTGGCTTCCTACCATTATTGCTTTCTTTTTATTATGAAGTGTTTTTACATTTTTGAAGCTTGATTCATTAAGTAATTGCCATCCTCCTATCTGGATCATTGGTCATATTTATTGCAAAAGAAAAATACAAATCATTATTCAAGAGCAAATTCCACATATTTTCCACATCCTAAACTTTTCAACAACTCTTACTTTGTGCAGAGCTGATTCGTTACAAGGAACAGTACATTCCCCAGAAGTAATCAGACTGAAACAGGGGAGAAACAGGCTTGGTCTTCAACAGAGAGAATCACAGAGTTTTTGCCATCTTCTGTCCTTAAGTATACTTTATTTCTAAGCACCATTAGGCGGTCTTAAAAATTATATTTGGATTGGTTAAAATCACCCTGACTCCTAATGCATGGGGAGAATTCTCTTTTTCTGTTTCTTTCTCAATCTCTCTCTCCTTTCTCTCTCCCTTCCTCCCACCCCCACTTTCTCTCTCTCTGCCTTCTCCTTCTTCACCTCCTCCTCTTCCTGTGTCTCCCATCCTGTCTTCTCCCCCTCTCTCACCTTCTCTTTCCTCCTCCCTCACCCTCCCTTCCAGTTCCCTCCCTTCTCTTCCCTCTCTTTTCCTCTCCTTATTCACAGAATAAGCACAGAAAAAGAATATTCACGTCACTGTTGAAGAAAACATAAATAAAACTTAATAGGATGAATGGATCACATCATTAATTTAAACTGCCCCATACTTGAAAAGAATATACAGTTTGCAAAGAAATGAGGTGCCTGGAGTTTATGCATAGAAAATGTTTATGTTTGTAAATAATGTATGCAACATAATACTTGTTTCTTTCTCTTTTGCTATTTTATCTTATTCTTTTTTTCACTAGCCATTGTCAGTCTAGAATATCTTTATTAGTTGTGTTTCCTGAATGCTAAGCTACTTTTAAAACCTCACAACAAATAAAGAATTCAAGATTATTGCAAGTCAAAGACTATATAATGTCCTTAATGAAGGGGAGAAAAGGGTACATTCACATTCTAAAACAACTTTTCCTTAGAAAAACCAGTGGGTTCATGAGGAAGAAAGAGAAGGAGAAGTCAGCTCATGTCAAGGGTTCATTGCAACACCTCGTATTCAGTACTTTTCAAACAAATCACATTTTTCCGCACAACCACCTTATAAAGTCAAAAACTATTACCCTCACTTAACAAATAAAGAACAAAGTTTCAGAGAAATTAAATGACTTCCCTGAGATTCTAAAAAAAATCACTGGAAAGGATGAATGCAAATACAAAGAGATCTAATTGACATGACGGGATATGTGTTCCTTCCATACTATTCAAAGATGAATATTTCTTTCCTTGCAAAGATATCATAGGTTGTTTGCATAGTCTATTGGTATTTTTATTTGCTTGCTTGTTGATTATTTGATTACATGTGCTGAAAGCCTGCATTATCTGATCTGCCATCGAGAGAGAATTAGACCTTAGAATTCTGGTGTCCTTAAACCAGTTATCTGCAGCAAAAAGTTAATATATGACGATCAGTTATCTATTGAGCCAAGATGCTCCCATCTGTGAGACAGAAAAGAAGTCAATCCCAACTAAGACACATGGGAAGCCTATAAGATATTTGGACATAGAGTGACGAAAACGAAGTAGATCACATCCATGAGAAAATGTACAAAATAGTGGTGCCTGGATTCTGAGGGTAGCACGAGTCCCTTTGCATTCCTTAGGAACCCACTCACCACCAGACATTTCATCACACATTGTGTGTTTCCTGACCTTTGCTGCTATTCACTAAGCCAATGGCACTGGCAGCTGAGATATCACCAGGCTAACTAACATGCAGGAGCCTGGTCACCAGCCATGGCTATGAGGGACATAAAGCATCAGTCTCTGGGTGAGAGAGAGGAAATCCTTAGACTTCATTTTTACTTTAACCACATGCTAAATTAGGTCATAACAAAATAATGGAGCAGTACGTCCTTCTATAACATTGTGGTTTCCCAGAATCCTTCCAAGAACCCAGTAAAAGTAAAATGAGAAGGATCTAAGCTCTGGAATGAGACTGACCCAATTTCACATTTCATGCAGACAATTCTCTAACTAAATGAGCCTCTCTGAGTCTCCACGTCCTCACTTGTAAAACAGGAGTAATAATATCAACTGGACCACATTTTTTGTAGATTAAAGATAAAAATATGTGAAATACCAGGAAGATACTCAGGTAAGAGCCTCGTCATTATTGATTGATTATTTTAGTCTTAAATAGTACTCAGACCTAGAGTTTGAAAGGATCTTGGAGGTCTAGTCCAATAGCTTTTCCAATTTGGAAATATCTTCTCTATCATGCTTGATAGATACAATTTGAATACTTTCTGCTTTGATAGATCACCTGGACACATTATTTGATCTATAAAGCAAAAAAAATGAATTTATTAATGTTCACCTATTGGAGAATTAGCAAACCATTGAGTGAGGTTATTCCAATGGATTCATATGGCAAAAAGTAAAGGCCAGATGAGTGTTGAGCAAAAACAAATAAAGGAGTGATCACCTAGGGCATCAAGTACATTAAAATTCATGAATGAAAAATATTTTCTACTCACAAAGTAGCATATAATTAACATACAATACTCCAATTAAATTCATTTGTATTTAACTATCCTGCCAAATTTTGGTTGTTTGTGGTAATAAACTTGCAGATTTTCTTTTTATATTTACTGAATAAATCCGTAACTAATGTGAGAAGGTTTTATGAAACATTGAAAGATTGTCTTCATGATTAATTTTTAAGAAATTAGTTTGTACCATTTCTATCCCCCTTCTCTACCCAACATACTCATTCAAAAATTAGGAAATTTACCTTTCAGCACAGTCAGGTCCACAGTTAAACAACAATCTCAACAAACATTCTGTCCTGCACAGCTCAATCAGGCCCCTGTGTTCAAATGAAAACACCATACCAAAAGGCTGAGTCAAGGGCACAGACAGTTACACACATCCCACAGTTAAAACAGTTGTTAATTTCCAGAACTTAATAGATGAGATCTTTAAAACCCAACTTGATCATGGGAAAAATGTATCTGAGATTATACTAATGCCTCTAAATGATAGCAGAACATCATACACTAGAAATAGGTGAAAAACATGAGTCATTAGTAAATAAACTGTGCATCTGTTACATCTTATTCAGGAAATGGATTTCCGTATTTGAGAAAAAGACTGAAGCAGCCATCTCTAGAGAAAAAAACATCATCACCCTGTTCAAATCACTTTTGAACAATCTTAATTTGTGTTCTTTACACTTTACTCCACAAACATGAACATAGCTAGTAATAAGGGAATTATAGGAGAATAACTAAAATAAGTGTCCAGAAAATTGATTAGATGGATTATTTTGAATACATCATTTGATTGCTCCTTAAATAGGGAATAACTTGTAAACCTGAAAATATGAATTTTTTGTGAATATTTACCCCTTGATTACTTTCCATTCCCTTACTATGAAAACTGCCAGTGGTGGCAATTGTGTATTTTCTGGACACAGACAACTAAACTAACACATTTCACATAGGTACAGTAACTATTCTACACCAATACTGATTCACACTTAAGTTTGTTTAATTTAAAAGAAAAAGAAGCAGAAAACAAAGTTGGTCAAACATTCCAAAGAATAAATAAGCTTTTTCTCAGAAACTCAGCTTTTCTCATTTGTTGGTCATGGGGTTTGATTTTTGAGGTAGAATTTACACATAATAAAACATACAAAGCATTAGTGTGCAGCTCAAGTAATTTTTACCTTTATATACACCCCAGTAACAACTGGTCAGATCCAGATACGGAAAATTTTCGTCACCTCAGGAAGATCAGCATGCCCCGATTGCTGTCAAAGAAGTTTTCCTAGTTCTATGACGATTTTTGATATTGACTTTTCTCCACACTCTTCCTTTGAGAAATGAGTAAATATACATACACTGAAGAGGCCTTCATTTTACTATTATAATACAAATTCAGAGTGCTAATAACTAGAAATAAAATTTTAAAAAATGATCATTGCCCCGGCGATCAAGTTTTCCTTGTCTTTTTTAAATTTTAACGAAGCATCTGTGTAATATAGAGTGCACACCTTTTCAAGGCACTCAGCATCAAAAATCACAATGTAAATCACACTGCAGTATCACCTCACACCTGTTAGAATGACTGTATCAAAAAGATAAGAGATAGCAAATGTTGATGAGAGGATGTGAAGAAAGTACAGCACAGTGTTGCTGGGAATGTAAATTGGCACAGCCACTATGTAAAATAGCATGGAGGTCCCTCAAATAATTATAACCAGAACTACTATATGATCCACTAACCCCACACCTGAGAGAATGGCGATTTGAGAGGTGTTTCTTAATTTTTAAATATATGGAAACTATAGTTTTGTTTTACATTTTACTATTTATTTGGTAGATTATCTTTTAGTCAGACAAAATGCTTCATTTTAAAGGCTTTTTGTGTACGCACATGAACAAATATACAATATACAATAAACTTTACAAAATATTTCTTGATATACAATAAACTTTACAAAAAACTTTACAATAAACTTTACAAAATATTTCTTGAACACATAGAGTCAATTTTATTTATTATATATTCAAATATGTAAAGAAAAACATAGAGATCATCTATCCATTGTCTACATATGTAAGCATATATAGGTATATATATGCACAAAACATACATGTATATACATATATATGTAAAAGAAATAAGTATCTCAAACATATATGTGCACTTGAGTTCATTGCAGAATTATTGCAATAGCCAGGACATGGAAGCAGCCTGAGTACCCACTGATGGCTGAATGGGTAAAGAAATCGTGGTACATACATGCAATTATTATTCCAGAGTAAAAATAAGAAAGAATCCTTTATAACAACATGCTGACTCTACAGGGCATCATACAAGGTGAAATAAGCCCAACAGAGAAAGACAAATACTCTATTGGTATCACCTATATGTAGCATCTTTAAATAAAGTTGAACACGGAAACAGCAGTAGAGTGGCTGACACTGGGGACTGAAGAGAAATGGGGAACTGTTGGTTAAAAGATACAGACTTCCAATTACAAGATGATTAACTTCTGAGACTCTAAAGTTCATTATGGAGACTCTAGTTAATAACACTGTGTTGCATATTTGAAATTTGCTGGGAGTAAATCTTGTGTTCCCACAATGACAAGGTAACTAACAATGTAAAGTGATGGATGTGTTTTTTAATTTATTGCAATAACTATTTCTCAATGTGTATATATAATATGTGTGTATTTATATAACAAATGATCATGGTATGTACTTTAAATATATAGAGTTTTATTTGTCTTTTGTACATCAGTACAGATGGGAGTGGGGATGTGGAGGGGGACATCTCTCAGCAATGCAACAGATTGTTCACGCTAGTCTCCTACTGCAGATACTAACTAAGGACCAGAACTACTGGAATCTGCTCCACGAATCGCTGTCTCTCCTCCAGAAGAGTAACTGGCTTCCTTTTTTTTTTTGTTAATGTGCAGGGTTTGTCATTTGCAAATACTTGGTTAAGCATCAGTAAGACCTGAACTATTCTCTTATCTAGAATTTGCATCAGCCTCCCCATATTACTCCTTTGCATATTTCTTCATTTGCTCTTTCTCAAATCAGTCTTCATTCTTTCAGTTGCTCCAAGAACCCATTTTCTGACGAGGTGAATATCTCCTCAGAGTTCGCACAACAAAATCTTATAAAATAGTAGTAGCAGAAAAAGGAAGAGTAAATTAAATTGCTTGTCAATTCCACTCTCTCAACTTTAAACTCATAATTATTTTTTTGTAACAAAACATGTTTGCCTGAAATTAGTTTCATGATTCTGTTGTTTTCAGTGTTAGACTAAAAATTCTCTCTAGTGTATTTTCATTTTATTTATTTCTTTAGTTTGGTTCACAGTTCTTTATCTCCCACTTTGGGGTGAATACTCAATTTATTTCCCTTCATTTCTGTCATATAATATAGGATTATAAATGTGCTATGAGCAGGAATTCGGCAGTCTCCAGTTTTTCCCCAGATGTTTTTATTCATTATTTTTAACTCAGACTACCTTAACTTGAGTGAGTAGTAATTTCAGAGTTATTTCTTAATTTTTAAATATTTGGAAGAGGTTCGTTCTGATTTTAAATTTTACTGTTTATTTCTGGTGGATTACCTTGTAGTCAGACAATATGATTCATTTTTAAAGGCTTTTTGTGTTTGCATATGAACAAATACAGGATCAACTTCGGGAAATATTTCCCAAATACTGGAGAATTCTAGTTTATTTCATTTACTATATAATTATCAACTCATCCTCATGAGTTTTATCATTTAGATACTGATGCCCTTATTTAAGAGTAGAGGACAGAAAGGAGGTCCTGGTGAGACTGAGAGATTCTTGTTTGTTAATTTCTCCTTCTATTTGTAAACTTTCTTTTTATATATCTTTCTCCATTGTTATTCATCAAAATAAATTCCATAGATTATTAATGATTTTCTTGTACAAAATATTGTTATCTCTGTTTCCTTTTTTGTTATGTTTGTTGAAAAACCTTTGACCATTGTTTTTTGTTGTTTTTTTTTTAAAGGAAAAGTACAGGCAGGGATGAAGTCAAGCAAAGGCAGGCAAGCAGGAAGAGAAAGGAAGAAGGAGCATTTTATTTACTTTCATTTAGTTGTTCGTCCTGGTTTTTCCTGCTCAACCCTGGATGAGAACCCAGGACCTTAGCATGTATGTGGACTGCACCTAACCCCCACTCCACAAGGGTGTGCCAACCATTATTATTTAGCTCTTTAATTAATTGAGTATTTTGAACACCTAACGGAATCTTTAAACCATTTAGATTTAGTAATGATAAATGTGGCTGATCTTTTATATTTTGTTTCTAATATGTGCTTTTTCTAATTCCTTGTTGCATCTTGAACTTTAATTCTATACTATATAAACTTTTCTTTATTTTTACCTTTCTATCTTATTTTTAAGTATATATCCAATGCTTTAATTCTTATAATGATTACATTTCAATTTAAAATATATAAACATGTTTTTCTAGTTGTCAGAGTAAAGAATGATTTTGAGTTTGGGTCTGTCTATACAAGATGAGAAATTCATCCCTGAATTCTTAGAATAATTAGCATAATTTGAAGTTTCAGAGTCAAGTCATTGTTTTAAAAGTATTACTTTGTTTTCATTTTATGACTTTCTTTCCAACTTTATTTTTGATGTTTCTGTAAAAGGAAGGCTTTCTCGCCATTCCTGATAATTCTTTCTTTACCTGTATAAACTTCCCTGGTCTCTCTCCATTCTACTCCTATCTCCCTGGTGAAGACTGACTTAAGTTAGATTATTACAAAAGAATGGGCACACTCAGCTCTGCTCTACCCTTTTCCTTCCTGAGACTTACCTTACCCCAGGGAGTAAGAGTTCCTCTCTGCAATCCAAGTCATAAGTTTTACTTTATATGGACAGTCCAGAAACAGAATGCTCTGAGCGGACAGATAAGTCTGTCCAATTTTGAGGCTCATAACTGGTTCATTTGGTTCTCACCTATGTTATTGTAATGGATTGAGTTTGTACCCAGAAAAGATATTTTGAAGTCCTAACCCTCAGTTCCTGTGAATATGAGCTTATATGGAAATATATTTTGCTGGTGTCATCAAATTGAGGTCCTTTGGGTGGTCCTGAATCAATCGGTGTTCTTATAAGAGGAGAAAAGACAGGCAGAAGATGGCCATGTAATGATAGAGGTAGAGACTAAGGAATACATCTACAAGCCATGGAACAACAAAGATTTTCACCAGAAGCTTCTAGAAGAAGCAAGAAAGGATTCTCCCTTACAGGTTTCAGAGCAAGCATAGCAATGCCACGAGCTTAATTTCAGACTCCAGCCAAAGCAATGCCATTATTTTAAGTTGACCAATTTGTGATACTTTGTTATGGCAACCTTAGGAAATGAATGCAGTGATATTCTCCAATTTAGACTTTCTTAATAAAAAGAAAGACTATTTGGCATCCCTGCTGCTCTCTGCTGTTTCACCGCTAAGTTGATTCAAAATTTAGGCAATATCCCTAAAAATATCAATCCAGTTACCAAATTCAGCAGACTCTTCCTGGATGGAGAGATTGATCCTACTGTTAGGAAAAAAAAAAAAAAAATGATGCTGCAGAAAGAAAAACTACAGGTGGAAATGAAAGAATGCATGTTGAGGCAGAAATATTTTTTCTCGCTAGTTTTCAGGGAAGACACTTCAGAAGCATCAGCTACAATTCAAAAGTTGGCCGAGGCGGATTGTCAGGCTAGAACTAACACAGAGACGTGGAGATCTCCATGTTGCAAAGATTGTCTCAAGTTTCTCTCTCAGAGAGGGGAGCCAGTATGTCAGGTGGTCTTTGTCAAAGGTCTGGTAAATACAGGGACCTAAGTCCTAGTCCTGGGAAGTTCTCTCTCATTTGATTTTAAGTTTTAGATGATAATCCAGGCAATTAACCAATTAACATACATTGACAACCTCCCAAAGTAAAAATAAAACTAAGATTATTTTCCTTTCATTCTGATAGTCTAAGCAGCTGCTCTAGTCTTTGGGAATGTTAAGAAGAGGGATGCTAGGAATATACTTTTGTCTGGAATAATTGATTTTGTGTCTGAGAGTTGCTGATTTTTATCCATTTAGCTGAGGTGAGAAAGGTGATGATCTCATGAATTGTTAGCTATTTAGACTCTTAAAAGTAAACCATATGTCAGAGATTTGACCTTGAACTGAATTAATTCCTAAAGAAGTCCCATGGAGTGCCTGTGGAAAGAGACTCTGCTGTGGCTGTGGATGAAGCTGTACTCTAGGGAACAAAAGAATTCTTCTGATTAGGATTGAGCAGATTATGAAATTAATAAGTGCTTTTAATTTCTTTGGGTTTTAGTTCACAGGGTAAGAAAGATGCATTTAATTTCCTTGTTTTTTTTTTTTTATTTTGTTTTGATATGGACTTTAACTAGTAATGGGTATCATCTTTTAACTTTTCATTTCTCTATTCAAAAGTATATAATCTTCCTACTGTCAGCTTCATATTTTGGGGGTGGCTTTAGGCCTCTACAGTGCCCTCTGTATTCCCCAAATTAACATAATTTGGAGTAGTTCGTATTTAGTATTTGCGTTATTTTATGTTATAAAATTAAAACCATGGAAACATCATTCACAGCTGAGTCTTTTAACATACTATTATGTTCTCTTTTCCCCTGGAATTAGTACTTGCTTTTTTTTAAAAATTTCTTTATTTTTTATTTTTAGTTTTTCTTAGCTAACCTCCTTTAATATGTCAAGCACAGGCCAGTATGCTTACCAAGTGGTTTTCCAGAAAGTCAGTCACCTTGCAAACTTCTTCTTAAAGATTTCTGTGTTCCTTCTAGACAGACAGGTTGCTCTTCAGCAATTCTGCACAATTGTCATTCTGAAACCTCCCATCACTCTCCAGTCTCTCTCCTGTGCTGCCTCTCCTATTACCTGAGTCCCACAGTTTTGTCTTTTCCATTTACCATCTTGCATTAGTGGAATACATCCAGCAGTCATTTATGGAGAATACATGTATAAAATAGAAATTGTCTTGCAACCTTCAACCTTGATTAATAGTTTGGCTGCAAAAATAATTCTAGTATGGAAGTTGTTTTCTTTCATAATTTTCTAGACAATGCTCCTTTATTTTCAGCCTGCCAGTGTTGTTATTCAGAAATCTGAAGGATTTTAACTTCTTATCCTTTATGTGATAGCTTTTCTCCCTTGAAACTTGCAGATCTTTCTCTTTTTTTTTCCCCAGTGTCCTGAAACACTTCACTCCCATGTGCTGGAATATATAATATATTCATTCCCTGATAAAAATTCATGATTGGAAAACTTGTAGGAACTTTTCTTGAGGATTTTATCTTGATTTTGTGTGCGTGTGCTTCATTTCTGCAACTAATACTCTTCGGAAATTGTATCTTCTGGAATGGCTTTATATTTTTCTTACCTTTGCTTTGTTATTTTCCAAATTGATCTTTTTGTCCTAATTTCTAGCCTATTGAGTTTATTTTTTAAAACTTATATCGAGATTTTAATTTCTGCTAACATATTAACACCCATTTTAGTCTCTGAATATTCCATTTCTCTATCATGTTATTATTATTTCATGATGCATTACCTCCCTTATTTTTTAAGGTTATAAATGCTGCATATCTTTTAAATCTTCTTCGTGAATAATCTTCATTGCCTGCAAGCTGCTTTTTTTTTTTTTTTCTATTTGTCAGCTTGGTCTCTTTTGTATGTCAGAGAATTCCTTCAATGTGTGTTATTCTGTGATTGCTTATGATTAAGAGAGACAAAAGCCTTTTTTAAAATTCTGTATAAATAGATAGGATTTACTGACTGAGCTTGCTGTGAGACAGTTATTTTTTTTTTTAAAGAATAAGAAAGAAAGCTGACTAAAAGATATGGAATACTCTTAAGGATATATAGTTAAGCTAAAAAAAAAAAGTAAAGACACAGGGAGAAAGTATATGCAGAATACTAATTACATAAAAAGTGAGGAAACTGATGGAACAGAGACATTCCTCTTTAAACGTTTTTGCACATTTTGAATTTTGATTATGTGGCTATCTTATTTAAGAAATACTTTAAATATACTAAGAGTTTCTAGGTGTGGTGACATTTTCAATGATTTTTGTGTAAATACTATAAAAGTTTTCAATTTCTATACCCATATTTATTTTTAGCTAAAAAAGCCTTTTCTTCCATTTTTTCTTCTATTATTGGTTTCTGTTCTAATTATTCTAATCCCCCATAAAGTGTCAGCACTTTGTCCCTATTCTTTCTTCTCCAAGTCTGTTGTTTCTTAACTTACACACTACATTTTCATTCTTATCCATTTGTGTGAGTATGTGTGTTTCAGCCAGTTCTTTGTTGGAGTCTTTGCGTCCAACACAGAGATGTATATGGGAAGAAAAATAGCTGAGCTTATCAGTGAAAACAAGACAGCTATACCCTGCCCACAAAGAATGAGACAGTGCTATGAACTTTGGAGGACGTGGAGCCAGTTGGCACATGGAAGAACAGCCAGTAGACTGATGTTGACCTGATTGGGCAGGATTTGTGTTCTCCAGTAACATGGACAGCAGCCAGAACATCGTGAAGACAGAACAGCAGTTCCTCCTGGTCACTTTCTCTTTTACCCCCTGACCAACCTAGGGTAACTCTTGAGGTTCTTAGAGAGCTGAGAAGAGTATAAGACAGAACTTAAGAAGAAGATATAAGCCTTTCTGCCAACATAAACATGTAGGGACTCTGTAACCATATTTGTATCCCCAAAAGATAAGTGAATAATATAATCTTGAAGTATTTGGAAAGTCATCCCTAATATTTCATCTAAATCCCTCCTGCTTCAGATAAGGATAGTGAATGACTTTCTTTTATTTGAGGAAATGAGCATAGAACACATTCCTATAAATACAACCCTTATGTTTGAGTTAGAGTCAAAACCAGTGGTACGTGGATTACTTGGCTTGACTGGTATATTTTACAAAATGAAGAAGTACGTTTAAATGGCTCTAGTTATGGGTCACACACTCCAGCCCAAACACATACCCTGCTGCCATATTATTACACCGAGACTGATTCGCACAACTGTCTTGTCTTCTGGCTTTGTAGACTTGTGAGTGTGCCAACTGCATTAGAGTGTTCAAAGTCATTTCACATTCATTATTCCCATTGCTTTTTCACAACAGCCCATAGAGGGTGATCTTAGCTACCATCATTCTTCCTTTTTCAGATCAGGAAATAGAGGTCTAGGGGGCTAATTGATTTACTGAAAGTTACCATGCAATTAGTAAATGTTAGATCTAAAGTCAAGATTTTTTTGACCATAAAACACTACTTTTCTAAACAGATACAGGATAAATGTATTCCAACCGCTTTGTTCTCAGTTACTCTTTTGTATATAACTGTTAGAATAGTAAAAGGCATAATAAATGATCAAGCGATTGTGAGAGAAAGAGCATTATTATGATTGTTGGCTTAATGTTTTCAATGAAGTGAAATCACATGCTGTGAATAATTGGTGGTGATGTCTTAGGAAAACACATTATGAGAATCATAAAAATGATGTATTGATACCTTAATTACTCAGGCATGTAATCTTTGTGAAGAGATTCCCAATTCTAGCCAGTTACCTTTGCTTATCTTTGATTGCCAAGTAGAGTTGCCTGCATTTACAGTAAATTGCATAGAGACGATCAGGGCAAAGACCAAGGAGGACACTAAAAAGTCTTTTTTGAATTTGGGGCCTGAGTTACTTTCAAAAGGCCAACCCAACTACCTCCAAAAAAAAACCCCAAACCAAGACACCCTCAGCTTGTTGAGCTCAAAATCATAGGAAATGGCTCTTCTTTGTCATCATCAAATAAAGACAAAAATGCTCCCATTCTTCAGATGACTTAACTCTTTGAAACAGAGGATTATTCAAAAATCTTCAAGAGTTCTTGTATAAAATGTGAATGCTTTTCAATACTTAGAACTTTTGTGAAATTGTGAGCAATTTAGGTTGAAAAATTGTGATCCCAATGCAATGTCCTAGCCAGACCAGGTGAGAGGAAGTCTTTGAAGCGAGCACCAGGAGGAGGAGGAGGAGGCCCAGTCATTACTCCCAGGCATTATTTAGGAAAACTGGTGTTAGTCATAAGGAAAGCCAACTGACACTTAGTGGGTTTTAAGTTGATTTGCAATTCTCTACAAACTTCAGTCCCTTATTGCTTGCTGCCCAGTGAACCTTTTTCCCCTACTCACACCCAAGTACTCTACTGCAAAAGAAAAACTATCTGATTAAATTCCAGACACCCTGAGCAGCATCTTTATTTCTTGATAATAATAACAACTCTCAGTGAAAATAAAGATCTGATAGAATTTTTTGATAATAGCATACTAATTTTTTCCTGGTTTAATTGAGTGATACAGTCAGATTGCTTGATTTTTAAATTAAAGAACTGTCACCTAAATGATCTACATGAGAAAAGGATGATCTAAAAAAGGAAATCTATTCAATGAAAAATATGAATTTATGAAAATGCTTGAAATGTCCATATTAAGGTGGGCTTTATGGTTATAATATAATTTTGATCAAAGAGATATTATAAAAAGAGGCTTATTATACCACAGAAATTAAGAGGATTTAAACATTTGAGAAAATCTGAAACATTCCTAAAAAAGCACCAGTATGAAAATCTTTTAGTGGTATATATGTAATTTACTACTAATATAATTAGATTTAAATTATCTCCATTTATGTTATTTGACTGGGTGAAACTACATATAGAAAGAGATAAAGAGGGGAAAAAGGAGAGAGTATGGACAAAAATTGATCTAATTTGTCAGTATAATGAAACAAAAAGCTTTTTGGAGAAAGTAGCAATGAATCTATTATATCAATATTGAAAATAAACTTAAATAGATCCTTTTTCCTGAATCAAAATTTTAGTCATGAAGCGAAATAAACACTAGTACTAAAAAACAAGCATACCTATAATCAAAATTGTACATAAAGGTTGAATTTGAAGATAAATCAAACTTATTTTTCCATACACACTTATAACTTTGCCACTCTTCCAAAAAATTTATAAAAATGCAACCAGTTAAACAATATGGCAATTGATAAATATCTTAATAGAGTTTAAAATTTAGCCCAAGTTAGAAATTCTTTCACACTTTGAAATGTGGAAATTTTTCCTTTATAAACTTGAATTTGTGCTTCACAAGTGAATGGAGCTATAATCAGCAACAAAAATCAGCAGAAAATATTCAACTTTCAGTCAACAAACATGCAAACCTAAACAAGGAGAGAATCTTCACTCAGGTCAAGAGAGAATTGGCCAGTCCTGGGAAATTTTATGTCCTATCTCAGTATTGTCAATGCAGAGTTTGCTGTAGTTCCATGTAAGTGTTTTTAGTTCTTTATGAGTCCTCTACCTGCCTATTGCAATGATTTTAGGGTGGGGAGCACATAGAGCAGTTTTATAGCAATAAAAGAGTGTCTTGATGAAATCTGTTCTCTCTTAACTTGTTTTTACTGCTCTCAACACGGACTCAAATTTACAAGCATTTACTTAGACCTGTCTTAAACTTGTTCAGGAAAAGATTAACTACAAATACAGACATTGCAATATATTTATAATACATGCATCCACAGGTTGCCATTTCTGTGTGTTTTTCACAGAATTGGAAGCATCACTTTTCTATCATGGGAAAGGAAACACACCTAAATGTGCTAAGATAAACTTGAGAGAAAGCTGTGGTATATGACATCTAAATAGTACTAAGATGTGCTGGAATTGTGATTATTCTCCTAAAATAGTGCTTGCCATTTGTGAAGGGAAAACCAGAAATAAAACATGCCACAAATCATTTTAATAATAATCAATTATCTATGGTCATTGTATAGAAAAGCTAAAAATCTGGATCTTCATAACTTCACAAAAGATCATATTTCAATTATTCAAGACAGAACAATTTGTCTTCTAGAAACATTGAGTGATATACATATGGCATTAAGCAGACTGCCATAAAAGAGTACTTATCAAACTGCACCTGAATACTATGCTGTATCACTGGAACAGTAAGACAAATTACCTCCAGGGACTTGTTGAGAATGGATCTATTGCCTTGAGTACAATAGGGTAGATTGTGCTGCAGTGAAAAACATCCCCAACATTTGTTGAAAGTAGAAAGGTTTGCTTCTCATCCCAATTTGTGTTCATCACAAATTGACTGGGACATCTGCTTAGAGTCATTTTCACTTCAAGACCCAAGTTGATAAATCCATAATCTGAAATACTTTGAATCACATTGACAAAAGGAAAGAGAGCTCTAAAAGTTTTCACATCAGCAATTAGGTAATCTCATCTTAGCCAGACTAAGCATCCAACTTCAGGGGTAAAGAAGTGTCATCCACAATGTGTCCAGAAGGAGAGTAGAGCCAGATTTCAATGAGTGTTACATATCTACTCTGAGGATTTTATCTTAAAATTATGTAACTGTTATTTCTTATTTCAACCTAAATCCATTATTATAAAAATAAAGTTTCAAATTACCACCAAGCAAAATTGACAACCACAATATATTTTCATCTTATGGCTTTGGTATATATGATGGTCAAGTCATGCAGGACTTTTTCACTCATGAAAAGAATTTTTAAATGTTATCCTGAGGGCAATAAAAAGCTATTGAAATAATTTAAATTGGGCTTCAAGATGATCATAATTTTAATTGGCAAAGGTCACTCTGTTTGCAATGAGGGATGTATTCAGATTTCAGAACACCCCTTTAGACTCAGGACAGGAAAACCAGTTTATAGGAGTTTATAGAAATCTTGAGACAGCAGTGAATCTGAAAGATATATAGTCAGACTGAATAGAAGTGGATGGATTAAAGAAACATTAGTCAAACTGAAAACACTTGGTGATTGGTTATGGAGGTTAAGAAAAAGAGAGTATCTAAGATGTTTAAAGAGTAACGATTTGGTCACCAACTAGGTAGAACATGGCACAAACATGATCTGAGAAGAGACTACGGATGAAGGAACTGATAGCTGATTTAAGGAGAAACGAAGACTTCTGTTTTGGATACACTGAGTTAGAGTTATATAGCAGACATATAGGTGTTTAAATACCAAAGCATTCTTAGGGAACTGCATTGCTCCATCTTAATTACATACTTTCAAGTGGATTGACCACACTCCTCAGCTTCAGAGTCTAGCCAGAGCAATCCATCCCCCAGTTCATAATTTGAGATATGACCCCAACTGGTCTAATCAGAGATTTTACTGAAATTTTCCCTTGAAGTCTTTTTAGAAAGAGATTTGGCTCTTCATTGCAAATCCTGTTTGATAAGATGACATAAGCCTATCACTGCTGGTGGCCATCATTGCCACACATGGAATGAGTTGTTGAACTCAGAGAAAAAAGAAGACAAGATAATTAATGACAGTCTGTAAATCTGAGGATTCAGCTATGTCTATCCATTTACATAAAGCAATCTATTCCTATTTTTGTCTAAACTACTCTAGTTTTCTGTCTCTTACAGCTGAGAAAACTTGACTAATCCTTGATGGGAATGGGATACACACAAGGAGTCACGCAAAAGTCATTTGAAGCACTAAAGTCTTTTGGAAGTGTTTGAGCAACATCTGACATTGGAAAAAAGGAACTTTCTATTGAAGGAATAGACTCCACCACAATTGCTAAACTTCCTCCTGATTCTAAGATTATATGAAAATGTATTTAACATTCTCCTAGAAAAATTCTTCCCTCTTCCTCTTCTCTTTGATGTTGAAAATAATATGACTTTTTCATTATTTCTTCCTCTAATTCATGAGCTACTTAGTAGCTTTATGGCTGGAATATGAGCAAACAAGGAAGAGAAGAGTTAAAAAGATATATGCACAAATGAGGGCCCATCAAGTTAGCAGTAATCCTAGGGCAAAATAGTTTTATGTTGTTTAAAGATTATTTTCCCCTTTTCTTCATATATCCTATTCATTCAATTTGCTTAGATAAAACCAATCCTGAATGGGCCTAATTAATGAGGTGTAATGTTAGCATGGATGTTTGGAATCTGTAGATTTGAAAGGATACTGCCAGGATGAGATGGATATGAAAACCACAATTCTAACCTTAGGGTTCCAGCTTGGAAGCTGGAGATTCCCTATCACAAGTAGCCCAAAGAACTTCCCTTTCCAGTGTCTAGTAGAGTTTTGCATGCAATAAGCACTTAAAAAAAAAAAAAAAAACTACCCAAAGTATTAAAATATAAAATGCAGGATTTTTTGGAAGATCCCCAATCAAATGTACTTTTCAGAAACAGATGTTTCATAACAAGAAGAGCCCAAATTAGTCATTCATGATTTCTGCTGATCATATTAGAATTACCTCGACTTAAAAAATAATATACAACACTCAAAATATCACTGGCTTTTTTCCATATAGGCAATATTTAAACATTAAACCAGCTTGGAAAGGGAATGAAAACCTTTAGCTGCAGATGATTCCTTATCCCCAACCATTTCCTCCATGTGAGTAGTTCAGTTGGCATTCCCTGGGAATTAACCTTTGATGTTGCTTGTTTCCTGTTGAATAAAAGATATGCATGAAAGACCTTTGTGTAGTCACTCAGCCCAAAGGAAACGTGAGTACAGGACCCTGTGATTCAGCAAAAATGGGTGCTGGATCACCCACCTATGAGTGAGGAACACACTAGCTGATTCAGAAAATCATGCTCCCCTCAACAAGTCTGTACCAAGTCAACAAGTTCTTCCCCAGATTAATCATTCTCCTCCTCCATTTAAATAAACATATATTTGAGTCACAAGCGTATGAAAATAATCTGAATTTCAGAGCCATGGGATCTTTGGAGAAAGAGTCATTACACATATGAAAATAAGGCAGATACATTGTACATATGAAAACTAGTCATTGACAGGATCTCTATTTTCACATATTATTTCTTTCCCTAGAGTCAGCTGAGTCCCGGCATCCCCAGCAATATTCCCTCTCCACGTTTCCCTCATCTTCTCTGGAGTAGTTAGAGTCTGGCTTTAAAGTTCAATATTCCTAGGTGACTTCAAAGAGAATTTACACCTTTTACTAGATCCGTGAATTTAAATGTGTTATGTAAACCTGAAAGTGCTCACATTCCGCATTTGTTTATTGAAAACAATATCTTATTGGATTCATTAAAGGTCACATGACATAATGTCTATGAAAAGATTAGCAGGGATCCTGACATTTGGTAGGTAATCAATAAAAGATAGTCATTAGTATTGCTATTTAAACTATAGGAGTATTGACTGACTTCAGATAAGCAAGAGTAACAAAATTATATACACTTAGAGATGATTCTGTCCTTCTTTCCTTCTATTTTTCTAATCCTCAAAACAAAGTTTTAAAAACCTGAATGACCTGCAATTGCCATTCTCTAGATGTCATTTCTGTATTCTGCTTAATGATGGTACTGGTCGTTTTACCTTTGCATTACTAATAGACCTCTCAAAGTGTACTGACATTAAGGGTGATTATGAATATTCAACCCCTTAAAAATATCCATAAATGATGTGTCCTGATGGAGCAGCAGTTAGGTCAATCACCTCCAAAGGACACAGGCCACATACCCCTGGGTTTGAGTCCAAGGTCCAAGGGAAAAATGCTTCTTCCTCCTCTCTCTCTCTCTCTCTCTCTCTCTCTCTCTCTCTCTCTCTCTCTCTCTCTCTCCCTGCTTGCTTACTTGCCTTCATTCCTGCCTGCACATTTCCTTTAAAAAAAAAAAGGTCCATAAACGAATATTCACAGCCCATATACTACTTAAAAAAATAAAATAAAATGGGTGTGCCCTAGTAGAGTAATGGTTGAGCACAGTCCACATACATCCCAAGGTTTCATGTTCATATCCTGGGACCAGTAGGAACAACCAAGATAATATGAGATAAAGTGAATATAATGCTTCCTCCTCACTCTCTTCCTGCTTGCCTCTGCTTGCAGTCATTCCTACATCTTTCCTTAATAATAATAATTTTCAACATGTAGAAAAGTGCACTTAGTGTCCTGAAAACTAAGAATATTTTATATCATTTCACTAATATTGATTCAGAAATACTCCCTTGGGCCAGGGAATAATTTACAGTAGGGAAATGGGTAGAGAACTGGCATTTAGAGAGTGTCAGCATAGAGTGTGGTCAAGATCTCTGTCAACACTGTGAAGAACTCGGAATAATATTTTTTTGAATCCTTACTATAAAGCCACCCCTATTCTAAATTAAGTACCCATAAATACTATTTTTTCCTCTTTTATGGGCAAGAAAACTGAGGCACTCTCAGGTGGAGAATAAGAAGAGCAGAAATATATTGCACTCAAAATTAATTGAGATTGATTAATCTGCTTCAGCAACTAATTTCTAGTTACTGTGTTTGAAAGTCTAATTTAGCTCAGATATTCTCTGCATCTCGAAGCAATGATCATAGTAACAATATTCTTTATACATAGTGCTTGACCCATAGGAGGTGTCGAATAATTGTATTTATTGAATGAATAAAAGAAACATTATAAATATTAAATTGTCCATCTAAATACACAATGGTTTCCATATACTTGAAGTACTTTGGGAAAAATCCACCTTCTATACTCAGGAGATCAGCTAACCATTTTACAAGCACTCTTAGTTTAAAGCTCACTGACATGATTAGTTACTACCACAGAAGCAGGCTGTCTATGGTGGGCCTTGGCCAAACTGGAGAGTAGACACGTGCCAGGAAACCATGCTCATTCATGGACCAATGTCCTCAGACCCTCTTCTCACCTGCCTGAGAAGCTTCTGTCTTCAGTGAGCACCAAGAGTGGAAACAGGTACCTCCTGCAGAAGCACATTAGCAGACCTCAGATTTAACCTAGAAAAAGGTAACATCCCATATAGTTTATTCATTCTTTTACCAATTCAACAGATATTTGTTAAGCACACAACGTTCCTAGATACCATTCCACAATCTGGGACGACATCACAGGGAACAAAATTAACAAAAAACAAAAACAAAGGTAAGCTTCCTGCTTGCCCTGGTGGAGTTTACATGCCAGCAAATATTGCAGCTAACTGTCAGTCACCCAAAAAATGCCTCGAAAGACAATCAAAAGAAGCATTAGAATATCTCTACATAATTAAATCTGTGAACCCATGCAGCTCCTATGGGGAAATGTAAACCTGAGTTCTAGAAGTTAACAGAACTGGTTCCAATCTTGCCTTTTCTACCCCTCTGTGGGGTAAGCGTTGCAGGTCAGCTGTTGTTTTTCCCTTGTGTTAAAGTATTGGATAACAACTGCTTTAGCAAACAGTTCTTGAAAGTGTTAAACACAAATTTAGGGAGAGCTGTGGGAGGCTCAATTTCGGTGTCCCGAGGTTAAATGAGTCTGTGTTCCTGCTCTGTGAATATAAAAATAATCACTTAAAATGGTTATGTGATTTACTGTCTGTATAGTATGTTCATATTTTGCATAATTGGTGGAACGCCTAATGCAACTTTCTTTTTAGAGCAAGGAGAAAGAAACATTTTATTTACTTTGCTTAGTTGTACATCTTGGTTATTCCCCCTGGCCCTGCCTCATGAACCTGGGTCCTTGGCGTGTATGTGAACTGTGTCTGGTTAACTTTTTTTTTAACAATTCTTTTTTTAATGAAAACATGGAAAGTTTACATATAATTGTGAATTACATTGGGGCACTAACTATAAAGGGGTTGAGTACTCTAAAATGTACCCTGGAATGAGAGCTGAGTATCGAAGGACGAACATGTTGAAAAGATGGAACTTCTCCTTAAGGTTGGGATTCTTGTCATCTGGAGAAGGTATAGTTGATCTCCACTGGTGGTGAAGAAAGTCACTGCATAATTTGCAAGTAGGCAGGATTAAGTAAAACAGAAACACTACCTCATGAGCTTACTATCTAATTGGTGACAAGAACAATAAATAAGTAGCAACTACATAAAACTAAAATTGCAAATTGTGACTTGGTCTTCAAATTCAAAAGTCGCACCTACAACTATGCTCTTGCATGCCTTCTGATATGCTTCGGGGTCTTCCTCTAACGATATCTTCTCTCCTGTTTCTTGAGCCTGTCCTTTTCTAATGAATCTTGTGACTCAGCTTAAAAGCAGACACAATCTTCTTTCATTCTTAAACAAAACCAGTAACATCCCCAGATCATGTGTCCCTTTCTGACGGATGCCTTTGGGCTTTATTTTTTACAGCCATACTTCGCAGTCTGCACTTCTGTTCCCCTTCATCATAGGTAGCCTTCTCCCGTTGGAAGAGAAGGATGCCACCATGTCGCCAACCACTCAGTGGTCTCCATCACTGCTCCTCCCACTGACAGCCACTGCTCTCCATGTTGCCAAGTGACCTCTCAGTGATTGAGTCCAACAATCCTGGTCTCCGTTGCACTTGACTCTGTGAATCATTCTCTCGAGTGCAAAATTCCTCTTTTGGTTTCAATGACCATGACCTTTCCTTGACCTTTTTCAGTCTGCCTGACTGATCCTATTTTTATTTTTTCTTCCTGCCTTCTCACTTCTTTATTTTATCCTTATTATTTCCTTTATTGCTATTTGCATTTTAAGATACTGAATTCACACCTCGCTCTCAGCCTCTTCATTTTTCAGTGGTTTTTCCTGATCCATTTCTTTGTTCCTCTCTATTCATATTTCTCAGAAAAGACTTGCTTCTTTCTCAGGGTTTGACTTCACTTAACATGTATTCATTAAGCTGGTCCTTTCAATGTGACAACCTATCCTCAAACATTCACCGGGAAACTACAATTCTAATCAAAACTGTCTAGTTTAAGAGAATGATCTCTTTTTGTGGAATATAAAGAAACAAAGCAAAGGAACAGACTAAACAAAAACCAACACTTGGACATTAACAATAACTGAGATTATTAGTAGGAACAGGGGAGAGAGTGGGACAAGTGGGGGAGGGGACCAGTGGACAATGATAAAGGACTTCGGTAATTTGGCGCTTGGCAGGATGTGTTGTCATGCATCTGAAGAATGAGGAATCTGCACAAAGGGTTTATATTATTTTGTAAAGCAAAGTTACCTCAAATAGTAGTTTTTTAAAAAGAACAATCTCTTTCAGAAAAGGTCTTTTGGAATGATCTAGTCTGTATTAAACCTTTGGATTTTATCCAAAATCCCGTAAACTTCGAAGCAATTCCTAGTCTCTTCCATCTTCAAAACTAAGCAACAAGGGTGTGTCCATGCAGCTCAGACTGCTGAGACACTGGTGTGCAGACCATATAAAGCCCTAAGATCCAGTTTATGATCCAGAACTGGGTGAAAAAACAGAATAAATAAAGATGCTTCTACCACTTTGCTTTCAAGGAGAACATGCCCTTTCCTGGCACAATATGCTCATGCATGAGCAGTTGGGAACAACTAACTCAGGTGGGGCTGCTGCCCCATCAACCTAATGATCTGTGGCCCACCTCATGAATTAGAGAAACACAAGGTAGCCAGGATCCCAAAAGGCAGTGGCATTGAGCAATGCAAGAAGTCATAATTTAGCTAAAAGAAAAATAGATAAGATGTGGAAACTGAGTAATCCTACCTTCAAGCATACAAGCCATTTATATGCTTTTTAAATTGGTTGGATAGATGTTGGATTAAACATTTTTATTTTGCAACAATTTTGGTAATAATGAACTCAAGAAATGAAAATCCACGTTGAAATTTAAGTTCTGAATTTCTATTTTTCAGAAAATAGTTGGTTGAGAATGTTAATATTGAAGTTTTTGTACAAATTTGCATTCATTATTATAATGTATAATAATTGCATTATCATGCAATTAATAACGTGCATGTCAAAATCAGAAGATGCATGTGTATTGACAAAAAGCATTAAAATCTATTATACTACTTAATCATGAGTTTAAGAGGACTATGCCCAAAAATGATCATTTTAAATTTATATTTACAGAAGATGCATTTACCTATCAATATATGAGGCATGACTTTTCACTTAGATCAAATAACTTGTAAATTAATTTTATCCATTCTTATTCGGTTTCCTTTTACATTTAAAAAAGTCACGTGATAGCTATTAATGTGTTAACATCACTTTGAAAACATTAAAATGATGCCTGTTTAATCTCAGTTTCTCCAAATAAGCATTAAAAATTGGGTTAATTTCAATTATTTAATTTATCTCTTGGTGTATGAAAAAGGTTTTAGAGGGGTTTTCTGTAAGTTGAAATATTCGACATCATTGTGGATACTATTGCAAATCCACTTAAATCTCAAGACTAATGATGAAACTGTGTGTGTGTGCACATGAGTGTGTGTGTGTGTGTGTGTGTTGCTAATCTGAAAACAAATATGGTGGAGCACACTGTCATGGTTAGACATGGTATTCCTACTAAATGAAGAAGCTCTGAGCAAATATATTCTAGGAATTGATTTTGGTGCTCTCCTCACTTATTATTGCACAGAAAAGTTTTTGATAATGTACTGATCATAATAAAACATTTTTATATTTATACAAAGTAACAGGGCTAGCAAATAATTAAATATAAAAATAGTTTCAGCATAGCAGGAAATTTTCTCTTTACTGCTTTATATAAACTGGAGTATAGAGGTATGTTTTTAAAATGTTACTTTGTGAATCAACTAATATAATCTACAATAGTATTGGTATGTTTTGTAAATGAATCCTCTCAATTTTGGTTGTATTTTGTTTAAAATAAGCTGAAAGTATTTAATCAAAGGGTCAATATATGAAACACCAAAAACCTTGACATCTTGAGACTTTTTATAATTTGAAATTGGTAAAAAAGCTTGCAAATATGAAATTAATCCATACAAAAGCACAAAGGAATAGAATATATTGTGATTGAGTTCACTGCTTGTAATAGATTCAATTGCAAAATTTTATAATTGCGTTTTAGATTATTTTAATTATGAAGATCATTTTGATAGACTTTTTGATAATTTTGATAATGGAAAAAATTGTGTTTTATACAGAATTGAAAAAATGGAGAAAGTTCATAATTTTATAACCTCAAAATTTGTACAATAATAAAAATAATTTTAAATGGAAATGAGTGTGTTAAGGGCTTGTCTTACAAAAATATTTGAAAATGATTTATTTAAATAAATGGAAAAGGACAATAACTGCAAAAAAAGAACTCAATTATTTAATTAGTCTATTAATCTTGTTCCAAAAGAAGGTGAGAATTGAGGATGTCCTCAATTACCTTAAGAGGTAGCTCAGCAACAGTAGAAAGATATTCATTTAAAATACTGTTTCACAAGGAAGAGTAAATAAGGTGTCACGATTTGAAATTTTAAAATAGAAAATGCCACACTGAAGGAAACTGCAGGTAATTTTATGAAGAAATTCTGTTATAATGGCACGCCCTGGTGGAGCTTAGCTAGGTCAATCACTTCCAAAGGAGTGCAGGCCACATACCCCATGGTTCAAGTCATAGGTCCAGCCAGTGTTAGCAATTCAATAGAAATAAAATAAGAAGATGCTTCCTCCTCTTTCTTCTTGCTTATTTGGCTACTCACCAGCATTCCTACCTGCACATTTCCATAAAAAAGCAATTTCTACATAATAAGATCATATTGAACAAAAGAACATATTTTAGAAAAATAATGTAGAAAAATACAATGAAGGACCGGTTTCAAATTTGTGAACATGCCAAGAATAACTATTTTGCTTATGGGTTTGTAATATTCAGAAAGCCAATATAGTAGAGATCAATTTTTCTTTATTACACATAATCAATATTTTTATTTTTAGAATTTTCTTTTTGAAATGACTTGAAAAAACTTTTATAAATCACCAGATATGTTAAAAATCAATGTGTTAATAAGTATTTCAAAAGGATTAATTTTATTCATCACACTGCATATCTTAAAGGATGCAGCTTAAAGTTATAAATTATGCTTCAATAACCTGTTTGTTCAATTATCTGATTTTATTTGTTCTTAGTATGACCCTTCCCTTTTCACTCTCAAAAGTATTCTAGTTTAAATAGTAAATGATATGGTCATCTATTCATAACAAAAAACTTAGAATTGCCGAAACTTATTGTCCCCAATTTCTCATATGTCAATTACCCTTCAGTTCACGTCCATTGGATTCCTATCTACATCACTCCACTTAATGCACCTTTGCTTTCAAGACAGCACCGATGTGCGCTTTACCAAGTTTGTCTTCTGTTGCTATTTGACTTTTCCTCTCTAGCATTCAACACAGTTGACCAGTCTCATCCTCAAATCTTGTCTTCTATTTATTTCCATGAAACCACAGAGTTCTGGTTTTCCTCATTCATTGTCCATTCATTCCCACTCTCTTTGGCTAGAAAATCTTGGATTCTAAATATAAGAATGACCTCAAAGTCTGCCCTTCCCAATCACTATTCTTTCCCTAGATGACCACATCCTGTCCCATGGTTTAAAACACCATCTGTATATTGATGACTAGCAAATATATGTTACAGATTGTCTTCTGAGCTTCAGAAATGCATATCTAATTGCCTACTGCACCTCTCTATTAAGTCACGTCTGTACCTTTCTATTGTAATAATAATAAAACAGAAGCAAAAATTGTTGACTACAAGACCCTATGTAATCTGGCCTCTCTCTGACCTCATTCCATATCTTTATCTTTTCCCCTGAACTCTGGTTGTTCCACTCACATTAACCTTCCTTTATTTCCTTGAATCAGACAAATTGATTTCTCCCACAGGACCTTCACGCATTTGTTTCCATCTTACTAGAACTCCAAACGATTGATTAAGTCTCAGTGTCTCATTCCTCAGAATGGCCTTCTCCAATCATCCCACCTAAAATAACCCACCCACTTCCTACCCAGTCACTGTCCAAGATTCCATATAGATACTGTTCTCCCTCTGTTTTGAAGAGAAGCATTTCCAATATCATTAGTAAATGCTCACATTAAATAAAACCTGTCACCTACACTTCAGAAGAGTAGCTTTGTCAGGCACAAGAACATAAACCTCTGGATGCTGCGGTGGTTTTCAGATTAGCGGTTTTCCACACTCAGTGTAGGAGATCATGGGTAGGATGGGCGATGCTGTTCAGATTGCAGCTTTCTGAACTCCACTCACGATATTCTGAATCAGCAGGTAGCAGATTGCCACCTAGGAGCAATCAGTGGCCACACACTGCAGCAGGTAGGTGGTGGAAAGCTGCCTTTGAGTAAGTGTGAGGGCAGCAACAAAAAGGAAAAAGGCTACAGCAAGAGATGATTAGAGGTGCCAAGTCAACTCTGCTGACTTTCTGGCTGCGCCGAGGCCTGGCCCTGGTGGGGAGGTGCAATTAGTGTGGATAAAGGGATTTCGTATCTTTGGGTGGAAACTCATCTGAGCATGCCAAATATCAATATTGTGTTTCATCTGAGATTCTCTTTTCACGTTCTCCTGCCACACCTTTCAAGCTGTGGTGATGGGAACAATAACAAGCCTGTGTTATTTGGTTCCATCAGAACTATTTTGTATCTGTCTCCTAAAAATTCTGTATTCATTATTACATGAATTTAAATTTACTAACATGAGGTGACTGGAAAAAGCAACGGTAGATATTTCTTTCTTGGCCTTTCTCCATGATTGTCCCTACCTTTTTCAACCTCAAAAATTCTTCACCAGACAATTTCTGCTAAGTAGCTTATAGCACCTCACATTTGGATCTAAGCTCATCATTAAATAATATAAGTTACAGATAGAAATGGGAGCTAGTTTCATTACCATGGCATCTCTGACACATGAGCAAGGTGATTCAGAAATCTTTAAATTTGGGGCAGGCCCCTTATTTATCCAAGAGAAGTGATCAAGTGGAAAGGGAACTAGAAGGCGAATGCAGAGCTGATAATATATCTCTCCAGCAGGCTCTCTGGCCTGAGAAACCACTAGCACTGGGAACCTACCTCCTGTGAAACGGCAGAGTTGGGTTGGATGAACGCTCGTGCCCTCTTGTCAGCTAAACTTGATCTGTCTGTGAGATTGCATGGTTCCTGAAAGAAGAGTTCAACAAAGCACAGTGAAATAGAAATGCAGCCAATTCTTGGTTATCTCTTCTAAGAGAGGGAAGTATTTCTGCATTTTATCCAAAAGCTATGTTTATCTGCCTTACGGTTTAATGATGGTGTAATGAAACTACACTAGGCAGATCCAATACACAAAGATCTGTGAACCTGTTCAATCTTTTCATCATTCAAAGCATTAGACTGAAATGAGACCTGCCATCTCGATTTGCTTTTTATAGCTCAGACCAAATTAGAAGGGAAGGGGCGTGTGGTTGGTCAGAGCAATAAGTGGGTACATTACTTTCCAAATTCCTTCCGGTTAGCTGAATGGAGCATAGAGAGCCTCAAGCCTCTCTCTAAGTTTCTGCTGGATTGCAGATTGAACCAACAGATAATTAGCCAATAAATGGACAAGGACAATATTTATAGAGCAGCTACAAAGGGACCAGCACTGAGCTGAGTACAACAGAGAATTCCAAAGAATATTATATAGGGTCCCCCAGCTTCACAGAATTTATAATCTATTTACTGAGGGAAAACACCAACACACCCAAGAGATACAAAGAAAGATTGTTATATAAACAATGTTACATACAAATAAAAATATGTCTAGATGGAGAAAAGAAAATTACCCCCATAAAGAGGATCTGCTTCTGCAATCTATATGGTGAACTGTGATGAAAAATATGAAGCAAGTCTCCAAACTGGGGACATTGACTAGCTTGAAAGCTTGAGCAAACTACCCTTTGCTAGGAAGACCGTCTAATGCTACTCAGGATTATATTTCAGAGCCAGCTCAAAAGAACATTTAAAAAATCTGATTTCCAAGTTCCCAAGGGGATTCAACTTTTTAAGGGAAGTCCTTTAACTTGTTTTTGAAATCTTTTGTAAGCTCTAAGGAAATATTTTTAAATTGAACTGGACAAAAACAGAGGTTTTTAATGGCAGTTCTGCATCATGCCTAAAAATTAGTTAGGAAAATGGACAAATCCTATGGGTTTTGACTTCTTAGAGATTATTTTTTTCATAAACAGAAGAGAAGGTCTCTATAATGGAGAACAAGATCCAAGACGTACAACTTAAAAGAAATATGGGAAAGGAATTATTTTTCTCCAAAATACTTTCCTTCCTTTACCTTGTCCTAAATGGTTATTACAGTGGGTTTTTGTTTGTTTGTTTGTTTGTTTGTTGTTTTTTTTTACCCCTGATAGAACAATAGACTCTTATTTCCACAAAATAAGCCATACAAGCAATCATAAAATACTTCCCTAATGGAAGACAGACTAGAGAGAGAGAAAGAGAGAGAACCCACTCCCTAACAAAAACAAAGAATATCCCAACACTGTAGTTTGTATTCAAATGGAAGAAAATAAAATGAGCTTTCAGCATAATAATTTTACTGTGTAGAGTCCCAGCCCCATTTTTCACATTTCGAGACATGTGCCAAACAACTCAGAGGTATTGGGAGATGCGTGAGGAAGATCAGAGAACAAGTACTTCTTGGCACCCCAGCCTAACTGTGCCATAGGCACAGATTATGAAATAAAAAGTTGTTCCTCAAGTGGGAAGGTGTGTCTGTTTGTCCCTTGAATACCAAAACTTCTATTTGAGTTTTGTTTTCAATTAGATGATCGGGACATCTAATTACAGATCTCACTGTGGGTAAAATTGTGAAGTAATAGGTAATAGCTCTACTTAATGAGCGCCTACTGTACATCCAGCCATCTTACACAATAGACTCAGTCTTTGCAACAGTCCTCCAACGGAAGAGACAACACCTTGCAGATATAAAAACTGAGGTCCGAATGCTTAAATCATTAACCCATGGTTACATGATTTCTAACAGATCCACGATATCAATTCAATTATTGCTGCCTCAAAAGCCTTCATTCAACCTCCCTTTCCTTATATCACCACCTTTCTAGTGAAAGAAGAACATGCCACCCTAAATTAAGCTGCTATTGCTTATTTTAAGGGGAAAGCACTTGAGAAACAGTAAGTAAGGAAAGGTTCTCTGGCCTCTCTCTTTCCACCGAAACTCAGTTCAAAAAATTTCCCATGAAAATGCTCTTCCTCTACCAGGAAAGAACATTCTTATCACTAGTCACTGGGCGCTGAAGCTAAAAGTAAACTTGTACAAACAAACATACCAAATCACCCTAATTTTCCACTGGTTTTTCTCCTATAGTTAGTTTCTAGTCACTGTCCCACAGCTTACTGCCACCAGCCCAATCCCCTTTGTCTCGTCACACCTCTGTATTTAGCAGCCTGTATTCAAAAAGGTACAAACTTTGGAGTCTAATGACCTCTTTAAGTCTTCGTTTTCCCTTTGAAGACTCTTATGTATACATACACACACACAAATTAAGCAAAATTTGTATATTTCTTTTCTGTTATTCTTATGCCAGTTTAGTTCTTGGGTCTGGCCACCGAACATCAGAAGGTAGAATAAAGTTTTTCCTCCCAACACCATCAACTCAGTTTTCTCATACCTCTCTAAGATCTTTCTGTCACAGAGGATACAAAAACAATTCACATAATTTGTTAATGATTTGATGTGTTATCTGTCCAAGAATCATACTGGAAGGAATAATATTTAAACTTGGGTCTCTAGTGGCAGCATTTCAAAGCATCTGGAGATGAAGCATTTTTTTAAGTCTAAGGTGAAACTTGGTCACACCTTTCAACCCACATCACATAGAACCACTGTGTTGCACAATCCCAGGATCAGGGACATGAGAATGGTGGCCCAAAGAGTTGTAGAGGACACAACTGATATGGCTGTATGGCAATGGGGAACCAAAGTCCAAATAATCATCAGATGTTAGCAGCTAAAGAGAATTTATTGGCCATCTTAAGCCAACATCTTCCTAATCCTGCAGAAGAGAAAATCAAACCCTTAAAGGTTAAGCAAATGCCCTGTCAGTATCAAAGCTAGAACTATAATTGACATCATAGATGAAATTGAGGTCAAAAATCGGGGTAGGGTTGAGGAAACCAAGACACAAAAGAGAGAAGTTGGCTAAACTTCCAAGCAGCTTTTACAATCGATGCTTGAAAAAAGTTAACTTCCCAAGTCCTACGTTGCAACTAATTTAGCAACTTAAAATGCTAAGGATTAATCTGATAAATCAAATTAAGTTTATCCCAAAGACAGGGAGAAGAATCACAAATCAAGTTTCTAAGAAATTTTCCTTCTGAGAAGAAGGTCATGTATATTTGACCCCCAGACTTGCCAGTTCTAAAATCCAAGGTTTATAGGTCTAATTATTCCTCTAGAGTAAGGAATCTTTGTAAGCTTCAAAAGGAAAGTCAACAATTTCTAAATTCTATTCAATTTCATAAATGCAAAGTTCTAATTAGCACACTATGGTGATTTTCAAAACTATGATTGCCTAGTTTCCAGAGAAGACCTTCAAGAGCTCTAGAAAACCAACAAAATTTGATTTACCAATGACCATATTACCGACCTCAGGAAAGACAGAAGCAAATCGCCAGGGGAACCAACGTGATTGAAAAGGAATGGGTTACCCAACCTGCTTATCAATTTCTTGAGCTCTTCCACCCCCATCATGATCTGGTTCCAAGATTTTCTTAGAAAATAGGGTTCTACAGTTTAGAAAAAAGTACATCAAATATCAAGTTATAGAGAGAGTTCTGTAGCTCTGAAAAGCTGTAGTAAACTCCTTGAAGTTTCAGCATTGAGGCTATTTATGTTTAGCAGACTACTCAAGAAAGCAAACAAGTCATAATTGCTCTGTATAGCCAATGTGAAACTGATGTGCAAAACAGGGACAATGGAGGCACACACATTTCATCAAAACAATGTTATTTTGTTAAAGAATGAAACAGATACTGGTAGGAGCACATAAAACTGAAAATCATCTATGAGGTCAGAATCATTTGACTAGACTAGGAAAGAATTTGAGGTAAACCTCATGAAGCCTCACCCCAACATACTAACACAACCCAAAGATAACAGGGGGATAGTTTCACCAATGGAAACTTGATGTGGGGCACAAAAGCAGACTCTTGAAAGTTCTGATCATTTGCAATTGTAATGCAATGCAAAACTGTTCTTTCCCAATGCAGCCCAAATTAACACACAGAATAATTTGATATGGAACCTGATAAAAGATGCCAGCTCTTATTTACAAATTCTATTTGCAAATTCTTATGTTGAAAACAACCTTTGCATTCTCCTTGATTGCCTTTAGAGTAAAAGCTATATATTAGAACTGAAATGCATACAAATAAGTGACCACTTCATGTAAAATTAAGTGTGCTAATATTATCTGTGAAATGTCATCACTTGAAAGAAGAAAATCTTCCAGAGAATGTGCTTTTGTTTCTGAGGTGGAAGATATCACATTCTTCACACACGACACACTGAGAATGCCTGAAGCCCACTTCCAATAGAATGTTCACCTATTTGACATTTCTTTCCAAAATCTTGAAGTTGAGCATATTCTTCTTTCATCATTTTTAGAGAAAAGATTTCTCTAGTTAATTATTTTTTAGTCAGCAACCATTTACTGAGCCCCCATTATCTATCAAATAAAGAGGGAGAAATAGACCCTGCCATAGCAATAAAATTAAAGTCGTCAACAAATAAACAGTGAAATGTATCATAAGTATTATAAGTAAAACCAAGATGTTAGAGGTGAGGTAGGGACAGAACTACTGAGAGAATTTCTTTTCTTTTTTTTTTAAAGGAAATGTGGAGGCAGGAATAAAGGCAAAGAGACAGGTCAGCAGGAAGAGAGAGGAGGAAGAAACATTTCTATTTTTGATTTTTATTTAGTTGTTCACCCTTTTTACTTCCCCCTAGACACAGGACTCGAACCCAGGGTTGTGTAGACTGTCCCTTTAGAGGTGATTGAACTAACTAACCACTGGTCCTCCAGGATGTGCCAGAGCAAATTTTTTTAAACCAATTTTCTAAGCAAAATTATTTTCCTAAAATAATTCTCTTTTAGCTACTTGATAGCAGTTACTAATGAAATTCCTGGCTACCATACTAATTTTTTTCATAAGTCCTTCACTTAAACTTCCAGATTGCAAATTAGTACATCATTCAGTCATTTAGCAGCTTCTTGTGTGCCTACTCTGTGTACAGCTAGCCCAACATTTGATATATAGACTCTAAGCCAATGGCTCAATGTGCCTCGAGTTATTCAGAAAATGTCAATCTTTGAGAAGAAATATCTGAGTTTTTTGCTTGTTATTCTTTGCTTAGTTCTCTGGAAAGAATTTGACAAGAGTCCGGGTGAGACATCTAAAATAAAAATAAAAACCACCTTACTTATCCAGGGAAGTTTCACATCAGCATATCAAATTATATCCAAATATCCAATATGAAAATTGCTCTCTGGCTTTCATAGCATAATCAAACAATAACAAGGGGGAAAAGTGTTCCTTCAAAATATGATCTAGGTAAGATAACCAACAATGTTTATCTTCCCCTGAGCTATTGTGATGATTAATAAGATAATGCTCACAAAGAACTTTGAAGGAGTACTGTGATGTTCTTTGAAGCATTATTGGTTTTTTTTTTTTATTAATGCGTTTTGATTCAAACAGCTGCCAATTGCACTGTAGCCACAGTAAACCCTTGGTCATCCCCACAAAAGAAGGGAAATGTGATCCAACAGAGCAGATAGTATATGGTGGCAGATATACTCATTCCAGGAGAAAATCAAGTGCTCCTAGAAACTGAAGCTACAAGCAAAGCAACTAGAAAACAGTTGGGAAGGGCATGTAGCAGTAGGGACCAATGCTGATAGAAAAAGAAACAATCCAAATACACAAAAAAAATATGTTTAAACAGATAACCCAGAGCTACTCACACCAACTCAAGGTTAATTGGATTGCAATCATTTATTCTCTCACATACTTCAAATATTAAGCACCTTTCTGTGCCAGGCAAAGTACTAAGTGCTGGGGATATAAAAGCAAATAAAACAGCCTGTCTTTGCAAGAGACTTACACTTCACTGGGGCACAGAGGAGGAAATATAGAAGCATGTGTGCAAACACTATTGAAGAGTTGTAGAATTTATGAAACAGGTACAGGGTACAGAAGGGATACAGAGGAAGAAGGACTCTGTTTACTGGGAAGGGAAGGACTCGGAGAAATTCATGAACGATTTTGTCTTCAAAAAAGGTCAGCGCACAGAAAGGCATTTTAGGCAGAAGGAACATAGATGACCTGTGGACAGCACCCCCTAGAATTGTATCGGTGACCTCTCCTGGTGGAGTGAACTTGGGTATGAGTAAAGGTTTAAGCAATTCACAGTAAAAAGTAAGACTCAGTCAGAAGAAAAGGCTCGCTTTAGAAATTAACATTTGTCCTAAACTCCTTGAGATGCCTATTGTTTTAAATAGGTAGGTAGCGTGATCATAATTGTGATATGAGAGATTTTTCTCGTATCACCATGAAATTTGGATTGGAAAGGAGGCTGGGCTAAGACCAGCCTGTTTTCATTGTCCTTGTGAGCAATTCTTAAGGTAGAGAGGAAAGAACAAAGTTACCTGTTAAAGAGGTAACATCAAACTTGATGCTGATAAGAATGGAAATCTGGAGCAGAAAGTATCATGAAGGTCATTCCCAAGTTCACAGTTTAGGAGCCAGAGTCAGTTAGCTGAGAGGAAAAGGGGAGAAAGGAGAAACCAATGGGGCAGAAAGTTCAATTTTCCTTCTCCTGTGCACCTGATATTAGTTACTGCCTTCACCACTCAGCCTGTCCCCAAGGTACCTCTGCACTTCAAATTGCTCTTCAATGTCAGGAAGAGAGGATACCCTGGACAGGAACAGGGGCTACAGAAATAATTTTCTCCTAAGTTTCTCCAGGGTTTCTTGCCTGCTAATGCCGCTCTGAATATGCATTGAAAGGGTTAAAGTTGTGAGAGAGGCAAATTTCAAACAATGTTTGTGTCACTCCCCTTTCAGATTCCTTAATGGTGCCTACATGAAAATAAAGGTTCAAATTAAGTTCAGAAAGCCTTAAAGCACTTTTTAATGTCACAACTTCAGCATTAAGACTTGCTTTATTTCTTCCTTTGTTTCCTATGTTAAATATTAACATGAATTTTGCAAGAATTAGAAATTTTAACACATAGAATTTATACTTGTCAATTAAAAAGATGTCTTCAGTAAGAAATATCTCAAATATTCTAAAAATGAAAGATATATTTCCATGACTAATGTAGCTAGACCAGTCACATTTACATGGATATTCTACTTTTAAACAAATCAGATGTCCACATTTTAAAAAATTTTAAACCAGAAATTTGGGGTATCAATTTAGCAATATTTGTACTAGAATTGCCATTTTAAAAATTAGTATTAAAAATGGCATTTATTGGGAAACTCAAAATGTGATTTGCTAAAATTTGATTTCATATTCTCTAAAGTATGAAAAATGTGGGGAAATCATAGAAAATGTAAAAACTGCCAGGGTCTATTGTGTTAAAATATGATTCAAAATGTGTAAAAAGAAATGTAAATTGTGTAAGAAGCACAGGCAAATTGCAAAAGGTTGAAAGAAGTTAGCCAGAAAAATGCCAAAGCACAATACTTTGTGAATACCTTGAATTCATCATATGTGCTAGTTTTCACCTACCTCTCTCTACCCATGCAGATATGCAAATATATTTACCAGTTTATGACTGACTTTACCAGATAATAATTGAAGTCCAAGCCTCATTGCAAGGGTAGTCAAGTCTTAGAATAGGACCACCATGGTTAGAGTTGTCTTTAATTTTCATGACCTCATGTACAGTTTTGCCATAAGAATAAAGAGCATAGAGTTTCAAGTCCCTGGAAAAAAATGTTTCCTCTTCTTGCAAAAAAAGAGATACAGAGAGAGAGGCGGGGTGGGGGTGGGGGGGCAGGGAGAGAGAGAGAGAGAGAGAGAGAGAGAGAGATGACAGATTTAAACGCTAAAGATATGCACAATCAGATATTATTAAGAGAGTTAGGGAAGCAATTAACACCTTCTTTCCAATAAAGTCTGTGTTCCTAATTAAAAATACTTAACAACCAAAGCAAAGCACCATGCATTCTCCAAGCAAGAATAACCTGGTAAGTTCTGCTTTAGGGAAAACTTTCAGGCAATTGAAGAATACTTTCTGTTTTTGCTTAGGTGAATAATTAAGTAATGTATTAGGTAGTCGTTGCAAACAGTATAGTGACAAACATACCCATCCATACCAGAGGTGGTCTACATGTAATGGAAAACAGAGCTCCTACTCTATTGTCTGCCCTGTCCTTTTCCCAGGGCTGCCATCACAAAGTATCACAAATGGATGACTTAAAACAACAGAAATGTGTTCTCTCACAGCTTTGAAGAGAAGTCCAAAATTAAGTTATCGTCAGGGCTACTCTTTCTCTAAAACTCTGGGTAGAACTTTCCTTGCTTCTCACTAGCTTGCAATGGTGGTTTTCAATCCTTGACTTTCTCTTACTTGCTGCTAAGTCACACCTTTCTCTGCTTCTGTCTTCACATGGCATTCTCCCTGCTTTTTGGGGGGTTCAGTTTTCCCTTCTTTATAAGGACGCTAGTCATACAGGATTAGGGTTCACCACATCAGTATAAATTCAGCACGACTTCATTTTAACTTGATTACACCTGCAAATTTGCAAGGCCTGTGTCCAATAAGGTCACCTTCACGGGTGCTAATGATTAAGACTTCAACATATCTTATATAGAGACACAATTGAATTCATAACAGCTACTGTTACTATGATTTCTATGTCCTCCAAACCTACTAAAGTATCTCAGTCTGGTTCTCTAGTTATCAGGTAGTCATATTTAGCAATACCATTTTTTTTTTAGGTTTGTAAGCTTCAGTACAGTTCATGTACAATAAATCTCACTTAATGTTGTTGATATGTTCTTGGAAGCTCTAACTTGAAGCAAAACCATGTATAACTAAATTAGCTCCTCAAATAGCAATTATTTCCATCAACATGGGCTGGGACTTGTTATAATTAAATGATGTTGAACAAAACGACTTTATATGAGGATTCTCTATAATTATATGTAATCCCAAACTCACTTCCCCACTTAACCAGGGTCTATTCGGCAACTTTCATAGACCAGGAGTGAAAAGTAGACTGTGTTTGCTCTCACATTCTCTGCTTTCTCCCACAGCTTACCCCGCTGACATTGAGTTAAAATGGAGGGAGTACACTCATAGGTGGAATGTGAATAGAAAAACAAAGAAACAGATGAAAAATAACCAACCCCGAAACATTTGCAACAGAACTGAGGTGGCCAGACGGGAACTGGGCAGGTGGGGGCAAATGGTGGTGGAACCTCCCCAGACAATGGGTAAGAACGCTTGGTGATTTGGTGGAGGGTATCGTGTGTTGAAATATATCTAAGAAATGGGGAACGTATATATAGGAGACTATTTTAATATGCAAAATAATTACTACAATAAAGAAACAAATTTTAAAAAATGGAGTAGAAAATGTTCATTGCCGTTTCCCTTAACTGTTCATGACAAGATGGAAATGATTGCCTTCGAAAGTCAAACTGTTGAATGGGTTTCTTCACAGGAACCCCACATGGGTTCAAGGTGTACCTGAGGTAGCCACTCCCTGCAGTCTTCTGATTTCCTGGTAAAAGGAAGCACTTTTTAGCTGGTGATGGTCTTTCCTGTTTTCCTGCCTCAGCAACAATCATGGTGTCTGCAGTTCAGCAGCCATCTTGTGATCATGCAATGCAGGCATGAAGGAAAAACAGATGAATACAAAGTACCAGTCCTGCTATCTTCCATTCATTGAATCAAATCTAGTAGGAGTTTAAATCCAGAAATGTTATCATTACATGCCAATTTGTCACCATTAGTTGCCCTCTTTGTTACTTGAAGTTAAAGCATCCCTAGTTTAATTCTACCAAAAGATGGTTAGAGAATATCTCTCTCTCCACTGGGATGACTCTGTGACATCAGGAAGAGTTGCGTCTGAGAACACATAACATGGAAATAAATCATCAGTCTCCTTATAAGCTGAAAAAGTATCACCCTTTATAAACCAAGAGTACCTACGTTCAGTGACTTATTACCATATTTCCTGAGGAGTTTTATGATTGTTTTCTGTTGCTTTTAGCTATTTAATGATAATAATAATCCAGATCCCTTACATCTTTATTATAGTGCATGGCCCTGAAGAACACTCCCTTGGCCTGTCTCAACAGGAAATGAAATCATATGGATGGTATGATCACATCCATATAAAAACTCAAATTAAATGAGTGAACAAACAAAAAACAAAAAAACAAAAAGGAAAAGCAATCTACAAGAATAGCAAGGATAGCTAATTGCAGCAGTGAGAATTTTTCTGCCTTTCTGTTATTTTCTTGAGCTGTTATATTGTCCATGTTTTCTTCACAATGGACAAAAGTAAAATTGAATCATCTTAAACTAAGATAATAATAACTAATGAAAATCTTAGAGATTTTCTTCACAAGTCAGCTACACAAGTGTACAAAATTGTACATTGGTGCTGCAAGTCTTGGAGAGACTATACCAAATGGTAACAGTTTAAAACCTAACAAAATGGGGCTCCAAATGATTCTGTGGGAGCAAGTCAAAAAGCTCTGACAAAATTCCCTCCTCTGCCCACCAAAATCAAGTCTTGGCAATGGTTTTAATGATGTTTCACCTACCTAATTCCCAATCATCCTTGGCTCTTCTGGAGTTAAATGGTGTCTTCATCTTTCTTTAAATCTTATCAGACAAAATCTTTGAAAATTCATCCCTTTCAAACTTTCTGATTTGAAAATCAAGGACTCTGAAGTCTTCAGATTTCCTGTAATTTAGTAAACACAGAGTGATGTTGGTATCACCTGAACTTTCACCTCTGTCTTCTATGAGTGAATTACTGGAAACATGCTTTTCAAATTTTATTTAAAAAACTCTAGGTCTTTCATAAATATTTTGTTTCATTTTATAGTTTGAAATATACATTTATGAGTATGGAGAAAACACATGAAACAGTATAAGAAAAATTTTAATCTGCCTTCCTACTCAGATCCCCCAAACTTCCTCCCTGAAGTAAATTGTATGAGTGATTTCCTGTGAAATTTTTCATACAAATGAGCACATACAAATAAATTTTTTAAAACCTTTCTCACTGAAAGAGAGGAGTTTACACAAAATTCATCACTATCTTATACTGTTCAAGTAATGAAATATCTTGAAAACCTTTTCCATCAGTGTATACAGATATAGCCATTTATTAGTCAGCTGCATATTAATCTAAAATAAATATATACTGTTAAGTTAGTCAAATAATTCCATAGTTTTGAATACTTAGTTCTTAATTTGTGTTAGTACATACATATTTTGCATATCTTTGTATATATTTGAGAAAAGTTCCAAAACTCATAACTGGTGGATCAAAGAATACACATATTTTAATTTTTAATAAAACTACCAAAGTTCTCTCCATAATTTTTACAAGAATATTTTCTCATGAACAAATCATGTCTGCCAGTTTCCCATATTTTGTCAACACTTGGGTTATCAATTTTAATCATATTTGTCAATTTTAAGAATAAATAGTGAGATTTAACTATGCTTATTTTTAATATTTTAGACTGTAATAAAAATAAATATACAATACAAAATGTTGAATTCCAAGTTTCAACACATTAGCTGTCTTCAACATGCTTGTTTATCATGGGCCAACCAACCTAAAAATGAAGCTTTTCTTCAACTTTTTTTTGCATGTATTTGAACTCATAAATGCATCACTGCTATCACTTTTTATTTTTGTAATTCACACTTTTGTATGCTTATTCATGTACAAATATGGTATCATAGCTGTTGTGTTCTGTATTAACCCTACTGGACAGATGTCTTGAACATTACACAGCAGATTCTGCTCATCTCTGAGAAATATCGTCGTGTGAGTTTTAACTCTTGTAGTAAGTTTGAATGGTTTTGCTTTATCTTTCTTGATTTAAGATAAAGTTACACATTACTTCTACTACCTGCTTTATGTATCAGGCTTGTACAGGGGATTTCAGATTTTTTAAATAGTATTCTTAGAGTTTGTGATAGCAAAAAATAGGAAAACAACTGTAATATTCATCCATAAGGACCTAATTGAATTAATTTTGGTTTATCCACTAAATCTATTATTATGTGACATTAAAAACTAATGAGATTGACCTAAATATCTGATAATTTATATATATATATATGTATCTCCAGCATCTATTGTTTAGTGAAGAAAGCAAAGTACACAACAGGTTTATGGCATTCTCCAATTTATTAATCTTTCTTTAGGGTTATATCTCTAAAGCATATAAAAGATTGTCATGACAAGCCTTGACTCTGATGAGAAAGACTTAGGAGTGGAGAATTCAGATGGCAAAGAGACTTACTTTTTTCACTTGTATACACTTTTGAGTAGTTTCTTCCATGTAGTCTGTATGTAGCTTTCTAAACTCACCATGTGCAATTTTAAAAATACATTTATGTATAATTAAGTGGGGAAATAGGCCGCTATACAAAAAGTCCTTGCATCTGTGAGAGAATAATATTCAGTGTTCACCCCCAACATTAGCTATTACTTCAGAAAGAAAATTACAAACTAAATACATCTGTAACAGGCAGAAGGAGAAAAGCTAAGTACACCAAAAAATAAATTATTATATTTTAAAAGCTCAGATATCTATAAAAATACCCCAGAAGAATTTTTTGTTTTATTTTAATTTTTAAAGGATTATTTTTGTTTTATTTAGTTCATTCATTTGTTTGCTTTCTCTATATACCATATATGAGTGAAATTACATGGTGTTTATCTTTCTCTGGCTTATTTTACCAAGCATAATACCCTCTGGGCTTATTCACATTGGTGCAAATGACAGAATTTCACATATATACATATATATGTATATATGTGTGTGTGTGTATGTGTGTGAATGTATGTATTATTCCACAGTGTGTGTGTGTGTGTGTGTGTGTGTGTGTGTGTGTGTGTGTGTGTGTATTTCACATTTTCTTTATCCACTCATCTGCCAAGAGCATTTAGGATATTTCCAGCTTTTGGCTATTATAAATAAGGCTACAGTAAGCATAGAAATGCATAAGTCTTTGTGAATTAATGTTTTATGTTTTATCAGATAAATATCTAGAAGCAGGATAATTGAATCATATAAAAATTCTATTTTTTATCAATGACTTCAAACTACTAAATATTTCATTGCAGTATAAAAAGCACATAATATTCATTTACTGTCTTAAATTTAAAGTGTACAGTACAGAATTGTTAACTGTATGTACACTGCAGTTTAACAGATATCTAGAACTTTTTCATCTTCAGTGACTGAAACTCTTTACCCACAGAACAGCTCTCCATTCTTCCTTCCCCCAGCCCCTGACAATCACCATTCTGCTTTGCTTATATGAGTTTAACTACTTTAGATAGTATTTTCAATAATTTAGATATTTTAACTTCATATAATGAAATTATGCAGTATTTGTCTTTTTATTACTAACTTTTTTCACTTAGTATAAAGTCCTCATGGCTCATCCATGTTGAAATATATGCAAGAATTTCCTTCTTTTTAAAGGCAGAATAATATTCCATTTTACTTATATATCACATTTTCATTATCCATTTTTTAGGTTGCTTCCACATCTTGGCTGTTGTGATTAGTGCTGCAATAAACATGTGTGTGAAAATAATATCTTCAAAAGGGTGTTTTTAAATACTTGGATCTGTGTCCAAGAGTGGGATTATTATATCATATGGTGATTCTATTTTCAGTTTTCTGAATAATCTCCATACCATTTTCCATTGTAACTGCACCATTTTATAATGCACCAATAGCATGCAAGGATTCTGATTTCTTCTCATCCTCTCCAACGCTTATTTTCTGTAGATTTTTGATAGTAGCCATCCTAATGTGCATGAACTAATATATCACTGTGGTTTTGATTTGGATTTCCCTAGTGATTAGTGGTGATAAGCATCCTTTCATATGCTTTTGATCATTTATGTATCTTCTTTGGATAAATATGCATTCAAGATTTTAGCCTATTTTTAATTGGGTTGTTTTATTTTTGTTCTTTATCTATAGTATTCCTTTATATATTCAAGCTATTAACCCCCTATCCAAAATAGAACATACAAATATTTTCTCCCACTTCGTGGATTATATTTCTATTCTTTTGATTCTTTTGATTCTTTCCTTTTCAGTGCTGAAGTTTTAAAATTTAACATAGTTCCAGTTGTCTATTTTTGTTTTAATTGCCTTATGTATTTGGTGTCACGTACAAAAATTATTATCCATTTCAGTGTCATGAAGAGTTTTGCCTGATTTCTTCTAAGAGTCATATAGTTTCAGGACTTATGTTTAGCTCTTTAATCAACTGAGTTAAGTTTTATAAATGGTATAAAATTATTACCTTGCACAATAATGTTGGAATATACAATTTACCTAATATTATTTACCATTATGTAGTCTTGGTGACCTCATAGAATATTAGTTAGCCTTATATACAAGGGTTTATTTCTGAGCTTTCTATTCTGTTTCATTGGGCTAATGCCATACTGTCTTGACTTCTGGAGCTTGTAATATGTTTTAAAATCAGAAAGTGTAAGGCCACCAGCTTTGTTCTGTCTCTCAAGATTGTTTTGACTACACCTAGTCCTTGAAGATTTTGAAATATAAATCTTTTTGTATTTCTACAAAGCTGTCCATTGAAATTCTGATAGGTATAACATTGAATCTGTAGATTGCTTTGGGTAGTATGGACATTTTAGTGGTACTAATTGTTTCAATTCATGAACACAGAATGTCTTTCCATTTGTTTGTGTCTTCTTTAATTTCTTTCAACAATATTTTATAGTTTTCAGTGTTTAAGTCTTTTGCCTCTGTGGTTGTTTATTTCTAAATATCTTAATTTATTTTTGATGCTTTTGTAAATGAGATTGTTTTCTTAATTTTTTTCACATTGTTCACTGTGTATAAAAATACAACTGATTTTGAAGGATTGATTTTATATCTTGAAATTTTGGTGAGTTCATTTTATTAATTCTTGGAGCTTTCTTTTGTAGAAGTTTTAGAATTTTTTACATGAGACAATGGCACCTGTGAGAGGAGAATTTTTTAATTCTTCCTTTCCAATTTGAATTTCTTTTTCTTACCTAACTGCTCTGGCTAGACTCCTAGAATTATGTGGAATAGAAGTGAATAGAGTTGGCATATTTGTCTTGGTCCTGATGTTAGAGGAAGAGCTTTCAACTTTTCACCATTGAGTATAATGCTAGCATTACGTGTGACCTTTATTATGTTGCAGTAATTTCTTCTATTCCCAGTATGTTGAATGTTTTTTATCATAAAAGACTGAATTTTTGTCAAATGCTTTTTCTGCATCAGTTAAAATGATCTCTCATTCTATTAATATGTTCATCACATTGATGGTTTCTTGTGTTGAACCATCCTTGCATCATCCCAGGGATGAATCCCCAGCTGATCAAGATATATAATTATTTTAATGTGATGTAGAATTTGGTTTTCTGGTATTTTATCAAGGATTTTTATGTCAATATTGGATTGTCTTTTCTTTTCTTGTCATATCTTTGTCTGGAGCAATCAGATGATTTTTATACTTCAGCCCATGGCAGTCTCATATAACTTTAACATAATAAATAAAGTTTGTAATGATGACCATGAGTCATCAAAAGAGGTTAAACTGTGTTCAATATCCCCTTAAAGAAATAAAAAACACGCATCATAACTTCCAACAATTATGGTTAATTTTTTTAAGGCTAGGTATTAAAAGAAATATTTGTTAGCACCCTGGAAATATCCTCTTAATGCTAAATTTATTAGATAGAATACACCTGTGCTTTTCAACACTGGAGTAGTCCTTCCTTCTCCTGCAGCACATCTCTTCTAGAAACAAAAGAACGCTGCAGAAACGAAGTTATAGTATGTGGTTTTAAACCTAATTTATACAAGATTAAGAGAATTACAGATCATAACACATCATCTTTCATTACAGAAACACTCACAGCTCCTGACACAGTGTGGACAAGCAGTAAAACTGTCCGAGGAAATCTACCTGTTCTGATCCTGTCCCACTGGAGCTGTGAGTGATTTTGTGCACTTATTTGGAAAGCACTACGTAGAAATTACCCATTAGTACTTCCGTCTAAAACTACAAAATCGATTTTGGAATACAAAGAAAAGGAAACTTCTTTTTGACTTCCAAAAATTAATTCTCTTTTCCCTCCTCATTTAATATTTGCTGCTAATTCTTCTGTGTCTCTGTTGATGGTATTTACTGTTCAGTTGCTAATGTGATTTTTGGTCTTTAAAGCTTTTAACCTTTCATCTTCGGTAATTCAAGTGGTTTAAGAAATCGCTTTCACTTGCCCCACATCCAAAAATTGATCTTCAATCTAATTCTCTTTCAAATGACACAAGACTTTGTTACCTGTGGTATATTCAGAATTAGAGTGGTCTTTCTGAACCATCTGTTTAGTGACCTTTTTAAGAAGTGCTGGTCACTGTTATTTTTTCCTTCATCTTCTGGTTAGTAGTTTCTTTCATTTATTCTCTTTTTTTCCATCCTTTATTTTTTTCATTCTCTCTCTCTCTCTCTCTCTCTCTCTCTCTCTCTCTCTCTCTCTCTCTCTCTCTCTCTCTCTCTCTCTCCCTTTCTTAACTCATCTTTTCCTGCTTTATGAGGAAGTGCTAGGAGTAAGCAGAACAGGGGCTATTGGTTTAGATACTATTCTAAGACGGTAGGAAAAAGCAGATTTCAGAAAATTCTTGGTCGAGAATTTGCTTTCTGAAGAATTCAATCATTCACACATAATTTCAAAAGCTTGAGATGGCCGGGCTTTTCAAATGGCTACCCACATTTCTGAATCATCAAGGTAATCACTGCTACAAATTGTGATAGAAATTTTAACTGTGAAGTTATTTCCCATTATGGCAAACAGCTTAATTGAGAGGATCAATTATCCCCCCAGATTTCAAAAAATCCCAATGTACCAAGATTGAATCCAATTTAAATTCCTTTGTATAATAAATTCTTTAGTGATGTAATAATATCATCCTGTTTCCAGTGATACAGAAAACATGGAAACACTCTTTTATCATGTCTCTTCTTCAAAAGAAATCATCTTTCTAAAACTTTGCAGCACATTTGCTGAACTAGAGCATCCTTTGGTGTTTTTGTAGAGGTTTAATTATATCAATCTTTTTATAAAAGGATTTTGAGGTAGAGCCTAGTGCATTCCATTCACACACTGCAGTGATTAATTCCTATTGCCGCTCAGTCACTTGTTACTTTATTTTTAGGGGCAAATTTATAGCAAGTCCTGGATCACATGTACAATGGTATTTAAAGTATCTGCAGCTGCTTACATAGCAGAAGTTCCAAGCTACATTCCTGTTGTGAATCATAAGTTTGTGAGAATGGGACCACGGTAGCAAGAGAAAGAATTAGTCTTATGGAAGTGTGTACACATTCATATATACATTCACAAATCTCCAAGGATCCCTACTATACAAAATTGAGAGCATCATTTAGTCTTATCAAGAAGATGTCATCTTCAAGAATTTTATTTACATATTTTCAAGTATATTCTTGAATCAAGAATCTTTGATACTCATAAATAAATATATATGCATACATACTATATAGCCATGTATGTACAGGTACATGAATACATATGACATAATCAATTCCTTTTAGTTTTAAATTTTGGTCACACATTATTCTCTATTATCTTTCATCATAGAACTGCCAATGGTTATTTGTGTTGAAGAAACTGAATGAGGTGCTGCTGCCTGTCACAGTAACAGAGAATTTACCAAGTCCTGTTCAGTCCAATCATTATAACCTGCTTTACATCTAGATGGACCTAACTCACACAAAAACCATTACAAGTCACAGTGTTCCTATTGAAAATGAAACATTCAGACACTGGAATTAGATTGCCTGCTTTTGTATCTTAGTACAGCTATTTCTTACCTGGGTTGCCTTTAGCCTTCATCCCTGTAAGTTTCTATTTTGTCTTCTGCCTAACTCACATGCTGTATGGCTGAAATGAGATAATGAACATAAAAATAAACGTTTGTTTAGGAACTCTTGAGAAGTCCGTAGTGCATACAAGTTATTTTTGCAATTCTGAAGAAACATGGAAAAGAGCTAATGCTTAGGCAATGTTCTTGACTGAGTTGAATGGAGAGGAAGCCCATCACAGAAACAGGTGCATCATGGAAATGAACATTTGTCTCTTCAAGTAGGATCCAGCAGAACACTTAAAATTCCTTAGAGATGGTATGATCTTTGAGGATGCTGGTCTTTTGGGCAAAGACAGGCTTTGCATCAAGAAAAACGGTTATTTCAGCTAGACATTGACTAATACAGGGAAGAAAGTACATTTCTAGTCTCACTGAGGACTGATTCATTGACTCCTGAATTTACAAGTTCTATAGGGAAACATGGAAGTCCTCAGACAAAAACTATGTTGCTCAAATTACCAAAATACTTAAAATGACTTTAAACATGCTTATAAGGTCACCTTAGTAAATATATTGAGCAACTATAATAGAAAGACCATAAAGCAAAGAAGTCTGTCAGTTTTGTACACAGATAAGTTCCCAGGGTCTAGTACATAATGGCCAATAAATTTTTTGCTGAATAAACTAATGCCTTGGACTTAGGAAAATATTCAGGACCTGGTAAGTTCAATCATAGGAGACATTCATGAGTGACTGATTTGTGAAACCTTATTTTGAGGCCGTGTCATATACATGGGAATGTAGAGGAAGTTATTTTTCAGGAATAAGGAACGGCACAAAATGAAATTGAATAATTATTTTAAGAGGAGTAAATTTCAGGTAGCTATCACTGTCCTACTTTTATTTTATGAGCAATTATCAGAATAAGCATTTTTCTCCTCACAAGGTGAGTAAAAAGTCAATTTTAACTTTTTCTTCTATTCTAATTAGGATCAAATTTTAATAAGAGTTTTACAGTAACTCATAAGAAGGGAAACAAAGGAATAGGAAAGAATTGTAAATAAAGATTAAAAAGGAACCATTTTGCATGGATTTCATTAGATAGGGTTGAAACAATAGAAAGAAATTTGAGGCCCATAAATCCCATAAATTCAATCTCCCATGTCAGTTCATAGCTACATCCTGTGACTATCATAAACCTCTTTACAAATAATTGATTAACTCAATTTTCCTATATTTTGTGTGTGTTGGGTTTATTAATTTACTTTCATTTCTTATTAGGCCCTCATCTTGAAACTCCCAAACTTATCACAACTGAACTGAAAAAGCAAAGGATGATATCTGAGCATCAGAAGGAACAACATGAGCAGTATGCTTCCTAGAAACTAGGGAAGAAGGTGAAACAGAGATTAAACTATGAAGACATATACCCAGAGGGCACAAAATTTCTAATCAGGAAAGTATCTTCACCTGGTCATAGCAGCACAGCTCACAATAGCCAAGATATGGAAACAATCTAAAAGTCCATCGAGAGGTGACTGGATAAAGAAACTATGATATATATACTCGGTGGAATCTATGCAGTTACCAAAAAAGATGAAATTGTGCTCTTTGCACCAATCTGGTTGAAACTGGAAGAGATCATGATAAGCAAAAAAAGTTAGAAAGAAAGCAAGAAATATAGGGCAGTTTCACTCATATGTGGAATATAGTGAAATGGAAGAGACACACAGTTAAAGCTGAGCAAAATCCCCATAGGACATAAGACGATGGGAGGCAAAGGGAAGGAGAGAGGAAGCAAGGAGGTGTAAAAGACACTGGAACTCTGGTGGGCGGTGTGGTGTGTCATACCCATAGACTGAAAGCGAGTTCAATATCTTAAAATGAATATGGTTTTGTAAACAAAAGAGAAGCAATAAAATTATTACATTGTATAATTTAAAATCTGCAGACAGCACTGAACGCTTACTCACAACTCCTCTGAATATCCAGTTCCATCCCAACTTCATTGCATAGAATCATGAAACATTTTATCACGACAGAAAAGGAAAGGATGTCCAGAGTAGGTAAAATAAATAAAATGGATAGATTAACAGTGGTACCATTTGCATCATTTTGATGGGCAGAATTTAGCAAATGAGGTCACATTCAAATAAGAACCCATATTGATGTGCAAAGGTTAGGATGTATAATGACTTACTTCATTTGTCCCAAGAAGCAGTTTGTATTATCAGCCAATCTCAAGAAGTCTGGGGATGTTATGTTTTTCTGGTGGATCAAGAAAGTTTTATCAATTTCTGGGCCATTTCAGTGTTTTCTGCCGTGGATTAATTCATGAGAGACTATTTTTTATCTATGACCCTTTCAACCAAATAATGGATTGGCATGAAAACTTGTCTGTGCCAAGGTCAGAATCATCCAGTCCTGGACTATGATATTAACTGTAAATATCACACTGTTATCATTATACTGACACCTATTCTTCCTCCAGAGGCATTTTTTTTTTTAAGGCAGGGAGGAAGAATCATTTTAGGAAAGGAAGAAGAGGAGAAAGAAGCTTTATTTACTTGTTCATTTTTGGCTTTTCACCACAGCCTTGTATTTGTCGAATTGATTGTTTTCTCATTTGCATTAGTCACATAACTGGCTTTTTTATTTTCCATATTTCTTTTCTTGAAAAACAATCCAAAATTGCATAAGCTTTTGAAACCACAAAAATCATACTATATTGTATAGCTTGTGTTTCAGAAGAATTCATGTGAATATTCATAAGAAAAGTGTGTGAACATATGTACCTATTTTCTTCTCATTTTTAAAGTTATGTGCAGGAATGCAGACCAGTAGGCAGATAGGCAGGAAGAGAGAGAAAGGAGAAATGTCTTTATTTTTTTAGTTGTTTACACTGGTTGCTTTGCTTCCCCCCCAGGTCCAGAACTTGAACCCAGGAGTATGTGGCTTGTTCCTGTGGAGGCGACTGACCTAACCACTACTCCACCAGGGCTCGTTCTCTTTCTTTTTTAACAAGTTCACCCAAACAAGGACTTCAGCAACTCTCAGGCTCTGACAGTAGTACGAGACTGGCCTTCCTGACCTGACTCCTCCTCACGTCCAGGCCAGGCTACAGTCCAGTCCACTGAACCTGACACCGTGCTTCTGTGATCACACCACATACCCAGGAACAAAGAGAAAGCCCTAGGCCAGGACACAGGAATGTTCCCTGCAGTCCAAACACTCCTCTGTCCTGCCTCGTCGTTGTCTGCCCATTTAGCCTGTGGAGTCCTGGCATGACAGGAAATTAATCTTTGTCTGAAGTACCTACCATGGTACCAACATGGCGGAGACCTCTGTAAGAGTTCATTGTCTACTTCATAAATTTGAAGACATGGAAAATCAAACATGCACGTATGCTATTAAGAAGTTGAATCTCGCTGTGCACAGAGTCCAACAACTTTCTAGCTGCTCTTTTAAGAGTGCAGCATTTTGCAATTCATTTCTTCAGTCTAGCTGTCTGAAGGCTGATACTCCGTCAACAAGAAGGAAACACAGAGGCTCTGCCAACTGGCCATCAGGGGCAATTGTTTCTCCGTCACCAACAGGACATCTCTAACCAGTTCTGTCCTCTCCCCAGCTTGTGACAAGCCCAGTGCCGCTGTTCATCAAGCAACAGCTGTCTGGCCGTTGGCCGATGCCCAGACTCTGCCCTTGTCGGGACCTGCATGGCTGTCTGACCAGTTAAGAGGAGGCTGCTCCTGTGCAGGCAGGCGGGCAAAGTGTTTGGGGAAATGCCTGGGAGGGGAGGAAATGACTAAGAAGGAATAAGGAAAAGGGGCTTTCAAATAAGGCCGGAAAGGGGCTTGTCTATGCAAATATTCCAGGTAAATGAAAATTGTTAATGCAGAATTCTTTTTCAGAACTAGTTAAAAGACTGAATTCCCCCGTGGAATTACTATCTATGGGTGTACATCACACACACACACATACACACACACAAACACACACACGTTTCTCTTCACTGCTGGAGGCCAAATTTGAGCTAACAGCTATAACATGAAAGAGCAATGAGTAGATCCATGAATTCATATATTTGCCTTTTAATTCCAAAGACTGCTTATTTATTTTGCTAATAGATTCAGGCCTTGACTGCAGGTTATTGACAGGCAGGAATAGCATCTAGATTTTACAAGCATATTGAAACTCCTCAAGTCTTGAGTGTTGGTTGAGGAAACAAAGGCAGCCCACACTTTCAGAAACGAACACTTCCAACAAAGTCTCAAGGCTTTCCTTAGAGGAACCAACAAATGACAATTCTAATTCTGGAATAAACAGGAAGGAGTTTCATTAATTTAATCGCTCTGCTCAATGACAGACTTTCGGTTTTTAAACATATTTCTAACAGAAACATCATGTTCAATGTTCAGAAATCATCTGTATGAAAATACAAGTCCAGCATTTTTTAATTTTCAAGGAACAACCAGCTTTTGACCTTGCAAGCAAAACCCTTTCAGTGATATATTTATTCCTAACATTGATTCTCTTAAAATCTTTCAGAGTTTTCTGAAACTTGCAGCAATATGCATTTATTATCCCAGATCAATGAGACCGATAAAAAAAAATTGCTATAACTGAAGAGAATGTAGTTTGCTCTCTTTGAACTTCATTGTTGCATGGATTGACCCTCTTTCAATTTGACGTTTTAACAACTTGGAGAAATATAGATTATAGAGGCTTGACTGAAACAGCAAATGTTTTCTCAACTAATCCCTTGAGAATTAAGCCATTTAATTTTAGTGTACAGAAAAAGTGATAAATTACTTGGGATTATGCCTCAAAGGTGTAAACTCCACGCAGATGGGTTGCAAAGTGATTGTGAGAGAGCAAATCTGAACTGCAAATATGAAAGATTATTTGGGCACTGACTTTATTACTTAGGAAAGCCACTTAGCCCCAATGACCATTTCAAACCTTAGCTGGAGGCAATGAAGTCAAAGCCAGATGAAATCTGATTTTTAAAAATCCAATTATTCCAGTGATTTGGCCAAAGGTTATAAGTTAGATACGTTAAATAACTATGTTAAATATTAGTCATCTCATGATAGGAAACAACTTAATCTCTGTTTATTCTGTACGAGCTATTGTAGCCAAGGACCAAAGGTACAAAAATCCCAAGGCCAAAAGTCTGTCTAGTGAACAGCATGGCAAACTATGTCTTTAAGAGACTTGGTAGCCAAATATAATAAAACTCAGAAATCTATTTGCACTCAACTTACTCAATGTAAGTCTCTGGACCAGGAGAGAAAGTCTATGGATGGAAAAAAATGTCTAATGTTTTGTAGTCATCAAAAAAAAGGTACAGCATGCATTATCTTTAATAAATGCACTCCAATGCCCAAGTTTCTATCATCTTATTATTTCAGTATTTAGAAAATAAGAAGAAAAACTGAGAGAGAGAGAGAGTCGACCAATTTCACCTGAATTCGGAGAGGGCTTTCAAGATTCCATTCATTAGAAAGAGTCACATTCCAAATGGCACAAATTTTCTCCATGTATTTCATCAGCCCCACCGTCTCTAGTGCCATGTGATTCCATAAGATTGTTATTAATTTAAAGCTTATTCTTATGGGATATAAAACATAATTTACTTAAAGCTAGTTATCTGCACAACTAAAATCGTTTTGTAAGTCTCAGAACACTATCTCTGGTTGGTTTTAGAAATGCAGAGAAGTCTGATTGCAGTTTTGACATCCACAGACTGTGACATTAAGCTTCAAACTCTCTTTTTATCTCTATCATAGTACACAGTCTGATAAATTTTTGATTTTGTTAAGCCACTCTATTCCTTTAATTTTCCCACAATTAAGTTGTAAAATAATTGCCACGATCATTAAGTATCCATATAATACTTTAAACATTCACTATGTTTCACAATCATTTATTTTACAAAGTACACTGTTCTATAAATCATGTTTTATCATGTCCTATGTTAGTCTAAGAACCATGTCCTACAGATGGCATATCAATTTCAGAGGCAAGGGTTGTTCTTTATTCAATATGCATAACCCGCTATTTATTGTGTCCTTTTGATTTTGAACAGCCTTAACTTGTTGACTTTATTTTATCAGGAGCCAGAAGAATCCCAGAGCAGACTAAGAGAGGTATCTACTCAAAAGAATCTTAGAAGAGATCAAGAAAGGTGTCTTTGCAGGGTGCTGGACAGACATCTTGTAGAGCATGCTAAATAGGATCTGAGATCTAGTACCATTCAAAACACTCAGGTTTCAGTATTTGCCACGAGGCTCCTCTCTGTGAAAAAGTGGCCAGTTACAATAAAAGCATGAAATAAAGTCACATGACTATAGATGTGTTTAATGATGGACAAGTATCTAAGGAGGCAATGCCAACGTTTTCAGGTGACGTGCAGTGTATATAAAGAAATGTCAGAACCTCTCCTTTTTTCATCCAAAGATGTGCCTCATCAGTCCTTTCAGTTGCAAAGGGATATGATCAATGAAATCATATCCAAAGAGTCTTCTTAACCATTGTTGCCACTTGGGTCTTTAAGCTTTCTTCCTTGTTAGAAGACTCCAGCAGATCCTTCAAAAAGGATAAAAGCAGATATGGCCCATGTTTTTCCCAGACCCCCTCTAGCCAGGTAAGAATAAAGAACGCCACCGTAAGGCCAGGATTATCTTGAAACCATAGAGAAGTACGCAGAAAACAAAAGCAATAATGCTATCGAATGCCGTTGTTTCTTTGCACCACAACTGGAAGACGTGCTAGACTAGATCTTTGCAACAAATATAGTCCCTGAAAATGCTCTCTTACTCTCAATGGCCTTTTCAGAACCTCCCACCCCAAATGTGACTCATCCCTTAAGTCAAGCAGTACTGTGTGCCCACCACCCCCATCCCAGCCCCTCCTCTGAAAAATGTTCCACTCTCCACTCCCCAAGCCCTGACAAGAAGAGGTCATGGAGGTTCTGCTCCTCAATCTTTGCTGCATACAGAAAAACTAAGCAGGAATCCCAACACTAACTCAAACAGCAGCTACCTGATGTTCTATCTCTTTTGTGACCTTGGATGGGGATAGGAGAGGAAGTGTTCATATCGTGTCAGTGATGTGGAAGCTCTGAGTTCAGGCTCTCCACCAAAGTACAACTGAGTCACAAGAAATGTCAGCTGAAAAGTGGTAAGCACACTTCACCGAGTAGAATAATATTTTACTTGGAAAAGGAGTTTCATGTCGCCTTGATGTAAGGCCATCTCCCCTGTTAACGTGACTTTTGTCTTGCCCCTCTCAGTAAAATAAGCCTACATGATTAAGTTAAGAAATATTAGGCATATTTTCATCTCCTTTAGTTCCTGGTTTATTATATCAGATAAATAAGTAGGTTGGTAAGTAGGTGGGCAGTAGTTGACAGACATTTTTTTTTCTGGCTATGAGAAAATGTTCTTTCCTTAATTTCAATCTATTGTGCATCAGATTTAATTGAACACAGTATTTGATCTCTCTCTACCCCCTCCTCCTTCTTTCCCTCCCTCCTTGTCTCCCTTCTTTATGTCCCTCCTCTATGTCTTCTGCTGAAATTCAGACACAAAGGGTTATATAAGCCTGAACTGTTAGGGTTCATCTTTTCAGAAAAAAACAAAATCTTTCTGGGAATGGAGTTAACCCTGATGAAGGAATGGAGAGAGGGGAACACTTACATAAACTATTAATAATTGCTTGACTCTCTGGATCCAGCTATTGAGAAGTCACAAATTTCCTTTTCTGTTATGCGTGACTGGAAGAGATTATATCCAAATGCTAACAATGAGAGCTGGGACATTTGTTTTCTATATTTCCTTTCATCTTTCTTCCTTGTTTTTTTCTCAATGACTATCTTTCACTTGTGTGATACACATACGTGTGTGTGCGCATGTGTGTGTGTATGCTTGATTAGAGTTAAAGAAATGCAGAAATAGGTGATTCAGCAGAATATCCCACCCCTCTTCCCATGAGGAGACTGTCACCGTCAGCCTCCTGTGCTAGCTTCTATCACAACACGTCTTGAATTTGATTCTAGCATCTGTGCATGTACCTGCCTTATTTCCAAACAGTAGGTTCATAGGGCAGCAGCCTGGACCCTTCCAATGTTGTAATCCCTGGACCCATCACCATGCCTCACACAATGGTTATCACTCATTATGGTTTTGTTGACTATATAGCTTAGAGTCACTCAAGATCGTTATATAGTTATTGGAAAAACAATTAACACGTGGAGAAGGACATGTGCAACTTTCAAAGCAACATGGTATCATTGCCAAAATTGACAACTTCTGTTCTTACAAGGAATGTAGAAAAGGATAAAATCTAGTGGGGAGAAGTAACCCCTTTCCAGTGCTATTTCTAAATTAGTGCCATCCAATAGCAATTTAAGTTAAAGGATATACATAATGTTAAATCGTCTAGTTAGTATAGTAAGAAAATTAAATGAAAAGAAGCAGGTAAAATCTACTAGTTCATTTTATTTAATTAATATATCCAAAATAATATCATTTAAACATGTGATCAATAAAACATACAGTTGTGTTATTTTCATTCTTTATTTGTAGTAAGTCTTTGAAATAGTGGGGTGTATTTTATAGTCTCAGTAGAGACTCCCCTTATCTCCCTAGTATCCCAGTTGAGACTAGATTCATATCAAGTGCTCAATAGTCACATAGGGCTATTTAGAGACCACAGGTCCATACAATTGAAACTCCCCAGTATGTGTAGTTGAGTAGCCTGTCTTTTGATGACCCAATATGACTGTCCCTCAGTGCCTTTTTGCATTCTGGAGGCCCTCTTCCACAGTCTTTCTAACTTGTCTCTGATGAAGAGCCGGGGGCTGAGGCTAAATGGTAAAACACAGATGCTATTCCCAGCTTCCAGTAGTCTAGAGTGAGGACTCAATACATTTTAGTCAATGTCGAATCACTTTTCTCTTTTGCCTTTTCCCCCAAGAAGCTAGTCTCATCAAACCACCAACGGTTCTCCACCCTATACTATCATTTTTTCAAAAGGAAATTCTGGGAAATATAAGCAAATGAGGAATTCCTAGAGCTTGAATGAAATGAGAAATCAACACTAGAAAGATGCACCTCCAATGGTCCTTGAACATCCCATTTCAAAACTGTTTGAAAATTTGACTTTAGGAGATAGATTTCCTTTCAAGTAGAGAAACACGATTTCACTGTCAAATGGAAGAATGCGCTTTGCTTGTCAGAATTTCCTTTATTTTCAGTTACTGACACAGATTTGGAGAAAGGGGGAACGCTCACTTTACCCTCCATAAATGATTGCTGGCATGCTAGCCAAGGACAATCAGAGAAATCTTAGATAACTTAAAAAAAAATCCATGCCAAAGTTAAGAGTCCCCATTTGGAAGATTTCCAGACAATTATGTATCCAAGCACTTTCACATAATTAATGCCCTCATTTTCCCGGCCAGGTGAGGGAGGTAGCAGAAATCCACCATTTGATTTTCTCCAAATGCACAGTCAGCATAGCAGTCAGAGACTGAGAACTGCCAGGGGCTCAGATAAGGGCTGGACCTTGTTCAGATGAATAATTCCCAGCTTAGATCTCTCTTTCAGGGAAGAGGAGTTTATAAAGGAACAAGATGCAAAACTCTTATCAGTAGTTTATCACTCACCTGTGGAGTTAAACATGATTTGGGAGAAGAGAGTGGAGGGAGAAGAGAGTGGAGGGAGAAGTTGAAGCTGGTGGTATTTCCCATCACAGAATCAGAGCCCTGAGCTCTGGAAGGAATCCTGAGAACTCAGCTGCTTTCTTCTCTGGCCACACACAAGACCATATTTAAATCATTTCAAATTGATGAGAATATGTTTTTTTAAGACCTCTAGAGAAGGAGATAACATTCTCTCTGTAAATTAGTTCCTGATTTAACAACCTTCAGGAAAATGGTCCTTAACTATATTTGATTTAAATGCCTACCCTGACTGTTTACAACCCTTCTCACTTTTAACACACAATTACTGAGTTCCTAGTGTAAAAGTTGACAACTTTGAAGTCATTTTTAAACGGAACCAGGAAACCATTACAGAACAATGGTATTCCCTATCTCATTTGAATTCATCCAAAGACCTTTGACCTGGGCCAAAAGCTAATGTTTTAAAAAATCATCAAGCAAACAATTGTTTGCGAACTGATGATTATGGACTTTTAAATGGAGAATAGAATCAGTTAATTCCTGTTTCACCCCTTCTGGAGATTCAGCATAGTCAAAACTAGTTTAAGCCTTTAAACTCAACTCTTTTCTTTGATTACTTACCTCATTTTCCTTTTATCCTCTCATTAAAAAAACTCTAATTTTGTCCCTCCTTCGGGAACATTCTAGATTTTCTACCTGAGTCCATACCCCGCTAAATACACCTAAATGTATTTGATCCTAAATACAACTGTTTTGTCTTTTTAATTGCCTCCTGAATTTTTAGGTTGATACTACTAAGTGCAAGGCTTGCATTGAAGGGACCCAGAGTCAAAAGAAGCAGACTTTGGGCTCTAGACACTTGGAGTTCGAGAGAAAAGATAAGCCTCGTACATAAATAACCACAAGCCAAGGTAGAAAGTGCTAAGTGCAATAAGATAATGTGCTGGAGAGCGCAGAGGAACTCTTTGTCCTCAGGAAGAATGGGGAACAGCTGGCCTCCATCCTTCTTGTTTGTCCTAGGTAATCTCTCTCTTCCTCACTTTTTATTTGCTCTTTTACATCATTTCTTAAGACTGTCAATATTTTGAGACATATGGAAGACACTGTATGAGATGGGAACACATCCTATCTGATAGTGGAAATGTTCTGTTACAGGATGAGTATGGCTACTAGACACTGACCAGCTGCCCAGTTGGTCACCCCACCTGTCCCAGGATTTTTCTTTCTCTTGCCAATTTTTGTCCCACCTGCTATTTTTAAACTGAGATCATAGATCAAATCAACACTAAATAGAGTATTTTTTAGTTCATTCAATGTTCAATTGCATTTCTCTCTTTTCCCACTATCTTGTGTCTTTCACTGATCTCACAGAAGCACAGAGTGTGGTCATTTAATACACAGGACATCAACATTCTTACACTGTCTGGTGTGCTTGTCATGCCTCCCTAGTCAGGGGTCATAGCTCTAGAGAGCAGAAATGTAATTGTTTCTTATTCTCTATCTTCTTTGGTGGCAATCTAGGTGACTTTTAATATGAAAAAGAATTTGTCAGAAGTAATCAGAAATAAGACTGAGAAATTGCGTGACTTATCCAAGTTCACATAACTACTAATGACAGAGTGGGGACCTGAACTCAAACTTTTCTGATTCCCTCTTCCTGTCATCGTATAATGTTTCCTGTGTGTTCATCGATCTCCCACACAGCACTGTGCTTCTGGAGGAGACCATGATTCATAGAAATTTAGCCCAGAATATAAGAAATTTAATTCTCATGAAGTTTTGACTGGTCCAACATGGATTCCGGGAGACAAATCCTTGTATCATTTTATTGAACCCACCAGTCCCTTCCCTTTGGTTATGTGTAGGAGTGGGTGTGCACATTCACATGTACATGTGTTTTAACCTATCCAAAGAACAAAATCAAACAGGTATGGGAGGCAGCGGGGAGAAAAACAGAAAGATGAACACAAATACCTACTCACACCTGCAACTACTAGGTGTCCTAAACATGACCAATACTGTCTACTTCTCCTGAAGTAATACAACAAAGAATTAGGCAGTTTCACTATTTCATCAAGAAACAACAAGGGAGGTAAGAGTGTTACCTCACTGAGGGAGACGCCCACTACATTTGCCTTCCACTTGGACTGTGACCCAGATACTCAAGGTCAGAACAGACCTGCTGATAAGGACAAGCCACAAAAATCAATGGAATAAATTTAGGATCTGTTCAAGCTTCAAGCCCACGAGTCAGAAGTGTCAATTTCCATGAGGAGTAGGGAAGGTTGGGTGTCATTCTTGGTCATTTCTGGTTGTAGAAGGCAGGCTAGCTACAGATAGTACAGCCATTCTGCTGTTACTTAGCTGCTAAAGGCAGCCATAAAATGGGGTTGTTTTCTTAAATAAGGAATTCAAGAAAAGAAAAATATAGCCCATAAAATAAAGAGGCAATCTTCAGTTCCTTGATATTCCTAATCCTTAAAACATTCAGAAAGACTGAGTCCCTCAGTCTTGGGACAAGGGATTTGAGTCAAATCTCACTTAGGTTGACCTGGAGTGACATTTTAGAAAGACAATGTCTATTCTCTCATCAAGAAAACTGAAGATAAAAACTTACAAGTTCAAAATTTGGATTTTGCATATTTTCTCTAACAATAACCAAACCGATGATGGTACCAAATAAAATATAATGATTCAAATGCTTTTTAAATTTAAAAATAATTTGTAATGTTTGTGTGTATGAGTTTGTAGAACATATGTTTACAATGAAAGGTGAATAATGATATATACTAGATAACTATAAAGCACAGAGTCCTCAATCCTGAAAAATAAAAGATATTAATCTAAGAGGTTAAAGTTACAAAAAGGAAGAAAGGATCTCACTAGCGAATAAATAAATTATCTTCTATTAGAAGTATGTTTGAATCAAGTTTTGTAAATCTGAAACATATTTGAGAGCAACTTAAAGATGAGACGGAAAGAAGAGAAAATTATGGAAGGATTAGATCTGAGAATATAGCAGTTCATTTCCTGGTAAAGAAAATGAATGAGTCAAAAGAATAAGAATTTCTGGTTGGTGAGAGATCAAAGCTAAATGTGATCTAACCAGTAAAAACAGAAAAGATTGAGAAAGATCATGTACTGATTCTGAAATCAGAGCAGTTCTTCTAGAAAGATTTGAACCACAATGGATAAAGAAAAAATAGAAAGGAAACAGGAAGAGGGAATTCGAGGAAGAGTCCTTCCTGATGATTCAAGTAATGGTTAACTCCCACCTCAAGATGCCAAATCCTTAGCAAATGGAGCCACTGGAATGGCCGAGAGGGCAATTTCTGCCCCTTCCTCTGATCAAAAAACCCAAAGGAACTCCTTTTCTAAGGTAAAGAATTGATCTGATTCCTGTCTGAGTTCCATTCAACCTTATAAAGCTGAAAGGAAAGTCTATCCTTTCTCTGAATGCTGCACCTTCACCTTCAGAGTGTGCCCATCCATGTCCACCTGGTGTGTTCATAACACACCAAATACCCACTTTGTGTGAGTCAGAAGTGTCTGCCAGTGGAATGTGTTCGGCCATGCTTTTCTCTTTTCCGCTGCACCAGGTTCAGAACGGAACATACCGTACATACTCAGTAATACAGAGTTTTGCATGTTCAGAATAGTTTAAATAATTATTTCCTCCTACCTAAGATGAGGATATCAAAGATGTTTGTTTGCTCTGGGTCAGGCTTAGAGATTTCCATTCATCTGAGCCTCAATTCCCATCTCTCTAATAAAGAAGTTTGACTAGTGACCTCTAATGTTTCCCTCCACCCCAGCCTCTCTTAAACTTGCAATGGCATTTGCCCCAGTGCTTCCCTGCTTCTTCTCTCCTTTGTTTTTCTCTCTGACTTGACATTTCCACATCCAATTATCACTTGGTCCTGCTTCGTCTTATCCTCTATTTGAAAATCCAATAGGAACATGGAATTTTTGTAGGACTTTCAGGAAAGGTTTGTGGAGTGGGGGTGGGAATATGGACTCTTTTAGATGTATAATAAGGAACAGCTGTCTTTTGGGCATTCTGGACCATTCCAATGATCTGCTGGCAAAGAAGCACCCCCAAAAGCTGACTAGACCCTCCTCCAAACTGTTTTAAGCCAGTCCTGCCAGTTCACTATTTAGCTGTCAGTGAGTTTGTCAAAAGTTTGTCATTAAAAACATGAGAAACTTCTCAAAAATCTCTCTTCAAACCCTTTGGACAATCTACGTCACTTGCTGTGGACAGGGGGAAAGAGAGGTTGGATCAAAACTAAAGCCAGTCTACTATTATTATTCCTCATTGTGGGTTGTGACTTGGATTCTGATGTGAAGAAAGGTGGAACTTCGCTTAAATGAAAATTCTTGTGTTATCTGCAGAACTTGGATTTCATGTTCACTCTTATCTTCCATCACCAAAACATCTATTAAAGGCCCATATGTGCTTACTCAAGAGTTTGACACTAACGGTAAACACAAAGAAATATTCCATGTTCATTTGTGACTCGCCCTTTTATGAACTATGTGACTTGAAGATGACAGGACAGTAAAGGATGCTAAAAGAATGTCATTTTTAAAATCACACACATCAATATTTTACGGTATTATGATGCCACTCTATTGAGTTGCAATGAAACCATTCAAAGAGGTCATCCATTGATCTTAATGGGTAAAATAGCCTCTTAAAAGAGAAGTATGTACTGAAATGGGGAAACATTTCTAATTACATAGCTATTTTATGCAATGTGAGGTCGTTGCTTCCTAATTTGGATTCCTTCTCTGACATCTCCTCTAAATAACATGAAGTAGATCTACATGACATGCTCTAAATACACAACTGGGGACCTTTTCTTATTTATCTCAGGTATTGCTACCCATTTGGTGTTTTTCTTTGTGCACCTGTAATAAAATAATACAGAAATGTCAGCACCATAGATCAGTTTGCTTCTAGACTATATCAGATGCTCTATTAATTTGATTGTTTCCTTTCAAAATGGAATGTAATAATTGCCTCTAAAGAATGCTAAAGCCAGATGCCATATTTTATGCCAATCTGCTATGCAATATCATCCCTTTTAGTAAAACTTTATCTCCAACAGGAGAGAATTTTAAGGTTTGCTGTGACAGCAGAACTATGCTGAGAATTCCAAAGAGTCTTCTCCCCAAAACTAATCAAACACTTAATTATTTCTACTGTACCTATAGACTAAAGAGCTATAAGAGGATTTTGTTTCTATCAATTTGCATGAGAATTTTGATGTATGGTATTCTGTTCCCTTTACTAAAATCATGCTACTCCATTTAAAAAATGTTCATCACGAAATAAGCATTTCACCATGTTTTTATTTTCTAAAATCTTAAAGGTCTACTCTATGATTCCATTATTCATGACTTTTGAATAAATTACAACAATCAGACCACATAGGGAGAAAAGTTAGCTCCTGGTAACAAATGAAAACTGTCCAAGAGGTAAACTATTAATCAATGTTACATCTTAACAAATTAATTTTCCTTGTTAGAATGCATATTCTCACCCTGCCATGTTCAAACAGCATTTTCGTCAGTCACTGACTCTTACTATTTGGTTTCGGCTGAAATCCAGGGTCTCCCATGGTCAATGTAAGTGACTAACCTGACACCCATCTCCAGTGTCCCCTTGATAGCTTTATCTGGCTACTACAATTTGTCATTGTCAAGCCATTAGGCCTTTGACTTTAGGCTTTTTTTCCTGCAGGTGTCAAAAATACAAAACCACAATTTATAAAACACAAAATGACAGAATCCCATTTGTGATGGTTTTGAAATGCCAGAAGGTAACTATATTTAAAATATCACAACCTTCTCTCCAAACTAGCGGCATGAGATCCCGGGTGGTCTGAAGAGTTGATTCAAAAAATAAATGCCACTGCAGCAACTTACAGTTCCTAAGGCCAAGCATCCAGATGTGTCAATAATCTTCACGAATGAGAAACAGATGTCAGCCCTTGTTGAAAAATAAATATAATAGAATTATTTCCTTTTGCCTCCTTATGTGTTCACATGCTTGATTTATTCTTTCCATTTTTTTTTTCATTTGCTTCAGATTTGAAAACAAAAAATCACTTCTATCTTTCACATGAGGGTGCAGCTATGTATAAGTTTCTCTAGAAAAAGAAAATTTAACAGTCAATTTTGTGCTTTGTTACATGCCCAGAAATGCTAATCCAAGCACAGAGTCTTTTGGAATCAGTTGGTGCTGTATAATCCAGCCAAATCTTTTGGGATATATTCTGGATTCCTATTGCCATGTAATCCACATTTGTAACTACGTAACCCATAAATTTACCCCCATTGTGAGATAAATCAGGTTCACTCTGTGGTTTAGGTACTGAGATGGCTGGGGTGTGGACCAAGTAAAGCCCAAAGGCCTGGAGCCTGGAGGGAAAGCCAAAATAGTAAAATAGAAATAAACAAATAAATAAGAAGCTAAAACAAGCACTTCAAGAATGGTAGAACTGCATTACTGATAACTTTTACTTACCTTCATTTGCTGTAGTAATAGAGGTATGGTGGTATATAGAGAAATCAAAAACAGAATGAATCAAATAAAATAAAAACTTAAAAATTTAGAAATAAAAAGAGTTGCTTTTTAAAGCTAAGAAAGATATGCTTTGTTTTTTTTTTCTAACCTGTTTTAAGTGTGGACTTACTACTAAATCCCATCAGTGCATACTGAGTGGGTTGAGTAAGGGACCTGTGTGTGTCACTGGGGGTTTTATAAGATGTGGAGGATGGTTTGTGGACTAGGGCTATAAGATAGCTATCAGAGGTTTACATTTCCTAGAGCATAAAGGAATAACATAACCAACTACACAAAGTGGCTTACTATACCATGGACATCAGTCAAAAAAATTCTAATGACTACAGAGTTCTCTTCAATATTTTTTTAAAGGAAAGGTACAGGCAAGAATGAAGAGAGAGGAGGAAGAAATATTATTCTATTCCATTGTTCATCTTGTTTGTTTCCCCACCCCAACCCTGACCCTCACTGGGCCCTGGGTCTCGAACGTGGGTCCTTGGGATGAATGTAAACTATGTCCAGTGGCCTAATTCTCTAGGCCACCAGGGCGTGCCCCAGAGTTCTCTTCTACTGGAACACCCCTGGAGTCATTTGTCTATCATATAGGATCCAATTGCAGCTACCTACAAGCTTTCTTAAAATAATTTTAAGCCAAATGAGCCAGCTCTACATTCACCACGTCACAAACACAGTTCCCAATAAGCAGAAACTCATTATAATGATAATGATAGCAACCTTCTTACAGGATGATTTGCTCCATCAGTATCAACAATCTTCAAGGCTTCCATGTTCTCCCAGTTTTCTGTAATTGCTAGCTTAAATAATTCAGTTATGCCTAGATATAACAAACTCTTAGATGAAGATAAAATGCCCAGGGCTTCACTGTATTAATAAAAAGGCAACACTTGCATGTTGGCTTCTGAAAAATTACACGCAGCTAAAATAATAAAATAAGAACGATTTGACTTCAGTACTGTTAATATGCTGCTTCTCTTCTCATCCCTCTGTGACCGAGATTTCCAGTTCCACCCAATGACCATTCTTCCTTATGTCCTTATCAGCAGAACTACTGGGAGAGACAAGTGCCAGTTTAGAAAACTACCTTTCTTAGGCCCTTCGCCACCGATGGGGATGCTATTCAGAAGACCTTCAGGAAAATCTCCATATAAAAGGAGACTGTCTCAACTAGCTGATGCCCTGTGCTCATTCCCCTCTCCTTTTACTCCTACTTGAATGATCAATGTGCTTGATGGAATGCCAACCACTATTCTGTAGGCCTCAGAAAGAGAGTGGAAAGCCTGGTCCTGGGTGATCTAAGGGAGTTGCCAACTAGCAGACCAGTTTACCTACTTCTGGACTTGGCATTAAATGAGATAAACTTACACCCTCGCCTTAAGGAGGACATCGTTTCATAGTCCCTGTTAGCAGTTACAGGTGAAATTTCTGATGTGCTCTCCGAGAATTTTCTACCTCAAGTCCTGACTGGATTCCACCCACCAGGCACCCATCCAACATCAAACGGTCTATCACAGATTTCTACCTTCTAGAAACCGATTATACTTTCCCTCTATGTCTTGGGTCTTGCCTCTGCCAAAGACACTCTTCTTTGGTGAAGAAAAAGAAATTACTTTCATCCTCTCAAAGATGACTATAGTACTTTCACTATTTGGTGTTTGTCTTGGACTCTATTTATAAGCCACCTCCTTTTCAAAAGATTTACTTAAGGCAGTTTATCACTTAACTAATCTGATTACTTAATATGGGTTGTTGGACTGATGGAAGAGATCGTGGTAGAACACAAATAAAAGGTAAAGATAAAGAGATGGTTGCATTATGCCACTGAGAGGGAGAGATATAAATAAGACATCTTTCCCACCCAAGTGCCCTTATATAAACAAGCAATTTCTTTAGAGTCCTAAAAAATAAATAAAAATAAACAACAAAACATTGAATGGGGATGATTTCACTTGAATGGGATTAAGCAACCACAGCAAATTAAAGAAATTGTCCATTTCTCCAGGGGCCAAAACACAGCAAATTAGAAGATTTGTTCTGCAAAACATGGCTTTCTTCTTTCAAAAACTCATTCCTTGCTGAAGTGACGTCTTCGTTTGCTGTTACTGTCATTACACTATCAACAAGTTGGATGAAAGTCTTACAAACATGTGCAATTGTTTGGTGAAAGCCCAGCTGCTCATGAACTGCTCACACTGACCCCATCTGGAAGGCTGGCTACCGAAGCAACTTTCTAATATTAAACTCTCCTGCTGTCTTCTTTTCAGACCATATTTACCGTCTTTTGCACTGACCCTGCAGACAAAGGCCTAAGACACATGATTTTTCTGCACCCCTCCTCAGAGCTGTTCTCTGCTTCTCCTCTGGTCCTGACTAAAGCTTCAACCAGACCCAGGACTGAGATGCAAAAGATTATTTTCTAATTCCTTTGCAACTGGATTTCTGACTTGAACAACCCATAAATTCATCCTTCCGTTTTCCACATTGGAGCCGATAATCCAGAGAAGGAGAAGAAAGAAAGAAGAAATATTGTGCCTGAAAATCAAACTTGTTACTATTGAGTCAGAAGAATTGTATCCAAATGACATAACTCACTGCGCTGAGTGACATTGTCTTCCTAATAAATAAAGGCAAGTGGCCAGATACACATCTGCCCATGGGTAAGGAGTTTAATTATTCCCAGGACTGTAGATATCATCACCTTGATATGCAAATCTTCAGCCTTGATTTTGCATACTTGTATAGCAATGTTCTCAAGGAGATTTCCATCCTGCTCAACATTTTGCCTGTCAGTTCACAAAATGTCTGAGGAGATGGCAACATGTTCATGGAAGTCAGAAGTTGATCAGTCAAGGAAATCAACTGATCCACTATCTCTTCTCTAAAATCCCAATTTTATTTTGGCTGATTCTGATCTACAACTCTGTTGGTACTGCAACCTCAGTTGCTCTAAAATGGGTGTATTCCAATGCTTTGAGAAGAGCTAGTGTATCAAAAGTAGCATCTGTGGTGATTATCAAAGTTATTTCCATTTTTATTTAAATGAGTTTACACAAACTTATGCATTATGTACCATACACACCATCTCTCTACCACAGCCATATAAAGAGCTTTTATTGATGATTCTTGTATCTCCAATCCAGATCCCTCTCTTCCTGAGATCCATATTTATCAAGAGTTAACAGCACAGTGGTTAGATGAATAGTTTACAGAGTCAGACTGCTTAGAATTGCATTCTAGCTTCTCTATTAATGATAAGACTTTGAATAAGTGACCTAATCTCTGCCTCAATTTCTTCATCTGCAAAGTGAGAAAAATAGAATATTTTATCAGCTCTAAGACAGACTTTTTATTGAGGTAAATTTTAGGTTGGGAGCAGTTCATCTTTAGTACTTTATTGTAGTAACTTTGTTTTAAAAATTGAATTAACTTATGACACATTTCCCCATGTTCAGTTTTCCCATTCCTTAGATGTATGTAACACACCCTATCCTCTACCAAGTCATTGTGAGCTCTTCGCCATTGTCCAGTACCATACCCATCTCATTGCCTGTTGGTAACCTCAGTTCTATTGCAAGTGTCCAAGGGTTGGTTTGTTACATCGTTCCTTTGTTGTCTATTCACATTCCACCTGAGTGAGGTTATCTGGTATCTATCTTTCTTCTTTTGACTTCTTTCACTTAACATCATTCTCTCTAGTTCCATCCACATTGATTCAAATGACAGGGTTTCATCTCTTCTAAGAACTGTGTAATATTCTACTGTGTGCTTATACCACATCTTCTTTATCCATTCATGTGATATTGAACAATTAAGAATTTCCAGTAATTAGCTATTGAGAATAAGGCTGCCATAAACATAAGGGTGCATATATCTCTGCAAATTAGTGTTTTTGTATATTTTGGGTAAATAGCTAGAAGTAAGATGGAGGAATCACGAAATTTCCATATTCAACTTTTTGAGGAATCTCCACAGTGTTTACACCAATCTGCACTCCCACCAAAGTGTAAAAATGTTCCATTTTCTCCACATCCTCACCAACATTTGTTGTTTCCAGACTTTTGGATAACAGCCAGTCTCTCAGGTGTAAAATGATATATCATCGTTGCTTTGATTTGCATTTTCCTAACAGCTAGAGGGTAGTAGCATATTTTCATGTACCTCCTGGCTGTCTGGATGTCCCCTTTGGAAAAATGTCTCTCGAATTTCTCTTCCCATTTTTTGATTGGGTTGCCTATTTTTCTGTTATTGAGATTTTGGTTTCTTTATTTGTTTTTAATATTAAACCCTTGTCAAAAATATGAAATGCAAATATCTTCTCCCAATTAGTAGGCTGACTTTATGTTTTGGTGATGTTTTCTTTCGCTGTGAAGAAGCTTCTTAATTTAATGCAGTCCCAATTGTTTATTTTCTTTTTTTGTTTCCCTTGATGCTGGAGTTGAGTTTCCAAAGAATTCTCTAAGGCTGATGTCATAGAAAGTCTTTCCTATGTTGTCTGAAGGAATTTTATGGTTCACAGTCTTATATCACAAGACTCTAATCTATTTTGAGTTAATTTGTGTGAATGGCATTAGAAAGTAGTCTAGCTTCATTCTTTTGCATGTGGTGTCTAGTTATCTCAGCACCATTTATTTGAAGAGACTTTCTTTTCTCTATCACATACTTTTGGCTCCTTTATCATAGATTAACTGACTGTATGTGAGTGAGTCAGTTTCTGGAGATTCAGGTCTGCTTTATTAATCTATGCCTCTGCTATTATTCCAGTGCCATACCATTTTTAGCAGTATCACTTTGAATTATAACTCAATGTCTGGGAGTGTAATCCTCTGAATTTGTTCTTTCTTCTCATAATTACTTTGGCTATTCAGGATCTTTTGTTGTTCCATACAAATTTTAAGACTTTTTTTGTTCTGTTTCTTTGAACTAAGACCATGGGATTTTAATGGGGAATGCATTAAATCTGTATACTGCTCTATGTATGATGACCATTTTAACAATGTTGATTCTTCCTAGCCATAAGCAGGAGTTGTCTTCCCATCTCTTTGTATTTTCTTTTATTTCTTTTAAGAAGGAGTTATAGTTTTCATTGTACAGGTCTTTCACCTCCTTTGTTAAGCATATTCCAAGATGTTTAATTATTTTTGCTTCTATTTTAAATGGTATGGCTTTCTTGATTTCATTTTCTTCTAATATGTTGCTTGTATGTAAAAATACAATGAATCTTTGTGAACTGATTTTGTAGCCTGACACTTTACAGTATTCATTGATTAGTTCTAGGAGTTTATTGAAAGAGTTTTCAACATAAATAATCATGTAATCTGAAAACAGTGAAAGTTTTACTTCCTCCATTCCAATTTGGATTCTGTTTGTTTCTTCTTCTTGCCTAATGACTCTGGATAAGACCTCCAATACAGAAGTAACTATGATTTGCAGGGAGGACATTTAAACAATTTCGATATCAAGATATATTATAGAATTGATGGTACCCTGAACTTGATAAGCTAGCAATAGTTGTTTGAGTGGCTCTGAAGATTAAATCAGTTAAAATAGAACTTATAATATTTGACACATACTGAGTTTTCAACAAATGAGAGCCAAAACTATTGAATTAGTGGATTTTTAAAAAATTATTGCCTAGTTCAAACTCATCGTCCTTTCAAACATGTGTATTCCTCTATAGTCCTTATCTTGTTTAATGTCAGCAACACAAGCCAGACGTATGGAAATCATCAATGATTCTTCCTTCTCCTTCACTCTTTGCATCTAATTATTTAACAAGTTCTCTTAATTTTGCTGTGTAAATATTCCTCATTTATTCTCTTCTTGCCCTGCCCATTGCCACATCAGTCATCAGTTTGAGCAAATGTCAATCAAAACTCTACTTTGCCTTTACAGTCATCTTTCTAACAGGGAAATCAAATCATAGGGTTCCCTGTTTCCAATTTTTCAGTGGTTCCTCACTATGTAGAGTCCTTCATTGAGCACTGAAGTCCTGCATTCTGAGGCTGGCTTCCAGACCTTTGCAACCTCCCCTTCTACCACAATTCCTGCCTCACCTAAAACTCTTTCTTCACAGTCGCTTGTCACTCCCTGACTCTTGCATTGGTTAATGTATCTAGGCTCTTTCCTCTGTCTAGAGTCTTTACCCTTGAGTCTACTTATCTCTCTCTTTGGAGACTCAGAAAATTGTGGTGAAATTTCTGCTGTTTTTCCTTCCTCCCAGAAACTTACATATGCCCTTTTAATTGTGGTCCCAGATCTCCTTGTTTCTAATTTCTATTCAAGTTTTCTAATTCTTAATTTATTTCTCTCCCACAAATTGATAAATATTTCTTCTTTCCTAATATATAGCCTTTTCCCATCATGTCATAGATAATGGAATACATGATTTTAAAAGAATGAAGCAATAGATGTGGCAATATGCCTGGCATTGTATACAACAATACAGTGAGAAAAAATAAGGGGAAATCAAGAGAGAATAATAAAGAAAACATGAAATCTTTTCCATTATCTACCAAGATCAACTTTTTTCCCAGCAACGTGGCTTCTTGTTATCCTTTCCCAGAAAAGTCCATGGCCCTAGTTAGCGCTGTGTGTTCTAATGCCCTTAAACAAAGGTATGGTGCTCCTTTTTCAAATAGTGACACCAGTACTTATATGGGCACCTGATACATAGATCTTGCGCTTATTTCTAGTGTAAGACAACAGCCTTGAATGCACTATTGAAAAGATGACAAACTAAACACTGTTAAAAACAAAACTTGCGTATGGGATAATAATAAAAGAATGGGAAATGTGAACAAATACCAAACCTCAAGTGCATTCTCTAGTTTAGATTGCTTCTTAAATGACTGGCACTTACTGTGAAAGGCACATTGCACAAGTACTTTCACAGACTTTTAACACAACGCCAAGCCCACCCCAGCTCCCAAATCTGCTCACCAGTCAGATCCAGGGTTAATATGACAACAATGTACTCAGAGGCTTCATTTGTTAGTACATTTTGTGGTTATTGTGTGGTGTGGAAGAAACACAAAGGGCAGTAAATGTTCGACACCTCTTTACCCGATTTCACCAAGATGCATTTCTGCTGAGAGGCTGGTCTAAGACTGCCACCAACACACTGCACAAAGTCTCCTCACCAAAGGCTCATTTAGAACTCATTGGTCAAAAGCCATTAAATAAAGTGCGAAGAGTTTCATATTATCGACACTTCCCTTAGTTAGACCAAGAATCCCTCTGCAGCCATCAAAACCCTTACCAAAAATCAATTCCAGGCTTTAAAAAACAGCAAATGTGTAATGTACTCTAATTGTTTTAGTGGGAGTGATGAAAGATTATAACTATCACAACTTCCAACTGGGTATTTCCGGCCTTCCATGTGTATGTGAGTGTGTGGGTGTGTGCACATGTGTGTGTGCCTGTGCGTGTATGTGTGTGTTTGTGTGTGTACATGTGTGTATGTGTGTGTGTTTATATGTGAGTTGTGTATTCTTCTAAAGGAGAACAGGGCAATAATTGTTGGGAATAGAAATGTTTGCAGGCATGTTCTTACAAAAAGAAATGTGGCTATTTAAATCTACATATAACTCTGAAGATGTAGTAATATTCCATTGTAGTTGCTTATGATCACTTTTCAAGCCATGTGTCTTATCACAGGGTGCCTCACCAGGGGGAAATAACTAAATGGTATTACCCTCCAGGTGTCTCCCAGCTACATTCTCAGTACAGCAGTGTTGTAACCAAGCTCCTTAGGCACTTTCAGACTAAAGTGTCTCCACCCTTTGTAAAGAATCCAAGATACCACTGTCTATTACCAGACTTGATTGTACTTTAAGTTGTTCTAATTACATTAGAGGAGCATGGTTCCATTTATACTCAATGCAGTGACCATCAAGTGGTGGGAGGGAAAACAAAACAAACAAGAATCCCCCACCCCCACCAAAAAAAGTTGAACCAGATTCTTACAATGGCTCTGCTACTTCCTAGAACATTTAAAGGATTCACCAATGTTTCCCATCCCTGGATACATGGGAAAATGATTCTTTCCCACTCCAGGAATTGAGTTGACCTATTTGCAGACACTGAAGTATGAAGTAGAAGTGACAGGCATCACTTCTGAGCAGAAGCATCCAGACTCAGGACGAAATCCACCGTACACCCTTCCTAGCCACAGACATCTCAGATACAAGTGCTGAGACACAGGTGCCTCAAGATCAAAGGGCCTGGAAGTTTGGACCACCACCTGATGAATCACCTGAATTTAAAATGGACTCAGTGTGACAGGAAATATTTTATTGTTTGCCACCAAAGCATAATAGAACCTATGTGGATTATAGAGTAACTCTGGATCTTGGAAAGCAGAATTTGCCTTTATAGTCTCTATACTAGTCACCAATAAACTAATGCTTTCAAGGTTGTGTAACTCGGCAAAAACCTTATATCTTGTTTCATCTAACAAAAGTTAGTATCTTGTGTTTCCATTAAAATGGGGTTGTTAGATACAGCAAAATTCCTTGTCATAGTTCATAGTTTTCAACCTAGTTCATGTGCTATATGTTGTAATAAGAAAACTGAGCTCTTGCCTAGTGTGGTTGTGATCATAAAACAATTTTAATGTTACAATTAATTTAAATCATTGTACTGACCTAATAATATCACTTGGTCTATGAATCACAAAATCCAAAACTGTAAGTATGCAAAAAAACAAACAAACCCCTGGACCAATCATTTTTGAAAAGTTTAATATGTGTCATAATATTTCAAGAATATGGAGAAAATATTTTGGATCTACAAATAGGAAAAACAGGTTACTTAATGATTTTGTGTACCACTGTGGCCCTTAATAAAATTAAGCTATTTGAAAATAAATGGAATAAATATTAAAATTTTAGGTATGTGGGTATTTTTTTTTCAGAAAGTTCTTCCTTATCTATATTTTGAAAATAAGCAGGTGTTGAGGTGATGTCATCTTTTATGCAATCCAAAGTCTACACAAATAAGATTTGATGGTGTTTCAGACAAATAGCATTCATTGAACATTTTCTAAGTGTTCAGTTGTGCTTATTCTGGAGAAACAACGAAGGAAAAGAGAGTGATGTTTTTTGTCCTCCTAAAAATTTTAATCTAGCAACCTCTTCAGAGTACAGATATTGGTCTATTCTCTTTGGTCTATTCTGTCTCTATGTTTTGAGTTGTAAAAATAGGATTGCCAAATGTTAATAATAACATAATATAACTTAACTTATCTGAAAAGCACAATTACGTGGAATGCAGCTGAGAATCAGGAAGGCACTAAGAGTGATCTTTGAAAATTCATTTATTCACACACACATCACGAACTTAGAGTAGTTATTCTGTGCTATTCACTCTGATAAGGGCTTGCTCTCAAATACTTCACCATCATAAAACCCCATGTTGGAATACTAGTTGTATCCCCATTTTAAAGATGAGAAAATTGAATCTCATTAAGTATCAGGAACATGCCTAGGGCACAACTGATAGAATTGAATCCAGACCTGCTCAAATCCAAAGCTCATAATCTTCACAATTATCAAACACGCTTTTTGCAATGATAAAGCACTAACTAACACTCATAGTCTGTGTCAGTTACTATTGATGTGTAACAAGCACTCCATACTCTGTGATTTTGGAAAATACTCAGCATGAACTGTCTCTGCACCATGAGCTGCTTCCTCAGCCAAGAAGACTCAACAACTGGGGAGAGAGCTTCAAGAGAAAAATTCAACAGATGAAAGCTGTAATTATCTAGAGGTGTCTTCACTCATGTACCCGGAGGTTGAAGCTTGTCAGCTGGGATCTCAGATGGAACTGACAACTGTACCACCTTCAAATGACCTTTCTATATACCTTGAGTCTCCCCATAGGATGGAAGTCTCTAGATCTCTAATATGGTGGCTCAGGACTCCAAAAGTGAGTGAGAAGAAAGACATTGCCTTTTATGATTATTCTTCAAAGACATGTGGTGTCCCTCTGCCATGCTCATTACAAACCTGTACAGATATAAGGGGTCAGAATGTAGACTCCATAATTCAGTGGAGATCGAAGTTACAGTTTAGAAGGGGATGTGGTAGGGAAGACTGTTGGCCACTGTTTTAGGGAAGTCCATTCTGTAGCCCTCACTTGAAGTTTAATTGTTCCGTTGTCCTATCAATCCACCTTGGGAATATCAAAATGTATCCCAAGTAAAAAGAATAGAATAAGAATTGTGTAAACATAGCCTAACTTCAATAATGATCAATGATTTTTCAATTCAAATAAAAATGTTAAAGATGACTAATAGGGCAAGAATTAAAAACAAGAATGTAAGTTTTGCCATAGGACAGAAATAGAAAAAGTACAGACAGCAGATAAGAAAAGCTCGATAACTACAACCTGCAGGGCATTTCATTCAGGGCCTACATATATCTTCATATAGTTCAATAACTCACCCGCCCTGGGCAGCCTATCTTTTTGCACTGAAAAATAACAGTTTTCTAGTAATGACCCAATGCATCTAGAGAAGGCTAAATTCCATCCAGTATATTCCGCAAAGGAAGACAGCAGTGTATGTAATATATTTTATAAACACTTGCATTTGAAAGAGGCAAGAGGCATTTTCAGGCAGGGCGGGTATGAATATTTATCTTAGGTGAACAATTTATTTTCTAGTATTCATTCATGGATTATTAGTGCTCGCCTAGAAAAGACACAGTCCTGAATGCTTTTGTTTGAAGAAAAAAAATCCTGCAGGCTTCATTTTCTAGAGCTAAATCCCAAATTCCACCTACAAATATCAAATTGGCACACAATGACATTCAAGTAGCTGTGTGCCAATGCATGCACACATTTGCAGACAAGCAACTGTTCTGGATATTTTAGTTAGATCCTTATCTCATAAAAATATTTTAAAAGAATAAAAAATTTCCTATGTCCTTGCATTCCAAAACAAGCAAAAACTAATGGAGTAATTAGAGACCGCTCCAAAGTCCATATACTACTCATCATGGGGAAGACTAGTGATCAACCTCATTGGATTTTCCCTGAACACATTTGCTTGCTTTATATAATCTACTTAGATTCATCTAAAATGTCAGTTAACAGTTCTTGGCACACACCAGTTGACTGCTGAGAAAAGCTAACCACAGGTAAAAAATATGGACACGGAGAGAGAGGTGGCAACTTGGGTGGAGGGAAACTGCTGTATAATAAAGGAAGAACTAGACTGGTGGTGATGACTTTAATGTATCATAGACAGATGTTGATCTATAATCATGCACACCTATATAGTGTTATAATGCAATGTTCCCTCAATAAAATTAATTAAATTTTTAAAAAATCTGGGCAGATCATATGGAATATTGCACTAGAATTTATCAATAGATGACAATATCATATTATGGGATTATTAATTTTAAAAGAGACATTTGATGGTATTTTTAAGTTTAGTTCTGATCTTTTATTAACCTCTAAATACTATTCAAAATACTTCAATAAGATTAAATTAAAATAAATGAAAAATTTTTTAAATCTAAAGAGAAGTCTCTTTTTTCCAAGGCTCCTGTTCATTTATAACTCCAATTTTTAATTCTCACAGCAACTTTTAAAAAGTGTTTCTGCTTTCTTCCTGTGCCAATAACATTCTCACAAGTATGGTGAGTGTTCCTAAAAGCTACTGGACTTTGTGTCAGACACATGGCAAGCATGGACCCCACAACGTGACAGATACTACAAGAGCAAGATGGTTTCTGTGCCCCAGGAAAGCAGTATGATGACAGGAAGCAGGGAGGCTATGCTGAGCAGACTAAGTCAATTTTGCAGAAAAGAAGATTGACTCTGTAAAGACTGTGCTGCGACCTGAATGCTGGGAGTTCCACTGTAGATCAAGGAGAACGTTTTCCATTAAGAGATACAAGCATTTTGAGCTGGGAGGTATTGAGAAGAGAAAAGGTCAAGTGATCCAGTTCTAAATTTCACCTTTTGTTTTATTACAGAGACAGTAAAATCTAGACATTAAGTCTTTTGCTTGTGTTTTTTAATGTTTCTCAGCATACCCTGGCGGAGTAGCAGTTAGGCCAGTCGCTTCCAAAGGAGCAAGCCACATACCCCTGGGTTCAAATCCCGGGCCCAAGGAGAAGCAATCAATGTGAACAACTAAAATTAGAAAGAAATAAAAGAAAGCTACGCCTTCCTCCTCTCTCTTCCTGCCTGTCTCTGCTCGACTTCATTCCTGCTTGCACCTTTCCTTGCGAGAAAAAAAAAAAGTTGCTCATTGAGCAATGGAAAATTTGAGCTATTCTATAATGTCACTGAACAAAATAAGCTCTTGAACAAGCTGCATCATTGACTTCTTTAGCCCTGGGAACTGAGGGGATGTGAAAATCAGGTAAATAAACAGGGAATCAAAGGGTACAGGGAGATGTGGCAAAACAAGCAAAACAATAGTGATATTAGTGTCTTTGATATTAAGAAAGTTCCATAACATCTCTTTTCAGTTCCTTAAACATCTCTTGGTTTTTCTCACCCTCCACCTCCATCCAAATCCCTGGGCTTTATTTTTCTTTGTTTATTAAATAACTCCAAAGTAAATGTATAATTGTTTCTTTGTGTTCATTGCTAGAGCCTGCGGGGTTTTGAGTGGCTGTGGGTTGCTGCTTTGCTGCTGGGGAATGAATGGGATAAGGTGAAGTTTGAGAACTGAGAGAGGCCTGCTGGCTTTCACAACAGGCCCACACTCTAGAAACCCAGCAGCCAGCCACCAATTCAGACATGGCGGACAAGGTTGAAACAGGAAACAAAATTAGAAAAGAGAGGGAAATTCTAATAAATCAGTTTGTAGGATAACATTGCAGTGCTTTCACAACTTAACATATGTTATATCAAGACAAAAACAAATAAAAGCAAAAGTTTAGGATTTCTTTCAACCATCAGACAATGATTATCAGCAAACTATGGACATATTTGGGCATTCTGGGAAATCAAGACCCTAACTTCCACATCTATTTTTGAATTGAATTCACAACTACATTTTGGCCTCATGAACAGTGTCATATTATAAATTACTGAAATGCAAAGGTCATATTTTCTGAAAAACTAGAAAAATGTCGTGTTAATACTAAACAATAGAAACAGAGTCTTATAAGACAAATTGTAAATTAAAGATGGCAAAAACAAGTTAAAATACATCTAAAATCACAATAAATGTAAGTCAATGGACTATCAAGTAACACAAAGATTTTCTGACTGCTTTTTGATATTTTTAAAGGAATATATTCCTTATATTTTTATAAAATATACACACATGGAAGGGGCAGAAATGAAAGAAAAGCTAAATAGACAAATACTAACTAAAATTACAATGACAACAACTGGGACTGTAAAATTAACATAAGACAAAATAGACTTTAAAACAGAAACCATTATTGAAGATAAAGAGGGTTTTTATTACATACTAATTAAAAAAATATCAAATTAAGCAGCATGTATTCTATATTCATATAAATCTAATAAACAACTTAGAAATTTATAAAGTAAAAAGTAATAAACTGCAAAAATTGACACATCCTTCTTCCTAGAAAAAGCTTTGAATATATCTATCTCATTTATTGACAAATAAAGCAAAAATGTTAAAAGAAATAGATTTCAACCACAAAATCAATGTACTTAATTTAAAAGATATCGAACCCTAGACCAAACCAGTAGGAAATAAATATTATTTCAAAACACATAAAAAGTTTGCAAAAACTGACCACGAAAACTAGTTCATAAGGTCAGTTTCACTGTATTTCAGAGAACAGATACATACAGGCCATGTTCTCAGATCACACTGTAATCAAGTTAGACATGAAACACAAAAATAAAGTTAAAAATCTATCCAACTGGAAATTTAGAAACACATCCCCAATAATTCATGGGATCAGAAAAAAAATCATAGTGGAAAAATTGTAAATATTTAGAATGGAGGAGAATGCAGATATTGCCATCAAAAGAAAGCCTCAAGAGGGAAAATATTGCATTAAAATATTTTCAAGAAGAAAGGAAAAAAATAAAAGAGCTCTAAGAAGTTTTGTACCAATTTGATAGAGGACTACAAGCTTTGTCCATGAACTGGACTCCCTTCCTCTCCTTCAGGCCTCTAATAATTGTGCTCCATCACCCAAGGAGATTCGTAAACAGCAATTGATGGCGGACGTGCCCTGTGACACTCAACTACAGCCCAGACCTGAAGTCACACTCCAAAGGACTTTTGACTCCACTTACTCTAGGAAATAAGAAAAAAAAGATGGAAAACTAGGAAGAACTTTTTTTTTTTTTTTTAAATGTGAAAAGGTAAGGAACTGGGAAAATGATTTTTCTTTGATCCTTAACTGAACACTCATCAATCTCTACCAGTCAGTCACGCATAACCATCCAGTTTGTAATTTTGGAGTTAGTGAAAATGTAATGAATTATCTGTCATATCAGTCATAACTAAACTCCTCACATTGCCTTTATTGCTTCATCAATTTAAAGTTACTAGGCGGTATGTCTTTGGGAAAATCATTTCAATTATCTGTTTCCTCATTTAATTTCCTCAAAATTAAAATTGTAAAATTTCTCAAATGTTTTCTGGTGAGGATGGGACAGTAAAAATAATATAGTACAGGGTCTGATGACTTCTGCTAATAGATACTATTTCACAGTATCTGCCTCAGAAAGACACCTTGTAAAGGAAATCCTTTTTCTTAACACTTGACAGAAACTTAGATGGAAATTTTTAGCATATCAGAAATGGAGTGTTGATCAGCTATAAAATCAGAGAAAAAAAAACGAAAGTCATCAATGCAAACAGCACCCATAAAAGCATTGTCCAGAATTTCTCTTGTCTAGTAGTAATAGTTACATAACTCTATGAGGAACGGCATAAGTCAAGTTAACACACCACAGGCCTCTCCCTCTTGGGGCCATTTCGGGTAGAGAATACAAAGACTCCACCCTTCCCAAAATGTGTCAACATTTGCCACAATGCGGCAAAATCTAACAGCAAAAATCAGACCCGGCTATTCAGGCATAGTGTCCAAGAAGACCCTACTAAGATATAAATGTTATTTGTGAAATATATTCAAGTTAAATGCTTGTGCTGCTGCTAATCCAAATGAATAGGAAATATCAAAACTATCTTTTAATGAAAGGTGAGTTGCGAGAAGACTATCAAGTAGTGTACCAGTTTTGGCTTTGGTCATAGACTAGAATTTCTACATTGAATTCTGGCTGTGTGACTCTGGGCAAGTTATGTTTGCATTTTGAGGCTATTCTCTGACGTACAACGTAGGGATAAAAAAATGTCTACCTCACAAGGTGAGATGGGGTTTAATGAACATGTGTGCATTGTGGCACTCCCTAAGCACTAGATGAGCGGTGGTACTTATTCATGAATGGAAAAAGGTCATTCTGGAGCCCAGACTTGGCTGAAGTAGATAGAACAGCAAGGAAGTCACTGCGAGAGATGACATTCACTAAAACATCCTATTACGGGTATCTACTGAGAAGTAGTGTGAAAGTAAGTTGTACTGAGAAAGGACTGGGACACAGAGAACTTGCCTCTTCTTCCCAGTGCAATTTCAGACCAAACAAAAGAGGAGAATCTGTTCTCATTTCACTGTGAAGGAAGTTTAGACCCAGGTAGGGTTGCTGGTTAAATCCCTGGTTATAGAGACCGGGGTCCATCTTGAGTCCAACTTCTAGTGAAAAGCGAATTGCTTCCCATTGCATACCTCCTATTTCCCAAGCATGGCCTACCTATGGTACACTGCACATAAATTCCAGATGAAAGCAGGGCATCTGTTTCCCAGTAATGTAACTTTCCCAAACACTGCACACACAGATTTATAGTAATGTTGGGCAGCCATGCAAAAGGTTGCATTGTGTTCAGTAGTATTGCTTCTAATTTCAGGAGGATTTCGGTTGAGGACCTTTGAAGTGGGAGCTTGAATCATGCATCTGTAAATTCCTCATTTTCCACAGTTATTAAAACACCCGTCAGTGCCAGGCTTTCCCATTGTTCATTCAGTCCTTTGGCACGCCAGCGTGGGGGTGGATGCCAGCCACAAAACAGCCACAGAGTCACAGACAAATAGTAGGTGAGGTGGGCAGGCGTCATGGAGACTAGAGACCGCATGCCAAAGGTGACACAGGCTTGGGATCAGCCACATTGTCACTGCTCTGAAGTCCTTTAACTCCTGTGTGTTAGAAAGTTCTTCGGAGGTGAGAAAATAGGGAAATGAGCTGAGTTCATTAAGGGATGAATTTCTTTATCCAGTAAAGCTTCAGTTGCAAATAACTCATGCATGCTAACATTGACAAACATCTTTTTATTGTTCCTCATCCACTATTTTTTGACCTGACCACACTCCATGGGTCAGAGAGTACCCAGTAGGGTCTCCCAAGGTCATAGGAGAAGGCATATTTATAGTTCGGGGGATCAACGCTGGCTGCAAAAATATGGTTAGAACCAGAACAACATGTTTGACTTAATTAGTTCCTTTCTTTGGAGCATAACACACTAAATAAAATTTGTTGTCCCTCCATACCCCAAATTGCCACACTAATTATCATTATAATGTTTTCATAGTAATTTTCCCACTAGGAAGTTCAAAACTCTCCATCTACATCGCCCCCTTTTCTTCAGAATATCTTTATGAAATAGCTGGAGGAAAGCTATTATTATCTCATTCTTACAGACAAATAATAAAGGATATTTAAACAGGGCATAACAGAAACTAATAAAAAAAATATAAGTGTAGCTGGTGGGATCAGTTTCATCATGCTCGTAGTAATTCACCCACATCTGCTTTCTGTAACGTAACCAGAACTCACTGCCCTGGTCTAGGCTCCAGAGGTGGTTATATGAAGAGGTCAGTGGATATGGTACCTGCCACTAAAATGTGCCTATTAATAGGCAGATGGAACAGCCTTTTAAAAAGTCAACCAAAACACACCTAAATTGTCTAATACATGGTTACACAACTGTTCACATTTCATTAATTCTTTGATGTGGGGATCAGTCAAGTGTATGGTAGCGTGTTTAGCATCAGCCCTGGCTGCTAGATGCCAGTAGCACCTTCTGCAGTTCGAACAACCAAAGATGTCCCTAGAGGTTGCCAAACATTCCCTGGGGAAGGAGGGAAAAGTATACAAAATCATTGACCATGGAGAACTACTGGTCTAATCAATCAAAAGCAAGTAACAATTGAACCCTCCTTTCAGCCTGACTCTGTAATAGCCAAATCTAAGAGGCTAATAAACAATGTGGCAGAAATGTAATTTTCATTCACAGAAAAAAATCAGGGGTGGGAAATTAAGAGTCAAACTATGCAAAGGTAATCTCGAGAGGGAAGAATCAACTATAGATTAAAGCAAAGCAGATCTCACATAGTGGGTGAACTTTGAACTGAACCTTGAAAAAAATGCCGACTCTGGAATATTAAGTGATGAAAGATCTTGGACATTGACAAAGGCAAAATATTAGAACCAGGATATGAATTTCAAAGGGAACATAAGAAGAATAGATTACCTGAGAGAAGTGTGGAGAGTGGTTCTTGTGATGGGTCCTTGTCATCCAGAAAGGAAGGCTGATAATTGGATAAACTTCTGCCCTGTTTATTGGTTGTAATTGCTTATAAGGTATAATGTATAGACTTTCAAATCAGCTAAGAAAACGAAACTAGAAGCACTAGTAGAATTGATAGCAAAATCTATCCTCCAAAAGCCTTGGAGTAATAGACTGAATCTAATAAAATGCTATTTAACTGCAACAAATATAAAATCTACATTTATATCCAAAAGCAAAAACAAAATTACAACTGCAGAAAAAATAATATGAAAGCAGCAACGTATAGCAAAAGCAAATGTGAGTGAAATATTTATGAATTTTGTCAATAGTATGTTTAATGGAAATCAATTATATGTTAGTGGCCTCTCACTGATACCTTAAAAAATATAATGAAGTCCTAGCTTCAATTAATAGAGGTAAATTATCTAGGATAATATACCTTTTTGAATACGCATTTTAAAACCCTCAGGTGCACTACTGTGTTCAGTCCTCTAAAGCTTATTGACAAATTAGAACATACGCAAAAGAATAATAAGTTCAAAGAAGTTTGAAATCAGCTCACAAGAGGAATTTGAATTTTTAATCGGGAGACAAGAAAAACCTGTAAGCATGCTGGTTATTTTTGCATTTTAAACTGTTAGTGGTAAGGATAGAATTAGGAACAGTAAACTGAAGTTTAAAGGAATTAATCTTTGAATTTAAATTAAAAAGTAACTCTCCTGTGCTCAAAGTTGCCCAAAGACTCTTCCTCTGAAGATGAAGTAGGTTACCATATGAGAACATTCTCCAATGTAAGTCAGATGACCACCACACAAGAAAATTAATCTATTTATAAATGTCCATTTTTCCTATCCATAATTGGAGGCAAGAACAAAAAGCTTTTATGAGATGTGTGACAAGAAACTGGGATTAGAAACTCAATAAATTGAATCTATCACTTTTCACTTGTTCTCTATAATTAACTTTCTGCCTTCCTTTCAGCAGGCTGCAGATCAAGTAATGTATGGTGTCTGCAATATCTTTATCATTGGAAGGAAAATCAGAACTAAAATTTGTGGTTACAGACATTATAAGCCTAGAACTCCAATTTCTTGATGACAGAAGTAAAGAAAACATATGGTAGGTACATCTTGGCGGTCTAGTGGTTTAGTCTGCCAGACACAGTCCACACACAACCCAAGGTCCCCAGTTCAAGATCCAGGGTCAGGGAAACAACCAAGATACACAACTAGATAAAATAAAGGGCTTCTTTCGGAAGGAAGGAAAGAAGGAGGGAGGGAGGGCGGGAAGGAAGGAAGGGAGGGAGGGAGGGAGGAAAGAAGAAATTTCTACTTTCGTGAGAATGTGGCCATAAAGAATAATGACCTTCCTTCCCCTATATCCCAACATTCCTTCATTTATAAAAGATTTTAGCAACCAGTTGTCTTCATACTCTATGCATAGGAGCCAAACTACTCTCATTCTAGTATAAGTAAGAATACACCACTTAACCCCTGTTCTCCATCCCGTGTCACATGGGAAATCACGACGTGCTCATGGGCTGAGGCGTGTGAGCATGCGCGCTGCAGGCCCACACAGGAAGCACCTGGGGCCTGCCCACAATCTCCATTTTGTGTGGCTTTACAGCAGGCGTCAGCTAAATTAACATCGTAGCACATGGCCTGAACGTTTCCTCATGTCAGGATCTGATGTGGGTCTGATCATGAAATGACCAAAATATTGCTCAGCATCTCGAATAACCATGGAAAAATGGATGTAATTTGTCTTGGGTATACGGTCTACAAGAAATTACTCAGCTTGTTAACAGCAAAATTCCTTCTCTGGTTGACAAACTGCCAGACTGTCAATTAGAACTGGCCTACAATACTAAGTCATCTTCTGGATGAGTGTGGGAGCCACCTTCTGGGGCTTTTTTGTTTTGCTTTTATGTTGTTGGTTTTTTTTGGTTTTGTTTTTTGTAAAGGTCCACATCCCACCCTTGTTTGTCAGTAGTCTCCTCAATTTATTTTTTATTCTAGTCTGGGATGAGGATGAGGCACCTAAGGGCACTCGTCCCATACCTGTGGTATTCCTTGCATTGTTTCTCTGCCTTAGTTTTTCACCATGTTGGTAATCCACCTTGCAATTCTTATGTACTCAAAGAATGAGTTCAAGTACTGCCTTCTTTTGAAAACTTTTCATGGACCATTTAGCTGGAGGCTACCTCTTCCTCCACTGAAATCAACTTAAGTTGCCTTGTCACATAAGATAGTGTACCTGTTTTATAGTTACCTGGATATTTACCTGTGACAGAAGCTGTTAATTTCCTTCCCCAATATCTACCTTCCTTAGTAACAGAACTTTGGTGAGTAGATAGATACATCTACCCAGATAAAAGCTGCATTTCAGTTTCCCTTGCAAGTAGATGACCAGAAATTGACCATTGAGATATAACATGGTATGGAATGCCCAGAAAATCTCGAGAGAGGGTACACACTTCTCTTCCCCTCTATATCTTTGTATACAGAAGATGCATGTGATGACCGGAATTACAGCAGCCATCTTGAAATATGGTGTGAAGGAAGGTGAAGAGGGAAGCTAGAAGATCTTGAAACACTAATGAGCCTTTATGCCAACTACTGTCTTCCTCAATACTCTTATACCAAATAGAGAAATAAACTTACACATCATTTAAACTACTGTCACGAGTATTAACACTCAATTCTAACAAATATAGGTTTTGATACAAGAAGGGAGTTGCTATATCAGTTAAAATATAGGATTCGTTCAGAGGAGATGATTGAGTGGCAGAGGTGAGGACAAAACGATTACAGACCGGGGAGTTGGCAATTCTGCTAAAATAGTAACCAGCAGAACCTTGGAAAGGCTTGATGAAGGACTATGGTATACAGGAAAATAGTAGGGAATTTTTAGAATCTTGTATATTGGCTGATTCTTAACAAGGTCAATAATAACCTACGCAAAAGAGATGGACCCAGGCTAGAGAGTCATCTGCTAGCTGGGTGGGATAGAATACAGGTTTGCAAAGAGCCTATTGCCTGCTGATTAAGTTAAGAGTTTAATTTGGAACCTTTTCAGGATGAAAAAGCTTACTACTTCATTACTTCAAAGTGAAGCTACAGTAAGCCAGGGCCAGAGACAGGAATATAAGCAGCCTCCATAGGCAATAAGACCAATCACCACATGTCTTTTTCAAGTACAGTAGTCCCTCTTTTTTTCTGGAAGAGATGTTCCATGATTCCCAGTAGATTCCTGAAATTGTAGGTAGTACTGAACCTCTCTATTTTTTTTCCAATACATACATACATACCTATGATAAAGTTGCATTTATAAATTAGACAGCAAAAATGAACAAACAGTAATAAAAATAGAACAAGTATAAGAAAATACTCTAATAAAAGTTATATAAATAGAGTCTCCCTCTCTCAAAATATCGTTTTGTAGTATCTGAAACCATAGAAAGCAAAACTGTGGAAAAGAGAGGTCCACTGTACTTCCTTAGATATTTTCTGCCAAACTTGGAGCCAGGTAATTTGCAAAGATCACCACACTTACTGTTTTCAAATAGCCTCAAGTTAATTTGAAGGAGAAAGAGTGGCAAAACAGACCTATATGTAGCAATCCAGTTTTTAGGCTTAAACACTCTATCAAGACAAGCTCTCTGATTCCGTTACTCATATGAAATGGGTTAGCAACACACCTCTCCATTTCATAGGAAGTGTTACTGCTTATGAAACCTTACCTAGCCAGCAGCATCATGCCAGTCCAATCCCTGAAATAACCAGAGTCCTCAAACTTAAAGGAAGTGGGATGGGACTGACAGCCTCCAAGAAGAATCTGCTCTCTAATAGCCACCTTGGAAAGACCCTAGAGGAGAGGGGACCAAGGAGAGCATGTAAGAGAGCAGAGCCACAGGGCGAGGACAATGACCATCAAAAAACCCCACTTCCTGGGTTGAGGCCTTCGCTAGTTTAACTCAATATGACTGAATAATTGCTATGGCGTAGCATGTTTGCTTTTGCCCTTTTCTACATTGAAGTTATATTGCAGTCATATGTTCCTCCTCTACCTTTGAATATGGGTATGATAGATAACTTTTTGCCAGACCTTTACAATCCAGGCTGAGATCCAAGGGAACCAGCTACACACAAGCAAAGATACTTAACTTGATCTGGGGCTGCTACCATGTTGCCTGGGGGGGTCTCCACTGGGAAAGGACTCCATATATGAGAGGAAAGGTGTGCATGTATATTGAGGGAGTCCGTGGAGCAAACGGACTGTTTCCTTCTCACCCCTTCTTTTTGTAACAGAACCCTGAACTTTTTCAGCTGAGCATGTTGCCTGGGGAGCAAGTGGTAGGAAAACACTTGATGTTTTCGATTCGAACTATGATATAAAGACATGGCTGCTGCAGCAGTAGACTCATTAAAGGAGGGAGGGACTGAAAGAAAGGACTCAGGCTAGAAGGCGACTGCAATATTCAAAAGAGAATTTATGAGATCTAAATAAAGCTGGATGCAAAGGAAAGAAAAGTAGTGATGGGAACACAGAAATGCAAAGTTACAAGCTTCTCAGTATGGTGCAGAGGCACAGGGAACAGAAAGAAAATGCTAACATGTGACTCCATGGTCTCATTTAAAAGTTTACTCATGATCATGCCAGGAACAGAAACAAGGAAAGCAGGAGGAAGAGCAGGACTATAACCACCAAGATAAACCCCTGATCTAAATATGTGTGTGTATTGCTCCCATGGTAAGTGGGTTAGGACCCCACACAATGACTTGAAGTCATAGAGGGACTGCAGACTGAAGAATCATCTGCCAAGAATAATAATTAAAACAGAAAAGTGGTAAATATTACCAAGAGAAGGTTGGGAGAAAGAGTTGAAAGTTGAGAATTGTCTAACTGAATTGAGAAATGGATTTTCAGAAGTCATTTTCCTGTCAGGTACAGGCAGAGTTCTCAAAGTGTGGTCCCCGAACCTACAGCCTCAGCCTACCTGGTGTTCTGGACTGAAGTGTGCCCTTCTTCCCCTCAAGAAGGGCATTGTACACTGAATTGTACCCTTCATAAGTTGAAACCCTAATCCTACTATCACAGGCTATGATTCTCTTTAGAAATAGGGTCTTTGAAGAGATTATTAGTTCAAATAAGGTCGTTAGTGTGAACTCAAAGAGACTAGGGAGGCTCACATGGAGGAAAAATCATGTCAAGAGGCAGCAAGAAGGTGATCCGCTGTCAGCCAGAGAGAGTGAGGGCTCAGAGAAACCAGCGCTGCTAAGAAAGGTAAACTGCTAGGTCCCACCCTCAATACCCACCTGTATTTTAACAAAATCTCACAGCTAACTTTTAGAACCACTGGTCTAGAATATTCTAGCTCAAGAACAGAGGATACAAAAATAAGTGATATATTTCTCCTTTACCTCAAGTTGTCATATTCTTTATAAAGAATTCTTTAAAGAAGCGGAAACATTTACAGTGTCTTAAAGACTCATCTTTAGTTTTAATCAAAACTAATTCAAGTAATAACATTAATATCTGAAGTTATCTATTGTGTGTAACTATTGACTCTTATACTAGAAATCAGTGATCTCAAATTTTAGGAAGTTTGCTAAAGATACAGTTTCCAAAGCTTAGATTCCACTGGTCAGCATGGACCCCAGTCTTACATCTTTAACAAACATCAGATCATACTGACTGAGGCATCAATACACCACAAATTTTTGCAGTAGAATTTGAAGAAAAATTACTATCTAGATGAGTTTAGGTGGCTATAGAAATCAAACAAAGAAATTTGAATGGCTTAGAAAAAAAGTTCTCAAAATGTTATTTTAATTATCCTTCATGTTCTCAAACAAACTTTTTCTTAGTCTACCTGGCAGAGAATCTATAAGACTATTAATTTGCAGTGGGAATTGTGACTTCAGAGGCTGAAATTTCAGGTAACAGACTTTGACTAATATTCCTCGACCTCTCCCATCACTTTCAGATGTCCCAATTTTTAGTTCTGTTTGCATCTGAAGAAGCCACATCAAGGCAGGGTGCTACTGGTAACGTCATACAAATTTAATTTTTTTGGATCGTAATCCCAAACCACTTCCTGTTCTCCAAATAAGGAGAGTTAGTCATTGTTCTTAGCCCTCCACTGTAACAAAATACAAATTTTCACCTTTTTATCCAAGTATCATCATATTAAATAACAGTAGATGAATATGCCCCATTTTAACTACAAACCAAGTTTAAAACATGTATTCAAAATAGAGAAATAAAGCATTCAATACTTTTGGATATTTTAATAAAAGTCACAGTAAAGATATTTTAAAATGTCATCTACTCCCTACATGGTTATAAATATGTAACTAAATAAGTAAAATTAAATTGATTTAAAAGGTAGACTAGAACCTTTATTGGTAACAGTTTTATCCTACTTTTTTCCCTAAACAGTGAACTCCAGTTAGCTATCCTTTCCTCGGTTTTTCAAATGTACAGTTGAAATACTTTAGTTGGAACTTTTAGTCATTTTAAAGGTTTCTTTTTATACTACCGACATAAATTTTCTATTCAAAACTGTAGATGTGACAATGGAGAAGCCATAAGACAGAGGACTTACCCTCTAGTCTTACCCCCACATGCCTTCCCTCTGGAGAAAAAGAAAACAGAGGTGGCCCTGAATACTGCTCATCTAGGATATTGTTATGGATGTGAATTAAAATGGATGAAGAAGAGCTGCCAGACTAGACTAAAGAAGAAAAAGTACAGTAAAACAGAAAATAAAGATGCTTTTTAAGAAAAGGAAGAAAGAATGAAGTTGCATGGGTGTAATTATAAAAGGTCCATAAATGAATAATAAATTAATTAGAAGACAAGACCAATTGCATTTTGTTAGAGTTACTTCAATGAATTTATTCTATTAGTCAGTAAATATCACTAAGCTCCAACAAATAGAGTCTGTGCTAGACAGTAAATAATGCCATCACAGTTCCTGCCCTCATGGAGATGATAGTCTTGAGGGGAAAAAAAGAGACACATTAAGCAATTGTTATCTAAATACTTTTATAGTGTTATTGAACAAAAGCATAAGGAAAAATTAGAATGTGTAAGCGGAGTAATGGGTTGGGAAGTTGGCCAGGCAGGTGTCCCTGAGGAAGAGGCATTTAGGCAAACCAGAATTAAGAGACAATAATCAGTGTGGAGATGGCGCTACGGAAGGCTGTGGAGAAGCTCTAAGAAGGAAGCAGCTGGTGTGTGTTCTGGAAATTACACCAAGGCCAGTGTGGCTGTGGAGGAATAAGCAAAAGAGGGAGTTGGGGCCAAGAAGAGGAGGAGAGGCAGATAATCAGTGTCTGAAAAAACTCAGATCTTTATCTTAGAGATAATGGGAAACCAATCCAGGTTTCAGCAGAAGAAAGATTTCAAACTTGATCCCTAGAAGTTGCTTGTGAAGAAAAGATCTGGATGGAAACAAGTGAAGGAGGAAAAATATATTAAATGTAATTTAAGTAAGAGATGAAGGTGACTTGGAAAAGGAAATTAACTCTGGACAGATTCAAGATATACTAAATAAAAATATAAATCAAATCATGTGTTCCTTCTCTTTAGAACCATTCAAAATAACTTTTCATCATATTAGAATGAAATCGAAACTCCCCACCTTGAAGCTCAGATAATTTGCTCCTTACATGTCTCTCCAGTTCTGTCAATGCCTCTCAGGCTGAAGCCCACCAATCTGTAGTTCATTTTTTTAAGTTCTCCAGGTTATTTCCTTTTTATCTGCTGTGTTTTTTTTGTTTTAAATCCCTCATATCTTCTCAACACTAATTCCTCACTATTTATGTCTCAACTGAAATCTCCTATCCTCAAGGCCATCTGTTCATATATTGACTTATGACACAAAATATTTTGGGGAGGAGGGGGTAGATAAATTGGGTAAAAGGAGTCGCTGATATGGTGAAGGACAGAACTGGACTATTGGTGGTAAACTTTGTGTATTCTATACAGACGTGGATTTACAAAGATGCACTCCTTAAACATCTGTCATGCTATTGTGCAATGCTCCTTCAATAGATTTTTTAAAAACATCTACTTTTTTTCAAAGCACTAGAAGATATATCAGTGAATAAAAATGGGGCTGAGGGGGATCCCTGCCTTTAGCGGGGATTCTAGGGCAAAGGAATGGCAAATGACAAAATATATACAAATACAGTGAAAATCGAAAGTGAGTATTGAATGGTTAGAAGGTCAGAAATGTTATGGAAAAAAAGAAAAGAAATAGTGAACAGGGCAGGATGAAGTGGGTCGTAATTTTAAAGGGGAGGATCAGGGTGGACCTCATTCAAAAGAAGACACTGAACAAGACAAAGAAAGTAAGAACCACCCTCATGAAGACTGTTTGTTTCCCTTATAGTTTTTGTTATAATTTTTAATTTTCATATTGCTTCTTTGATTGATTAGAGTTATCTATTACATGCACACACACACACACACACACACACACACACACACACACACACACACACGGATATAACTTCCATCAGGGCGAAGACTCGAGTCTGTCCTGTTCATTCTTGGACCCCCAGATGTTGGTGAAAATATTTGTTGTCCTGAGCCAATACATGAAAGGAAGCAAATGTTTAAAATGCCCTACCATCAGCTCCCGTATAGACTAAGTAAAGGCAAGGCGTCTGATCTGAGTCATTGTTGATGATTTTCCAGGAGATTCAGTATTTATTGGTCAAAGAACCATCATAGTTAAGGTTTTGGTCTTCCCCCACTTTTCTGATAACAACCGCTTCTTGACTGTAGGCATCTTCTTTCCTCCCCACGCCAGGTGAGCACCAACCTCCTCCGATGGCCATATTCCACACTACGGTGGCACAAGATGGACACTGCAGTGAAGGTGTAGCCCAAATGGTGCCAGTCAGGGCCTTTGGTGGTTGCTGATGGTGCTCTTCCAACTACATAAGCTGCCTGTGGCCATCTCTGCCCCCCGGTGAAGAGACACTGCCTGAGAAAGAAGTCAACACAGAGGACACAATGAGAATAGAGGAAAGATGGCTTTACAGTTGCAGAAGAACTCTTAAACCCACTCATTGCCAAAGTCAGTTTCCCTCTTTGAATTTCCTGATAAAGTGAGACCAAAAGTCTTAATTTTAAGATTTGTTTTTCTCTTACAACTTAGAGTCTTCCTTGAATATATCCACCCAGCAAAAGTTTAAGGGGATGTAATCAGAAAACTGAAAAGGCTAAATTTTTTTGTCTTTAAACTATCCATCTTTCAAAAGAATGAGTAGTTTTGAGTTAAGATCTAGTGGTCTGGTGATAGTGGGACAAATATATATAAGTATTGTGTGTGTGTGTGTGTGTGTGTGTGTGTGTGTGCATTCAATTCCTACAACAAGGTGAGTGTCTCCTCTAACCCATTGTGTGCTAGTAACAAGAGATAATGCAAGAAGTATCCACGAAGGGGTCTAGAAGCAGGGATTTCAAAGAAGGAGGCAAGCATAGAAAAGTAGCAAATGTTCACACTTACTGTCCTAACCACACATTTCCTTAAGATAAAGTGGAACGATTGGTGAGGGATGGTAACAGCAGCCAAAATTTGCAGATTAACAAAACGTCAGCCTGCAGGAGTACAGGAATGAGATAAAAAAGAAATGTAAAATTCCTCTTAACATCTAGCAACCATGACATAAGCAAGACAGTGGAGTAAGTGGAAAACTCCATTCCCTGGGCGTATAAGGCCCTCCCTGAGCTCAGTGAGGAGCAGAGATCTCTTTGTCTCTCTATACTTTCAATAATTTGCTGAGTGCTCTCATCAGACATCTTGAATTCTTTCTGGACTAGCTTCAGAAAGACACATCGATGCCCTGTGTTCACTCGCACATTAAGCTGAGCATAGGATGTTGGCATGAGAACTTGGTAAATATAAATAGTAATACATTTCAGGAGCACCCTGGTGACCTAGCAGATAAAGTCGCCAGACTTATTCCATACACATCCCAAGGGCCCAGGATTGAGACCCGAGTCTGCGGCCAGAACAACCATGATATACAACTAAATAAAATTAATAAAATGTTTCTTCCTCCTCTCCCTTCCTGTCTGTCTGCACCTTTCATTTAAGAAAAAATAGTAATACACTTCTTATGTGAGATAATACAAATGAAGAATCTCAATGCATAATGGAAGTTCAAAGTAGGAAGTCCAATCTAGTCACCAGAGGAAGGAGCAAGGGAGTTACTCGAGTGGTCCTCAGATGAAGGGATGTCTAACTCAGACCCAAATACTTACTAGAATTTTGTCAGAGGAAGACAGAAGAAGAGAGAAAAAAGAAATTTTAGTTAGGGAAAAGGACATCTCAAAGACCTAGAGGCCAGGGGCTCTTGGATCTGGAAGGTTGTTTTGTGATAACATCATCTGTGTCTTGAGAAACGTCTCCATGAATTTATCGGCCACAGGACAGTATGAAAGTCACACATTCTAACTTCAGCATTTGCACCTTAATGATACTTTCCCTTTTTAAAACACACAGTCACAACTTTATCCCACCTTCCATCTTCTCCCATTTCTTTATTAAACAGATATAAATAGGATGGATCAGTTCTATAAATTACAATTATTATTTAACAAGTAATCTCTTCGCAGAATAATGAAAACAGTCATACATTTCTATTAAATGCTAAAATATCTTAACATTCAAAATGTGTTTATAGCTTTCTTGAAGTGATCTCTATTTAATCCCCCTGAAGATGAGATTTCAGTCGCACAGCATGCAGTCTAAACTTGACAAAAGTTAAGTCTTACACCCTCTACAGAATATTATAGTCATATATTCCAATAATAAGTTTCTGTAGAGATGAAGTGGTTCTTTTGTATAACAAGATCATATATCTTCCAGCTGGAATAAAATGAGGTTTTGAAAACAAAGTTATTGTATTGTTAAATGGGACACAGAAAAAACATTTCTCCATCTCAGAATGTTTGCATTCTGAATTCCAACAGAACGTATTTTCATAGGAATAACAATGATAATTTCTGAACAATTCTATTTCGCCAAGTTGTTTTTTGATGATCTGTATTTTTGGTTGTGAAGAACATTCTTCCAACTTGATACATTAATGTTCCATAAAAATCTTTTTGAATTGAAATGTTGCATCACTCACAACTTTCATTTTGCCTAAGAAGGTGAAATCATGTTAATCTTGTGCAATGTACACATCTGTTTTATTATAAAAGATCACTATTTTTCACTTGCTAAAAAGATAGATAAGAGCAAAAAAAGTCTCCCCCAAGCTACACTGATACACTGGCACACTTAAGCCCTACTACAAACATTCTACATTCTGTAGCCCTTAGATTGAGTAAACCACCAACCAAATTGGCACATGTTAATATTACTGTCTGCTTTTTATAGAGAGAAGTGTTTTGTTTCTGTTGGACACATTTTCAGGAAGTGAGGTAATGCTAAATATTCCCCTAGGAAAGTAAGCCTAGGGATCAGAACCAGATTGACGGAACCATTGTTTGAAGGTAGAGGGAAGTAGGAGGTAGTATGATGAAATGAAGATAAGATGGAACGCAAAGGCAAGAAGTACAAATGTTCATAGTCATTGACGTCAATTACTTTTTCAGAATCATTAATGATTTCACAGGTCTTCCTTCCCTTTCTCTTTATCTGACCCTATGTATAAAAGTTACATCTAGTCTTACACCCTCTCCTCAAACAAAACAAAGCAAAAACGGGGAGGGGGGTGGACCAGAGAAAGCATTTCAAATTCTTCCCAATATTAGTTGTAAAACTTGAACTGAAGTGATGGTTATCAAAATGTATTTTAATGAAAGTGACAGGATGTCTCTGTTAATGCCTATATATCATACCCTATGTTTCTAGTCACAGAAACTTTGGCTAAGATAAAAGCTCTCATTCCTCCCTAAAGTTGTTTTTCAATTATGTGGGGAATGAATTACATTCCTTGAAAATTCTAGCCATTTCTTATTTACCCATTAAGAAATTTAGAATTTCCTAAATAATAGGCCTCTAGAACTTCCTGAACTTTCCCCTAGTGTCTAACAGAGACAGTAATCCCCAAAGGGCCAAATTCACAAACAAGAAGAGTTTAGGCCCTGGGAGAAACTTGGCTTAATGAAATCATGTTAGCATTAGAAGAATGATTTGGAATTATTTTATAGTTTTTGTCACTTCTGTAGTAGCCAATTATTTTGCAATTACTAGTTATTTTGTGCTCCCTCAGCTCCATCTCACTGGCATGCCTTGACAGACATTTTGAGAGGCAATTTATCCATTTTACAAAGGGAAGCTTTCATCTTGAAGACTTTATTGAAGTTCTCGATGTCACCCTTGTGATGCTGAGGAGAGGAAGCTGCCAACCTCAGCTGTGGTTATGCGTCCCATCTGGAATCTCTCTCAACTAATAACAGCAATACCTGGTATTTGCGTAACACGTTATAGTTTACCAAATACTTTCACAAATTATATTTTAACGAAGACCCCCAAAAAGAGTTGCAGCAAACAGTATTTATAATAAGAGGGGAATAAAAGGAGAGTTTAGAGAGAACTTCTGTAAAAATCCAGATGAAATTATACATCCAGAGACTTGGAGCAGTGACTTACACAGCCTCAGATCTAAACAGTGTCAACTTCCAAAAAAAAAACCCAAATGAATTCACTCTTTGCATCTCTATTGCCCGCCTGCTTTATGGCCCAAGTCATCATCTGTCTTTCGCTTAGGGTCTTGCAGTTCTGATGATGACTCTCTTTACTGTCATTCTTTTCCTTCTATCATGTACTGCCAAAATGATCTTTTTATATTATTTATGTGATCATGTTGCTCCTGCTTGAAACCCTTAAATGGCTTCTTTCTCATTACATATAGAATTCATCTAAATTCCTCACCATGATATACAATGTAAGTTGACCATATGCGCCATTTTACACAGGACAGTACCATTTTTTTTTCACATTTCTAGACCATTCTGTCATGTTAAAATAAATGTTAGTTGTGTCCCATTTTTTTTTTTTATAAACCAGTACCATCTTTTATGCAGGGCAAAAGGGACAACTGAGTTACCCTTGGGCCGGGTCAATTGAGGGAACCCAAAAGTAACTGCCCCTTTTGTCCCACATTAAAAATGACCCCTCGTTAGCACTGACTGCGGCAGACTGCAGCTACAACTGCTGTTCCTGCCCCCTATGAGGAAACAGGAGTCAAACAGGAAGAAGATCATCCTCACCCCTCCACCCTAAGGCTGTTTCTTCAAAGGGAGCAAAACACCACAGCATGGTCCAGCTGCAGGTGAATACTATAGAGGTTATCTCTGACGCTTGGGGGCTATTGGGCATTTCTGGCACAGGATGACTAAAATGACCTGTGTTTTAGGCAGGACATTTAGAGGGGGACTTTAGACCTAATTGGATTTTTTACCTAAGGTGTCAAAATTCCTTACACCAGCCCTGGCCATTTGAATAAAATCCCACCAGACCATACATTACTGTGCTCTTGCCGACAGGCATTATATAGCATAGTACTTACTTGTTTCTGGACTGACTACTCTGCTCCTGCTAAGATTGTTCTGCCTCCTCCCCTCCTCTTAGTAGCCAGTACATAACCCTGTCCAGCTTTTGCCATCCCAATGTCCCATTTTTATCTCAAGGAAACATGGTCAGCCTAATACAGGGCCCTCCACAATCTACCTCCTGAGCACCTATGTCTCCAACTTCAGACAGTGCCAGCTGCACAGGTCCTCTCTGTGAGTATACCAAACTCATTCCACTGCAGAGACCTTATTATATACAATCAAGAACATGGGTCCCAAAGTTCAGTTCACATGTTTCCACTTCCTGGACCTTCCTTGACTAAAACGGTTTCTTCAATCACTCTGTATTGGCATGTTACTCAGTTTTATTTCTTGCTAGCATAGCTGCTTGAAATTATCTAACCTGTTTATTTTCTCTTTTCTCTCTCCACACACTAGTTCCTTAAGAACTTTGCCTGTCCTTTATCCTTCACATCTTGACTAGTATATAAATGACAATCAAGAAATTCTTTTAGTTGAATTAATGAATAATATATAATAGACATTTTTATATCTATGCTATGGATCTATTTAATGTATGTATACAGATGATATATTTCATGATTCCCTAATAATAGACTGCTCTGGTGTTTACAGTTTTGTACTATTATTATGTACCACACAGAAACAGGTAATTTTGTTCTTGTATCTTTAGGTACTTGTGCAAACGTTTCCGTAATAGGAAAACAGGGTTTTGATTTTGATAGCTACTACAAAACAAGTAGCATAGTTATTCTTTTAATCATCCTATCAGAGTCATACCCATCATAACTATCAGGTATATCAGAGTCAAGAATGTGCAATAATGTGGATTGTTCATTGCTTTTTCTAGATTTGTAGACTTCCTTCATTACTCTTCGTTGGTAGAATCTCCTCTTACTAGCTCACAGGAATACAAAGAGTACTTTTTCTCTCTCTAACTGATATGAAAGATCAATTTTCTACTTTATTTCTCAACCCAATTCAACGATAGCTATTACAAATTTATCAGAAGGCTCTATGTCATACTCAGGGACAGTACGTTTATTAAATACCATGCAAAACTTAACTTGTGAACATTTTTATGAGACATATATAAAACATTTAGATATTTTTCATAGTTCACTATGGCTCTAAATCTTGAGCTTCATTATGTTGACATCGCCAGTATTTAAATCACTTGGAAATAATTAGTCTGCAAATTTGATTTTTCTTTCTTTATAATTACCTCCCAAAATGACTGAAAAAGAAAAGAAACTATATTACTTGAAGAATTAGCAAAATTGACTCCATTATCTTGCCCAATTAACTCTTCTTGTTTCTGCAGCTGAGGAGAATGCCTCCAGGGCTTTGTCAATCAGGTTAAATTTCTCAGGTAAATTCAGATTCTCATTTAAAGTATTCAGAAGAAAATTAAGCCTCAATATGGCCTCATGCTTGTCCTGCTGGGAGAATTGACAGTCTCAGATTTCAATTTCTTATTCTCTTTTCATGAAAAGTGTTTTTAAATCTAAGGATAATACAACCTCTTGTGATTGGATTGATCTCACTTTTGAAGAAAGTTCTAACTTTGCTGAAGTTGTCTGCTAGTGCCAAAATGACAATCACCACACCTCAATGCTTCCTCCTTTACTGCAGTTCACCTTTTCATCAAGTGTTTGGCACACAAATGTATGAACACCATAGAGAGTCAGCATTTGTGATGATAACATTATTGCTTGGATAGCAAATTGGAGTTAACCAAAGTACCAAATGACGGTCTGCTCCTTCTTAAAACAAATAGAAAAATATAAAGACTGGGAATTCAGTGCTGAATGTTTAGTCCCTATTAGAGATAGCTCTTTTATATTGAATTGTCAGTGGGTGGGAACAAGAGTGGGGACAATGAAACTAGATGGAAAGCTATCTTAGCAACCCAATAAGATGTGATTATAGCTTCCCTCAGAGTGGTGGCATGGGAGGAGAAAAAACAGATTTGGGGAAAAACATAGTGCAAAATTAAGAGATGACACTAAAAATAAGGCAAAATAAGAGAAGTACATTGGCAAAGAAGATCATGTCATGATTACATCATTCCATGACTCCCAGGAAGGATGCATAATGGGGGTTAGGGTGAATATATGGGCAATGGGACTAGGAGAGAAGGCTGTCCCTAATCCATGGAAATCCTAATCTGTTAGTCTAAAAAGCATAAAGTTCCTCCTGAAAGCTGAGACAACACTAAAGATTTCTTTTTCTGTATCTTGCTTTTTTTACATTTTTTTAAACTTTGGTATAATTTGAGACATACAGAAAAGTTTCGAAGATAGTATATCCCTCACCCAGTTTCCCCTGATCACAGTAATTTGTCTAATTTAAGAAGCCTACACTGTACATTACTACACACCATATTCCCAAATTGTATTATTTTACCTGTTGTTCAACAAAGGAAAGGAAAAATGATCCCAGAGAATGGGAAGGAAGAGGATAAGACGGGGAGCAAAGGGACAGGACAGGAGATCACTGTAGTAAATCGTTTGGGAGAGAGAACTGCTGGAGACCAGAAGTTGATAATGAAGAAATGAAAAAGACTCTCAGTACCAGGTCCACCACCATGGTGACTGTTGAGATAGAGAACTCAGTAAGAGGGAAGACCCCATTTTCTGCCTTAGCAATTTTTTGCCATGACATTTATGGAGCTAGGGACCCCAAAGGAATGTCTACTTTAGAGAGCAAAGAATGAATTGAGTTGTAGACACATAGGTAGTGGGACATTCCATCTGCCACTACTGCCTTCTGCTCCATTCTTTCTAACCTTATGCACTAGGTGCTGTTCTTCCTGTTTTTCCCCACAATTCTCTGAGCACTTGCCCAGTAACTTTTTCTAAAACTTCCCTCACACCTGCTGTAGAATCCAGGCACTAACCGCTAAAGTCATCATGGTTCAACAGCCCCTCTTTGTTTCTAGATTCATGATCATGAAACTTCAATTAAAACAAAGAACCGGTATCAGTGCATTATTATCAACTAAGCTCTAGATTTTACTAAACTCTCACCAGCTGTATTATGAATATTTTTCAGCCACAGGACCCTGTCGATTATTTTATTTCTCATAGGAAAAACAGTACAAACGATTGCCTTCTACTTTTGCCTGCTCTCAGAAAGAAGAATTTAAGGCAAAATTTATTTTTAACTCTGAAGATGTTTCATCATTTATCAAATGAAAATAATACCAGTTCTGCCCTGTTCAGTGTTTTTACAAGAATCACAAATGTAGAGTATGGGTACTATCTTATTCTATTCAAGATGATATTTAAAAAAAAAAAAAAAAAAAAAAAAAGGTAGCACAGACCAGGTGACTTGTAAACAGAAATTTATTTCTTACAGTTTCCAGAGACTGGAAACACAAGATCAGTATGTAGCATGGACAGTAAGGGACCTCTTTCCAGGTCACAAACTTGTCATTCTCTGTTCACATGGCAAAAGGGCTGCAGGAGCTTCCTAGGTTTTCTTCTGCAGGTGAACCAACACCATCAGGAAGGCTCCATGCTTATGACCTAATCACTTCCCCAAGGCCCCACCTCCTTGTACCATCACCTGAGGGCTCAGGTTTCAGTAGATGAATTTTGTAGGTACACATCCAGACTATAGCAGTTACCCTGGAACACTTCAAAATGTTTAAAACTGAGCAAATACAGAGCTTACTTTCCTGTGAGTTAATCCTGACTATCATTTACTGCTAATAGGAGTAGAACTAAGATGTGGGTGATTGACAAATCACATAATGAAAATATTATGTAAAGTTGGCTTAGAACTGTATTTTTGAAGTAGGTTTACATTTAAATACAGGTGTATCTAATATTCTGACCATTGAATTCAAACCAAATACTGATGTGAAATCAAAGACCCCATCCAGGAGCTTCTGAGATGGCCAATCTCTTCTTTCTGACCCCTGCTCAGCTTCACCCTACAAACCAGCTCATCGTGAGAACAACAGCCAGACCCCCACCACCTTTGACACCAAGCGCCCCTACCTTTTTCCAGTGCCCCCTGAGATGGCTTCCATGTGAAAGTTTCTAGAAAAACACTTGGTGAGATACAAAGTATCAAAGATACAAAGCTCAAAGGCTCATAAAATTTTTACTACTTAAACACTCTGCTGAGAAACAAATTAAGCAAAGTTTTACATAAGCTGTTAACAGATGGGACAGCAATATGAGCTTTGAGCAATAAAGAGGGATATCCATCAGAAGAACACCTTTTAGTAGCTGCATTTAGCTTCCATGTCAGCCTTCTAGCCTACTTCCTTCTCTCAGCCTTTAACTGCAGGGTAACTCCTCTTAGATGTGTCTGTATCAAACGAAACAACAATATCTAACATTTCAAGCCGAATTCATCACCTGTCCCTAGCAAGTGCATGAAGTTCACAGCACTCGATTTATGTTCTAACCTCACTTGTGGCTTCTATGTTCTGTTTTCCTGTTGTCCCTTTACCTCATTTTTCTTCAACTTAATTTTTACTTATTTTGATCATCTAATAACAGTATGCTGCATAAACTACTCTTGTAAACTAAATTTTTACTATATGTGTCTTTGAAAATGACCTTCATAAATCCTTTTAGGAAAGAGACAGTCAATTATTAAGAATAAACAAATCACTGACGGTGCACTTTTCTTTTGAAGACTCATGAATTCACCTTTCTTAGAAGCATGAACTCAACAGTTTTCAGCATTTCTCTGGGTGCCTACCTCTCTCTCTCTATCTTACACACACACACACACACACACACACACACAATCCCCTGCCTGAGTACTACATGCAATTCACCTCCACAGATGTTCTCTCATTTCATCATTCCTTAGTTCAGAAAAGTTTATTTGTCTAAGTGCATGCAGTTAGTCATTCAGATCTCATATTTGAACCCTAATCTATCTGACTCAGAATCTTAAGACTGTTCCATCTCTCCACCCAGCTTACTGATCTCTGCGGGTCTGGCATCTTGCAGGACTGAACCACTGCTGAGCTTCTTATCATTATGTATTCCCACTGCTACACTAGCTGGCATATGCCTGAACGATAATGCAACTTCAGTATGTCTTCTTGTCTCCATAAATCATCTGTCTTCAGCTTTCAACGTTGTCCCAGTATAGGAGAAAAGTACGTTGCCAAAATAAAATTTATCCTCGATATTCTGTGGAGTATTGAATTCCCATTCTAAGCCTACTTTCTAACTTACCACTATCAGCTTAACCTTAAGGAAATGTTTTACAATAGACTTCAACACTCAATTCTTTCCTGAATTATTAGATCTCTAGGAGATCTCTCCACATTATTAATTTTACTCATATTCTAGATGCTAAATTTTGTTCCCTAAAAGCAACCTCCTTTCTACTATTCTATTTGTATTAGTGGGGTAACATCATCAATTTGCCGAGAATAAGTATCTTAGATTCTTGTTTTATATAGACAAAATGGAATTATGGAGTCTAAGGGTCACTCCATGCTTCAAAATATATTTTAGGTCTTAGTCATTTTAGCTACTTTTCTCTAATTTAATAAGAAATAGACTTCCAGAGTATCATTCAGCCATGAAAAGAAATGAAGTAGTGGTATATTCTTCAAGGTTGATTCACTTTGAACAATAAGCTAAATGAAAAAGTTAGACCAAAAAAGGCCACAAATTACATTATTCCATGAAATAATGAAATATCCAAGAATCAATAAATCCATAAAGAAAGACTGGAGACTGGGGGTTTCCAAGCATTAGAAAAAGGAAGGAATGGGGAGAAAATGCTTTGAATCGGTAGAGATTTACTTTGGAATAAAGAAAATCATTTTTTAATTTTATTTAAGTAATATTGCATTATAATATGTTGATTTAAGGTGTGTATCATTGCAAATGAACATCTCTATACATTACATTAAGTTCACCACTAATAGTTCAATTCTATGAAATTAAAAAAAAAAAAAAAAAACACCTGACTGCTAGCAAGTTCATTAGCCTTCAATATCTCACTATTGCAATCCATTCTACTTTCTACTAACAGATTTATCTTCTTGGAATACCACTTTCATTAGAAACTGGCTAAGATCTCCCTTTTCATCAAGGTTAAACTCATCTGCCTTCAACAATATGTGTCTCCAAAATTATTTTTCATAAATACTTCAATAAAACAATGCTCGCCTCCTCAACAAAATTCTAATGTACCCACTCAGGCTCATCTATCTGACCAAGTATCTCAATGTGCACCTTAAATTCTCCAGTGACCATCTTAAGCTTCCTTCAGCTTATTCTGACTTCTCTATGCACCACTAATTATCTCCCTTCTCTGAACTCTATGCATTTCAGACAGTTTTTAAAGAATGTAGTGCTTTCATGTGATATACAAAATACATATTACCTAAACAGATCATAATCTCCTTTAAGGCAAAATATGTCAAAGACATCATTGATTCTTACACTGCTTATCTCCCTTTTGGGAATATAGAAAGGACTCAATAAATGTTTCATTGATTACTCATTAACTACTACTCAGGAAAACTAATCAGCTATCCCACCCCTCTTGCCAAACTATAATATACTCTTTGTTCAGAACAAGATTCCAACCTACTCCGTGAAATTTTCTCTTATCATTTCTTCATTTAGCAAGAAATAGTTTCTCTAAATTAGGAGGAATCGACTGCATGCAATCTAACAAATAAGCACTGTTAATATAAACAGTTCCAATATCTATGAGACAGGATAAAAGGTGTAATTTACATTAGCCATCTTTCCTTCACAGAAAGTTCCTGAAGTTACATCGTTTATATTTGCTGATGCCCCCTCACTAAAAAAAACAAAAACAAAAAACAGAAAGAAATCGCTAATGAAAACACCAAACCTGCTATCCAACCAAGTCAGTCTGTATAGCCCTGTTCACATTCCCTTTCATGTGGCACAAGGAAAAAAGAACTATTATCCTTTATAAAGAGATATCCTTTTTAAGAGATTTTAAAAGAGGTTATGGTTGAATAAAAGGGGAACATAGGAAATTAGATTTTTTAAAAAGAGTTCAAAAAGTAAAGCACGAATTAAGGGAGAAATTTTGTTTTTCAACTTGGGATATCTCAATGCTTAACTTTTTTTTTTGAAGCATGTGCAGGCAGGAATGAAGGTAAGTAGGCAGGCAGGCAGAAAGAGAAAGGAGGAGTATTCATTTTATCTTATATTTATTAGTTGTTCACATTGGTTGTTTCCCCCAGCCTGGAATATGAGCCTGGGTCCTTGAGATGTACATGGACTATGCTCCTTTGGAGGTGACTGACTAACTGCAACTCCACCAGGGCATGCCATGTTTAAAATATTTTATAAACCACGCACAAATAAAGACATGTTTAAGAAATCATCCACTTTTCATATTAGCACCAAGAAGGATCAAATACCCGGGGAAAAAAAACTTAACAGAGGAGGTGAAAGACCTCTAAAACGAAAATTATAGGACCTTAACAAATGAAATAGAAGAAGACACAAAGAGATGGAAAAACATTCCATGTTCATGGATTGAAAGAATTCAACACAGTAAAAATGACCATTCTACCCAAAGCAATATATAGGTTTAGTGATATTCCCCATCAAAATCCCAGGGGTATTCTTTAAAGAAATGAAGTAAATAACACTGAAGTTTGTATCGAATCACAAAAGGCCTTGAAAATCCAAAATTATCTTAATCTCTGAACCTTTAACTATATTACAGAGAAATCACTATCAAAAAAGTTTCATGCAGGAACAAAAAACATTCACTCTGATTAGTGGAATCATACTGAGAACCCAGAAATAAAACCACACCTAATTGGACAGTTAATCTATGACAAAGGTGCCAAGACCATACAATGGAGTAAGAAATGTCTGTTTAACAATGGTGCTAGGAAGACTGGAAAGACATCTGGAAAAAAAAAAAGGAAAAAGAAACTAGATTACACATACACAAAAGTTAACTCAAGATGGTATTCATGCAGCATATGTCAGATAAGAGCCTAATCTCCATAATATATGGAGTTCACACCTCAACAACAAAAAAGCAAATGACCCACTTACAAAATGGGCAAAAGAACTGAATAGACACCTAAGGAAGAAACACAGATGGTTTACAGACTTCTGAAAAATGTTCTATATCACTTATCATCAGAGAAATGCAAATAAAAACTACAACATGATACCAACTCACACTGGTGAGAATGACTGTATCAAAAAGACTGGAAATAGCAGGTATTGGAGTGGGTCTGGACAAAAAGGAACCCTCCTACAATACTGATGGAAATATAAATTAGGGCAACCTCTTTGGAAAACAGTATGGAGTCTCCTCAAACAAATAAAGATGGATCTACCACAGGATCCAGCAGTCCCACTCTTGGGCATATATCCAGATGACACAAGATCTCTAATCAGAAAAAAACATTTGCAATCTGATGTTCATAGCAACACAGATACCAATAGCCAAGACGTGGAAATAACCTAACTGCCCAACAACAGATGTCTGCATGAAAAAGCTATGAGTTATATATTCAATGCATTTCTATATAGCTACCAAAAAAAAAAAATGAAATTGTGTAGTTTACAACAATCTGAATGGAATTGGAAGGGATCATGCTAAGTGAAGTAAGTCAAAAATATGTGGAAAATAATGAAATAAAAACAAATAAATAGATAAACCTCAGCAAAAGCTCCCAGAACACAAAAGGATAACTGTCATGGGTTGGGAAGTAGGGAAGGAAGGAAAGAGGGGAAAGGGTGATTGTAAAGGACACTGAGATTTTGGTAGAGAGTGTGGTGTGAAATATATATTGAGATACAATATCAATATTCAAAATGAATATAGAATTGTGGAGATAATAAATATCAACAACTTTTTAAAAAGGAAAAAAAAAAAAAAAATCATCCACGTTTAAGTACATTTCTTTTCCAAGAAGCAAGAATACTATGCTTTATAACAAAGATGGAAGTAGAATTGAGGGTGGGTGTGACAAATAAACATATTAACACCCACTAGACATAAATCCAAACACAGTGGGAAACTGATAAAGGTTAAAATCAGCATAATAAGTAGAGTCAAATTATCTCTATTATCAGAGATTTGCCATTTTCATAAGATCGTGATTATGTCATTTTTTAAATATAATAACCTGCTGGTGAAGTTCATAAGCTTTGTTGTTTTATACATTTATGTATGTATTTTTCCATGACTGGGGAGCTTTTTAAATGTATTTTTTATGTTATATTTTCATGAACAAATTCCAATTTGGCTTTAGAACAACATTTTTCCACCCACACGGGAAACCCTGCCAAGACCTTCAAGGTTTTGCAATATTCTTTTGTAGTATTCCTTTTATCAGGGAATCAAGCAAATATTTTTTTTTCTAAAGAGAGAAGTATGCTTCCCTGTCAAGCGCCTGAGTCACAGTGCACTATACCATGAACCATCAGTACATTCGATAGTTCTGCAAAGTCTTCTGTTGAGGTGCCCAGTAGCTGTCAGCTTCAGTGGGAGGTGCATGTGGGAAGTAAGGGTCTGAAGGTGGCCCAGAGCCCTAAAACCTTTTCATGAACAAATACATAACTTAAGACTCTTGCTATCTTTTTTTGCTAACCAGTTCATATGATCAATCACTTCATTTTTCACAACCCCAGGACTCGTAAGATTCCATGGTTCTTAGATATCCTGCAGGGCACCCTTTATTCAACACAAAATACTTTTACCATGAAAAACCAGACAGGTTTGAAAGCAGAGATGACCTGGACTCAATTCACAGACAGGACATCAACCTTAGGAACTACAAAGTGTCTTTATTCCTTTAAGTTTAAATGCATTTGAAAGTTACCCTGGAAGCAGTTTGAAGGATAAGAAAGACGAAAGAATAGAGAGAACTGTGGAGAAATAGAAGGAAAAATCAGAGAAAGAGAAATACCAAGGAATTTTGTCTGTGGGACACATCGAAGTTTTGAGAAATCCATCCAAGTTTTATTTACCTCTGAAACTTCTGGATGGAATTACATTGGTGGCAATACTGGCTCCATTACGTCCTCCTGGGGAAACTAATATAGTTAAAATTTAAGATTGTTCAAGTTTAAATTCCAGTGTCATCAAACCAATACCAGCTAGAAACTAGAAAAAGGAAATGAGAATCACTGACAAAAACCACCACCGATGCCAAGCACAAGACACCTTGGGGCTCAGCTGGGGAAAGGAGAATTCTCCCACAAGTTCATTCTTAATAATTCACATTCTGAATATTTCCCAGTCCTTTAACTAAAAGAAGCCCAGTTGAATCATAGAAGTATGCCTGTGCATAATGAGTCATCCCAAAATCTGTCATTTTAAACTTGTCACTCATTACCAATTTAATTCATATAGGATCTGGAATGCCATGACAGATGCTAAAACTGGCCATGGAATAAGCCTCACACTAGTAATTCATGTGTGTGTGTGTGTGTGTGTGTGTGTGTGTGTGTGTGTGTGTGTGCACCTGTGTGTGTGTCTCCTATCCATGAAGATAGTAGTATTGACAAATGAGACCATACGGAGCATTCATTTTCTGAGGTTCCTTGTTTGATCAAGCCACAGTGGCTATTTGATCAAGTCATTATGGTATCTCTACTTGCCAATGAGGAAATCAAGATGAATAATAAAAGCTTTCTCAAGACCACACGTAGAAACATGTAATTTCCCCACAGAAACTGATCTCAATTTTGGAAAGGAAGAAATCACCCAACATTTGTCAGACCTATTTACCCATTCACTACAAAATTCCAAGTAAGTACATTCTACCAAGTAGTATATTAAGCAAGTACTGGGCATCCAGCCACTAAGTAACCTGGTCCTACCTGTCACAAAGAAACCTTCCTAAAAACAGAACAGCAGAAGTTCTAATCATAAAATTCCTTGTAAAAGAAGCAATGGGCAAACCCAAGAGCCATGCTGTCCCTTCCTTCTTGTCAACCGGTATGAATAACCACTATTTCCGTACAGTTACACGTTGTCCCACGTGAGATCGACATTGGAGTGTGATCAGGAGGTGGACTGGCATCCTTCCCTATATGAAAATTGAGTCCAATCTGATGCTATTTTAAATGATTTGTTGGAACCTAGTACCCTTGTGTAAATTATGTAATTCTTCTCAGTCATCAATGAGCTATCATAGCTATCATAGCTATCTCTGTAGAGATTACACAGTCTACTTGGTAGAAGAGGAGACAGAGAAATAATTTTGTTTTGGTCAAAATGAGAATAAATAGCAGACTCTTTGCAAATAAAATGGTACCAGTAGGGTTTTTATTCTATTCTTTTATATATAGGAGAAAGTCACATCATGGTCATAACCACTTAGTTATTAGAGTCAAATATACTGCTGCAATAGTTACTCTATGAAGTCAGTTTTTAACAGTTCAGATTTTTATAAGGTACTTTTACAAAGTTGGGCATATAGACAAAATGTAAAGAATCTACTTAGCTCCACTACGCAAGCACTTAGTAGAGCAAGCGGAGACAATTTAACAAATATCTATTGACTTGAATTCAAGATGATGTGTCAACAATATTCTATTAAAGTTTTGTTTTAAAAATGTACATGTATAAACCCAAAAAGAGAATTGGGTTGATCAAGAGAAGTGGTAGTGAATAGGAGATATTAACAAATTTCTGAGAGAAATCTGCATCTGTAACAATGGTACCCTAAAAACTAATTGGATTTCTTAAAGACATTAAAAAACAAGTTAAAATCATGAAATAAGAACAGGGTACTATGGAAAATAAAAGCTAAGAAAATATGACAAAAGTCTAAGAAAAAAATACAATCGTTAACCATGTGATTCAACTATTCCACTCATAAGATGCATCTAAGAAAAATGAAAACATATTCACACTAAAATTTGTACATGACAATTCATAGCAGTGTTATTTTTTTAACAGTGGAAAAGACCAAAATTTTTATTATCTAATCTGGATAAGAATAATGTGGTATATCCAGAAAATGAACTATTACTTGAATATACATATAAATTAAGTACTGATATGTATTAAAACATAGAAACACGCAAGATGAAAAAAATGAGGCAAAACTCCATCTGCATATCATTTAGGGAACAACCATCTAGATTGCAACCAGAGGACAGAAGTCTCCTCAAAGGTATCCATGAATATTCCATTTATTCCAAGGCCTGGATACAATCTTTTGGAAAGAAAAGCAAGCATGAGATAAAGGTAGACAAAAATGTCTCAAATTCTTATTTTTAAAAAAATTTTTAAGTTATGAAATTCCTTATCTCTCATAACAGGCAAGTATTTTTCTTTAAAAAAAAATCAAGAGACAACATCTAAAAGAAAAAGAAGATAGAGAACTGAGTATATTACTTAGTGAAATATAGGTAACATCAGAATTGAAGTCAAAAACAGCTAAAAATTAAATGTTGTTCCTTCTAGTAAATAAGACTAGTAAGTAGAGAAAGACAGGGAAAGGAGCTATTGCTTTTTCTTTTCATTATAAACCCTCCTATAGCATTTTACTTTAAGCCATAATTACCTTTTTAATAAAAATTTGTGAATACTTCAAAATAAAATAGATTTGCTTGCTGATCACTTACACATGCAAAATACAAAGGAAATACAAATTTGAATAATTTGCTGTTATCATATATGAGTATATATATGCATATATATATTAAGTATTATACATAACTCTGGGACTAGATAAATTAAGATAAATGTAAGAGTTATTCCTCCCACCCCACAAAAAAGAGTAGTGTGTAATTAATTCTGCCTATAAATAAAGCAAAGTTGTGTACAAGAGATGGCATTTGAACTAAACTCTAAAGTAATTGGTAGGATTTTGATGGATGAAGAAAGGGAAAAGTATATTCTGGTTGTCCCAAAATGTATTCCACTAAAGGACAATCATTTTTAGACATTCCTAACCAAAAGCCAATTACACCTTCCAGGAAAGAGCTGTTATTTTTGAAATACTCCTCTGAAGAGGAGAAGAAATATTCAGAATATTTCATGCTAAGCTCAGACTTACCTGTACCAGAAAATATTTTTCTGAGCTTATGAGTCACTTAGTTACTTAAAGAATAAGATCCTGAGAGAAACAAGATTATAATGTGTGTCAGTGACCATGAAGATTACCTATTCATTTACTAGAACAGTTTCTGTTGACTTAAATATGCTTTAAGATGACTTCTCTAAATCTGTAATAAAAATAGCAGAGGTTGTTTCATGGAAAATGCTCACACTGAATCACAGCTTGAGTGACTTTTTTTTTTTTTCCCTTTTTTAAAATTAGTGCATATTTTGGTAATGCCTAACTTCGAACATATTTAGAAAAGTCTTAGATTTATAACTAAATCAATTATATCTCTGCCAACAAACTTGATCTAAGTATTCTATTTTTGAGTTTTTAAAGAAATGAGATTTTGAAGTCAAAATAGGTATCTATACTAAAATTTAAATTTAATGAGTTTTGTTATAAAGTCATTTGAAAAATTCAAAAGAATTTTTTTTATTAATACAGATGTTTTCATTGGCAAATAATTATTCACTTTTTAGTACCTGTGTGCCTTTGACTATTTAAACATATACCAAGAGGAGAAATCTGAATATTTTTAAAGCTTTAAAACTAGATTTAATGATTTTTAAATATCTTTAAATATCTCTTCTTTCTCCTCGGTATTCTTCTACTTAACCTGCTTACTCTCAACTGTTTTCTCATATCAATCTCATTAACTTAGGCAGAGATAAGACTAAGCAGAAAGAAAAAAATATGTACCCTAAAATTTTAAGTCAACGAATACATATTGCATGTCTATTTGGTACAAAGAACTATGTGAGGTGCTCTGGAGTTACAAAAGTAGTTTGCTACCTGATTTTTTGTTCTCAGTCTTGTATAGAGAGATTAAATGAGCGTGAAATTGCAAAACAATATGAGAATCCAGTGCCAATGGGAGGGGCACAGACAGCAACTGGTAGACTTTCAAAGAAAAAAGGGCTCAGATGACCAAGAGTGGAGTGAATTGGTGGTCTCCAGGAAAGTTGTGCACCTTGAGAGCTAGATTTATAGAGTAGGCAGGTAGAGAGAAGGAAAAAAGCTATTGTATATTATATTCAAAGTTCTAGTTTGACCAAGCCATAAACTCTCAGGAAAGAGTGGGATAGAGTTAGAATAGTTAGTGGACAATTTGTAAGCAATTCTGAAAGCATTATGTCACCAGTAGGAAAGACTGAAATGTAAGATAGACAATACAGCAAAGCTGATCTTTGAATAGATTAATACTGCAACTCTGTATAGAGTGAATATTAGAAGTACAGCATAGAAGATTATTATCTTTCCACATGTAAAATGATGGGAAACTAAATCATGGTAGTAAAAGGGTAAAATACGAAAAAAAACACATGTGGGTAAGGAACGGGAAGCAAAGAAAGGAGTCAATAGAATGTTGACTAATTTGAGACTGTGCTTGGATATATATGTAAATATAACTCTAAACTGCCAATCTCAACATGCCCAAAACTGAGCTCAGGCTACTCCCCATTTCCCAAACATGCTCTTTGTCTTGAATCGTTATCTCATTAAGTGGTATCTCCCACCAGTTGCTGAAAACAGAATAGAATAGCGCCAGTCCTTCACTCTTCCCTTCTCTCATTCCCATCTCCAATCAGTCACCAAGTCCTAAAGTTCTATTATTTCTTAAATCTACCCACATCTTTCTATTTTCTGCCCCGCCCCATGCAAGCTACCATCAGCTCTTGTCTGATTATCGAAGACTAAACGATCTCCTTGTCATTCATCCCACAACTTCTCAGTACATTCTTAAAATCCTGGCCTTAATTATCTTTCTAAAACATAAATCTCATTTGATGAATAGTAGCAATGCTGCATTTTAACCCATTTGTACATTCAAACAATATGTAGCTTCTTTATTTTCTTTCAACTTGAATCTTCATTCAATAGAGTAATAGATAAGAGTAGAAAGTATGTAAACTGAACTGAAAATGTTTTCTTTTTTTTCACTTAAATCTTTTCAAGTAGCTAAAATTTCCTGGAATTTTGTTTTAACTCACAGGCTTCATCTCTCTCATCTTTTCAACAATACTGTCAGGTCTATTGCCTCTGAGAAACTTTCTCTCACACATCAAAAAGACAAGACTGAAATCTCCAGGTGATAGTTCCTTTTTCACTCACCAATCCACTAAATTTACTTATCCTTTTCTTTGTTTAAAACTTGGATTACTTAGAAATATCAAAATCAAGTTGCTCATTTTTCAGGTACAAACTTTGTAATTGATCTCTATAATTTGGGACCAAGTGAACCCAATACATCAACTTTTGTAAAGATTCTATAAAATGGTACTTGGAAGAAGCAGTGAGTGCCCTCCAAGAGTTCTAAACTAGAACACAAGGATTATCCTATAAATATTAGATTTATTTTGCCTTTTAGTTACTTATTTTATGATAAAAGCAAATCCATTTTAAAACAGGATTCTATAATGAAAACTCGATACAAAGAGAGGCAGGTAACTACTAATTTTGTCTGTTGTTTCTTCCCCATTCTTATGTTAACTAACTACATAAAGTGATATTATGAAATTCAGTTTGGAGTCTAATCTCTTCTTGGACGCAGCCATTGGTCTAAGAATGGGCACTTGAAGCAAATAAAACTACTGACAGTCTTCCCAGGATTTCTTTACTGGATATGTTAAGAAAGGAATCTCTTGTTTCTCAAGTCACTAAATAGAAGGTTGCCTCCAGACAAACAAGGCTCTCCCCCATCCCCTCCAACATGGGTAGTAGGCTGGTGTAGAAGAAAATGGAGCTCACCTCAGAGGGAAGCAGAGAAAAGACAGACCAGTAGCGACCCTGCATCATTCAGGTCTCCAATCTTAGTCATTACTGTCGATGAGGCCCTTACTTTTTCAACTTGGTTACATTTTTCAGTGCATTTCTTTTTGTTATTTAAACTGAAATGGGTTTCTATTCATGTAATCAAAGTCTTCACAATTCAGGATGAAAGTGAAGATATGCTGTTCAGAACCCTCAAAATAGTCATGGTCTTTAGAATCAAACATCTGGGTTCAGATTTTGACTTTTTTTTCCATTGTCATGTGACCTTGGATAAATTGCTTAAGTTTTATCTTCCTTAAGTCTTGAACAAGAAGACATAAGATTAAATTTTCTTTCATATCACAATAAGACTTGATCATAAATTTGGTATTGATATAGCTAAAGAAAGAGTATATTCAACAGGAGTGGGTCTAATCAGAGATCTATACTTTGATCCTTTGCAAGACAATATAATATGGAGTCCTCTTAGAAGATAAATGTGTATGAATAGCTCTCAGGGTATGACACTATTCTTTTAGTTCATATGGAGTAAAAACTCTTGCTCTGATTCCAAATTCACCAAAGTACCTCTTGATTTGGTCCACTGAACGATTCCTCTGGGAGAGATTAAGTGGAGGCTAATGAGCCTGTTACTGTCTTTGCTGCTGATTTTCAAGGTTGTTCTTTCTCATTGGCTGGTTGTCCCCAAAGAAACTGGTGAAATACCTAATTCCGGGTAGCCTACAAGCTATGTACTAAGAAGACATTTTAACTAAAAGTATCATTGATATTTTCACAGAGATAAAATAAAAACAAAAATTCACAGAATTATTTTTTAAAAAAAGAGGCTTTGGAAATCAACAAATAAAATAGTAGAAATGAATAACTCAATAGAAGGTACTCTCTGGTGGCTCAGGCATTAAGTTGGTAGCCAGGACATAGACCTTGTAAAGCCCAGGGACCTGGATTTACAACCTGGGTTGCATGAAAAAATCATTAAAAAAAAGAGTAAATAAATAAAAATGCTTCCTCTTTCTCTTCCTTCCTTCCCTTCTTCCAAATGCTTTCTTCTTTCCCTTCCTCTCTTAAACACGAACACATAAACACTACACATGTGCATGAGCACACACAGACAGACAACTCAACAGTAAATTGAAAGATCATGCTGAGAAAATATTCCTAAAGAAAAGCAAAAAGACAGTCATGGAAAATTGAGTTATTAGGTCTTAGTGGATTTGTTCAGCAAGTTCATAATCCAAATTACAAAAGTTCTAGCAAAAACAGGAAAAATGGATGAAATGAAGTCAGTAATCAGTTAAAGAATTCAAGAAAATTATCCAGAACTGAAAAAAAACGCTTTCCTGATGGAATGACCCTCTGAATGCCAAAGTCCAGTGGACAAAAATAGTTACACACCAAGATATAGCATTGTGAAATTACACAACACAGGGGCCAGAAGAGAAAAGATGAACCTCCAATTTTCCAGAGAGGAAAACACACAAAAGAAAGGATCAGAATTACAGTGGCTTTTCTAGCAAAAACATTGGAGAAAACAAGAAAGCAACACATTCAGCTTTACAAAAAAATGATTCTCAACCCAGAAACCAGTTCACAAGAAAACCATTATTAACTGCATATGTAGGATAAAGACATATGTATATGTATAAGAAAGGTTGTCTGGGAACATCCCGTGGAGCAGCAGTTACTTCAACAGATCTTTTTAAACATTAAAAATAATTTTTATAAGAAGAAAAAGGAAGATATTGAGGGAATGGAAGAAAATGATTTTCAAACACAGCTCATGATGATGGGGACTCTGGGATCCTGTGGTGAACGGTTCAAGAAAGAATTCTTGAGCATTGAAGTGCAGTTTTATAAGTTTATTAGAGAAAAAAGAGGAGAAAGAAAGCAAAAGCAGGAGATAGAGTTCTCCTGGGCAGAAAGGGGTGCACTGATTGCTATGACACTACTAAGTGCATATCCTTGAGAGAGTGCTTTTGGGTGGATCCCCTTTCCAGTGTATGTTAACTAACAAAAGAATAGGAGTCACAGGAAATTCAAAAGCAGAAGTAGTGAGGGGATTTTCCTGGAAGTTCTCCAGGTCCGTGAAGTAGCCTCTGGCTTTCTGGGGGTCCCTTGCTGTGTTGGGGAAAACAGTAGACTGTTGAAGTGATTTCAAGAATTTTCACTGAGCTATGAACCTTGGTTTTTAGTATTTGGGAGCTAGCTCATGACCTTCCTTGGTATGGAAGGTCTTGGTCTAAAAAGGAAACCTAGAGAATGCTGCTCTGGGACACACATTTCCCATACAATGACATTCTTTGATTCTGTGTTATGCATACCTATAATTTGGCTACACATAAAGCCATGTTAGAAATAATTTTAAAACTGTTACTTTAGACCACTCCTAGTTAATGAGAAAGTAGAAAAATTAAGATCCAACAATGTGTTTATAATATAGTACTTAATTGTTTTTTAGAACTTAAATATTTTATGGACAAATAAATGAATCAATTAAAGATAAAGATTAACTTTTAATTAATATTAAAGATAAATGAATCAATCAATGATTCATTCAATAAATGAATCAATATAGATAAATAAAATTTAAACTGTAGGAGAGGAAAGATCTCTCTATCCTCCTGGGTTCTTGGCTGAGACATCCCTATAATAAAAGACAGATTAAGAGGAGAAAAGCAAACATATATTTAATAACATGTGCACACAGGAGAGACCCAAGAAAACTGAGTAATTTACCAAAATGACTTCCACCACTTCTTTCAATAGCATCTGCAGCTAAAGACAAAGGATGTGGGTGGAGTGAGAGGAGAACCAGTCATTGCAGATTACCAGGAAAGTCACAGTAAACAGCGTTTGTAGTTATGCAGATTTAAAATGTGGCTTTCTCCTCTGATCTGAGAAAAAGAAATTTGGTCATCAGCTCTTCCTTGTACAGTCAGTGAGGGAGACACCCTTACAAATGGAGATTTTCCTTTATACAGGTAAATGTCTCTTACAAAAGGGAACCCCACTCAGCTTTAAGAGTCCTTCTTTTACTTCATTTTCCCAGAAATAACCAACAGAAAACAATCCTTATGTCAAGGAGACATCTTTGGGGGTGATAAAAGTTACAAAAATATCATCAAGCCCATTTAACATTCAACTTGTATTATTTGTTTATGTGCATATTCCACCAATTCAGCCACTAATAGTTCTAGCATAGATTACATCTTAAGCAATTTTTGACTTTTTTTTAATGAACACACTAACACATCTTATAGAAAAATTGATTCTCGTCAGTACCAAAAAATATAGAGCCAAAAGATACTTTTGCTTTCCTGTAAGGTATGTATAATTCACTTGTCATTATCTGGTACCCATACTGCTTTCAACTTCTTATGCTATTCTTTTTATTACATAGTCACAAAAATCTTACTATAATTTTTTAGTACATCAGAAGCACATTTGCATTAACAATAACAACTTAAAGAAATGATACACAATTTCTAATCCAAGATACCCATTTCTCCATTCTCAGAGAAATGATAAGACTACCATCTCATAACAAGATTTACAGAGAGAGAAAACAAATTTACTTGAGCTGAGAGATGAGGCGTCTGACTTCAGCAGAGAAAATTGGGTAGAGCAGGTGGGCTGAGAAAGAAGAGAGACAAACTAGAAGCACTTGTGACTATCCCCACCCTGGGTCTCCTTGCATAGTTTCTTCACTTGGATTGGAATGCCATAAATTTCCAGAACACCAGACACACCCAGGTTCCAAAGCAAGTACAAAAACATATTCCATCGCCAAATTCAAATTATTTTTGTATCATCTACCATTTGAGATTATGTCCTGTCCTTCCCTTTTCCTTTAGAGCAGATAAGCAAGAATCAGCTGTGTGTAATAACTAAGAAAGAAAAAAATGTGAATTAATGGATCAGGCAGAAATGGTGCAGGGTCACAATGCACTAGTGAATGGAAGGACACCTTTGGTATCACATCCCCAGCTCAATCAGTGATTTATGCAAGAGAATGAGTAACTGCTTACCTCGATTTCACTGTTAGGTGAGAACAGCATGTCCTTCCCTCTGCTTAGCATGCTGTGAAAATGAAAAAGATAACATCTTAAAATACGGAAATACTTGGAAAAGAATGATACCAGAAAAACATGATCTTATCACCACACTCCAATGTAGCATATATTTTCTTCATTCACAGTTCAAACAAAATGTTTCCTTAACAGACACAAAAATTTGAAAAGCAAGGAATTGCCACCTGTTTTGTGAGCAGACCTTTCATCAAGAACTCTGGAGAATCTGAATTTAACCTTCAGCCATGTGCATTTATTTGATTTCAATAAACATATACCCAAGTGAAAGGTGAACTTGGTCAGTTATTTTACAAATGATAAATGAATGATGCCTCAGGTTCACAGGAAATAGGAAAGTATAATTTTCGACCATTTTTAATTCCAGTTTCATTCTGAAATTTTGAAGTCTCAAATATCTTTAAAAAAAATAGCTTTTCAAGAAACTTATCTAAAGGATAACGAAGACAACAGAGTCCTTATTTTACAAGATAAAAGACATGAGTTGCTAACAGGATCGTACAGAGGAGCTTAATTTCCCACCAGCCCCCTGCTAGCCCTGAATCTCAAACCCAAGTCCAAAGGCTTTCCTTGGTCTGCACCTTGCCTGCCCTAGCCCCAGGAGACACAGGGGGTGTACCAAGATTGACATTTTAACTTCCAAACTAGATTCGATCTAGAGTCCAGATCAGTTGATCCTAATAGCAAAATTCCTAAAATCGCCTGTGTTATAAATAGTTAAACATGCCGTTAGATGAGAATATAAAATGTCTTTCTAGATATGTGCCAATTCTGGTTGTTAGTAGTGTCAGTGTACTGCATTGATGGATTCTGAGGCAACATCTGGCCTCAGTGATAAAGAGCGCTGTGAGCAATTAACATTGTGTCAAGCTCAAGAATGAGGAGTGGTAACATTGGTGACATGTGCCATCTCTGGGATAGAAAGCAAATGTGCCTTAATATAGTGACATTTTCATTAATAGTTATTACTGTTTCACTGAGAAGGCATTATTTATTTGTTACTGAGAACCTACCAACTGCCAGTTCCCTTGCTTTTGACATTCCCACAGAGAATCATCTCTCCTTTTCTCACAGTGATCTCTGAGAGATGTTTCATCATGCACTATGCACAAAGAAGTAAATGGAGCAAAGATGTTAAGCACCTTTCCCATGGATCACAGCTAATGAGGGGAGTTGGGACATTGTAAACTAGTCTATTAACTCCAAGTCCATCAAGCTTCCCTTGAGTCAAAGTTCAGGAACACGGAGCTGAAATGATTGTGAAGGGGCTTGTTACATGGTACTTTTCTGTGCTGAGATGACTTCAAAGTTAGTCTAAGTGGTGACTCCTTTTCCCTGACTTCACTGATTCAAACACCCTTTCTCTACAGAAGCTCTTCAAAACTTCCCTCTCTAACTGTGGTTTTACTCTCTCTGCATATAAACACACACAGGTTTCCTCTCGTCTAACCTAACCTAATTTACACCAGTATTTCTCTGCTAAATCTTCCTGATTACACCCAATTTTTTAAGCCCTGTATCTGCTCCTTCATCTCCCACTCTCCTTCACTTTGCTCTTTCCACAGGATTAAAAACTTCCATATGCTGGCAAAAACGCAAAAGCCCAGGTACTCTGCTCAGTTGCATTTCTGTACCTTCTTGGTACCTTTGGACTGTAGACACCCCCTGTTTGTTGACAACACTCTCTTTCCTCCCTCGGTTCCATGAAGATCTATAACCTCTCCCTTTGCAAGCACTCATTTTCTGTTTCCTCAGTGGGGTCACTCTTACTCTTGACATTCCGCATATCTCCCTCCATTCTCCACACCAGGATTTAGCAAACTTTTTGCAAAAGGCCAGTAGTAAATATTTTAAACACTGTGGGTCATATAGAGATGGACTGGTACAAATACTCAATTCTATTGAAAATTGAAAGCAACACAGACAGCTTGTAAAGGAATGGGAGTTAGTTGTGTTCCAATAAAACTTTATTATAGACATTCATTTGTAACTTCATATAATTTTGTATGTCAAAAAATGCTATTCTTTTTCAAAAATGTTTCAACTATTTAAGCACCTTTCTTAACTCACAGGTTTATACTAAAACAGGCGATGGGCTACACGAGATGGCATACAACTTATCTGGACTATGAAATCTAACTCATTTTAAACTCAAACTCAAACTCTACCTCCTTCCCAGAACCTTCAGATTAAAAGGATATCTTCTTCCTCTAAGTAAATACATTTTATCAGTCCAGCTGGCAATTATCATTATTTTCTTGTCTTATGTTCTCATTGTTGCCTGAACCCTTCACAAAAAAAAAAAAAAAAAGGTTAAATATTTTACTGGTTTTATACTTTTTGCATATGTAAATCGTATGTTTCTAAACAGATTACAAAATCCTAAAGGATAGAAAGAATATTTACATTTATTCAACTTTGAAGTGCTGTGTAGATTGAAGTGTTCAATAAATGTTGCTTTGTGAGATAATGTCAATGTTGAAAACATATTTTAAAAGACTATATTTTTAAATAAATACATGAAGATCTAAGTGTCAACTTTATGTCAGCACTGGTTGTTTATATACATTAATGTTTCAGTTAAACACAGAACAGCACAGTGATGTAGGTAATATTATCCCCATTTTACCAAAGAGGAAATTATGGCAATTATTTGTCCATCTCACCCAGATTTCTTGCCTTTTTACTCCATGTTTCTACATTTGCTTCAGTTCAGATGGAAGAAAAAGAAAATCTTTTTTCTATAATAATTATTATTATCATCCTTTTAAGAAGCATACAGCTAAGGATAAAGAGAATGGAACCACTTTTTATGAGTTTATTTTATCAAAGCTCCTCCATCAGAAAGCACGTCCATCTCTGACCCCTTCCTGGTCTCAACCAACAAAAAAGCAATCTCTTGCCAATTCTTGTCGACTCCCTTTCACTTATGTCCACTTATTTTCTCTGCGAAATCACTTGAACATTTTCTTGATTGGTTACCTTAGCTCAAATCTTGCCTCCTCCAATTCATCCTTCACTCTGCTATCAAGATACCCTTTTGAAATATAAATTTGTTCATGTTACTTTCCTGCTTAAACCCTTCAAAGGTATCCTTTTACCCTTAGGGCAAGTCTATATCCCTTACAGTAGTATATAAGGACTGCCACTCCCTTACCTTACCCCACAGATACCCTTAGTGTTTGTATTTACTTCTTTCAAATTGCTCCATCAGACCATGGTCTCTGTATTCAGCTTGGCCCTCTTGTTCTCTAGGAAGATATTTTTGTTGGTCTCTTCAGCACATGGAAAGAAAATGGAACACCTGGATTGCAGAGGTCCATGCCAAGGAATCAGGATTCCACGACATAGAACCTCTGCTTAGAATTCTCTTCTCCTTCCTACCTGGCCTATCATCACTTACCCTTCATAGTTAATATATTCAATAAGTGAATAAATGACATCCTCTTCACTTTTGACCATAATAGCATCCTACAATGGACAACTACCCATGTCTCTCTGACTCAGCCTGGTTCCCAAGTTCAGATCTTGGGGAACATGAAAATCAACTTCCTGGTCTCATTTGTCAGTCATCATAGTAGTGACTAATTCAGGCAAGGAAACTACCTCTATACAGTCCATCACCTGATTGCTAATCTGATCTATTTATATGCTGACTTCTGAAGAGGATGTTCGATGCTTCCTGCTTCAGTCTCCGGTCTACATTCCAAGATAATCAGATGGTACACATCAAAAAACAAAAACCTAGAAGAAAAACTCTGAATTTATATAGCTTATGCACAGATGATGTATCTACCAACTAGCCATATTCTTCACCCAAAATATGCCCTTATAACTTTTAGCATATAGACTAGGGCGCTAAGCAAATCCCATAGAGAATATCTTTGACTGATGGCAGGCACTTCCCAGAGAAGTCCAAACATGTGCTGACTGAGAAAGATATGGATATAAAGATGTAGTCATTTGGGCCCAACATAGGACAACCCTGATAGCATTATTCTTTCTAGAACTACCTGCTGGGTTGGCCCAGGCTTACTTGGCTCTGTATTACAGTTTGACCGCTTCTTCAGTCCATTTCTGCTTTCTCTACTTTCTTTACTTGAGTATTAATTTCTAATAAACAGCCTACACTTTACCTAAGTGTCTGCTCCCACAAGCTCGAGTTGCAATACAACCTCGTCACAATGTATTATGCAAGATAAACATGGTCATTGGTTGTAAGCTCCAGAAACATGGAAACAACCATTAGGAAGAGACATTTAGCTCTCTTTCTAATATATACACACCACTCACCCCTGCCAAAAATGAAAGCATCTCTCCAGGTTATATAGCTCATCAATCTGTAAGCCTTCTCTCTTCAGTCAGTCCCCAGCATAATATATTTTTTATTCTTTTTTTGTTTAAAGGAAAGTTTCAGGCTAGAATGAAGACAAGCAGGCAGGCAGAGGTAGGAAGGAAGAAAGAGAAGGAAGAAGCACTTATTTTTAATTACTTGTTCATACTGGTTGCTCCCCCTAGCACCAACTCTTGAATGTTTGTAAACTGTACTTGGGACTTAGCTGCTAAGCCATCAGGACACACCAATAATATACTTTTATCATTCTCAATTCAACCTGTATAACTAAGACCTTTATAAAATTACTCTACCCCCATATACTCTCACTCCCTTCTACCAAGCTAGTAGACAGCCACATGCAAAACTGTTCCACTGAGTGAGCGAAGGGTCAGAATGGTGGTTAGAGTAACCTACCTCCCCATTCAGAAAATTCGTGGGACTGCTAGGCATAGCCATATAAACTCAGAAAAAAATTCAGAACTAGTTCCAAAGAGGAAAGGGTCTCTAAAAACAAGACTTTTTCATACAAAATCTATATTTTTGATTAAAGATGACAATACTACCCATTCATTGAGATTTTTGTCTGAATTAGTCATTACTATGATGACTGAAAAATGAGGCTAGTTCATTCATTTTCAGTTTCCTCAAGATCTGAACCTGAGAACCAGGCTGAGTAGAAGGATTGTGTGGTTTTTTGAATCTGTCTCTGCCTCCTAAAACAGGACTCCTGAAACAGATTTGCCCTGTCCCTGCAAGTCCAGAGTGCTTAAGGCATTAACCTTAGTCAACATTTCAGGAGTTGTCCAGTTTACTTCCCTTCTCCCTATTTTGATTCACGACATCTCACAGGGACATTACATTTGTATTCATTTCCTAGGGTTGCCATAACAAAGTGCCACACTCTAGGTGACCTAACAGAAATTCATTCTTTCACAGTCCTGGAGGACAAAAATCCAAAGGTCAAGTACCAGGCTTTCACTGAAGGCCCTAAAAAAGGTTCTTTCGCATTTCTTCTTAGTTTCTGGGGGTTACAGGCCTCCTGCTCTTCTTTGACTTGCTGCTTCAACACTCCAACCTCTTCCTCCCTCATTACATGAACATCTTTTTTGTGTATGAGTGTGTGTGTGTGTGTGTGTGTGTGTGTGTGTGTTTTCAAATGCCATTCTACTCTCTGCATTAAGTACTCTCTTATAAGTACACTAGTCATTGTATTTAGAGGACCAACCCTACTCCAGTATGACTCCACCCTAACTTGATTATATTTGCAAAGATCCTTTTTCAAAAAAGGATTGTATTTGCAGTTACCAAAGCTAGGGCTTGAATACATCTTTTTGGGTGACACAATTCGATCCATAAGAATATGCATCATGATAACAAGAAATTCTTTATTAGATATAACTCACATGGTGTCTATTTACTAAACTAAGAACATCCAGGAACCACACACCTGTACACACACACACACACACACATATACACATGCACACATACACGCACACACATTTTGGCTTCCACCTGAAAGACTTATCTGTAAAACCTAGAATGAGGCAGGGGTTGACTTTAGAAAAATTCTGTTTGTCCACATTAATAAAAATGTACCTGAAATAAAATAGTAATCTGAACTTTAAAAATCACATCCATAACATTTTGTTGAAGCTCATTATGCCTATAGTTAGAATCCATTAAAACTTCCTGCCTAACCTTGATATAAGCAAGCCAAAGAACCTCTCTGAAAATATATCAGAAAGGTTTTAATGTAAGTATTAAATATTTTGAATCTTTCACATCTCTTCCATATATAAAAAGAAGCTTGAGTCATCACTAAGGCTTGTATTTGAGTTGTTTTTCTAGCCGAGTGATGGATTTCCTCTCATCAATCTCATTGCCTTTCCTATTAGCCTGTTCAAGGGTGTAGTCTCAGTCCATAGAATAAAGTCGAGTTGAATGGTCTATCTATGACCAAGTTATTCAGGCTTGGATTAGACTGTGTACTCCTAAAGGTTACATGTGAAACTGATTCTCATGTGAAAGCATTTTCAGTATATAACACAAGTGACATTGCCTTCAAAGCACATCAGTATGAACATTATTATTAAGAGTTGTTTTTTGAAGCATTCCCTAGTGGTTATTCAGGCCACTGGGTTTCTACATGCTGTTCTAAGTTTCGATTAAGCCATGACATGTTTTGTTTTAATTTGAATAGGGAGAACCTATTCAAAGACCATAGACATTCTATAAGATATGGTGACAAAATACCATATTTATTACAGTTTGAATGTATACATTATCATTCTCCTTATGTTTTCTAGAGACTTCACTTTATACTCTTATTCTAAAATAATGGATGCTTGTAAGATCAAGAATAGCTGAGAGAATCAAATTATCATATTGATATTCACAGCATTCCTGATCAAATGCCATATACTAACAATAACACTTATTGCTACTCCCTGGATTCAAGTTTTCTTCAAAATAGATGGCAACTTGGGATACAGGTTATAACTGAAAACCACCTATGAACTGATATTCTGGAGAAAATACTTATCAGCATCATTAAAACCAGCTGCCTGACCCCAGTACAATGATGCCAAGGAGCCTACTTAAAAAATATATAAAAGAGATTTTTTTTCATTTTTTTAAACATGCTATGCAAATGATAAGGTCACCAAAACTTTCATGTATCTTCCATATATAAAATGATTCATCACTTAGTTAATCATTGATCAGTTTTCATTGCCTAGGTCTTCATTTCATTGTTCCATCTCTGGAATCGACTACTTGGGTATGATACCAGGCTCTACCACTTATTACTGATATGGATATTGGGTGATAATCTTAATATATCTGTACTTCAGTTTTCTCATATGTAAAATGGAATAACAATATGGCTCAGATTATTTTATTGAAGATTTAAAAAATTAATATATATAGGCACATATTGGGGCCTAATGGATAAGTCAGTCACCTCTGGCTGGTGCAATCCACATCCATCCCAAGGACCCAGGTTTGTAACCTGGGGCCAGGGAAACAAACAAGATGAACAACTAAGTAAAGTAAAGTGCTTCTTCCTCCTCTCTCTTCCTGCCTCCCTACCTGCTCACCTTCATTCTACTTGCATCATTCCATTAAAAATAAAAAATAAAGAGGTAAATATATGTAAAGCCCTTAAATCTGTCCCCTGCAGAGTATAAGCTCTCTATGAGATAGCCATCCCCAGTAAAAGCAGAATCTTCTTGTTTTGTTTGCAGCTCAATAGCCAGCACAGAGAGCATTGCTGTGTGCACAGTAGATACTCAATTTTTTGAGGCTAATGAATATTGACCTTTATTAAAGTTACTAATTCTTAATATTGAATAATCATGTCCTAGAAGCATAAGTACATAAAGATTCAATCTCCACATCATGGGAAGGACCTGGTTTTTCACAATAAATATTTGTTTTGCTAACTCTTGGATATAAGATTATAATCCAACACATTGTTACCTATCAAGGAGATGTATGAACAAGATTATACAAGAAATTTCCCCATTTCTTCTCTTCTGCCTCTCTATGTAGTGTAACTGCCTTACTCCAGAAAATATTTGAAACAAACTTCATAAATATATACCACCCAACCTATATTTTAATTTCAATTCTATTATGTATACTTAAATGATATAGATACTTTCTCTGATTTTATAGGGAGATCTAAGACTGGTGCATGTCTTCTAGTTTTGTTTAAGGACTAGGATTTGTGAAGACTAGAGACTGGGATACTTAAGGACAGAATGAGTAGAATACCTGGTGTCATTTGATAGAAAACATATATCAGAATGACTCTAACAAACTGTATATTCTTGAATGATAGAACAGTCTTCATAGAGAGGCAAGCTAGAAAGGTAGGTGGAAAAAGACAGCAGTTATGCTTCTCGCTTTGCACTTGTCAAGATGTGAGTCAAAAACTTCACAGTACACTGAAGAACCAGTTGATGTGGAAGATTCTTTCTTCAATGGTGCATGAATTTTGAAAGAGATTACATTCTATCTATGCTAAATCACTCTGTGTTAAGTGATCTAGAACAATATTACAAGGAAAGAGGTAATTTCTATAAACATGTATAACATAGGAAAATTTTGTGGTATGGGTTTGCATCACACAATGCCAGAAGTTTCCAAAAAGTAGAAATTTAGTATTATTCTGATGATGGACTGGATTTTGCTCAGGTGGCTTTTCCTTTAGTGTCATAACAAGTGATGTTGGACAGAAAAGCTACAACATTAGCCCTCTCCTCCATGAAGCAACTTCTGTTCTGCTTCTCTCAGCTGTTCCTCCCTCCTGAACTCTGAAGTGGAGAAATAAAATGTTCACTACAAGATGTAATTGACAGAAAACCCACAGATGTCCATGCTTTGGAGTAAAGTAAAAATAGAAAATGAATTTGCACTTTTTAGAAGTATTTTTCTTTCACATCTTCTTGCACATAATTGATAAAATATGAGGAAGGACAATTTCTTTTAATGATAGGCTTTAGGGTCAGCATATAAGGAGAGTTCATGCTTATTCTTAGTTTCAGAAAAAGCACAAATCCTAGACTTTGCTTTCTATATCTTATTGCTCTATATTCAAAAGATCTTGTTCTTCTACTCTGGAAATGTTTTATAGTGTCAAAATGTTTGACCCTTTAGTTACTTTTCTGTCAGAACTCTTTCACTGCTAAATCCTTATAAAGTGTTTAAATGTCCTTTTCAATGAAAACACAGTTAAAGTTTTGTTTGTTTTTAGAGAAGCAATTTTTGGTATTTTGGAGTTAATATTTCAGACAGATAAAGAGCTACCACGTAGAGGGCATATCAGAAAGGGGAAAGGTCAGGAGAACAGGGACTAGATGATTTTACTGTTTCTAGCTTAAGAGACCTGATCCATAGTGCCACTATTAACTGAGATAGAAAGAACAGAAGGAGAGAAATCAGGGCTAGAAGAATAGAACAATGTGTTATAGTTGGGACATGTTGATACCCGAATGCTATTCTTACAGACTTTTCTAAGAGACTGTTGGAAATTTGGGTCTGAAGTTTGTGACAAATCAAAATACAAAAGATGTGAGACTACCTAAATATAAGTACAAACTTAATTCTGACAAAAGTGCAAGTAGCAAGAAGGTGACCATAGACAGATTTTTGGAAAACAATGAGGAACCCATGAAGGATATTAAAAACAAAGAAAGAAGAAGGCAGCAACACTTCCCACAGAATCCAAATTCAGAGGCTTTTGCAAGGAAATAGTCAAAAGTGTAGAATGCTGTAGACACTCCTAGAATGACAGCTCATCAGAAGGTAATCTGGCAGTTAGTAGTTAACTGCTGACCATAGAAAAAGAAATTTCAGTAGATGGTAAAGTCAGAAACCATATTACACTGCACTGAGAGGTAGATGGGAAGCAAGAAAGTAAAATCAATTCAATGGTCATTTCTAAACCCTTGTCTTAACAAGTTTTTCTATTTCAGAGTTTGTCTTACTCTATGCATTTTGTCTGACTCTAAAACATTCCTCACAGGCAGAAATTTGAAATATATTTATCTATCGAGCGAGTTAAATATAAACATGGCCAGTACAAGAAATAAATGCAATGGAAAAAACAAACCTAACGGTAGGATTCTGAGGAAAATTTAAATAATGTTAGCATAGGCATATAACAAATAAGAAAGGGATCATTAAAAAAAAAAAAAGGCTCACTTCAACATTGCTGTCATTTATCATGTGTTTTATGCTCATGCTTTAGCACCACATCATTCTAAGGGCTGCTGAGAACATAAATGATTCTTCAGTCTTACTCACAGATTAAAATTGGCATGGAATACTAGCCTATTTTAATATTGCTGTAACAGGTGCATGATAAAATATAAGTAAATCCATACATGAACTTTTTACATGAATTTTTTAACAAATCCTTGAGAACAGAAACCTAACTTTAAAAAGGAGAAGGAAGGAAATGGATGAATAAACTGTGGGATACACAGATAATGGAATATTATTGATCACTAAAATGAAGTTGACCATCAAGTCATAAAAATACTGGAAGAAACTTAAATGAATATTATGAAGCTGAAAGAAGTATATCTGAGAATGCTATGTATTATATGGTTCCAGTTGTATGATAATTTGGAAAAGGCAAAACTATGGAAACAATGAAAAATCAGTAATTGCCAGGAATTGTGGGGCGAAAGGATGAAAATGTGGAGCATGATGTTTTCTAGGGCAGTAAATACGCTGCATAATACACTAATGGTGGAGTTGGATCATTATACATTTGTCCAAATACATAGAATATACAAAACCAAGAGTGACCTCTAAAGTCAACTCTGGAATTTGGACTATTATGACATGTCAGTTTAGGTTCATCCATTGTAACCAAATGTGCCACTATGGTGGAGTATTGATAATGAGGCAGACTATGCAGGTATGGGGTCACACAATCTATGTAGCTTTCTCTCCTTTTTGTTGTAAGCCTAAAAATCCTCAAGCAAAAATAAAAAGGAGGGTGGTACTTAGAAATAAAATCTTAACTGAATAGTTGAACTATCATATCAAAATTATTCATTGATTCCACTGATTTATTAGCAAAATAGTTTCTTTTGCCTTCAATTATGTTCCAGTCCCTGAGCTAATTAAGGGAGAGAAGGGACATACAAATACATAATAGTTTTTAATCTTACGGTGCCAAGCACTTTTCTAAGTTCCAGACATGTATCACCTCTTTAATTCTCACAATAGCCCTATGAGGTTGGTACAGCAGCAGACCAGATTTTATGGCCCTGAATTTTACATGACTTGAGGAATTTTGCACAATTTGAGGAGCACACTTTAAATAATGTTATTAACTACTGCCATATAATGCGTTCTTTTTTCTATTTTTCCCCAAAAGAGTATACGATCTGGGTGGGGAGAGAAACGAAGTAAACAACTAGTATGTGCTTTGAATCACAAATATTTAAGAGCATCTACTGTGCGAGGCACTGACTTTATTTAGTGCCTAGGATAAACAAAGTTCCTTGCCCTTGGAAGACTTCTGCTCTAAGATGGGAGACAACAAATAAATACAGAGAATAAATAATTATATACTATATTAGAAGTTGATAAGGATTAGAGGGTCAAGTGTTAGAGAGCAAAAGGAAAACTTGCTGCAGTTTTAAGTAGTATAATAATAGTAGGTTTCATGACAAGGTGATATTTAAACAAAGATGTGAAGGATCCCATGCAACCACGTAAATACCTGGCCAAGGAGGATTCAGTCTCAGGTAGCAGGAAAAGCCTATCTCAGTTAGGAGGGTAGTTGGTGAACAAATGATGAGTGAGTAATAGGAGATAAATTAGAGTTGTAGAATAGGAGTTGTAGAATCACATGAATATTTTTTACTCTGAGTTTGGGAGACATTGAATGATTTTTAACAACGGTGTAGCAAGATCTCATTAATAATTTTAAAATGTCACCCTGGCCACATGGTTGAGTTTTTGGTTAGTCAGACCGGAATAGTGACAATGCAGATGCTAAGAAATGCTCAAAAGTGTGGAGTTGAAGGTGACTCCAAATATTTTGACCTGAGTCATTGGAAGGATGGAACTGGCTGTGAGTGAGACAGATAAGAACAAAAAACAAGTTGGGAGGAGAGGCAGGAGAAGTCAGGGGCATTCATCTAGGGCCATGTTGTGGTTAAAGTCTTCAAGATATCTAAGTGGAATCACCAACTAGACACTTGAGTTTAAGAACAGATCATTCAGAAGGAGCTAATATTGATGTAAGAATTCAAGAAACAGATGAAAGCTGTCTGCCACAGCCCGCTCTGGAGAGATGGGTGAAAGCTACTGCATTAGAGAATACCCTTTCTGAAATGTTTCACTGTAAGATCTTTCAAAGAAATACTGGAATTTTAGAGATGATCATCAGTAATGAGGAATATGTCAAATATAAAATAACATGCTACTCAAAAATGAAAGATACAGGTGAATTAGGCAAGCAGGAGTCCTGAGAAGAGAAAAAGTGAGTGGCTGTTTTCATCCATTACTGTGTTAGCATGTGGTCAGAAGGAAAACTGACACATAATTTTGACACTCTAAGTTCATCTCCCAACGGTCCAGCACGTCTTCCATCCCTGGACCCTCCACCACATCACTTTCAGTCTTCCAAAGTAAGTATTTCATTCAAGAAGCAAAGAATCCACACCTCAGGACTCAAGAATCCTGACCTGTTCCCTTGGAAGGAAGATACCTAAACACCTTGATTAAGACAAGCTGCTAAATTCAAAGGAAAGAGATGTCAAGCTAATAGCTTGCAGAATGAGAACTCTAAAAATGAATCTTCAGTGTAGAAGACTGTAGATCTCTCACCCTTCTCCTTCTATATGCTTTCCTCCAAACTCTACGCTTTCTGACTAAACCTGAAAAACAGGCCTTGTAACATTTGTTGCTCTATTCTTTTTCCCAAGTGTTTGTTGCATGTGATCATACTGTTTCCTTGGTTACTCTTGCAATATTCAAGAGACCCTCAACCGGAACACAATAAACCAATAAATGAATTCAGCAACAAGCAAATAGCCATTTGTCCTCATGATTGTTTTTCTCTAGACACTAGACAAACATCCCATTTATTCAACAAATATTTATTGACCTTTTTCTAGGTTGTGGAAACTGTGGTAAGCCCTAGGGAAAGGATTCAAAGATGAATAAGATTTATTTTGACCCTAAAGTCCTTTCAGGGCAGAAACATTACTCTTTCTCAAGCTCCATACCTGCTGTGGTGGATTTTTTTCTCAAGTTATTAATCTTTACCTTGGGAGAGCAAATTTCCAGGCATAAATGAACCATGCCTATTACTAGATCAGTCTATCCACTGCAAAGTAGCAGGTCTTAGATAGAGATGATTTTGCTCTCCAGGAGATGCTGGGCAATGTCAGGAGACATTTTTGGCTTTCCTAACTGGAACAATGGGTCAGGGATGTGACTGGCATCTAGTGGGAAGTTTCAGACACATTGCTAAACCTCCTCCATAGCACAGGACAGTCCACATGCCACAACCACAAACTAAAAACATATCCAGCCCAAAATGTCAATAGTGCATTGAGAAACTTACTGTAGACAGTCAACATAGTCATGTTATCCTTAGAATACATGCCTCTCTAGACATCCATTTATTGTTTTAACAACAATAGTACTAAGAAAGTTCTGTGTCTGTCATTAAGTTATGGAAACTTCCCCCATATCTTGCTGGGATTTATTTTCTTCTATAACCAGGTCTAGAAAATTCCTACAGAAGAAAGCAAAGAATCTGGCCCAATATTATACGGCAAACACATATCTTTTGTCTTTCCCAATAGTCTCTTCTGGATGCAGTGTTCAGTCCTGTCTCTGAGTTTTCTCTCACGTTCTACTTGATACATGGCAATTTCTTCTTCCTTCTTATGTTCGCCTAACCAAATTCAGCTACTTCCACAAGATTTAGGTTAGGTGCTGACTCATATATTTATTCCAGCTATTCCAGTGATGAAGAACCATCCAGGTTACCTCCCATCAAAACACACACTTACTACAGGTATTCCATCCTTCTTTTGGTAATTCCATGCCTTGGAAACTGAAGTTTTATAGTTTGTGTGACTCCTCAACTAAATGCTAATTTCTTTGGAGTCCAGGTTCTAATTAGAAGAACATGGTTGTTTCTTCTTAATACCATTTGACTAAAAGTTAGACAGTCATACAGAGTAGAAGAATGGAGAAAAGTGGTATCACATTTCAGAATAATTATTGCTACAAATACGTTATCTTTGGGGAAAATAGAGCTTGGGTCTAAATATTTCCCAAGTCAGCTGAGGCAGCTTCATGTGTCAGGCTCCGAAAGAGTCTTTTTTCCTTAGGCAAGACAGATGGAGAAAGAAAACATTTCTGCTTCTGGCTGGTAGGTAAAAGAGTTCGAAAAGTTAAAATGCAGGCAATTCAACAGATTTAATTCAAGGTAGGAGTGGGTTGTGAAAAACAATAGAATGCTCTGCACAGGAGAAAAGAGATCTGCTCTAACTTTATTGAAAGTAATGACTCATCATGGTTCACATTTGGAGAAAAGCAAGATAAGCCTGTATGTCACACATTACTTCTTTTCTCTCCAGTTGAGCAAAGAAGGTCTTCAGTTTAGGTGAGCCCACCAAGAATATCTACACTTTCAGAATTATTACCAGTCATTCATTATCTTAAAAAGGTGAAATCAAGAGAAAACACATCTAGTCTTTTGCTCTTGAAATATTAAAACTCATGCCAACGAGGATGTGGGAAGCCATGGCAGGGACGACTCCCACAAGGCGGTGGCAGGATGGGGCACAGACCGGGTTGGAGTTAAACCACACCAGACTGGAATGGTACATCAACTAAGTTCTTGCTATGAGCACTTGAGCCAGTCATTCACTTTTCTTCTCTGTGTTCTTGATATTTCAGAAATTGGTCAGGATTAAATGACAATAGAAGCAAAGTGCTTAACAATATATCCCATATCTTTTAGGTACTCAGAAAATGGTAGTCCCTTCATTTAAATGCACTTGCTTTTGTCCTTACAGCTACAATGCACTTTCCATAATGTGATACATTTTCCTCAGTCTTCTCAGAAATAGAAGTCCTTTTGCTGGCAAAAATCTTCTGTCTCTCATACTAAGGACACATTTGGCTTCCTTTTCATTGCCCATATATTTCTTAAAATACACCTTGGGAAGATGACATGTTGAAAATGCAGAACAACCTGCTCATAAACTCTGTGGTCTGAACAAAGTGAGAAATGACAAATGAACGTGAATTATACACTGAATCGCACAAGTGTTCTGAAACAGGAAAATTGACTCTGCTGGGTGCGGTCTAGCAATCACATAATGCGGTTGACAGTTTAATATATCGACTATAAAATGCCATCTCCGAGTGAGCTTGGGTTTGGCTATAATCACAGCAAAAAGAAAGCCCACTCACACTAAGAATGACCTTTACACCTGCTTGGGTTTCTTAGTAACTTATTTTAACAGATTGTCTATACAAGATGGAGTTTTATGACTGGTATCAGTCCAAAGGTGGAGAAAATGTGAACAGAGTGTATTTAGTCATGTTTTTTGGTGCATTTAGTTCTCGTGAAAAGTAACAACAGATGGATTCCTGGAGCATGAAACTTACTTTCTTCTTTCTTTCTTTGTGTGTGTGTGTGTGTGTGTGGATAAAATAGGTAACCAACCAACAAAAACTATAAAATGAACGTACGCCTCCTCTAATTGCCCACACAATAAAAATAGTCTTTAAAATGTATTCAACTCCAATTATCAAACAAAATATAGGAAGCTTCACCAAACCATTTTTTCTCTTTTAGACCCTTTTCATCTGTCTGCTTTTGCTTTGAACTGATGGGTCTTTTCATACAAACCAAAGTACAGGAAGAAAGAACAGAATATAGAACAGTAGACTACCAATCAGTAAGCACAAAAAGATCAGAGAAATTAGGTTCCGCTTTGGGTAGGGGAAATCACATTGGGAGACTGGAAACAATGATTACTTCATTCTCTTTAAGAAAGAGGAAATAGATTTTATATGGATTGTGTTGCTATTGGACATGGTAGGAAATAAAAAGGGAATTTGAGAAGGCCTGAGAGTTGATGCGGAGAGAAGGGGTTGGACAGCAGGTAAGAGTGTGTTCTGGGGAGAGGCATTCAAAAACAAAAAGTCAGAGGTCCATTCTGCCAGCTGAGAAAGAGTAAACCAAGATCAAGAAAATACTGAATTCCTCCAAAGTACTGCTTCTTTCACTAGAACATTCCTGGGGAGGAGAATCAGTACTGTGGGTCTCTGGTTTTGCATCTTCATGCATCTGCACCCTCTCTGTTTCCCCTGACATGGAAGTTCTCCAGATATCAGCAAGAATGTCAGATCTCTTGAAGTACCTAGCTGCCCTGGATAAGAAAGTTGGGAGAATATCACCTCCGTATCAGTTTTTGGAAAATGTACAGAACAAAGAAAAGATAGCAGAAAGGATCAGATAAATTCTGATTAAGCAGACAAGCTTTATGTTTATCAAAATTAAACCTCTTAACACTGATGTTTACCCATCATTAATTTTTACATAATCACACACTAGGGAGGAAAATGCCTTCCCTCGGTAGTTCAGAGGCTGAGAATGCGCTACCTTTCTTACAGCAAGTCTGCTGCTTACCGATACTGAGGCCTCCACCAGCCCTTCAAAATCCATTGGTCACATTGAAACTGGAGGGCGATGGTGACAGAGAACCAAGTACCAACCAAAGTAGGAAAAGGGAAAAGAATTGATGGGAGGCTGGTGAGGGTGCACATCATCAGGGTGGTGAGCCCCAGTGTGAGGAGCAGAAGTGAGGGCTGGAAAACCGGTAGTTTCCTTTCCTTTGTGTTTTTGAGGGGAACATTCCTTTTTTAATTTCTGTTGTCTGTGAAAATGGCACTCTTGGTTGAAGTCTCTAGAATTGCCAGGTGAGCATTTCATGCAAATGGTCTCCCAGCTCTGTCAATGTCCTGCTCTGGGTGGGCAGGAGAAAGCTACCCAGGTATTGCATGAAAATAAGACAAAACCAGGCCTCCCACTTTGCTTGAATAATTTCCATATCCAGTATGACAAGTTTTTCCTGGGACAGGCCTCAACCACAGGCACATGTCTCACCCTGTTAAGACTCAGTAACAGGTAAAGCACCCTAAATTCACCACGTTCACGGAGACTCGGGCACACAAACCTACGCCCACACACAAAAGCCAGGGGCGCCAAAGGAGGCAAAACTTTCCATCCACTTGCTTCCAAAGCATGCATTCTGGGGTACAGGGCATGCTCGAACTTTTCACTGGCTGCTATTCTCTTCTGTCCCATGGACTCATTCAAAAATCAGAGCAAGACAGGCTTCTAAAAAAGCATTCCTTTAGAAGCTTCTGGGAATGAAAATCTTCCTTAAAAAAAAAAATTCTACTCTTTGCTTAGGTTTTCCTTTTGTGTCATTTCTTTACTCTTCCCTTTTTGTTTTATTTCAGTTTTATTGAAGGACCATTGCCTTATAACACTATATATGTTTAAGATGTGTGGCATCTGTAAATCAGCCTCTGTATATCATACATTAAGTTTACCGCCAATAATCTGACTTTATCCTTTACCATATAATTGACCGCTTCTACCCAACTTGCCCACCCACTCCCACCCCTTTCCTTCTTGTAATCATTAATTTGACTCTAGTCTAGAAGTTGACTTATGTTTGGCTCCTTTGTTTGTTTGGTTTCTTCGTATGCCACGTGCGAGTGAAATCGGTGTTTGTTTTTCTCTTTCTCTTTTGCAAAATTAATTATTCGTTTTAGTTTACTTTATATTTTATTTTCCACCCCAGGTCTCAAACCCAGGCCCACGATATTCATAGTCTGCACCTTAGCCAGCTGAGCTACAGGATGGCATCCTTCTCCCCTTTTCTTCAAATCACTGTCTTCATACTTGGAGCTAATCGGGGACACAAGTAATCCCGTCAATCTCTTGTTATCAATATTGTAGATTTCCTTTCTATTACTTGTTAGTGAAACCTTAGTTCTAGGAGATTTCCTTTTTCTAGTTGTTTGTCACATTTTAAGTCTTGGCTGAGTCATGGAGGTCAGGGAGGACAGGGGCTTCGATGAACAACACTCCTTCATTTGGACAAGCACGCTGCAGAATGACCAACATGGCTGGGACAAAGAACAGGAGCAGCTTCCAGTCCCAGGGGTGCCACCACACTGGCTTCATGACCATGATGAACATCTCTAAGCCTCGGTTTCTCCACAAAGTATAGAGAATATATTGCTGCAATAATAAAGTAAAAAAATGTATGCAAAGTGGTTTGCATGATGTCTGGCATATGATAAGCTGAGTAATCGTCACCCTGACAGTATCAACACCATCATACCAGACAAAAGAAAATAAAGATAAGATTCTAACTTCAAGGAGCTCATAGTCTAACCTTAAGAGACAGACATGCAAACAAATCATCACTTAAGAATAATCTTGATCTGATCATCTGCCCAATTTTCTGAATTCTTTGTATTTCAACAGATCCCTGTCTTGAGTCAAACAATGAATTAAAACTAACCAGTTTTTACTAGACATACTCATCAAGCCTCTATGAACTTAATAATAAGATCTTCCTGATGAAGTTTGGTCACTCTTTTTTATTCTTAATTCCCCTGAATTACTGCTTTGTTTCTCTCATGAATAGGTACTACCCAGAAGATCATGCAATACTGGAAATCTTAAGAGCCTCATTCTCTTGGGGGGGGGGAAAAAAAAAATTAAAAAATCAGAGCAGCAGAGTCAGGAAACTCCGTCCCCTCCACAACCCCCACGTCAGTAAAAATAAGCAATTCTCCAATGCCATTAAACCTAGTCTACCTCTAAAAATCTGATATTAGTGACCAACATAGCTGGCTCTCAGAATTGTTAATCATGTTAGTGAATGAATCATTCACTGAAGAGATCAGGGCTGGTATTCTGACACTAATTCCAAAGATACAGAAAACAAAGCTGAATCATATCTGCCACTTATAGATGACTGATGGTTGGGCTTAAAAATACCAAGATTTAACAAAATGCTGCATTTCTCTATTCTGTACCTTAGCTTTATAGCACAATAGCAAAGTTATACTTTTGTTGCAATTTAGCTGGAAACAAAAAAATCTTAAAAATTCTTCCAAGTCTACATGCTCCAAATTTTTGTAGAAATCTTTATGACTGTTACTTTGATGTATATGCCAAACAGGATAAGTCCATGAAAAGCAACACTGCTAATGAACACAAGGAACTTTATGTAATTGCAATAGCCAGTTTGGCTAGTTTTATGGGTGTGTGTACATTTAATTTTGAGTTGAGCAATATCCATTTTGGCAACCAGGTAGAATAATATGAGTCTTTCTGCTTGTTTGTTTTAATTACTAACAACTAGAGAAAAACTATTCACAGTAGCCAAAAGAATGAAAATCACAAATGCAATCTTTGTGAAGACTGTGATTAATATTCATAAAATGGATGGCGCTTCCTTAGGAGTGGCAAAAGTTGAGAGGGGCAAATTTGGAGCTGTGATAAGAGAAAAAAAGACACAGATGTAAATTTTTCAAGGTATGAAACAACTTCCCTTCTAAGCTGTGAAACAAGTTCCAGTAATGATCATTCACATATTTGATACTACTTTTTGTGTGCTCATAGTGCAGCCTGTCCTAGGTCCTGGGAGTACCACAGTGAAGAAGACAGCCAAATACTCTCTTCACAAGGCTCCATTCTAATAAGTGATACACACACACACATACACACACACAAGATAATTAGAAGCACAATTTCAGATGGTACTAAGTGCCATAAAGATAACTAGTCAGAGAATGGCTTTCGGAAAAGTTAACATCTGAATTGAGATATGAATGACATTGGGGGTGGGGACTGTGCAGCTATACTGGAATCTAAGAGAATATTCCAAGCATAGGTAAGACCAAGTATTCATAAAGCAGGAACACACTCTGGTTGTTCAAGGAACAGTTAGAAGCCAATGAAGACAGAGTAAATCCACCCATCTGACAATCATGCAATGTGTATACTTTGCAGACCATGAAGAGTCATGCACAAGTCATAGCTAATATATATCAGGAAAACCCAGATGTGAGTTCTTCTCTTTTCTCTGTCTTTACCTATAGTGCAAAGGGTTTGGATAAATACTACATTAATTCCACTTCTTCATACAAAAGTTAGAATACCACCATCTGTAGGAACAGCCAGAGACTAATTTTTCTTGTCTTTTTTGAAGTCGTGGTCTGAGCAAAAATCAAGACTAGGAGGTTTAGACCTAGACAGGTCTCCTTTCCAACACAACAACATACTTCTGATCTTCCTAAATCATTTAACCTGTTTTCTCTTCTGTGAAAACAGGGTCAGTCGTTGCAAGCCTCACAAGGTTATTTTGTGGATTAAGTGAGTCAATATTGGTAACAGTGACTAGCATATATGCTTAATGTTTTCATCTGTATCATGTCTTTTCTGGGAGGCAATACAACCAGGTAGATGACTACTTACAGCTGTTGATACAGATGAACAGACATCTATTTTGTAATATGTTGTCCAGCTCCAGAGAAGGGTAGAATCCATCTAAACTTTGTCTTTCATATTCACTCCATCTTAGAGCATAGCCAGTGACGGGACACATCACACAGGTCTCTGAACCAAACTACATCCAATGAGCCCAAATGTCCACTCAGCTTAGAGCCACTGTTAAATAAGTGAGCAGTGCTAACAGACATCCCCAGTATCTCATAACACACACACACACACACACACACACACACACACCAGGATCTATCAAGTTAAAGTGGAGCAAAAAAGATCAAAGGGAGAAGATAATGTTCTCTGGTTTCTCAAGCAAATGAAAGGTTCTCCAAACATTCTTACAGGAAGACCCATGACAAGAAAATTCTCATTTCGTTTTCCCAACTTGGTGTTCCATTGCCAGCATTTCTTTCCTTCAAGGTACCATTTCTATACTCTGCCATTCTATACAGTATACAGCCTTCCAGGTGATAATGTTAAAATAATAAGAAAAGAGGTAATACCCCCACATATGAGGCATTCATACTATCTTACAACAAGGAATTTTTTTAATAAAGGCAGCCCATCCTCCCAGCTGGGAATACAGATTCCATGATTTCATTTTCTTGCTTTTTTTCTTAAATTCCTCTCATACCTCGGTCTCTGAGAGTTCTTTATCCTATACCTCAAATCCTAGGGCCCTCACTTCAAATCACTCCTGTTTTGATGATGAGCACAATTATAATAATAGTGATCATAGTGATATTGAACACTTACAGTGGTTATTCTCAGAGACTTATGAGCAAACTCACAACAACCCAATGAATGAGGTATTATTATTATCTTCATTAAACTCATGAGGAAATTGAGGCTTAGAGAAGTTATCTGACTTGTCAAAGTCATATAGTTAGAAAGAGACAGAGACAGAACTTAAGCCTGGAACAATCTGGCTTCAAAGCCCACATCCTTAGCCACTTAATAACTACTTTCTTTGCTTTATTTACTCTTTTAAACAGATTTTTTTGAAGAAATATTGCATTGTATCACTGAGGTTTAAGGTATGCATCATAATAAATCAATATCTGTGTATAGTAAGTTCCCCACTATTTCAGTTTCCTTCACTACACAATTTATCTCCTTTATGCCATTCGCCCTCTGTCCTCCCAACCCCTTCTCTTCCTGCAACCACTGGCTTGCTTTTTTTGTGTGTGTGTTCTAAATGTCTATTGTTTAATTTAGTTCATTTTTTAAAGTGTTTTTATTTAACTTAGTTCATTAATTTACTTGATCTCAATATAGCACATATGAGTGATATCAACTATCTCTTTCTCCTTCTGCCTTATTTCACGAAGTATAATTCCTTCCAGGTCCATCCATATTGCTACAAATGGCAAGATTTCATCTTTTTTGATGGCTGAGTAGTATGATTATAAATAATGCTGCAATGAACATGGGGTGCATATATCTCTGCAAATAAATGTATTCGTATTTTTAGGGTATATATTCAATAGAGGAACAACTGAATCATATGGGATTTCCAGTCCCAGTTTTTTGAGGAATCTCCATACTACTTTCCATAATGGCTGTACCATTTTATACTCCTGCCAACAGTGTATTAGAATTCCCTTTTATCCACATTCTCTTCAGCATTTGTTGTTTCCATTCTTTTGAATAATAGCCATTCTAACCGAGGTGAGATGATATCTCATTATTGTTGTGGTTTGCATTTCCTTAATGACAAGAGAAGTAGAACATCTTTTCAAGTGCCTGTTGGCCATTTGTATGTCTCCTTTAGGGAAGTGTCTATTGAGATCTTCTGTCTATTTTTAATAGGTTTATTCATTTTTTGTCATTGAGTTTGATGAGCTCTTTATATATTTTGGATATTAACCCCTTTTCAGATGTACAATGTGTCACCATCATCTCTTATTTAATAGAATATCTTTTTGTTTCTATGAGAGCTTCTTTCACTGTGAAGAAGCTTTTCATTTGGATGTAATCTTATCATTTATTTTGGATTTTATTTCCCTTGCTATTGGAGTCAAGTTCCCAAAGACAACTCTTAGGTCAATGTCCAGTAATGTTTTGCCTATGTTTTCTTCTATGTATTTTATTATTTCCAACCTTCCATCTAAGTCTGTCTCCCACTTTGAATTAATTTTTGTCTTTGGTATTCTGTAGTGGTCTAATTTCAACCTTTTGCATGTGGCTGTTCAGTTTCCCCAATAACATTTTTAGAAGAGACTGTCCTTGCCCTATTGTAAGTCTTTGACTCCTTGGTCAAAAAATAACTATTCATATATGTATGAGATCTGTTCCAATAATCTGTCTGTCTGTTTTCATTCCGATACCTATTTTCTTTCCTTTAGATGTTCAAGTCTTGATTCCAGTCCGCTCGCTGACACTTTATTCCTCTATGTCCCTCTATTTGAGCACATTTGGCACACCCAGTAAATTCTCTTGAATCTGACCAAAAAAGCTTGAGGTCATTATTAGGGAAGATGGACCCAAAAATGAATTGGAATTAATAATTGATATAAAATATTATTTTTATTAATATGCATTTGATCCTGGGTTACATTATATTAAAGTTTATAAAGATTAAAAATATATGTGCATGTATATAAAAATTAAATAAATGATTACAATACATATATATATGAACTTTTTCCCAGTCCTTTTTTTATGCCAGAGTGACACAGTTCTAACCAACAAAATAAAGGAAGTCTTCGGATCAAGCGTGGACAAGTTTCTAAAAACTTTTTTCTTTGAAAAAAGGGAATACAACCACCAGTACTGACACAGTCCTCTTGTCGTTGCCTATAAATGTAAGACTCAGAAACAAGGAAACAGACTTGGAACAATGCAGTGCTAACACACTGAAGATGGTGGCACAGAAAGTTAAGAGTCTTGGGCACCGAAAACATTACTGAACCTCTTCTCATCCAATTGTATGTGAAATCGTTAAATACCCTTATTGCCTAAACCAGTTAGTCAGCATACTTGCAGTTTAAAGCATTCCTTACTGATAAAATAGTCACAATAAATAGCTTTCATTATGTATTATGGATTCAATTAATCTAAGAACTCCATTGCTAGCTTCTAAATATACCAAGCTAAACTCTGTCAGAGTGGTTATACGGGCTTTGGGTGAGGAACAGACTGATAACCTTGCTATAAAGACCGCAGGGTCACAGGAGGGAATGCCCTGGTAATGAGCTCATAAAGGAGGTAATCTTCTGAATTGTATTATGATACATTGAATGAAGCAAATTTTCAATTCAAACAAAAATAACCATATCTATGAATTTAAGCCAGACAATAACACCACAGGAAGAAAACAAAACAAGACAGAACAACAGTCTCCAGGATGCATCAAAAACTGGGTTTTCATCCCAGTCTTTTTGTCTTGGGTATTTTACTTATGCTCTGAATTTCAGCATCTTCACCGGGAAATGAGAGAAGGAACCTGATAACTTCTTTAATCTTTGACTCTATAAATTTTCCAATGTAGGGTGAAAACATGACTTAAAGGTCAATGACCTTTCCTTTTACTTACTATGAGCGTGAAAATACAACCATAGACCTCTACTTTCTAGATACATTGAATGCAAAGGTATTTATAATTTAGCAAATTATGTGGTAAGAATTACAGCAGAAGGATTGATAACATACATCATTATCCAAAGTTCAACTAAATCATACAATAGAATCAGCGTTTATCTCATCTAATGTTCTTGGTGACATAGGGCAGCCAAGGACTTCAGCTGCTCCATATCAAGGGACTTCCAGAGAGGATCTATCTGAATGAGAGATTACATAACTAAAATCAAATCTCTCCAAATGAGTGAAATTTCCCTTTGCTATGTTACCCATCCTCTTCCATTCTGAATCAACCCAGTCAACCTTAATGCTAAGCAAAAGGAATTTCATTTCATTTTTTCCAAAAATCACTGCTCTCGACTTCTAAAGTGATATGATATGATAACCAAATGTAATGAATTGTGGTTTTGTTGTCAAAAGTAAGATTCTAGCTTCACAGAGAATGTTAAATCAAGAAGATTAAAAAAAAAAAATAGGATACCTGAGTGATAAAAGCAAAACAATTAAAAATCCTCAAATTCTAGAATCCTGTCATTCAACACTTCCATATTCTTTCTTCATGTGAATTAACATAATTCAGGTTAATAAGCAGCTATTGAAAAACTGTGTTGAAACAGGTGTGTTAAAACTGTGTGGCACTTGCAGATGAATAACATATGTTCTCTGCCCTCAAGGAACTCACAACTTATCAACAGAGTTAAATAAATGCCTCTAATTTATGGCAATCCAAAAGCAATAGAAAGAAGGAATTAATTCCAAATGAAAAGATTTGAAAAGCTTCAAAGAGAAAATAGACCTACACATAGACAGCATTTTATGTTTATACTCACTTCTGAAATGTCTTAAAGCTTCTGCAGTATCAAGCTATCCAGAACATAGCTTAGAGTAACAATGCAAGTAAAATACTACATTGGTATTTTGAATGAGCTGGCAAAGATCTTCAGGGCCATAGCAAGATGATTCTTAATGTAGTGGGTTCTGCCTCTTTGGGGCTGTTTTCTTGCCTTCACCATTCCACACAGCCACGGTAAGACACTGCATCAGAGAGAATGTGGAATCCAAAGCCTGGAGCATCAATGACAGATACTGAGCCAGAATGTGCTTCTGACAACCTTAGGACATCCCTTCTGTCTCTACTTCATTTCACCAGTAAGAGGACTTCCCCCAAATCTCCACCCCAACATAAGTGTCTTCCATTCAAATTCCTTCCTCCTGCACTCACACTTACGACCCCCCTCCACTCATTTTCTAGCCAGTATTCTGGTCTTTGCTTCAGACATGCTTCCTCCTAATAGTTCATTGTGTCTGTTTTGATTTAAAAAAAATAAAAAGAACATCATGTTATAAATGGTGCTGCTTGATGCTCAGGCAGTGAGCAGCGAGGAACTATAAAGATCTGTTTAGAATCATGACCACTTAGCAGGCACACGGCCACTAGGACTTTATGACCATTAATTAGTTTAGCCTCACTGAATGCCACTAAGACATCTCATATTATCTCCATTTGACAAATAGAGCAAAACTAAAATGCAGAGAAAATGACTAATTGGCTGAGTTGCAGTAAGGAGAGGAAGATGATGGCAGACTCTTAAAAATAAATCCTGTAATGGGACTAGAAGATTCTGAATACATGCCTGGCTTTCTGCAACATGCTCATATCCAAGTCTTTTGAATATGCAATGAGATTCGTGGAGAGTCTCTGATTTACCCATCTCCAATTTCCAAACCTAAAATTAGGATCTACTGAGATTAAGGACTTACTCAAGGTCATGTTATGAAGAGGAAGCAAGATTCCAACCTAGGTATCTTGATCCCAGACTCATTGCTTTACTTCCCTATTGAGGAAACCCAAATCCAGAGATGGAGAGCTCAAATTTGCTGATGGTAGCATTGCAAAAAAAGCCCGAGAAGAGAGATACGAGTAGGTATGTACTTTCTATACCATACAAAGGCTCCTGAACAGTGGTTAAAATCCAGCCTGCATGCTCTCAGTCAAGCTGTATGCTTTGGGATGGCATCAGCATCCACCCAGAAGAAGGGAAGCTATCTGTTCACAGAGATGCAACCAACCAAAGACACCTTCTTCTAACATAGACAAGATCCATATAGCCCAGCAGCAGCTCTGGGCCTGAGTCTCTTGTTTCCTCTTCTACTACTAAACAGGAACCACTCATTGCATTTAGAATCTGAAAAGAGAAAACAGAGAATGATATATGACTTCTAATTTCTATGGCATCATTGTATACCAAAAAGAAGGCAAGGCAGCCAGAATGGCTAAAAAGTACCAGGGTACTTCACCCCGGTTATAATCCAATGCACTCTAAAGGTAGCACAATTGATTCAACTCCATACTAATTTAATGTTGTATATTTTTTTTAAGCACATTTTGGAAAATGTGTGCAGTTGTTTTAGGTATTACACAAAGGAGGATGACAGAAAAGGACTGCCACAACTTTAAGAAGATGGAGTCTCCTCTATACCTATCCTACCCTGACTGATCCTTCATCCAGCTAAGACTGGAAGTAGATTCTGAGGACAGAAGCTTATATCCACACACTCTTGAGGTAAAGCTGCCAGGAAGGAAGTATTTCTATCATAACTAGAGGTTTATCTACATACCCAGTGGCTATCACCTCTATTATAATTCCCCTGGCAATCAGACCCTCCCTTCTCCAATGCAATCAGTAGCAAGCTGGCAACAAAGCAGTTAAGTGAAAGCATGCGCTGTTTCAACACGGAGAGTGAGAGTGAAGAAAAAAATCAACATGAAGCTGAACTTTCTCATTGGCCAACCTTGTGCATGACAGCATCACCAACCAAAATAGAGGTAGAAGGGGGATATTTCAAAGAGAAAGAAAATGTATGTTGCTTTGGAAACATTGATAAACAATGCAAATGAGTCTGAAGCTCTGAAGGATGTAGAGTAGAGCCAAAGGCACAAGAATCATCATGCAGCTTGAAACAGAAGTCTTTCTTCTCTTTATCTTTGCAGTGTCTGTGGCATTCATCATTTTTGCGGGAGGGAGGAAAGAGAGAGTAGGAAGCAAGAAGACCACTTTCAATGATCTCGGTGATAGTTTATTACATCACAAATCACCCCAAACTTTGTAACTTAAAATAACTTCAAATTTTTCACAACTCTAGGGCTGTTTGGGTAGTACTTCTGCTTCGTGTTGTAATGACAAGGGCACAGATTGGATGGAACATCCAAAACGGCCTCACTCACAGGACTGGAAAGGTGTAGTGGATGCTAACGGGAAGCTCAGCTGGAGTTATTAGTCAAGGGACCTCTCTGTCTCTTCCATGAACCTTCTTCTATAGCTGCTGAGGATTCTTCATAGTTAGCAATTAGGTTCTAAGAAAGAGTGTCACAAAAGAATAAACTTGAATGTGCAAATGCTTATGGAAATTCCACTTACGTTATGATCACTAATATCACTTTAGCCAGAGCTAGCTAGCTGACCAGGCTTAAGTCAATGTGGGAGGGCAGTACACAAAGGTAAGCATAGCAGGAGGTGAGGATCACTTGAGGCCACCAAAGCAGCAGTCCCTCACACCTTCTGAAGGAATTAGAGACTCTCTAGTATTCATTATATCCCACCTAGATTTTGCAGGGTTCAAAATCTGATTCAATCTCATCATCAGTTTTCCACATGAGCTCTCAGCTCTGGATGGATTAGATGGCTTTGAATCCTAGACTCTGATTGAAAAAAAGTTCTCAGGTTTTCCCACAGCTCATGTGCCTTCACACACACACACACACACACACACACACACACACACACACACACACACACACACAAAACCAGCTTCAGTTCCACCTCTGCACTTTTTTCAGTCCTTTTTTATAATGCTCCTTCTAAAATCCAGCCTTTTCTTTTCTTGTTTCCTTCTCTAAGAACAAAACCCTTAACTATACTGCTCTTTAAAGAGATATAATATATTCAGGTCTTTCTGGTTTCACATAAAATGCATTTTGTCTTTAGGGACTAAAGAAAATTAAGAGTAACAGAAAGGCAGGTTGTGATGTAGCTCTGACACTGAAAACTGAGAACTAGGATTGAATTCTGGTCCTACTGCTGCTAATCTATGACTCAACAGTAATATTTCTCTTCTGGTCATTTCTGTGGGCTTCAGTTTCCTTATGTGTAAAATGAGGAAGATTATAGTAGCTATTATCACTGATTACTGGAAGGACTAAATGCAATCATGAATGAACAGTCTAATTTGATCCCTGACACAAAGTGAGCCCTCAGTGTATCTTAGATCTTATTATCCAAAGGAAAGAATTCACTGTAATGTCAAGGATAGGTGAAAAAAGAAGTTAAAGCAGAGATCAAGCTCTCAATGCAAGCAGAATTAAAAAACAAGGCGGGTGGGAGCGCTGTCTGGGTATGTGTAGGTATGTATGGGGAAGATGGGAGTAGGAGTAAGATTTACTGATTCACCAAATGAAAAGTCCAGAAGCAGAATAAGCTGAAGTCTGAGTTCAAATAACATTGTCAAAGCTCGGGTTTTGTTGTTTACTCGTTTTAGTTGTTTTCTGTTGTTCCTGTCTTTTGGTTCCATTCCACTTTCCTTATGGGTGTCATTCTGAGACTCCCTACGATGGTAAGACGGTCTCAGTGGTATTACTTTCATGGCCTCTCATTTGTAAATCCTTTGAGGAAAGAGTGTGAGTCTCTCAGATGTCTCAGCCAAAACATCATCACATTTTTTGGCTCTGTGTGGATCACAAGTCTATTGCTGACTCAATCACCATGGGTAGGGGAATCCCATGATTAGACATAAGGCCCTATGCTCAGCTTCCATGTTCATCCTGAGTAGCTGGGCTATGGGAACAAGAGTTGATGGCCCAGAGAGCATCAAACTACTGCTACCAGCAGACTAATTCAGGATGATGGGGAGGAACAACAGACTCCCACCTCACTGTACATCACCACATTCTTTCTAATACTAAAAACTTAGAAATCACCCACAATGGAGTTAAATAAATTATAAAATATACATATTGGAATCTGGAAAGGCAATAATTTTAAATAAAAATGTCAATAATGTAAGAAAATTGACAATATGTTAGGTACATGAAGCTGGAACATAAATAATGCACCCAGAAATACATGAGTACATACTACAGACCTTAAATGCTAACAGTCAACAAAAGTTTTGCAAGAGTAATAAGTAAATCAAAGTAATAAGTAAAGGGTAATAAAGAGCTGAGAGAAAAAGAAAAATATTATGAGGGCGAACACAAAAATTATATACAAAAGCACAACATTGCTCACCACAGAGTCCAGTTAGGGGTAAGTCAGCTTTCTTTTGCCCATCTTTATTTTTAATATTGTCACAGTGAAAGAAAACATCGAAGGCATACCCTAAACATTTATCTACCTCTATTTTTTTTATCATCTTCCAAGAGGATGTTTATGGAAGGTATCAAATTCCTGTTACGCATAACCTCCAGGTTTTTATTTTAAAGGGAAAATCATGCCTTTTCTATAGGAAAGTACAACACTATCCACCGATGTAGAGTAGAAGACCAGGATGATTAATAAGTTGACACCCCCAACCTGTACTTGTCGCCTTTCTGCATTTGAAACATTTAAGGTCGCCTTATGCTCACATGTATCTCTTCTCACATTGCCTATGGATGGAGAAATTTGTGTGATTTCAGTAATGACTTTTTATCTTTTTATTTTTCTAATCACATCCACAACCTTTATTCAGTTGAATAATAACCTTACAAATTATGTGCATGGAATACGCAGAGTTCCCCAGATCCTAACCAAGCACACTGTTGGGTAAATCTGGCAAAGTAAATGCAACTCCCATAAATGAGGAAAAGTGTTCTTACAAATCATACATCAGCAAAACCTCCTAAATATCTTCTTTAGACACCTCTCTATTGAGTGGTATAAACATATTGAAATTTTTGGACAAGTACTATGGATCAGGAAAGTTGTGTTTTTCCTGGAATTTGAAATTTTAGATTCTTGTTGACACCCTGGAACAGTTCCAGATAAAATGACCAAAACAGAATAATTTAGAATCAATTTCAGTGCAAGAAATAGCTGAAGAGCCTGGCTTGTATTTGGATTAGTCAAGATAGCTATGACAGTATTCATCAAATATTTGAGGGCCCTTGATAGAGAAGAAAGATGAAAGGATTTACCTTTTTTTTTTTTTTACTTCTGGTACTATTGTCAGAGACAAGAACAGGGAAGTAGAAGTTCTTGAGGCAGAAGGGGAGGAAAGGAGGGAGGTAAAAGGAGAGGGAGAACTCAGATTTCAGCCTCTTCTGCATCTGAGAGAGACAGAGAGGAAAGAGGAAAGAAAAATAAATTAAGTTAAAAAGAAGAAATTTTATCACGAATATATTTCCAATAATGCAGTGAACTAGCCTGTATGTTCCCCATCTTGGACCATATTCAAGTAAAAGTCAAAGGGTGTATTGTAGAATAGGAAGTTGGACACAACATCTTCCAAGATGCTGTCAAACTAAAATTCCAGAACTCCAACTCAAAAATGGCCACCTCTTTTCAAGAGGATCAGGAAAGTCTTCCTGGATGGTTATCATATTCTATCTAACCTTGAGAAATGGTTGGGATTTTGATGGGTGAGCCAGAGAAGGAAGGGCATGTCATTTACAAGGATAATCGGCCCAACTTGCTGGAATTGACTCTTCATAAGAGGAAATTCATTAGAACCAAACTGACAAAAGTATGTCAGGGCAAGGAAATATAATCCATTTAAGCAGAGCTTCAAGGAAAGTTTTGATGTTTCCTTAAGACAGATTAGAAATTGGTGGGAACTAATCACTGCTAGTTTTTCCTTTGGTATGAACAAAAAATAACAGACTGCTAGTTTTGATGTGGCTTTAATTAAAACTGGTTTCCCAGACATTACATATGTATGATAAATTATTTCACAATACCATATAAAAGGAAGAAAAAACTTTAAAATCATAGTTATGTGTGTATATAAATATATGTATATATGATAAAACTACATTAAAAACAAGAAAAAATATTGCGCATCAAGTAGTATTTAAGAAATATGTTTGAAATATTTAATGCTATGGTCGCCTGTATTTCTAGAGTACAGTTGTTATGTTATGGAGAACAAGTTTCAAAGACCAAAAAAGGAAGATACAGGTAAGACTAAAAAAAAAAAAAGGAATTATTAAGAGGGATAAGAAAATTAAAATCCAAACCAAGGGAAGGAGGATAAAATGAAAGTTAGAATAAGGAAAATTTGAGAGAAAGAATCCACCAGATTTGGGCACTGGTTGTGTTGGGAAAAAGAGAGACAGGAAAAGAGAGGAATGAGTGAAAAACTCTGAACCCTGTGTCCTGCGACAGGGAGAGAGGCAGCTCCATTGAAACAACAGGTTCAGGGAGCGTAATCTGAGAGGCCAGTCAGGATCCCAACATGAGAAGCCAGTCTAAGGAGAACTCTGGCCAAGACAACATCTCCAAGTCGGGTAGCGTCTCACTAACATCCAGTGGAATATTACCAGCTGCTGTCTCAGAGGAAATTGGGTTCCTTGATTTTCCAAATGAGCCGCCGAGCTATTGTGCTAGAAACCAGCACACATGACAGACACTTAGCCAAGCATAAAGCAACAGGTTTAAAACATGTGAATGTGTAGATAAACCACCTCCAGCCTTTAACAACCTGCTAAGAATTCACAGAAGTCAATGAAAAAGAAAGTTCCCAAACTTCCAAATTATCTGTTCTTTAGAGAGCTGTCTTACAGAAAATCATGTATCAATCTATTAGCTGTTTTCTTCTTTACTGGGAAATAGAACAGAGAGGAATACTTTAGAGCAAAGGCATTTTTCTGAGGTAGTACTTGAGATAATACTGGGGGAAAAAAACTCTCTTCAACATAACTTAGGCTCAGTGTACGTAGAAAAAGTAAATATAAAGGCAGAGCTGGTGAATTTGAACAATGTAGAAAATCAGACTGGATCATTCAGGCTCCTAAAGCTGCTTTTTTTTTCTCTCTCTCTCAATAGTGGTTGGTTTTATTTTATTTCGTTTTGTTTTTGCTTGGATTAGCTGGCCTATTACCTCAACTCTCCATTTCACTCTGGTTCTATAGACATAGTCCTCTAAGTGTTCTATTTTTACCCTGCTCGAATAAGGACTGAACACAATGGAATTCATTGAAATGAGTCTCCACTAAAAGGATTAAGCCAGTTGAAAGGATATGTTTCTTCAACATTCTATATTTTCCATGATGCAGAAAAATGAGCAAGTCTCTGCTCTTGGTCTGCCCTCTCCATTAACAATACTTTTCTCCCCAGAGACAAGCAGAAAGCAACATTTGGGTGACTATTCATGTTGATAAGGGCAGAATGAAACACAGTCATCTGGAAAGTACACCTAACTGACCAAGTAGTGTGGTCTCCAGTCTATAGCTCTGAAAGTTCCCTGGAAGGCTGAGCAGGGTTTCCTCTGCACTGTGGTCCTTCGGAAGCAAAGTTAAAATTTGGTGATTACTTTCGCTTCTCTGGGCCATATGGAAGATGGCAGCCAATGCTGTGAGCTGGAATCACGCCCTGAGCTCTGGATTCCAGTGAGCTCCAGGGGGTTGGGGCGGCTGGAAACCTTGAAAGGCAGACTCCTTCCTTAGCTATTTTTTGATTTGGTGACCTTGGACATTGGTTTTCCTCTTAATATAAAAACTACTCTTTTCTTTATGTGAACTTGAGATAAAGAGCACAGTTACTTCTTGAAATACTTTGGCAAGAGTGCAGTCTTTTTCTCTTTATAGGAAAAGAAAATGTGGTGAAAATACATTGTACAGCTTCCGCCTGCTGCTGCGGAAGGGAGAGCGATGTGGACTGGGAAGGTCCCCTCTCCCGCCTCCAGTTCAGGGATCTGGATTCCTCCACAGTCATCCCCATAGAGCTAGAAAATTCACAAAGAGCATGCTCAGGCTCCATACCTGCCTCACTGCCAAGTGTGAACTGGACTAAGAAAAAACACACAAAAATCACTTTGCGATCTTGGAATACCTGTTACCCGGAAGGGTGGGGACACTGAGGCACAGTAAGCTTCCTGGCCTCCCAGCTAAAGGATGTTACATCACAAGTCCTACATCCAGTGTCCTCTCCAGAATGGCTTAAGGCTGGCAATGTGTTGGGGAGGGTGATATAGGATTAGCCTGAAAACTGAGTTTTAATAATAATCACTTTTATTTAGATTGAATTAAAACAAACTAGCAATGATTTTTCTCAAGATGCTTTTATTTTAAATTTGTGTGAAGTTGAGGATTCATTGGTCATCCTTATTCATAATCATTCTGGTTGTTGTTGTTTGATTGCTGTGGGGAGGGTTGGCAGTGCTCACTGAGGTACAAGTAAAGCCTTGTCCATTCACAGGTTTTATCCCAAAAGAGAATTTTAGAAAAATCCTCACAAAATGGTGCTACTTTTCCATTAAATCTCAGAGAAACAACTGGTCTGGGAAGGAGTCAGCCTATTTCTCAGAGAGGACAGACGGGGCAAGCAAAGAAAGAACTTTCTTAAGTAAATATTAAATCAATTAAAGGAACAGATCCATGGAAATAAATCATTTACAGAAACAGGTCTTACCTGTGGTTTCTAACACAAAATACACTAAATGCTACAGTTCAGGTAACTAAATAAAAATGGATTCCAAGGTGATACAGTTTCCACACACTGTGACTGTGAGGCAACCTGCTAAAGCAAATCCTCCACAACAAAGGTACTCAAGATAGAAAATTCATAAACCTTTTCTTATCAGAAAAGAGGTGAATGAATATCATAGTATTCTTATAGCATGTTTGCTTTAGCATTTGTCATGTAGTTATTCTGTGCAAAGGCAAGCTTTGGTATGCAGTATGATTATTTTCCTACCTACTTCTGTCACAAGGTCCACTTACAGGGTAATTTCTTTCTTTAGTTCTTTAAATGCTTCCAAAAAGATATCTGAAGGTCAAGAAACTCCAACGATGTGCAAATATCCCTAGGAGCAGTCAATTTCCCCCTACTACCATTAGGGAACATTTTATTGTAGTTAGTCTAAAGCAACTTCGTGGAGGGTCATGTTTCTATTTACTCTGGGACAGTGCTAGTAATCGGAACCAGGAGGAAACCAGGCCTGGCAGCTCTGACTCCCGGTCAGGCTGACTTCGTTTTTCACTTTGAATTCCAGAAGATGTCAAAATGATATTTCACATAATTTATCAGAAATGTATTAATGGTGTCTACTGAGGCCCCCTCTCAAGACTTATAAATATTTCACGTTGGCAAAAGCTTGACAAGATTTAGACTCATTAGTGAGGTAGCACTTCTACAAGACTTGATAATCAAGCATTTGTTGCTGCTTTTTTGTAAAATCAGTCATTATGATATAGAGCTTGATGATATTTTCCTCATCAAATATCTTCTTAGTAACTGAAATCTGGTAGATGAATACTTCTTTATCCAAACAAATGAAGCAAATTCTTGCAGTAATATTTAGCCAAGTATGGGTATATCCAGCCAACATATATTGGGGACCTGTCATACCCAACTTCACAGGTCACTGGGGAGACCAAGGTGAGTAAAACAGACTAGCCCTGCTAAAGGGCTAACAAGGGAGAGTGTCTGCATCCTGATGTTGGTGGTTACATGAATCTAAACATGGGATAAAACTGAATAGCACAACACACTTGTGCACATGCTCACATACATACACACCAACATTTGTAAGCAGGAGAAAGCCCAGGGAGGTCTATAAGTCCAGACGAGTATTCTAGCAGTCTCAGTGTCCTAGATTTGATAACGTACTATAGTTATGTAAGAATGTTATCTTTTGGGAAGCCTGGATGAAGAAAGCACAGAATTCTTTCTTATCTTTCCAAGTTCTTATAACTCTAAAATTAATCAATTAAAAATATATATTTAAATTAAAAATAAAAGACTAGACTTTATCATGGAGCATCCCCTGAGGGGAAGGTAAGGAATTCGAGCTCTGAGTAGAAGAGACAGAAAATGAGCAAGCAGATTAATTGATAATTATAGATTATTTAACATGGTGTAAAGAATATTTTTTAGTAAGTGCTGTGTTGTGAAATAATAAAGGAACCCCCTATTGGGGCAGAGAAAGACTCTCAGGATGAAACATTCAAACTGAGAATTGGAAAAATGAGAACTAACCATCTTAAAGAGATGACTAGCAAACACAGCAAAAGAAAATGGCTGGTCATCATCAGAAATTCCTTCAAAATTGTGACATTATGAAGACAAGGCCTTGAAGGGTGGTCACATTCCATGGGGATGACCTTTATTATCAAAGTGCTGTGGCCTTCACAGAAAGGAGGACTATAAAAAAAGTAAAATACTCTCAAATATGATAGTCTTTAGATCCAGTAGCTGACAATATATTTGCATATCTTAAGAGTTAAAGATATGCAAATTTTAATCAAGTGTTAAAAGTAGGTGAATGGGGATTGTGGAAGTGAATACATAGATGGAATCATTAGGACATATCTCTCTTGAATCCAGAATTTAGGAACCTAAAACAAGTTGGACTACAAATGGTTTCCATGCGTTTCAGTCTCCAAGAAAGTAATTGCAATGAGGAGAAATTTTTAGAGATAAAATCTTGTCCACATTGGGTAAACATTTCCTTGAAAAGTCTTGGGACACTTTCCAATTAAGTAGAGAAATGGCTGCGAAAACCAAATCCTGGCATGCCCTAGGGTTTAGCAGTTAAGTTCACAAACTTCTGGTGAAGTCCACCAGGTGAAGGACTAGGGTTCCCCACCGCGGGCCAGGGGGGAACAACCGAGACAGCGACTAAATAAATAATACATGCTTCTTCCTCTCTCTTCCAACCTGCCTGCTTGCTTACTCACCTTCATTCCTGCCTGCACCTTTCCTTGGAAAACCAAAAGAAAAAGAAGTACGCCCTGGTGGAGTACTAGCCAGGACAGTTACCTGCAAAGGAGAGCAGGCTACAAACCCCTGGGTTCAAATCCGGCTTCCAGGTCCAGTGGGAAGGTGACCAGTGTGGTGATAGGAGGAATTTGGAAACGTACAGAAGTGACATGGCAAGGAGGAGGCAATGCAACCAATGAAATCCTTTGTAACCATATATGGAAAGAGTGTTGTGTCACACTAACTGGAAAGTATAAAAGATGGAGCCTCAGCATAATCGGGGCTCAACTTTCAGATGCGAATCCGCTGAGCCCTACCGCCAGAAAGAATAAACCTTACTTCCTGATAAAGCCTTGGTGTCCCATTTCCTTGCTTACTGAACCTGCGACAGTGTGAGCAGCTAAATAAAATAAAGTGCTTCATCCTCCTCTCTCCTGCCTGCCTGCTCACCTCAATAACTGCCTGTGCCTTTAATTAAATTTAATTTATATAACATTTCTAATTTGAAAATCTGAACCTATGTAAGTTTTCATAATGTGAAAGAAAAACTGACCCAAAAGAGCAGAAGGGGAGCCTAGTATATTTAAAATGATGCATAATAGTGTAAGGTATGTACCGAGTTTTTTTAACGTAATATTGAAATATTTGAGGTTACCTACATGTTTAGTTAGATTTAGAACTAATTTAAAACTTAGGAAGAATTTGGGGGGGAAGAATTTTCTTTATTAAGTTATGTAACTTACATTTAAGAGAAAAATCACGTATATTAAATTTATAACGCAGATTTAAGTGCTTAAAAGATATTTTTAGAAATATTTTAAATTTTATATTTTAGCATAAAGTGATAGTAAAATTTTCTGAACTTTTAAGTAGAATAAAAAGCTAAACTTAAAAGCATAAGAAGAACTAAGTATCATTTGTAATGTAAGTGCATCGTTTATACATTTAATTTTAATACACTGCTGATTTTTATATATCTAAAATAAACTGAATAACCTTTCTTTACATAAAAACTGCTTTAACTTTTTCTTCATATTTATACCTTAAGCTCCAAGCTACTGAACTGATCTCTATCAGGTGGGAGACTCTTAGGAGAATAAAAATGTGTCAAAGGGAAACAGGAGCAAATTAACTGTTGCCTAAATAATAAACAAAGTGGTTTGTTCAGAAGTCATCTATGGAGCCAAAATGCCAAATTTCGGACGTTACATTGAAAAACCTTTCTTAGCAAGAATTCCCTCAAGGTTATCATCACAATGCATCCTAAGCAGATGCATTAACTCCTTCCTCTGGATTCCTTACTGATATCCACACATGCACATGTATACAAACATATACACATGCATCTATATAATATGCAGGTTACATGTAATATATAATATATATGTTTCACTATGGTATTTCTTACACTGAAGTGTAAGTTTTTTTACAAATCTTTTTTCCCATCTAGCTATGAGTTCCTACTAAGGTAAGGACAATTTCTAGTCATCTTTATATCCAAATCGCTATGGCACTCCGAACATCTTAAACTGGATTAAGAGAAGTTACAGTTGCCTCTCACAGACCTGGGAAATTTTCTTCACACCAATCTCTTCAAAGACACACCAATCCAATTGGCTTCAAGCCTTCGCTTGCTAGATTCATCCTGCCCTATTTGGATCTCTGACCTGGCTGAGGTCAAATTCAAATTTCAAATGGTTTACACTAGCTTTGACCTGGCTGTCACTCACTGCCTATGGACACAATTTCTGGCATTTTCCCACTGACTCCGCCCATCCAACCACAAGACCAAGCTTATCAAGGAAGAGTATCAAATACTCAGAACTTGAAAGAATGGCTAGAAATAATAATGACCCAGTAAGTGTTTAAAGACAAAAGCTCTTCAGTAAGTATTTAACATTTCTCGAATACCTTCAGTGTTCAAAGTACTCTGTTGAGAACAGGGGTATTAAAAACTGGTAAGATGTGGTCCCTACAATCAAAATAGTTAGTCAACAATGGAAATACTCCTCTAGAGTCAAAGTGCCATAAGAACACATGCCAAATTGGAGAGAAGGGTACTAGAAGAAGGATTTATCATATCCTTTGGCTCTGTTAAATTTTGCTAGCTAAGTAAAGATGACTTTGTGACTGCTTCAATGTCAGTAGATAAAAGGGATCTACAAGGACAGGGAATAGTGTCTGATGGAATTATTCACTGTGCCTGGGAATACAGAAGGACATGCAGCCTTTGGGCTATGTTGACTAATCCAGTGTGGGACACTTTGAGTTTGATAGGCATTTGAGATAATCAAATGGAGACATCCAATACACACTCTGATATGCAATCCAATACACAGTTCAGAAGGACTCCATGGACTTGAGTTGTAGACTTAAAAATCACCAGCATATACAACCTTGAGAGTAGAATGAGAGTGCACAAATGCACCCAGAGTAACAGGAAGAGTGAGAAGAGAAGAAAACAAAAGTGGTTTTCTGGGGTCCATAATGAAGGACTGGGCAAGAAAGAAACCATTAGATATCCAAGATTACCAACATGAGTTTTTATTGTTTGTTTGTTTTTCTTTTTTCAGAGTAAAGGTGCAGGCAGGAATGAAAGTAAACAGAGGCAGGCAGCCAGGAGGAGAAAGGAGGAAAAAGAACTTAATTTTATTTACTTGTTCTTCTTGGTTGCTACCCTCACCCCCATCCCCACCATGAATCTTGAACGTGGGTCCTTGATGCATGTAGACTACATCCAGGGGCCTTAGCCACTATGCCACCAAGGCATGTCAACATGAGATTTCTTTAAAGGAAGAAACAAGTAAAGAAAAGAGAAGACAGTAGCTGTGGCATCACCACAGAGTAGACTCACAGTCTAATGGAAAACACTCTGTGAAGTCACCTTCCATACATAATGGAGTCCTTGAGGCCTCGACCATTGACAGGCCTTTAAAAACCTAGATGTTCTACACAGCAGAATAGATAAATGTCCTGTGGAAGTAAATAAAATCTTTGCCTGGTTAAGTGGTTCTGACCTACCCTTGACTTCAGCCACAGAACACTTAAGACTGACTTAAAGGTGACCTTGCACTGCCATTTCGAACATGTGTAAGTGAGACCAAGCACCAGTAAGGCTTGTGCCTGTGCAGTAGACTTGGAATCTTCCCCAGCTATTACCACCCGATTCCTCAACTGAACCCCAATAAACAGACTTGCCATAATTTTTCGATTTGAAACGGGGACCAATTGGAGTATCACCAGGTATGGCAGTGGGGGGATAGAACCATTTAGGCAAGAGAATGGAGAAGATTTTGACACCCACTTTGGGAAAACTTCACCCCCTATCCAGCAATTAGGAGCTAGCTTGTTGGTTAAATTTTAGCAAGTTGTGATGGACACAATTTCAAACCTGGCAGAATGCTGGGACCTTGCTAACTGGGAACTATGGTAGCCCTACCAATAAAAATCCCTTGAGAAGATCATCAGAGAAGTAATGTTTTATCATGCAGTCTCCTGTTGGTTACAAGGAATTATGAACCTTTCCTATTTAAAGAGACTTTGGTCTGTATCTTTTAGCTGACACTCATCAAGGGAATGAACCCATTGCATCTGGTATCCGTTGTGGTAAGAATTGTTGGTTTCCTCACCCATCAATTCCTGATCTCCTTCTTCACTTAATTTGTCCCCCCATGAAGTCTGTGGGTCATTAAGGAAGCTGTATGTCTCTAGTTCCAAAGGTTGACCTAACTAGCCTAATGCTTATCACATCTTTGCTAGTACTATGAGGGGTAAGCAATCCAATGAATTCAAGAAATGTTAGATGTTAACTTATTGTGGTCACATTTCACAATATATACAGAGCATTCAGTTGTATACACTAAATGTATGCAATGCTATATGTCCATTATATTTTAATTTTAAAAAAAAGTTTGATGGTACTTCAGATAAATTCTTCACTATTCTCCTGGAAGAACTTCCAGAAGCAATGCTTTCCCTTCCTCCAGATGTTATTCTAAGTAACAATGAAGCCCACACTTGCTACAGCCCTCTCCCTGCCAATCTGAGAAAGCAGCCAAATAAAAGAAGAAAGGTGAGTCAGAATGACAGAGCTATGGAGCTGGAGCCAAATCTGATACTTGCATTACCTCTAGATATCCATTTGTGTGACCCATGAAGTTTCTCTTGCTTAAACCAATTTGAGCTGAGTTTTCTGTTATTCTCTTCTGAAGGGACCTAACTGATACGGCAGTGTCACAGAAGCCAAAGGAGGTGAGAACTTCTGCAAGAAGTGATCATGACACTTAACTGAACAGTCGTTCTATGATATATAAGAAAGTTGTTAAGAGTAGATCCTAAGAGATCTCATCACAAGGAGAACACTTTTTTCTTTTTTATTGTATATGTATGAGATGATGGATTTTAACGAGACCTATTGTAGCAATCATTCCACAATAAACGTAAATCATGCGTGCCTGGTAGAGCACTGGTTTGGTCAAACATCTCCAAAGAAGCTCAGGCCACAAACCCCTGGATTCAAGTCCTGAGCCAGGTTGGAGGGTTGGGGGGAGGCTGATCAGTATGAACAACTAAATAAAAATAAAAATGCTTCTTCCTCTCTCTTCCTGCCTGCCTGCCTACTCGCTTTCATTCCTGCCTGTATCTTTCCTTAAAAAAAAAATGTAAATCAAACTATTGCAACTGAATTTTATACAGTGAGATGTGTGTCAACTGTATCTCAACTAAACTTTGGGGTGTTAGGGGAAGACTGTAGTTGAGTTGTGCCCGGAGTCCAGGTGATGAGGGACCTGAAACATGCAAAGAATTTGGTAACCAGAGGGCTGATGCTTTTGTTTTTGTTTTTTGTGACGAAGTGTTTTTATTCCTCCTCCTCTTCCTCTTCTTCCTCCTCCTCATCTTTTTTCCTCCTCTTCAACGTTTTTTGGCATCCTTGCCTCCAAACTTCCCTTTGGACTTATAGCTGATGACATCCTTCTCTTTTCTTTCAGCTCTTCTGCCTTATTGTAGTCAGGCTCCTTTTCACTGTCATTTAAATTATTACACATCTCGGCCCGTTTCTTGGCCATGTCTCCATTAGAGATGCCAGGGCTCATAAATTCGATCTTGTGGGTGGAATTCTGAACAGAACAAAAACAATCCAGGCAAGGCCCTTGGGGAACATTGGAGTCCTTCTCGCCTCCCTTAGCTGGTCCATAATCTTGCATTTTCCCATCAGAGTGTACTTTATCTGCTTTTGCTATTTCATCAGCTTTAGACTGCTTCCACCCCTCAGAGCACTTCTTGTCAAATTCTGAAAAACTGACAGAGACCTCTGGATTTTTTTCTTCACATCCTCTCTGTGCATCTGCACAAAGAAGGCACGAGCACATCTTGCCCTTTGGTTTCTTGGGATCCCCTTTCACCATCCTGACTGTACCATTCACTAGTCAAACCAGGTCTGAAGGAGGTAGTTTCAGTGGGTGTCTGTGGCGCAGCAGAACAAGAATGAAGTGCATGGACAATGAAATGGGAAGTGAACTATTAGAAGAAACAAGCAGCGATGCTTCTTTAGCCAAGTTTGTCTGCACTGGGAAGAGAGAACAAAAGTCATCGTACAGAGGAACACAATGTTGTGGGAAGTTTTTGTTTATTGTGAAGACGAGCATGTAAGACAATTCATCAGAAATAAATAAAATGGAAGCACTTGAGAAGTGGCGTGTAAGAAAGTTCACTACAATATTTTAATGGAAATATTTGTGGGGGAAGTCCACATCATTTATTAATAGAGAAATAGTAAAATAAAAAAGGGCCCATTGACTACTTACTTTGCAGCATTGAAAGAGAATCAGCTGAGTCCTGTGTGATGATATGGAAAAATTCAAGTGAAAAATTAAATGATGGAACAATATGTGATGTGATCCCAGATATGAAATTCAAAACAGAATTGCTTATACTTATGTAGGGGGAAAAAAAGTCAAGAAGAATATATATATCAAAATATTCTCTGATTATTTCTGGAATAGACGTAGAATATGGGGTCCAGGGAAAGGATAGGAATTTCAGGAAAGGGAGATTTATAAATAATGTATACTTTTTGATATAAGTTGAATTTTTACAAAAATAATATCTTTTTTTACATGAATAAAGAAAGCATAAATGCTTGAAAAAAATGAGGCAGCAGGAAAGCAGAAACCAAACTTGTACCAACCACTATCTCACATTCTCCTGTAAACAGGAAAAAGGAAAGACCACGGAAACTATCATTTTTAATATCTCTATCTCACATTATTAATGCCAAATGGATACATATTTCTGCACTTTTTTTAAGAGCAGTTTAAAGTTAATTAGTTGTTGGGTGTATGCAAAACTATTGGCATTGAATTAAATGTATCTATAAGTAATTCCATACTCACCATCTGACTAAATTTGGCATCATTTATTTCCAAATTGGAAGACTGTTCAAATGAAATTGGCGGCTGCTTCATGAAGATTTCCATACGAGCACATTTGCATTGTGAAACACACATTGTGAAGATGACTAGGGAGGCCAAAAGGCTCAAGGTTGGTGGGCTAAGCAATTCAGCTGAATTCTCTGACAACTCAGTCACTCACCAGGGAAATAGGCAAAGAGTAAGTCCCACAACCGAGAGTCCCACCCTCTGTGATCTCTTACCTAACAATTGCCTGAATATATATTTCAGCAAGCAGAAAATCACCCAACACGTCACACAGAGAAGGGAAGCCCTGAAGACCCAAAGCTCAGATACAGAATTTGTGTATTTCTATATAAACATACAATTATCTTATAAATATATTGTCAAATGCTTTCTATTCCTATGTCACTATAGTTATTATTTCAAATCTAACATACCTTAAAAACATGTAATTAACCTAATAATGCCCTATAGTCATAAGCTTTCAGTGGTTTACCAGATAATCAACACTTAGTTATTAATTAGTTATCAGTTTCAAATTACAAAGGCCAATATTATACTCTTTCCATGCAGTTAACTTAACAAGCTGTCAGATGTCACCTTCTCACCCACAGAGAAAAAAATGCCCCTCGTGCCTGAGGCAGTCATTCAAGAAGTACTCAAATGTGAATAAACGTCTAAAACATTTTGAATCTGAAATAGAGTAGCAGATATATCTGATCTGGCCCTATATTTGGAAATATTTTCTAATCACTGGAAAAAAAGAAAAGAAAAATGGCCAACAGAGTGTAAGAATGAGGCCATTTGAGTTTATCTATGGTCGAGTTAGGTGAGTAAATAATATCTTAGTCAAAATAAAGCAGGGACTCAAATAATTTCAGTGAATAATCATCTGTATTCATTGTTCAAATGAATATAAAGAAAGATCTTCATTGAGAAAATATATACCTGCTCAACAATCAGTTGCCAAAGGAGCTTAGACCACATATAAAGTTGATCATGCAATAAACAAAACAATAAAACCTCTTCCGTATAGGAGGTTCCAAAATTTAAAAACTGACAAATATTATTCAAGAAAATCCAGTCTCTTATCTTAATATCAGATAGCTTTTCTTATTAATTTTTAGTTACTTCCACAAAGAAAAATGTTTTTCAATATTTTCTACTTTAATTAGAAACTAAATACCAGAGTGTATTTTTTTATTTTGAATATTTCCTTTAAATTCTTTATAGATATACACACAGTATTAGGCAAGACACAGCAAACAGTTCTCTGATCATATTACAGCATCATACTTAAGGGAGAATGCAGAGTATACTGATTCCATAAGATCAGATAGAACCAAACACAATTATTTAAATATAAAAGCTTAATTAAATACAAAAATAATTCCATTCAATCTATAGAAGTTCTTTACAAAGTAGTTTAGAACTTTTGCACTGTCAATATTATAAACAGTGTGGCATTCATAAAAGTTTCTTTGTGCTTTGGAAGTATATTTCTTCTATTTATTCATTGATCAGCACTCAAATTTTTCTCAAGCTTTTAACACTAGGTAATTCACTTTCTTCTCACAACAGTTACTGTAGTACACAATGACTGATTATAAACACTTGCAATTTTAACTCCATAAAACCAGATTTTGTTGAAGGACTGAAAGGAGAAAGATAATATCATATATTCTCTTGACAAGATCTCTATTTGGTGAATGTTGCTTTAAAATATTCCAATAATGTTGAATATTAACTATCAGCTGTAATTTGATATTTACAACTTTGAAACAACTGGCATAACAACCAGAAACTGTTTCCAAAGAAATCAACCAATGATCTAAGAAGAACAAAAATCATGGGTCAAAATTTATGCTAAGATACTTTCTTTGTAATACTTCCAAAGATTATCATGAAGAGGTGACCCAGGAAAACACAGATGCACAGGGAATTTACCCCTTACATACCCACTCCAAAATATAAGGAAGGAGTTAAAATAGAGAGTAAGTACATCCCTGTGAGTCAGATGACTCAGGCAGCAAAGGTGCAGACCATGGAAAGCCTATAGATTTAGGTTCAAGACCTGGGACCAGGGATTAGAAAAATAGAGAATTCCCTTTTTAGTATCTGTCTAGGAGTTTAGTCAGACAATACTTCTTTAAACCTCTGTTTGTTTTTGAATTATGAACCTAAGAAATGCTTTTCAATATAAAAGCAAAAAGTAACTGATTCTTGAGTACAGTCAGTGATTCAGGGTTTTTGATTGATTTGATTGTATTTCATGTAATTCCATGTGTTCCAAGGTTCATGTTTCAAAAAAAAATTTTAAGTAGGAGTAAGCAATGCTATTAGAACAACAACATGACTTTAGATAAAACAAAAACTATAATCATAATAATTTTTCAAGTTTTTCAGGCATTTTCCAGTGTAATATTTAACTGATTTCTTTTCAGTACTTTTTTTCCATTTGTTATATCTCAGTAATGGGTTGGGTTCTAAGAAAAACAGAAAAGGAAATATGGTCCTTATAAATAGACTCATAATTTAAATTTTAAACACTAAAACAGAATGTCCTGTGAGTTTTGACCCCTCGAGGCAGGGCTCCTTTTGATGGCATGGGAAAGTTCAGTGAGTAGGGATTTAAGAGTGAGGAAAAAAGATGGACAGTGACTAGAAGTTGGCATCAAATTTCAGAACTGGGATGCTAAACTGTTCTTACATCTCTAAAATGATATTCTGAAATGTAAGCGCCTGCTGGTTCTGCACATACTTGAAAGGAAAAAGGCTAGGTCCCCAGACCCTTGAGGGGTTTCATTGATAATCAGGAGAAAGGTTTAAGGTGATCGTACTAAGAAACCTTAACATCTTGAATCTAAAAAATGTAAGAAACTGCCTTCTACACAAGCAACACTTTAGGAGAACAATAGAATTAGGAAGATAGAACAGTTTGCTGATTCAATTTTTTTAAGTGAAAGTGACTTTTTCAAAATAAAATGTGTTGGGTTTCAAAAGGTGTTTTATTTTGAACTGTGATGATATGTAACACTAATTACTCTTCTCTTGTCAAACATAAAAAGGAGAAACTTCTATTCCTCGGCCTTGTTCTTCGAATGTTTAAGCATTTAAGGAATCATGCAATATGTTTCAGGTTGATCCAAAAAACAAATGTTCTGGGGCAAATATGACATAACTGGCCTGAGATCAAAGACAGGCCCAAACTCAAGCCTGCCAGTCTTTCCCTTCTATAGCTCCTCTTGATGCCAGGAGAGAGCCTAAAGCGTGGAGGGAATTATGCTCTTGAATTGTGCTTCCAGGCAAAACTCAAGGTTATTGTAGGGAATCTTCATTACATCTCTTTGCTTGCCCAGATGACTGACTATGCAGGACTTAGGTAGAACTATCAAGTGATGTTTGGATCAAGTTGGAGTCAGGCTAGACCCCCAGGAATATTGCTTGAAGGAAGTGAGTCAAAAGAATACAGTCAGTGAATTGAATCTTCAGACAGCTGGATACAATGCCAAAAGTTTAAAAACACTGAGAATTCAAAAGCATTAACTGGTGTCCAATATTGATATCAATAAGAAACCATGATAGGGACTGCATATTAAGCCACTGAGAGAAAGAATGGGCAATTAAATCACACCAAATCATTTGAGACTGTCTTGACCGACAGGTTTGTTACAGGACAGGTATTTCTAGGTCCTAGTTGCAAAGCGTAGTCATACAGGGAAGTTATAGCAAACTAGGTCAACAGGGTATTTCCTTCTTGTCTAATTTAGTCATTATGGCCTTTCATTTTGTCACCATCTTGGGAAAAAAGAAGATTGAAAAGAGAAACAAAAGTAAAGGAGTTACACTAATCACTTTTCTATCTTCAAGAAGAGGAAAAATCATCTTGATGTTCTTATCTGTTCTAGCATGTGCTCAGTGTTTTTTCATGTAATATTTCATAAATATAAATACTTTAGACAATAATTTGAATACCAAAGGTAACCTGAGAAGCTACAACACAACTCTACAAGTTTCAGAATTGACCTGGCTCTCTGTACTAAGATATTTTATTAAAAAAAAAAAAGAGCCTAATTCTATATCTTTATCTCAATGGATTTATAAAGTAATTAGAATTTTTTTTTACCTTCTATTTTTTTTTACAACATAAATTTTTTAAGGATTAGGGGATTCCAGAAGGAAAAAAAAAACTATGTCTTTTGAGAGTATTTTTATATGTCTGTATCTTAATATCTTAAGGAATGCCAAATATATCATTACAGGAATGACTTAAAGGTCTACGTTTGTCTCATACAAACAGATGGAAAATATTCGAACTCTTGGAATTGCAGATGATGCCAAATTCTCTATTTTGAAAGTGAGAAGAGAGGCATGAATAATACCCCCAAACAGCCACAGCTAGGAAGCGTTCCCTCAGAGTCAGTCACTATCCTAAGTACTTTACAATAACCTGTAAGGCAGGTATTAATTTTCCTACTCTACGAGTGAGGAAACAAGAACTTAGAAAGATTAAGTCTCTTATGCAAGTCAATCTCATTAGCAAATGGACTAAATTCACCTATGTGACTCTGAAGACTAAGTGTACTTTTTAGCCACTGTCCCCTAATTCTTCGTATTATCAGTTTTGGCAAAAGGAAAACACACTCACTCAGGGATATACCTTCAAACATGCAATTTCTCAGAGAATGGTGGAATCTCAGTGCAGTAGCCCCTATATCATATTTTAATTCTGTTGACATCACACATATTACTTATTATTTAATAGCTATAACACATAGTATTCTTTTAAATATCAAGATTCAGCAACCTGTCGGTGAGTTTAGCAGTGTATAAAAAGGGGTCCAGATTATCATAGAATATCTCTTTGTAACATTCTTTTTATCTGTTTACCTATCTGGGATGGAGAAATGGGAACAAGTATCATTAAGTCAGAGTCCTGTATAGCGTGGTAATATAATGCTAGCTCTATCCTCAGTTAAAAACAACCCAGCTCTGAGACAAACAGAAGTCTCATTGATTGAATTACGTATTTATGGTTGCTCTCAGATAGGCAGAAAGAATAATGGTGCCCATGAACCCCAGACCAGAGGAAATGTTGGAAACTGGTCAGTAAAGTAGTCATCTTTGTCTCACTGGCATGCAGAGACGTTAAGACCACGCATCAAGATTTATGAACCAAATCATTCAACCTTGCAAAGTCAGGTAAGTTAGCCTCAAACAAAGTCCCATAAATTGAATAGCATGGAACTATACTTTCAAGGACACTGAGGATAGCAGCTGGAAGCATAATGTGAAAACAAATTAGAGAAGGTTTGTAGTTAAAGATAGTGGACTAAGCACATGTTTCTCTTTTCTGTCCCAAAATTCCCTAAAGCTACAGGAAAGACAATTTTGCTGAGAGCACTACTCCCAAGGGCAGAGAGAGCAGGAAAAGAGACACAATAGCAAAAAAGAAAAACAGTTTAAACTTAAGAATAGAGTTTGAAAAGTAGAAGAACCAATGCTAGTGAAATAAAGAATCCAAAAATGTGAATCCTAAAACCCACAAATGAGGTTGCCGAAGAGCAACTAGATTTTCTTTAGAGAGCATTTCTTTGAATCATCAAAAAATGACCAAACCAGGTAACTCTGGGTGAGTTTAGCAGTGTGGCTGTGGACAAAGATAAGAGCAAAGCATAACTGCTGAAAAGTCTATTCAAAAGAAATTAAATTCTGCCTCCAAGTCTATTCCTCTCCTCTACTTTTGACCAAGCAACTGCTTCTTGCCTCCACCTGCCTGCCCAGAAGAAGGTAGAAGCTTCTCCTCTGGAGAGGAGAAGCACTGGGTCTGCAGGCTGGCTAGAGCACACAGCACAGCTGGTACAGAGGCGCCCTGCTAAAGGAAGGTGATGAAGTGAGTCTGTACAATAGAGGCAAGTATCACATAGGGAATGTGGAGGCCTCCCTGTCCTTCTCTCCAGCATGACTCACTAATCTGGCAACTAAAATTATAGTCTCACTTCCTTTAATATTCAAAATGGAGTCCCTGGACAGCAGCAATGGTTAAAAATGCAGATCTCAGCCTCACCTCAGACTTGCCATATCAGACTCTGCCTTTCAAGAACTCCTCAGGTGAGTGGCCTACACACTGAAGTGTCAGCACTGCTCCTCTTATGCACCCTTACTCAGGAAACTCCTGAAAGAGACACTTCACAATAAATACAGGAGAAAACCTGGAAGGAAGAAGACATGGAATTCAAGAGAAGAGCTAAGGGGATTGGAGGGTCGCAGAATGATGGCAAATAAGTTCAGAATGCAGGTATGCATCCGGGGATGAAGGACATAGTTGGGATTGGAGGTGAAGACTTTGAAGAGAGATGTGTCCAAGAAGAGGCAACTGAGAGAAGAGTGGTGAACTGGCTTGAACATATTCAGAGAGGAGTTTAGAGATGACTGAGGTGGGGTGAGGGGAAGGTCAACTAAAGAACAGAACAATTGTGTACTTCAGTTAAATGTTCACAATGATTCAACAATGGAAAAAATTCAGAATACCACATAACTTATGTGCAAATAATAGTCACATGATCATAAAGTCCTAATTTTAAAAACAGTCATAATTTCATAAATGCTGAAGATTAAACAAAATCATGATATCTAGATCGGGAAGATGGTATATGTATGCAAGAATCGTGGGTAAAAGAGAGCTCATCCTCATGTTTCATATCAGGAAGTGAACAGACAATAACTTAACTGAGAAATCATGATAGCACTATTTTCAGCAAAAATTTTAATGATATAAACATAAGTATCAACAGCAAGAGTTTTATTCTCTGGAGTCGCTGAAGTAGGCTTGAGATGTCTGACCTTGAGGTAGTCACCAGTAGAAGGCAGAGATAGGTGCCCAATGGAAAATAAGTGCATCAAATGAATCTTCAGAGCCCTTTCCCCAAGAAAACACCTACCCTCTAGAAAAGATTGCTTAGGAACAGTAGGTACTATGAGCACCCTTCATATGAACCCAGGACCTCCAGTAATGAACATCTCATTGGCAATCATGAAGCCCCAAAGACCAGAGTTCATTCCCAAACTTGAAGACTACTTACAGTGGACCCATCAAAAAAAAAAAAAAAAAAAAAAAAAAAAGTGACATGTGGTGGGTGTAGATCCTGTAACAGATTTAATTTTATTTAGAAAGAATAAACAGATGTATTACTTCTTGCATCCAAGTATTATGGTAGTCACACCTGTCTTTATTCAAGCTATACCTTCTGCTACAAATGCCATCCCAACTAGTGAAACCTAGCTTTCCCCTATTCTCTGCTCTTGGAAGAATTACTCTTGAATTTTTATTCCCATAGTTCTTTATACTTAGTAAGATAGTATTTTGTTCTTTTCTAACCTCATTATTGCCTTGGGTGTGCACATTTTTTCTAGATTATGAACTCCTTAATGTGAAAATCAATGTATTATTCATTCTTAAAATGCCAATGTCTCCAAACTCTAGCACCCAAATTTATTATAAGAATCAGCACTCCTTATAAAAGCACTACTTATCATAATCTTCCAGGAATTCCACAAGTCTGAGGAGGTGTTTATGTGTTAGAAAAAAAATAGTAGAGTCATACTCTGCATAAGAACATAACACTCAATATATTTACTACTTCTGTATGATAAAAACTGAAAGTATTTTCTTAAAGCAATTAAATAAGTTAAGACCCTGGAGAGAAAATTAGGTGGTCAATGGCTTATGGAGAAACTAAATAACCTTACGTGTATAGTAACCACACTTTCTGAATTAAAAATTGATTTCAAAAGTTTGAAAGTGAAACTAGACTCTCGGAATATTGGGGATATATGGTTTTCTAATTCTATGAAATCCTGATTTCTTTTAAAACAAAGGTGCAGAAAGGAAGGAAGGCAAGCAAGCAGGCAGGTAGAAAGAGAGAGGAGGAAGAAGCTATTTTATTTTCATTTAGTTGTTTGCACTGTTTTTCACCCCCTCGACCCAGAACTCAACCCCAGGGTTATGTGGCTTGTGTCTTTCTGAGGCAACTGACCTAACTGCTGATCCACCAGGGTGCACCTAATTCTGTAAAATCTTAATGGAAACTTAGAGACAGATATTCTATTCCACAAAGAATAAAACTTAGTACTTTTGCTTGGGAAATCCTGAAGCTGAAAAGTAGGCTGAAATTTTTGAGGAATCTAGAAAAAAAACAAAACCGGAATTTGAAGAGAGTAAATTTTCAAAGATTGAAAGCATATCTAACATCTTTTCAGATAACAATGGCATCAAACTAAATATCAACCAAAAGGAGAAAGAGAGAAAGACTGCAAAAGAGTGGAGATTAAAAAGCATAATGTTGATCAACCAATGGGTAAAAGAGAAAATTAAGGGAGAAATTAAAAATATCTGGGATCAAATGAAAATGAAGATACAATGTATCAGAATCTATGGGATGCAGCAAAAGCAGCAATAAGATAATAAAATAAATTTAAAAATAAATAATTAATTAATTAAATAATTAAAAAGCAGTAATAAAATAAATTTATAGCAATACGATCCTACCTCAGAAAATAGGAAGAATCACAAATAAGAAACTAGAAAAAGCAGAAAAAAAGAAGCCTAAATCCAACAGAAGGAAAGAAATGATAAAGGCTAGGTTAGAAATCAATGAAATACAAATCAGAAAGACTATTCAAAAATCAATGAAACCAAAAGCTTTTTTTTCGAAAGAATAAACAAAATAGGCCATTAGCCAGACTCATAAAAAAGAGAGAGAGAAAGCACAAATAAATAGAATCAAAAATGAAAAAGGAGTAATCACAACAGATACAACAGAAATACACAAGACTATAAGAAAATACTACGTACAACTATAAGGCTACAAAGAGAATAACCTAGAAGAAAAGGACACATTTCTGGAAAGGTACGATATCCCAAAACTAAACAGAGAAGAACTAGAAGTCATGAACAGATCAATCACAAGTAAGGAAATTAAAACAATGATCAAAAACAAAAAGCCCCAAAACACAAACAAAAGCCCTGGACCAGATGGTTTCACCAGCGAATTCTACAAATCATTCAAAGAAGAATTAATTCCAATCCTCCTTAAACTGTTCCAAAAAAATAGAAGAAGATGGAAAACTTGCAAACACTTTTTATGATACCAATACCATGCTGATTCCAAAACCATATAGAGACTGCACCAAAAAAGAAAACTATAGACCAATATCCTTAATGAATACTGATGCAAAAATTCTCAACAAAATACAAGCAAATCAAATTCAACAATATACAAAAAGAAGCATACACCTTGATCAAGTGAGATTTATTCCACAGATGCAAGGATGGTTCAACATATGGAAATCAATAAAAAAGGACAAAAACCACATGATCATCCAATAGATGCAGAAAAAGCATTTGACAAGATTCAACACCCTTTTATGTTAAAAACCCTCCAATAAATAAATATAGGAGGAATGTACTTCAACATAATTAAGGCTATGTATGACACGCCCATAGCCAACATTGTACTCAGTGGAGAACTGAAAACTTTTCCCTTAAGATCAGGGACAAGACAAAGATGGCCACTCTCACCATTACTATTCAATATAGTGCTGGAGATCCTGGACAACACAATTAGACAAGAAAAAGACATAAAATGTATCCGAATAGGAAAAGAAGTGAAACTATCACCTTTTTGATATTACATAGAGAACCCCAAAAATCAAGTAAAAAGCTACTTGAAATAATAAACAAATATAGTAAAGTGGGAGGCTAAAAAATTAATATTAAAAAATCTATTGTATTTCTGTATGCCAACAATGAAAATACAGAAAGAGAACTGAGGAAAACAATACCATTTACAACTGCACCCCCAAAAAAATGAAATACTTTGAAATAAACCTAACCAAAGGAGTAAAGGACCTATACTATGAGAACTACAGGGCATTGCTAAAAGAAATAGAAGATGACACAAAGAAATGGAAAGATATTCCATGGTCTGGATCGAAAAAATCAATATAATCAAAATGGCCATACTGCCCAAGACAACATATAGGTTCAATGCTATCCCCATCAAAATTCCAAAGACATTCTTCACAGACATGGAACACAAAATAATGAAATTTATCTGGAGCAACAAACAACCCAGGATAGCAAAAACAATCAATCCTAAAGAAAAAAGCCAACAATGGAGAAGTCATGCTCTGTGACTTCAAACTCTACTGCAAAGCAGTAATACTTAAAACAGCATGGTACTGGTATAAAAACAGAAAGACAGATCAATGGAACAGAATTGAAAGTCCAGAAATAAATCCACATATATTTGGACACCTAATTTTTGTCAAAAACGTACAATGGGGCAAGGATAACCTCTTTAATAAATGGTACTGGGAGAACTGGTCAATCACATGCAAAAGGTTGAAAGCTAGACCATTACCTAACACCTTACACAAAAATTAACTCAAAATGGATTAAAGACCTAGACATAAGACCAGAACTCATCAAATACATTGAAGAGAATAGAGGCAAAACATTATTAGACATAGACCTAAGAGATATCTTTGGCAACTCAACTCCCATTGCAAGGTAAATAAAATTCAAAATAAACAAGTGGGATTACATAAAACTAAAAAGTTTCTATACAGCAAAAGAAACTCACATAAAAACAAAAAGGCATCCAACTGAATGGGAAAAGATATTTGCCTCTCACACCCAGGACAAGGGGTTAATATCTAAGATATACAAAGAACTCAAAAAAATTGAACAACAAAAATACAAGAATTCCAATCAAAAAATGGGCTGATGACCTTAATAGACATCTCTCCCAGGAAGACACACAAATGGCCAACAGGTTCATGAAAAGATGCTCTACATCTCTTGTCATCAGGAAAATGCAAATCGAAACAGCAATGAGATATTACCTCATGCCAGTAAGAATGGCTATTTTCAAAAAAACATGGAAACAATAAGTGCTAGAGCAGATGTGTAGAAAAAGGAAACTGATTCACTGTTGGTAGGAATGTAAAGTGGTTCAGTCATTCTGGAAATCAGTATGGAGAGCCCACAAAGAATTGAGAATGGAAATTCCATATGATCTATTTATTCCTCTACTAGGCATTTACCCCAATGACGCAAAAACACTTTTCCGAAGAGATATATGCACCCTTAAGTTCATTGTAGCACAATTCACACTAGCAAAGAGCTGGAAACTATCTAAATGCCCATCAACAGAGGAGTGGATAAAACAGATGTGGTATATATACACCATGGAATACTATGCAGCCATCAAAAAGGGAGCAATCCTGCCATTTGGAACAACATGGATGGATTTGGAGAAAATTATGCTTAGCAAGATAAACCAGAAGGAGAAGGACAGACATCATATGATAGCACTCATATGATGGGTAAAGAGAAAACAAATAAATGTCATAAATTAAACAATACTAAAGACAGGGAGGGGAAAGAGAGAGGCAGAGAGAGAGAGAGGGAGAAAACTGCTCCAAACAACTATGAACTCTTAGAGATGAGAGACAAAAAAGCAAATTGGGGGTACCAAAGTGACAGAGGAGTACCAAAGTGGGGGAAATGGAATGAAGGGAATATCTGTAAATGAAGGGAGAAATAAAGGAGGAAATATTAGTAAATCTGCTATGCTATTTGTAAATGTGAAAATACCACTATATATACTTCATAACAAGTCATTCAATATCCCTTCAATAATAATAAAAAATAAAATTTAAAAAAATTGTTGAATATAACCACACCCTTGTGGCTCAGCTGAGATGCTGGTGTACAAACCACATACAGCCCTTTTCCTCTTCCTTCCTTCCTTCTTTCCTTCCTTCCTTCTTTCCTTCCTTCCTTGCTCTCTTAAAAAAATTGTTGAGGCACACTCTGGTGGAGGAGTGGTTAGGCCAATTGCCTCCAAAAGAGCAAACCACACACCCTTGGGTTGAAGTCCTGGGCCAAGGCGGAAGCAGCCAGTGTGAACGACTAAATAAAAATAAAGATATTTCTTTCTCCTCTCTCTTCCTGTGTATCTATTTACCTGCTTTCATTCCTGCCTGCATCTGTCCTTAAAAAAAAAAAAAAAAAAAAAAATGCTGAAAGCTACTTTGTCATAGGCATTCAGCCAAGGGGGGTGGGGGGGTAATAAAAATGAAGGACTCTCTACCCTTGAGGAATTTATTGTCTAATAAGGGAGCAATTTCTATGGGGAACATACAAAAACAGAATGCTGTCTCATTATAAAATCGGTATTGTAACAGGTAGCCTGTGCCCAGCTCTATGCAAAGTGCCCACCTAAATGAATTTTTTGATCTTTAGAAGAACACTAGAAGATCAATATTATCATTTCCATTTTATCAAGAAGAAAAAGGGTTTTTAGAAAGTTGTTGTCATTTTCCAAGGTCAAACAGATTTGAGAGTTGGGATCTCAACCCAAGTCCTCTCACCAGCAACCACCTTCTTCTTTTTTTTTTTTTTTTTGCTATTAGTTGACAGCGTTTTGTGCAAAATGCTTTCAGAGCATAGAGAAAGGAGGAATGGTCCCACCTGACCCAAGTCTCTATCTTCATCATAATCTGATCTCTTTAACTCCCATTCCATAACAAGATAATTACCTCTCAAAGAACACTGTCTTGGCTAAGAATTCAGTGAATTACAAGGCATGGTTCCAACTTGCAAGGAGCTTCTATTTTAGATAGAGACAATGAGGGGAAAGTGATATAATGCATAAATGTTATAAGTCATGAAAATCCCACATTAAGCAAAGATTGCTACCAATAACAGTGAAGCTTTGAATAACCAAAGAAGTATGAAGGAAAGAACGTTTGGGACAACTGGGCCTTTAAGAAAAGCAAAGGAATCAAAGAAGAAAAGGAAGGTCATTGTAGGAGAATTGACTCAAAAGAATTGGAAAATTCAATCCAGGAGTTCACATTAAGAATGGTCTTCTTTCAGTGCTGGTTTTTCTGCTTCTCAACGAATTGAAAGGTATTATTAACCTCTGACTCTCCAGTGCCAACTTCTTTCTCTGTCAGATGGGGATAAAGACACCTGATTCACAGGATTTGGTCAAAAGTAAACGTCATCATTTATGTGACACATTCAGGGTCCTGTATATCCCAAGGCATCAACAAATGTCAGACTCACACGTGTATTATTCCATCTAAAGTTGAAGAAGTTATGAGAAATGTAATAATAAGCTTCCAATATATGGAGAGTTTTAAAAGATAAGATGATCACTGTTTCCCATTTCCACAGAGGAAATAAAAAAAAAAAAAAAAAAGGATATAAAGAAATTTGTGGTCATATCTGATGACAGCAGTACTGGAAACTGGAATATATTTCCAAGTGAGACCCAGGGGAGCGGGGAGGGGGAAAAGCTGAAAAGAGAAGAGATGGTTATCTATTTGGGCATTTTATGTAAAGGCCTTCATGAGGCAGGGAGCTAGACTCTGGTACTGATGGCAGGATTCTGTGAATATAGAAGCTGGTATTTGCCAATAAAAACTTCCTCCTGTGTGGCCCTCCTTATCCAATAATGATTTCCTGTTCCACTTTGGCTGCCAAATGCAGCCAAAATATAATCAGTGAGTAGATTCATAAGTCAAATTGCAAGCTTTAGAACTAATGGCGAATGCTCTGATCATTTGTAGTAGAATATTTAAGCCAGCCCATGTTTTAGGTTTCTTAGGGTTTTAGACTCAGTTGTAGCTTTATTTTAAAACCTTTTCCCCTTTGAAGCCTCAGAAATGTGCACCCTCTCTGCCAAGACACTTCTTTTCTCCTTTAAGATTATTCCCAGTTTCTTGTCAAATCAATGTCAAATTTTATAACCCTGGTTTCCCAGGAGATCAGCAAAATTTCCTTCTGCCTGTAAAACATAACCGTCTAACATTTCCATCAGGAAAACCTATTTACCTTGCCTCCCTACATCAAGGGCACCAACTTTTAGCATTTCCAGAAACTGTGGAGACAGGTAAACTTGGCAGAGTCTGACAAGGTGAGGCTAGGGAGGACCCCGCATCAAGTCCAGCAGGAACTGAACTTCCAGATACAAGGTTCTCTTTAAAACTAATCTGCCTGTGATCTAAGTTCCCAGGTCCCTAAACTTATTTTGTAACCCGAATAGCATCCTTCTTCCCAAGTCTACTCTTTTACTTTCTACTTTCTTTCCATTTTATTTTATCTTTCATAATAATTTTGCTTTGATCTTTTGCTTAAAATTCCATACTTGCTTCTCTGTCTATGAGTATTGCCCACCACACCCACCACCAGAGTTTCAGTGTCCTTTACCATCCCCTTTGTTCCTCTCTCCCACCCTCCCCACAGCTGCTCCATGGGCAGCCATCATCTTGTGTCCTGTGTTTGCTGGGGGTTATCTGTTGGTTTGCTTCATTTCGTTATATTCCACATATGAGTGAAACCATCCTGTATTTCTCTTTTGCTTTCTGACTTATTTTGCTTAACATGATCTCTTCCCGTTCCATAAGATTGTTGCGAAAAAGCACAGTTTATTTATTTTATTTTTTAGTAGCTGCAGAGAACTCCATTAAGCATCTGTACCACAGCTTCTAGTCATCTGTTGATGGTCATCTAAGTTGTTTCCACATCTTGGCTATTGTGAACTTGGCTGCTATGAATGTGCCAATATTTTTCCTGATTATAGATTTTGTATTATCTGAGCATATGCTGAAGAGTAGGATTGCAGAAACCAATGACCGTTTCATCTTCATTTTTCCAAGGAATCTCCATTCTGTTTTCCAGAGAGTTTGCACCAATTTACAGTTCTTCTACCCATTTTTAGCATGGGTTATTTACTTTTTTATTGAGATGTAAGAATCTCTGTATATTTGGCGATTAAGTTCTTATCTGATGTATGTTACGTGAATATTTTCTCAAATTCAGTGGGCCATCTTTTTGTATTACTAGTTGTCTTTTACTGTGTAGAAACTTTCGTTTGCTGTAGTTCTAATTATTTAGATTTAGTTTGGTTACTTTTGCTGGAGCTATTTTTTCCACAAAGAATTCTTTGAAGTTGACATCATGGAGTGTTTTCCACATTTTCTTCTAAGTATATTGTGGATTTTGGTCTTATGTCCAGGTCTTTGATCCATTTTGAGTTATCTCTTATGAACGGTGCTGATGAATAACCTACTTTCATTGTTTTGCAAAAGTCTGTCTAGTTTTTTCAAAACTATTTATTTATTAGACTTCTCCATTGTAGGCTCTTGATCCCTTTGTTGAAGATGAACTGACCATATAGGTATGACTTTACTGCTGGGTTCTCAATTTTATTCCACTGGTCCGTATGTTGTCTTTTGCTCCAGTACCATACTACTTTGATGATAATCACTTTGTAGTGTAGTTTGAAGTCAAGACTTGTGATCTTTCTACTGTTCTTTTTTTTTTTTTTTTTCAGGATACCTTTGATTATTCACTTCCTATTTTTTTTAAACTCTACCCTAACTGTGGCTCTCTATTAGTAATTGCAATGTCCCCCACTCCTAGTTTTGATGACTCCCTAGCATTCTTGATCCTGAAGCTCATCCTGACTGTGGAGGAAGACTCCAAGACATCTGTTCCAAGTGTTGGGGATGTTCTCCTCCAAATAAATTTCCCTGCCGATGCATAATGTGCACAATAGTGACACGACAGAGACTCTACTGTTCCCAAAGAATCATTCCTAAATAATGCTTTTACAGGTCCCTATATTCTGAAGTCTTTTCAAAAATTAAATGAGTTAGGCACACCCTGGTGGAACAGCAGTTAGGTCAATCGTCTCCAAAGGACCGAGCCATAGTCACACACTCCTCGGTTCATGTCCTAGGCCTGTGGGGTAAGTAACCAGTGTGAACAACTAAATAAAAATACAGACGTTTCTTTCTCCTCTCTCTTCCTTTCTGCCTGTCTACTAGCCTTCATTCCTGTCTGCAGCTTTCCTTTAAAAAAACACTAATGAATTAAATTCAGTTGAAATCACTGTTTGTCTATGAAATTTGCCCGTGAGGAAGCCTCAAAGATTCTTCCCCTCTACCTGCTATCAAAGTACCCTGAGATGAGCCTCCCTCATCTGCCCTGTCTCCCACCACAGGTGCCCACACCATCTGCATGTGCACGGCAGACATTGCTTCTGCCATATCGGTCTTGTGCAAATCACCTTCCTTTAAACTTTAAATTTACCTCTTCCTTTGAGCTTTCCTGAACAATACGGGCCCATATTGACTGCTCCTTCTCTCTGCTGTCTGTGGTCTGTTCCAAACAATTTAGCCTTTAATTGTACACTATCTTCCATGGTTCGCCAATTGTTTCCTGTATCTAAGTTGCATCTTCTCAAACAGGTTGTAAAAAACTTGAGGGCAAGAACCACATCGTACACTGTTCTTCTTAATAACCCCAGACATGCACCTGAGTTAGGCACTCAATTCATCTTTGTCCATTAGCTGAAAGTTAGTCTAACCAGATTGTCAAGGAGAGATCACAGGACTTGCCCCTAATTGGTGTACATAACCTAAAAGACCTTGAAGGGACGACAGGTGTTGCATTTATATTTCGGTTGAGCCTAAGTTACCTGCTTCCTGAATATTCTCAGGCAATACCAAATTCTTAACAGAGAGATTTGGGACTAGAAAAGATTGATTCCAAATTACAAATCCCCTGTGACTTGTTTATAAATAGTGATGAAAGATAAGGAGCCAGACTGCTTCTCCAAGCCCTCTTTTGAGAGCTGCTCTTCTGTCTTGAGAAGTTTATGCAAATGACGCAAGGTATTGGTGGAAGACTTAATGACTCTCTAGTGAAAACCCAGACTGCTTGTTAGCATGTTTCTTCAAGGAGAGTCAGCCACAACACGGTAAGGCTCTGTGAAGTTACAATCCCAGTGGTAAAGTACTTTGGGATCCTTGGATGAAAGGAAGACTACAGGTCCAAGACACTATTATTATCGTCATAAATAATGGTGCTTTGTATTTTATCAAAGGAGCTTAGAGTGATTTGCAAAGATGAACTAATTAATCTTCAAAAAAAGAAAGAAAGAAGCCCTGTGAAGTAGGTAGACAGGAGATATTATTTCCCCCATTATGTGGCTAGGGAGACTGAACACACATGAATTCACTGACTGACCCAAGGTCACATGTCAGAGTCAGAAATAGAAGCCAGTTCTCCTGACGTCCAGTTTGAACAGACCACACTGCTTCTTGTAATGTGTAAAAGCAAAATGATAATAAGTATGATCTATGATATAAAAATAAGCCTTGGGAAAGTAAACGGCTCTTAACCTTACAGTAACTGTCATATAATAAAACAGCAGACGTGGGAAAAACAACCTCTTGAAGAAAAGATGTGTGGGCAGAGCAGTTTAATAACTACAATGCTTTCATCAAAACTTTCCAAAAGGAACTAGTGACTCTTTAAGGAATCTGATATTTAACCATTGCTGTTCTAATGGTTTAAAACAAAGAGTTATAATCCACCAAGTCTTAAACAGAAACTAGTTTAACAAGTTCTGTGCTTCATTTGTGAACTCTATTTCCTTATTTTTCAGCGTTCTCAAGAACATTTTAAATGTTTCTCCATGTGATGCACATGTCACCTGGAAGATATAAATATTACTCTTCAGATGTCTCACATTCTTCCTGATTCAAAGTCGATTGTGGTTTAATATTAATGTAATTCAGAAAATTGACAAGGAACTGTGTCTCCAAGGAGACAAGTGGAGGAGGGGAAACAAGATATGAGCCTGTGATTTGTTTAATGATTAGACACTGCCATTTTGCGACTTTCCACATCATCCATGAATATGCCCAGTTTCCACACGTAGCCCCCCACCCCCACCCCACCAAAGAGCCAGCAAATTCTGACCAGATGACACTACAGCAGAACATCATTAGTCCCAGTATTCCTTTGGAGCCAAAATGTTACCCATTTTTGTCTCTAAAAGGAACTGACAGAATCGACCATTTCAAAGAATCAAATGTAAAGAAATGGTGACATTCCACTTTGGAAATAAAATGTTGATTTCCAGGGGCTTATCTGTACTAATTCCCACTCTTTGCTGATAAAAAAGCAACCTATCAGGATTTAAGCATTTCTTCAAACCAAGCAACTTGTTGAACAGCTTCTTAATGTGCCTATCAATCATCTGGCGATAAGAAGAGTTTGCATTCATAATAGCTGGTTGCTAAAATAAATATGAGTTACTATAACTAATTCAATCAACAATGGGACCTCACAGGTCAGCAAAGAAATAATCAAACAGTAAGTATGAATAGGTTGTAATTTTTCTGATTAACAAATGTTCTCCTTGTCATATGATGTCAAGAGCTGCTTAAACGCTCAGGTAAATTTAGAATGTGTGTTATTTACATTGGAGGGGCCTTGTGGACCCTCCCAATCAGAAACCCAAGAGCCTATGAGATCTGCAAACATCAAGTTTTGCATTCAGAAAGCATTTCCCTACATGGCTTTTTTTTTTTTTTTTAGTCAATCATATTTTGTTCTGTTTTTTATTGAGAGGACTTAGATTTACAACACAATAAAGGTTTTTGATGTGTAACTTCATTCTTCATCAAATATGAAGACAACAAACCCACCACCAAATTTCCTGACAATCCTTTACCCACTGTGCACTGGACTCTGCTACGCTTTGTCCTCCTCTTCCATTCCGCTTCCTTCTAGTAACCTCAGTTCTATATTCAACTTCCCAAGGGTTAGTTTTTGTTTAGTCTCTTCCTTGGATTTGTGTCTTTATTTGCCTCATATGAATAAGATCATCCAGGATATCTTTTTCCTTCTCATGTATTTTGCTTAGCATAATTCCTACTCGTTCCATCCATGTTGTCAAAAATGGCAAAATTTCATTTTTTTTTTTTTTTTTGGAGCTGATAGTATTCCATGCTTATTCAATTATCTGTCCATGGGCACTTATATTGTTTCCATTTCTTGGCTCTTGTAAATAGTGCTTCAATAAACATAGGGGTACATATATCTTTCTAAATTAGTGTTTTCAGATTTCTAGAGCTGTAATTGCTGGATCATAAATGGTGGTTCTATTTTTAACTATTTGAGGAAACTCCATAAAGCTTTCCAAAGTAACTTGATCAATTTACATTCTCACCAACAATGTACAGGGTTTACCCTTCTCTACATCCTCACCAACACTAGTTTCCAGTCTTTTTAATATACGCCATTCTCATACTGATGTGAGGTGGCAACTCTTGGTGATTTTGATTTGCATTTCCTTTTCAATAGGCAATGAGCATTGTTTCATGTGCTTGCTGATCATCAGTATGTCTTCTTTGGAAAAGATTTGTCTATTAAGATCTTCTGCCCATTTTTTGACTGAGTTGTTTGTTTTCTTGTTGAACTGTATGAGTTCTTTACATATCTTGAATGTTAACCCCTTGTTGTATGTAAGATGTACAAATAGATTCTCTCATTTAGTTGACCATCTTTTGCTCTGATGATATTTCCTTTTGCTGTGCAGATTTTTATTCTAATATAGTCCCATTTGTTTGTTTGGTTTGGTTTTGGTTTTGGTTTCCCTTATATAGGATATCTATTTTTTAAAAACTCAGGTACGACAATTCATAGAAAGCAACAGTGATCCAAAAAGATCTAAACTCCATTTTCTAAATACATTAACATAAGGCCCCCTCCCAGATAATCTTATAAACCACTTAATGTAATAAAACTTGATCATTGTATCTTCTTTTCCTGAGATATGGGGAGTCTAAGCCATTCATGCAGTCCCCACCCAATAACCCAATGTCAATTGGAGAGCTAAAAGGAACAATAAAAAACTGAATACAGATCACTCTCATCACGCATTTATAATATGACCAAAATGTCTGCTCTAGGTTTCAGCTGCTTCTGATTCCTTCTCAACCATTTTGTTTATCCCAGAGATAAACACCAGAGCAAAAAGTGTTCAGATACAATCAGAACAGGTAGACTAAACACTGGGGAGAAATACTGTGACTTTTTAACAAAAGGAAAACTTTAGAAAAGTAAACAGAATGCAACCTAAAAGTATTAAGAATGAACCAGGTGAAAACCATTATTTTCTTTCTCCGTATATAGCCATTCATTGCTTTTGTAGTCTTTGCATAAAGATGTTATCAAGAATAATTTCTTCTTTTAGTCTCAACAATTAGCTCTATCACTATCCCAAATTCTGAAGTTTTTTGAATAGCTGATAGCTTTAATCCTTTTAGTACTTCACCCTGGATTTTGAAGACAGAATAACAGAAAGAATGAATGGAATGAATAATTGGACAAGTGATTGGTGCTTGAGGCATCATTGCAGGTTCTGGGGAGAGATTCCCAGAGGCAGAGAAGCTCACCTCTCATGGCCATCACCTCATTTTTATCATCTGAGAGTGGAGATGAGAATCTCAAGAGATACAGAAAACTGAAAAATTTGTCATGTGGCATTTATAAAGAAAGCAACTGACACAAAATGACTACTAAATGCTTAGCTATGAAAGCATAAATGTCATTAGAAGTCAGGTTCCTTTCTGGAAACTAGGTTTAATAGGCTTTTGATTGTCACTTCTTTTTCTCTTTTCTTCATTACTCACACTGAGAAGGGATTCACTTTCAAAAGGATTTGCTTGAACTTCCCCCTCAAAATGCGATTTGCAAATACACCTGCCATTGAATTTTCAATATCGACAGTCACAGGTGCTAGTCTTTGCATGCAAGCCTCAAACTTACAGGTCTGTCCATGGCAACCAGGTCATACGTTAGAATCCAGGTGACTGATTCCTGAAGCAGAGAAAGAAGTGGAATCATTGAGACCATTGTTCAGTAACCCAGGAGTCCAATTGGAGTGAATTCAGAATTATACACACACCCTCCTATCATCTCAGTTCTGGATAGATCTCCATTTTATTGGAAGAAATCTGTCCAGAAAGTGTAAATAATTTCCTCATCCCTCAGGAAAAAAATTGTATGAATTGAAGTTACTATGGATGACTGAATCCAAATATTGTCTATTCTTTACTGTAACATATCAAACATAAACTCTGAGTCAGTGCATAGCTAATCAAGTTTTCATCACTCAACAAATATTTTTGAATGCCAAATGTATGCCTATGTTGCATCAGAAGCAGAAGATACAGAAAAGAAGCACTGACTTCAGTGGAGAGGGCTCAATTATAAGATATCTATTAATAACTAAATCTGTGTGGCAGAGAATCAGACTAGTTGTTAGAAATGAAAAGCTATGTAAAACAGCTGAGGTTCCATTGCAATGAGAACCTTATATAATCTTTGTGTGTGTTGGGGCGGGGGGGAGCCATCCTTTAAACTGTATTTATTATTTAAATTTTATTTATTTTTTAAATTGTATTGAAAGTCAGGGCTCACTAAATTATAGTAGTACAGTCATTTTAAACACTGGCTATCATTCAGACTAACTTTCTGTTGACTATAGCAATTGGATTATTAATTTTTAATCTAAAATTTTTAATAGTAGTTCATAGCCTATGATATCTTCCATAGTAATCTGAAATTTCAATCAGCAGCTTTTTATTAAAGGTGATGATACATTTTCCCCCTTACTAATCAGTAAAATAATATGCTTTTCATGCTTACCTTCACCTATGCACATCCAAATTATTGCTAATATTTCCTAGATGCAGACGTTTCAACATTTTTTTTCTTTCTTATATTTCAATTAATTCCTTCTTTTTTCCTTATATCAACCTGACCTCAAACTAGTCTGGGTACCTTCATTCTCCTTCTTTTACATCCCTGAAACATCTTAAAATCTACATACCCATTTTACATTACAGTGATTTGTTCCATAGCACCCAACACAAACTTTACAATTACAGGGAAGGTAAAAGAAGATGAAGGGAAAACTGTATTCATTCATCACAGCATCCCACAGAGAGAAATACTGATATTTTTAAAGATACACAAAAGAAAATTGGTGGTTTAAAAAATGAGTGGAAAAGAGAAATTTGGAGTATAGTATTCCAATTGATTCTTTCACTAATTACTCTTTGTATCTGCCCCTATTGTTGGACTTATCACCCTCCATTGTAATTTGTATCTGTGTATCCTACTAGACTGAGAGCTCTTTGAGGTCAGGGAATGTGGCTAGTATCAGATCAAGCTCAAAGCAGATGACTAATAATGTTTGTTGAGTAAATTATTTCCTTTGTGTTTGAGAGCCTTAAGCAAATTACTTTTACCCACGTGCCTGTTTTACTCATCTACTCTTCAAATACAATCCTATTTCCCTTCAATTTCTTATGTGCAACCCTCCAGATCATTCTCCCTTCCTATCTACCCTTTGACTCTATGATCTCTCCTCTGGCAATGCTGGGGGCAGGGAATCTCTGGTAAAACTTGACCTCATTTACTTACCACAATTATATGCAGTTGCTAATCTTGATGCCATTGCTTGTCCTTTGGATATCTTAAAGTAGTCTTAAATTTTTGCACTTCCCACTAAGTGCCTTTAGATTCCTAGCAATTTCAGGGCTGTAACATAAAAGAATTCAAGTCTGTTAGTTTTCAAGGAAATTTCTATTTTATTTTTTTGTACAGATGTAGTAGCAAGCTCTAGGACCTCCATCTGTCATCTGTGTGTTAACATGAAAAGCTTTCAAGAAAGTCTTGAATATAAATATAAAAATTTGAATGCATCAGCAACTAACTCTAAAGGGCAGAGTCAAACTTAGACAAGCAAAGTCTATGGGTCCCTCCCCCCAACAGACCTGAAGTTTGAATAAATTCTTTTCCCTGGCCCTTTTGCTTATCTTGGAAGGGATTTACCCCCAAATGTTTCAGCAACCTGTCTGGCTGTTCCATTCATTAGGACATATTAAAATTCAGATTCCAGGACCTCCTGCCATCTTTGGTTCCCATCCACCCCAAATTCAGTGAGTCTGGAACAGCAACAGAAATGGAGATGTTTAACTAGTTCCTCAAAAGCTGACAGTCAGGTATCAGAACCAAATCCAGTAAGATTTAAGCAATGGTCACTGAAAAAGTCAAGAACTTGTCTCCTCTGAGGATCCCAACAATTCATTTATTTTCTTGTATCGTCTAAATGTATTTATTTTCTCCTATGCCATATTGAAATCTAGAGGTTTCATTTTTACATAGTTTTAGAGGAGTTATATTGGGTTCTCAGGTGTGTTTTATCTATTAGGGATTAGGTGCTACGACCCTGCTATTTTATCAAGGGACTTTTAAAAAATATTTGAGGTGTGAAAAAACTGTATTGTTGGTAAACTCTGTGGAGTAGTGGTTGGGCTCAGTCCACATACTTTCCAAGGTCCCCAGTTTGCATCCTCAGGCCATTGGGAGCAATCAAACGAACAACTAAATAAAATAAATAAAAATGCTTCTTCCTCTAAAAAAAAGTGTATTGTCTCAAATAAGGGAGAAAAACCATGAATTTGAAATAAATGCATGTTTAATTTCAATTCATACCACAGCATATCAATTCCATTAATTGTTAAGTTTCGTTGCATTAGCATTTCCTAACATTTAAAAAACAATTTACAGGTTAAGTCCCCTCGTTTTTATAAGAATTCCTGAGTATGTATAATGACTATTGGGGAATCACTGCTGATTGTAAAGGAAATCATTGATATATAGTCAAGTAATTTCCAAAACAAGATTACAAAAAGCAATTCTTCATTAAGTTGAAATCATTTTTAATGTCCAACATGGATGAATATTAAAGTAGCTTCTAGAAGTCAAGTAGCACTTCCAAAAATAAAAGCACCCTGGACATGCAAGAAACACTCAAACTGGGCCACTTGGGCCCAGCAAATGGGGAAGGGTGTTAAAAATTATTTTACTTTATTTTATTATTTCAGTGTTATTGAAGTGACATTACATAATAATATTTGATAGATTTAAGATGCATCATTGCATTCAACATCTGCCATTTAACTCTTGACTATTAAATGAAAGTGGTTTTCAACGAGGTCAAGAGAAGCCAGTGGAAAAAGGTAGAAAGTTGAACTCATCTGGGAAAAGCAATTTTTTTTTTTTTAATGTTTGAAATACATATACAATAAGATTTGGTGAGACAAAAATCTACATCATCTGGAAGAATGGCCCATCAAACTCTCAAGCACCAGAAAACAGTGCTTTATTTACCTGAATAGAGAGGGCAAGAGAGGGTCTAGGAACAAGAGAACAATTTCAGGAGAATAATTACATGAACCATGACAACACTCAAAGGAGCTTTTTTTTTTCTAAAGGAAAAGTGCAGGCAGAAATGAAGGCCAGTGGAGACAGGCAGGCAAGAAGAGAAAAGAGGAAGGAGCACTTTATTTGTTTCATTTAGTTGTTCATCTCGGCTGCTTCCCCTGGCCCTGGGTCATGAACCCAGGTCCTCAGGATGTATGTGAACTGTAACCCCAAGACTTAGCCATCAAGCTACCAGGGTACGCCTCTTTTTTAAAAAGTTTTAATATTCATTGGGGTAACTTTGATTTACAAAAAATTAGTACATAAAGCTTATAGATAGGTTAGAGTCAGAGAGACTAGTAGGATGCTATAAAACTGGGAGAAACTTACTGAAGACAGGAAGTAAATTCATGTTAGAAAAACATTTCGCTTTATCTCTTTGACTAAGAAAAAATGTTATTGAGAAACAAAGCAATTTTTCATTAAACAAATTTTTTAGAAAATGACAGGCTTAAGAAATTCCTAGATGCTACATTTTCTATAAATGAGGTTGACCTTAATGAGTTTTCATTCTTTATGGCTGATAGTAGAGGTTTTCTCTGAGTTGTTCTCCTTCTGAGTAGAGATTATCTGTGGAGAACCTTAAACCCCTGATAACTTGAAACACGTTTGGTAAAGAATGCCTTTGAGGAACAGACAAAACAAACACTAACCCTGGGACATTGACAATATGAACTGGGTTTACCGATTAGGATACAGGTGTGGTGTGGCAGGGGGTGGGGCCATGAGAAAACAAGGGTTGAGGGGACCCAGTGGACAGTGGGAAAGAAAGGACCTTTGATAATTTGGTGATGGGCAGGATGTGCTGTCATAGACCTGAAGAATGGTGAGCCTGTATATATGGGTTTATATTATTTTGTAAATCAAACTTACCTCAATATTAAACTTAAAAAATAAAAATATTCTGGCTCCCCAGTGCAGAACACACACATACACACACACACACACACACACACACACACACACACACACACACACAGAAAAACTGAATCATTTAAACTTCCCATCTAGATCCCCAAAGACTTAATCTCAATATTCTTTGCTAATACAATCCTAGTATTTATTCATGCATTCATTTATTCAAGGAGTATTTATTGGACTCTCAAATCTAATAAGTTTGCAAGACTGCAAAGGAAAAAAAAAAGACACAAATCTTACCCTCAAAACGTCAAAAAAACGGAAACAACATATAGAAGCATAATAGGCTGACCACATATAGACTTTTAAATGGGACAGTACTTTTTTTTTTTTCATATTTCCCAACCATCCTGTAATTTTCATAAAAATGTCAATTTTGTCCCATTTTGAATCAACCAGGGCTGTCTTTAATGCAAAGCAAAAGAGTTGCCCCAGGCCTCATCTGTTGAGGGGACCCAAAAGCAACTGCCCCTTTACCACACATTAAAGACACCCCCTGCTGGCACTGACTGCGGTGGGCTGCAGCTGACACTGCCGTTCCAGCCCCCTGTGAGGAAACAGGAGCCATGGGGAGAAGAGGATTCCCCTCCCACCCCACTCTGCCTGTTTCTTCAAAGGGAGCAGAACACTACAGTTTGGTTGAGCCACAGGTAAGTGATACAGGAGTTATTTCTGGCACTGGGAGGGTATTCTCTGGCACTGTGATGGGTTATTGAACATTTCTGATACTGGAATGGTTAAAAAGGCATATGTTTTAGGCAGAACATTTAGAGGGCTTATAGCGGCATCAAATTTGGTTTTCTCCTGAGGTACCAAAATTCTTTGCACTGGCCCACGTTTCATTACTATGTGATCTCTGATCGGTATCACATAGTACTTGCCTTTGCTGGTCTGACAGCTCTGCTCCTGCTTGAATTGCAACACCTCCTCCCCTCCCCTTAGTCACTAGGGTATATCTGCATCTCATTTGACATCCCAACATCCCGTTTTGTCTCAAGGAAATATGGTCAGCCTATAACATGATCATAATGATAAAAATGATCACCTAGTTGTCACATACCCAGTGCAGTGGACTAAATTTGCCTGGGGGAAGATGCCTGGGAAATCTTTGAGGATAGCAATTTCAGAGCTGAAATCGAAGAATAAAAGTAGAATTTTTCCAGATGAACAAGAAAGGAAAAGGAAAAAAAGCATGGGTGGAGACAAAAATCATGTCAGGGAACATGGTAGTTTTTCCCAAACAAAAGTCAGAGGGTTAGAATTACAGGGGCTAAGATGGAAGAAGGACATATAAGAGGGTGTGATTAGGCAGCTAGGCAGCAGGTAGCATCATGAAGTATCTAGAGATGAGATAGTTCAGAGATTTATCTGAGGTTTAGATATTTATCATGTTGCTGACAGGGACACATTGAAGAATTTCATCTGGAGAGCAACATGATCGATTTAGAAAGACCCTCTGCCTCCCAGTATTATAGACAAAATAAGGGAGACCAAGTCTGCAGAAAGATGACACAGATGGCAAGTTACAGGCAGAACAATGGATCAATGGTTCAAGCTAGAGCTACTGAGGATTTCCCTCATAATTCTAGCCAAACCAAACTCCTTCTTGTTCCGTATTTTAAAACCACAACTTCCTATTGTATGGTTTTGTTCTTATATCTAGGAATGTTCCCACCAACCGCACCCCTACCAATTCCCCACGTGCAAATTCAGTCTAAATTATGTCCCTCCCTCGAGTTCTCCTTAAAACCCCAAAGGGAAAAATGTCTTCATATCTTAATCCCTGTAACAATTTATCAATATCTCTTCTATGGCAAATAGCAATTTTTCCTTGAAAAAGGAAAACTCTGTGACCCTAAAGAGAAAGGAGCAGAACTTAAGTATCGGATGAATCTGGTATAAATCTCACACCCCTGACTAAATCACGAATTTATGGTACTCACTTACCCCCAAGGAGTTTCAGTTCTCATCTATAAAATGGGACAAGTAAGATATATTTTGCAAGGTCTTTTTGAAGAAGAAATAAAACAATAAATACAAAGCACCTAGCATGGAAACTGACCCACAGGAGGTACGCAATAAATTGTAGCTATTAATGCTACAGCTGTATGAATCATTTCTTTGATATGTTCTCCACAACTGATCTACCTTTGACTCTGCCACCTCACCTTGCAGGGCTTAGTTCATAATTCACTATATATTTGATAAATACATAACCATGGCTAACATTTTGACCCTTCCTAAGTGGTAGACCCTGTTCTTTATGTGGATTGCCTCTTTAAGTCCTCACAACTACCATGTAAGGTAAATAAGATGTTGTTTAACTTCTTTCAGTGCTCAGTTAACAGAAGAGGAAAGTGATTCACAATACACAAAAAAGGTTGTTTTGTTTTGTTTTTTCCTGGGAAGACTCACCCATTGGTGAGCCAATGTTATGCAATTTGAGCTTCTCACTAGAGAGAAGAATCCATATTCCACAATTGTCATCATTACTTGAAATTCACGCAAAGAATCTTCCACTGAGTTACCAAAGAAATACTTCCTTTTTAAAAACAAACACAACTTGTCAGCCTTTACCTAGTGATTCTTTCCTATCAACTCTTAACACTTTAGTATCCAAAATTCTTTCTGGCTTTAGTTCATGGATTTAGGCAACTGATCCAGAAAGGCAGTTCCCACTGTGACAAATACCTTGAGCAGCAAACATATCTAGTTAACTTTATATAGTCAAGATTTAGAAAAGAGTAGAGGCTAGTAAGTAGGGAGGCCACTAAGCATCTAATGTCACAGTGGATTAGAAGGGATAGGAGAGGCTTTGTAAAATGTCTTTTATTGGTCTCATTTAGACACTTCTGATTCGGTTCACACATAAGATCAACTAAGATCATCAGCTTCTTTTTTTTTCCTTTTTCTTTTTCTATATTGGTCAGTTATTGAGGTACTTGCTTCCAGAACCTAGAAAAATTATCCTACCCAAAATGTTAATAGTGCTAAGGTAGAGAAACTCTCATGTAGATAAAGGCAGCTTGCTCATTCCAGAAAGGAGCTCACATACTCTTCTGTTCCAGCTGCCTGAGAAGAATGTAGGCACAGATTTATATGCAATTCAACCCTTTAAAATGAACAAGGTCAAAACAAGTTATGAACAGACTATTCATCTACATTGTTATACAGATTTTCTTGTAAATAATTACTGCTTAATGCCACCTGGGTTGCTGTTCTTGGGTTCCTTCAGGAAGCTGACTCATTTTCACTCCATAGCACTATTGAATGGACTAGACATACAGTTCTGAATAATTGTTTAGCCTTTTATTAGGTGACTGATATGGGCTAAATTGCTTCACCCTAAAATTTGTATATCGAAGCCGTAACTCCCAGTACCATGGAATGTGACTGCATTTGGAAACAGGGTTTTTAAAGGGGTGATTAATGTTAAATGAGATCATTAGACTAGTATTAAACTAATCCAATATGACTGTTATCCTTATAAATACAGATTAGTATACAGACATACACAGAGGGAAACCTATGTCAACCAGAGATGACCATCTACAAGCCAAAGAGCAAGGCATCCAAAAAAATCAAGCTTGCTGACGCTTCAATCTCAGATTTCTTGCCTCCAGAATTGTGAGAAAATTCGTTTCTGTTGTTTGAGTACTTAGCCTAGTGGTACGTTGTTATGGCAACAAACACATGCAGCGGCTTAATTTATGGTCATCCTCAATCATATAAACCAAATACATAGTGTTCTGAGGTTCTCTTAAGTTCTAAACTATTGCTTAAAACAGGTATCAATTCTCTATGTTCTCATAACTTATTTCTCAAGGTTAACATCAAGCAATATGAGACAGCTAATGAGGGCTGCAGTTGCAATCTCTGGCCTGGAGACAGAGTCCATCTTTCCTCTTCAGTATAAAAAAAAAGCAAAAACTATCCAACCTGTTCCCTTCTTTGTGGTTGGTGGTGAGACTTCAGAACACTAGCTACCTCTGGAATGATTTGATATTTTTTTCATTCTGGAGCTAGCCTTGTCTTCTAGAGATGTCTAGGTGAGATATAGACTCAAAATTCAACATCAGAGTTAAAAATTTCTACTTTTTAAAATACATGTCAGAAAAAATTAAAAGAAAAGGCACCGAATGAGAAAAAAAAATTGCAAAACGTGATCTTATAAAGGACTTCTCTCTAGACTTTTAAAGAACTCTTAACACAGCAATATAAAAGTACAATCAATTTTTTTAATGGACAGGCATTTCACCACAGAAGACATGCTGATGTCAAGTAAGCACATGAAAAGGTGTTCAGCATTAATCCTCATTAAGGAAATGCAAAGTAAAACCATACAGAGTCATCATTTCACATTTAGCAGAATGGCTAAAATTAAAAAGACTGACCAGGTATGTCCTGGTAGCTGAGTGGTTAAATTTGCAGTCTACAACCAACTTAACCCACATACATCCCAAAGATTCAGGCTCACAACTTAGGGCTGGAGAACAACCAAGATGAACAACAAATAAAATGCTTCTACTTCCCGTCTTCCTTCCTCTCTGAACATGGTCTTGTTTACTACTGGTGGGGATCAATCATATAACCACTTTAGAAAACAAAAGAGAACCACTTTAGCAGTTTCTTAAAAAGTTTAAGATTCATCAGTCAAATGACTCAGCCATTTCACACCTAGGCATTTACCCAGGAGAAAAGAAAATGTATGTAGATGCAAAGACCACTACACAAATGTTTAGTGCACCTTTTTTGTAACAGACAAAAAATGGAACCAACGAAATGTCTATCCAGAGATGAATGGATTTGAATCAACCTGGTTGGAACTGGAGGGGATCATGCAAAATGAAATAAGTCAAAAGAAGACAGACAAATCCCAGATGATCCCACTCATACATGGAACACAGAGAAACAAAGAAATGGAATAGACTAAACAACCAACCCCAGGACATTGGTGACCAAACTCAGCTTACGGGGTGGGGGATGGGGGCAAGTGGTGGTGGGGTCCAATGGTGAAGACCTTGGGTAACTTGGTGGTGGTCAGATGTGCTGCAAAATAGTTTTTTGAGTAATGGGGAAACTGTACTCATGAGTTTATATTATTTCGAAAAGTAAAGCTGCCTCAATAAATATTAAATTAATTTTTAAAAAAGAGGTGAACAGAAAAACTATGTTCTGCCCATACAACAGAACGTTACTCAGCAATAAAAAGAATAAAATATTGATAGATGCAAGATGAATGAATTGCAAAACAATCATATCATATTTACTCAAAATGATTAATAGAAACTAGGCAACATGAGTATATGCTGTATGACTGATTTCAGGTATATAAAATATTAAAAATTTAAGTCAGTTGTACTGACAGAAAGCAGATATGTGGTTTTTGTAGGAGTGGGGAGGGGGCAGGAGTGAAAGGGAAAAAAATGAGAAAGAGGCATGAGGAGAATTTTGAGGTAGCAGATATGTTCACTATTTTGATTGTGAAGATGGTTTCACAGATGCATATATACATGTATGTGTGTGTGTCAAAACTTAATCATTAATTGTATACCTCAAATAGCACAAGTCTTTTAAAAGCAAACACATTGTGTGCCTTAAATGTATGTCATATGTTGCATGTCAGTGGTACCTCAATAAAACTGAGGAACAGAATCAATCACAGTAAAAGCAAAACCTGTGGGGGACCCTCGCACGGACGGCCTCCCCCAGAGAACAGTCTGGAGTCATTCCTGAATGCGTCTGTGGTAGAGGAGAAATAGAAAGATGCTTTCTTGGAATTCTGTGGCACAAGTGCCTTGCCAAGATGGTTGGTAGGGAAACTAAGAAAAGACATCCCATGACCCCCACAAAGACTCTTCCTGAGTTCTCTTCTGGGCCTTCTTGTGGAGAGTGTATGGCTGTGGGCACTAAATTCAAAGAGCAAATTAAAATTTCTATTTCACCTTTCCACTCTTGAGTGTCTCTGATGAGAAACATTTAATGTTCTTAGTGAGGTCTGACACTAATCCAAGTGTGGACCGTGTGACCGGTGCTGAGCTGTGACACCAACACATATAGGGAGAATAAACATGCAGAAATATACATAACAATTTCACAGGGTAATTTTATATCAGTTGCATCTAATAATAAAAAATGTGAGTTGGTACTTCGCATACCTGTTTTTCCTTGTTCTAGTAAATATTTACTATTTTCTTGAAAATCATTTTTCTTTATTTTTTTTTTAAAGGTAAGGTGTAAGCAGGAATGAAGGCAAGTAAGTAGGCAGACAGGAAGAGCAAGGAGGAGGAAGCAACTTTATTTTTATTTAGTAGTCACTCTGGTTATTTGCATGCCCCGCCCCCCCGACACTCCTCCCCCCACCCCCTACTGGCGCATCCCACTAGCGGACCCAGGGGTATGTGGCTTGCTCCTTCCAAGGCGATTGACTTAACTGATGCTCCACCACAGCGCACCAATTGGAAAATTTTTGAACTGGTTCTCCCTCACATAATTTGGGAAGCGTTGGTCTGAAGTCCTCTTCTTGCCTATGTTGGGCCAAGATGCACACACATGAAGAAAAATGTTACAAATGCTTTTGTGGACCTATGTTAAGTAAATCATGAAAATAAAGCAGATTGCAGAAAAGAATGTATGATATAGTCCTTGAGTTTACACAGTGAATTTCTGAAGGGAGGGTATGAACAGTGGTTATGGAATACTACATATTACAGTATGGACATCTTCAACTGTTAATATCTGAAGAATAAATAGTGGAACCATAGACATCCTTATTTCCTTCTTTCAGTTAGTTGTATTTTCTACAAAGAAATGTAATATTTGTCATGTAAAAATTTAAACCATAGTACCTCTTTTTTAGGAAATTATAGGGCTATGGTAAAGAATTAAGAATGTGCTTTGTTTCGCATTTTGCCTGCATGTTGTTCTATTCAGTTTAGATTGTAAGATAATAATTAACTTTTCCATAAAGCTTAAAACTCAAGTTTAAGTTCCATTAATTCAACCAAATAATGTCGTAGGGTTTTTGTTGTTGTTGTTGCTTTTCTTTAGTTAAAGGAAAGGTGCAGACAGGAATGAAGGTGAGTAGGCAGACAGGAAGGAAGAGAGAAGAAGCATCCCATTTATTTTTATGGAGTTGTCCACACTGGTCACCTCCCCTGGGACCCAGGACTCCCAGCCCAGGGGTATGTGACCCATGCTCCTTCAGAGTCAATGGACCTAACTGATACTCCACCAGGGCACAACTGTCATAGTTTTGACAAGTAAAAAACTGAACCCCCACTTCTGAATCATAAATGACGTTCACTGCGCACAGGCGATCTCTAAATAATTAAGTAGTATTGAATAATGAAAACAATAGAGAAAGGGTCTATACAGATGAGGAACATGGCTATCAGTGAAATTTCCATAATAACTAACATTTTACTGTGGTCTGTGTGCAAATGATTTGAACATAACATTTATGTATGAAATAAAGCTCTTCAATTGTTTCTTTCTGCCAAAAAAAAAAAAAAAAAGGCTAGAGAAAGAAAACATCTAATTTTAATGTAACACTAAATCCAAAGGCAGTACAGCTGTTTGGTTTGGGTTGTTTAGCTCAGCTGTTTTATTCTGAGAAAAGCACAGCTGCCTTTTGATGTTGTCTGTTATTCAAGACTGTTCTTTAGGAGTGTAAAATGTGCGGGCGCTCCTAGGCCACGGGCGGCTTGGGTTTCCTCTCTTGCTACAGCCCATTTCTCGGTCTCGTTCTTTTAAGTTTCAACATCGGCTAACGCAAGTTCCTTCCCTATACTTGCCTTTCCCGCCAGACTTCTGCTCCCAAGAGCAATGCTGTTGGTGGGAGGGTAAACCAGTCTTGTGGTTGTTGTTTTTGAAGGACGAATTCTGAGAACCTGTTAGATTTTAAATGACATTCGCTACTAAGTCGTCATTAATTTTTGAAATATGGAAATGGTGTTGCTTTTTATAAGAGCCATCTTTAAGTGATGCATGCTGAAGTAGTTGCAAATGAAATGCTATGTCTGAAACTCGTTCTACAAGCATCAGAGATTATTTCCACAAAGGGAGGGGAGCCCGGGGGAGGGGTAGGAGGTATTGGCTATGAACTAAGATGAGTAAGTACTCACTATACTGTTCTCTCCACATTTATATTCGTTGTCAGATTTCAATAATGACAAGATGGGGAAATGGTAAGCTAAAACAACGTAACTGTTTATCCCTTGACATCTCAGTTCCACAACAATGGATCCAACCTGCATAAATACATGTTTAGACAAGAACATTTATGACATTGTTCGGAATAACAAATAATTAAAAATGGTATTCATATCCAACAAAGGGACCATGGGGATGTGCCCCATGTCTCAGAGGGTGACTGAGACACTGGAGTGCAGACCATGTATAAGGCCCAAGGACCTGGGCCCAGGGTGAAAAACCAAAACCAAATAAACAAACAAAAATGTTTCCTCTTCCTCCTCTCCCCTAAAACAAACAAGCAAACAAAACATGGAATGATTTGAATGAACTAATTCATTCACATATTTTAATGACCTCCTCCCTCCATTTAGAGTTAGGTAAGCTCGAATAATATTGTTAAAATTGAGAAGATACTGCTCTAAGGACCCAGAATGACATTCCAAGGAAACAAATCCTGCACTGAAAGAAGTCTGGCAGTTCACAGAGAGTCGCTCAGCACAATGCCCAGCCCCTAAAAGGGGGTAAATCATCGACTTGGAAATCCTATGGATAACTATACCAACAATCCCGTGACTCAGAACAAGAGCACGCTGACAAATACGCAGTGACGTCACCATTTCCTGCCCCGGGAAGTCTCTTTGAGTGGGAGGAGAGGCCTGTGGCAGGTAGGAAAGATCAAAGGCCTAGAGACATCCCCCACATTCCCTTTGACCTTGCCTCCCTTTTAGGTGTAATCTCAAGGAAGGCCTTGTATCATTTGACTTGGATGAGTTTTTTCAAGTCATTGAGTAAAGCCCTCCCTTTCCTAAACAAAGCACCTCTGATCTTCCTTTCCTCCAAGGCACAGTCCTGAGCTGCACCTCTTTCTAGACAGATAAATCTGCTCACCAGCATCTTATCAGGCTCACCCACTAACTCTTGGCAGGCAGGGCTTGTGTCCATGTGAAAAACCACTCCCGCCTCAAGGGAGACTGGGAAACCCTCTAGAGGAGCTGAAAGTTTCCCTAAAACTGTGAGTTTCCCTAATTCCTTGACTCGGATGACTGCCCTGTGCTTAGAGTAAGGTCCTTGACTCTTGAGATGAGCATGCTATTACGGAGTCAATGAGGTAAAATTAGAACGCCCAGTTCTGTCTCTTTACTAGTTATGTTCCCATGAGGAAAACTTTCTGAGCATTATCTTTCTCATCTATAAAATCATATAAGAAGAAGCACATTGTAGGATTACAGTACCAGAGGTGATACGTGGTAAAGGATCTGGGAATCCAGGACAGTATCCTGGAACAGAGTATATGCTAAATATGTCTGACACATTATGACCATCAAACTCAACATTGTCACCTGAGTCCAGATTCTTTTTGTCCACTACTAAGTACTCCATAAATTGTCTCCTTCCCATTTCCACAGTTCTCCAACCTCGTAGTTGCTGTTGATGGTGTTATATTTGATTCTCTGTGGCATCTCTTCGCCTTTGCTGGTCTTCAGTCCAGAGAGACGTGAGACACAGATGCTTGTCCCTAAGTGTCCCTTGCTGACCCACATATGTCTACTCAGAGAATAAGCTCCCTGCCAAAGTCTAGTTGTCACTGAGCTAAGATTAGATTACTAATAGCAGCTACATCCAGAATTTTCCTCCAAAATTTATCTCCAGGATAGATGTTTGCTTTACCTCTTTATAATTAAAGGAGTCATCCAGAGGGATTTTCCAAAAATAAGGAATAGCCTGCTTCAAAAATTAACAGAGGTCTTTAACTTTCAGTAGAAAAGAGAAGTCAGTAATCAATTAATATTTGATATAATAGTTGATTTGCTAGGATTTAGGTTCGCCCATTTACTATTTGTTTTCTGCTTGTCCCTTTTGTTTTGTTTTCTTTTTGCTTTGTTGTGGTGGTGTCTACTGCCTTCTTTCTGATGATTGATTGAAAACACTTTTTATAATTTTTTAATTTGTTTATTGTTTTCTAGCTATGTCTCTGCATTTTCTTATTGGTTACTCTGGGAATGACAGTGTATATTTTTAAAGTTACACTGTCTAGAGTTAACACTGTACAAGTACAGGTGAAATGCAGAAGTCTTGCAACGTTGCAAGTCTCTTTGCCAATCTTCTGCTTTTTACACTAGTTGTCAAATATGTTAGTTCTATGTCATAAACCCCACAAGACAATATGGTCATTTTTGCTATAAACACTCATAAATACTAAACAAATTAGCAGGAAAAAATAGCATTTATAATATATCTCTAGTTTCCATAAAGGAAAATGATAGGTACTGTATTTTGCCTTATATGATGTAAAATTTGTTTTGCAAATTTGTGAGGAAAAAATATGGATGCATGTTATACATGGGTAGTGCTAATTCTGTATCCATATAAATGCTTTTAATTATTTCATTTATGCATATGAATTAAAAGCATAACTCTAGAAATCCATAACAATATCCATATGCAAAATAACACCCTGGAATACTGTTATCAGTTTCGTTTCATTTAAAATGGAGCAATTTTGGCCAACGATTCAATGAAATGGAACAAAGAGTGACATCTTGTCCACAGAGTAAGTGACTCTGACTTGATACTATAGGAGATGCCAGCTTTATAACCATGGGTGAACAGTGTGACATTTCTCTTTGTACACTTTAAGTGGGAGCTAGCAATCTAGCTGATATTTTTACAAAAATACAGACACCATAAACTTTAAGCAAACAGTTACTAAATATGCTAAAGAGCATGGCAACAGAGCTGCCGAGAGACTCTCTGGCCCTCCTCCCACAGAGAGAGTCATCAGATGTTGGAGGCCACAGGAAGAAGAGTTTCTTTTACCTTGTATCTGTTCTTGTCTTTTGTAATTGTTTCATAAAATTTCTTGTACCATAATATATTAAAAAAGAAATGCTAACATTCCTTGATAATACAAAAAGCAAGTACATAAATACAAACAAATACAAATTTGAATTAAAAATTAAAATGGAAGATTTTCTTTTCCTGAACGTATTGGCCAAAAACATGGATACACATTACACATGGGAGTGCATCATACATGGCAAAATGTGGTATCTTTTTAGTAAATTATTTTGAAGATCTAAGCACTTTTTATCTAACATATCAATAACACAACAATGACAAATATTCGGTTTCTTCTTATCCCCAGGTAACTGGACTATTTTTATCCTTTTCAATTTTTAGTTTTTAGACATAGTTTAGCTGATGCCACTCCATGATCATAAGCAGTTTAAAAAAAAGTTTAATCTCTCCTTTTGTTTCACTTTTGGTCAAAACATTGACATTGCTAGCAATTTCATAGCAATCACATTGTCAAGGCAAGAAACTGATATCTTCCAAGAAATAAATCATGTTATGATTGATAAGACTTAAAGAGGAAAGTCTTTGAGTTTCTATTGACCCTTTCAATTGAGTAACCTACATGTTTGTGAATATTTTTTTACAATGACAATATAGCATTAAAAGATATTTAGGGTTATATCTCCAAGAATTCTGCAGCTACAAATGTAGTCAATTTAAAGCTTCTATTTATAGTCACACAAAATTTATGAAATACTATGCAGAATCAGTCGGGCAACCAGTTATCTTCTTAAATCCTTGTTACCATAATAGGAGGTATAATTTGGTGCTGTAATCCTATATAATCTCCGGCTCACTTTTAGCCCTATGTACTGCTCTCCTGGCTATATCACCTAGGTTTTACACTTCCACGAGTCACCTGGAGTATCATCTCTGTGTGAGTAAATTCAGAACCCAGAAGCAATTAAAATTCAAAAAGACATCAGTAATATATTCAACAAAACCTACATTTGCACATCCGTTGTGTTTGGAGATAGTCATTGGCTTAGTTTTTTTATTGTTTTTTGTCATCATTTAAGAAAAGTGGGAGGAAAAACTTTATCTGGAGAAATGAAGAATTATAACCTTCTGACACTTGCTTTTTAGCCATTGTGACCTTCAAATAAGTATTCTAAGGTTAGGATTAGGTGATGCTGCTCTTGTCACTCCCTACACATTTAGAAAATAAAACAAAGGCAGATAAAACATAGGCCCCACAAACACAAAAATTTAGAATATTAATGATCATAGTTTTATTTTTGCAAATCATTTCTTTATTTTAAACCTCAAGGTTTAATTCAGGGAGTAGAAGGGAAGGGGAAGGAAGGCATTAAGATGGTAGTAAAGGGCACTGGGTCTCTGGTGGTGGGTGTGGTGTGAAATACACACAGACAGGTCTGATTTTCCAAAAATAAGGAATATGCTGAAATGCATATAGCAATGTAAATAAGAGAAATAATAAAAGCAATTTTTAAAGACTTCAGGTCTAATAGAGTTTTTAATGAACAGGAATTTTTTTGCAATACAATTGAGCATGCTTTTAAACAAAATTAGCAATACTTACATCATGCTTTCATTTAGGTGTCTCCTCTGAAAGATGTAGAACAAGATACTAATACAATTCACAGTGGTACAGTGGTGATTAATCACTGATCATTTTCAAAGAGTTGTGACATCTTAGATACAACTTCTATGAAAACACAGAATTTATTATTTGCTTTGCACATTTAGGGTCAAAAAGGAATAAACATCACTCATAGTTTTTAAATCTTTGTATCTTTCAAGCATTTAAGAATTTCAAGCTTTTTAAAAAAGCTGACATATTGCACAAATGTTATCTAAGTCCAAAAGATTTCAGTAGTAGCCTTATATCCCATCATATAAATTTCAGTATATTCATTATTCAGCAGAACAATATTATCAAAAACATTTTGCAACATATACTATTCAAACTTTAAGATGCTCTTATATTAATTTCAAGACATTCCCTACTATAACACAGAACAATAACTTTTTAATAATTTCTGGTGAGAATTCATGACCAGCGTTTGTTCTTTTTTCTTGTTTTTTTTTTAAGAAAAAGTACAGACAGGAGTGAAGGTGAACAGAAACAGGCAAGAAGAGAGAGGAGTAAAAAGCACTCTATTTATTTTGTGTTTATTTTTTTTACCGGATTTAAATGACTCTAGTTTTATTAGTCTAACATACTCAGGATTACATCTACATTTACCAAATAGTTTTACAGATTCCTTTATCTAATCAACACTTGAGCATTTACAATGCACCCAGTATAAATTAAGACAGAGTAAGTTAATTCTTCCTGGTACCTTTGTTTCAATATAACACTATCCTCGTGAACATTTTTTGTGCTTTATAAACCATAGACCCCAGCGTCAGTGCCTCAAAGAAGATCACATTCAACCTTCTGAGTAATAAAGAACTCCCAAATATCATTACACCTAACTCCTTCTGAACTTATACGTCTTCAATTTTCTTTTGTTCTATATGCTGCCTTTTTTATTAGAAATCGAGCCTGCTCTCACATAAACTACCAAAGGTGAGCGTGATGCTAAGGGAGGAACAGAGTCACACATCAAAATCTCAGTTGTTCTCAAAGGAGCCATCAAATATACATTTAACTCCCTTAAATGCTTGTTGTCCTCCTCTCCTCTTCCTCCTTTTGTTCCCTTTTAATTCATCAAAATTATTCATGAACATTGTCTAATAAGTTAAATACATCCACAAGGCTGGTTTTTTCCTAATGAAAACCCAGCAATTCAGAAATTCCTTCCGTCATTACCCGATTCCTAGAGATATCTACAATCATCTGTTTATGACAATCATCAATATTTGCCTCCGTATTCCTACATAACACATTTGTATTGTCATCAGGTCATCTGTGCTTTAGTACACTATATGGAATTAATGGTTGGGCCTGTGTGTGTGTGTGTGTGTGTGTGTGTGTGTGTGTGTGTGTGTGTACTATTCTCTTTACACGAATCTCTAATTAAACCGCCAAACCTGCACCAGTTGTCGAAATTGGGGTGGGGGAGAGGGGCAGTCAGCAAACTTTTTCTCTAAAAGAGACAGATTATTAACATTTTAGTTATCTTTTTAATTTTTTTTTATCGTAGTAACTTGGATTTTGCACATTAAAATAAACTCATATGTGTAGATTCCCATGTGTGCAGTTTTCCCATTCTTCAAATATATGTCAACACATCCTGCCCTCATTAAAATCACCAAGTGTTCTTCACCATTGTCCAGTGGGCTCTGCCACCACTTGCCCCCACACCTTCCCATTCCCTGTTGATAATCTCTGTTCTATTGCAAGTAGCCAAGGGTTGGTTTTGTTTCATCTGTTCCTTTGTTTTGTCTATTCACATTGCACCTATGAGTGAGGTCATCTGGTATGTTTTCTTTAGGCTTATTTCACTTAGCATAATCCCCTCTAGATTCAAGTGATTTCATCTCTTCTAAGGGCTGTGTAGTATTCCACTGTGTATATACACTACATCTTCTTTATCCCTTCATCTGACATTGGGCACTTAGGTAGTACTTAGTTATCGTGAATTAGTTATCGTGAATAGGGCTGTAATAAACATATGGGTGCATAAATGTCTGCAAATTAGTGTTTTTATATCTTATTCATAAACACCCAGAATCAAGATGGTGAGATTTCCATATTCAACCTTTTTTGGAATCCCAATACTGTCTTCTACAGGGGTTGCACTAATTTGCACTCCCACCAACAGTTTAAAAGTGTTGCCTATTCTCCACATCCTCAGCAACATTTGTTGTTTCTAGACTTTTGGATAATAGTCAGTCTCTCAGGTGTAAGGTTGTTTTGATTTGCATTTTCCTGATAGTCAGTGAGTAGGAACATTTCTTCATGTGCCTGTTGGCCTTCTGTATATCCTCTTTGGAAAGAAGTCTCTTGAATTTCTCTTCCCACTTTTTAATTGGATTGTCTGTTTTTCTGTTATTGAGTTTTTTAGTTCTTTGTATATTTTGGAGCCCTTGTCAGAAAGCCCTTATCAGAAATCTGGAGTGGAATTATCTTCTAGTTAGTAGATTGTCTTTTGGTTTTCATTTCACTGTGAAGCAGTTTTTTAACTGATGTAGTTCCAGTTGTTTGTTTTTGTTTTTCCCTTGATACTAGAATTCAGTCCCCAAAGGCCTCTCTCTACAACTGATGTCAAGAAATGTCTTTCTTATATTATTTTCCAGTAATTGCATGGTTTCCAGTCTTTTATCTAATTCTGTAGTCCATTTTTAGTTAATTTTTGTGAATGGTGTTAGAGAGTGATCTAGCTTCATTCTTTTGCATGTGGTTGTCCAATTACCCCAATACCATTTATTGTAGAGAATTTCCTTTCTCCATTGTATGCTTTTGGCTCCTTTGTTGTAGATTAACTGACTGTAAGTGAGTGGATCATTTTCTGGTGATTCAGTTCTATTCCACTGATCCGTACCTCTGTTATTATTCCAATGCCATACTGTTTTGATCACTATCACTTTGTACTATAGCTCAAGTCTGAGAGTGTAACTGCTCTAGATTCATTCACTTTTCCCATAATTGCTTTGGCTATTTGAGGGTCTTTTGTTGTTCTATACAAATTTTAAGATTTTCTGTTCTATATCCTGGAAATAAAACCATGAGATTTTAATGCAGTGGCATAAATTTGCATATTGCTTGGAGTCAGATGACCATTAGACTATAAATATTTTACACTTTATGGTTCTACTGCATATTGTTTGTCCAACCCTTTTAAAATGTAAAAACTCTTCTTGGCTTACAGGCAGGCAATGAAAAAGTCAGGCCTTAGGTTAGATTTGGACTTCAGGTTATAGTTTGCCAACCTCTGGCTTAAGTAAATTTCCTTGAAAGATAATTCAGATGTATCAGATATTTTGTCAATTTCATAATCTTGGAGAAGATTTTCCCAAATATATTTAACGTGTCTAGTTCTAGAGTGGCTGTCTTCTATGTCTAGTGTACTGCTGTGAACCTTCGATCTCTTCTCCCCATTATCCTGAAGATTCTGTTCGCCTTTCATTTGTACAGGGTAACATTTCTATGATCCTATGTCTTTCTCTTTTTTGGTTTCCTTCCTCATTTTATTGGAGTCCGGACTTGAGTAGCTTCTGAGAGGTAAACTAATCAACATTTTTTAAACTTGCATGTCAAAAAAAAAGCCAGGAGGGGAGCTTTGTTCTTTACTCAGATTGATCCTATGGCTGGGTATAAAATTAGAGATTAAAAATCTCTTTTCTTCAGAATTCTAAAGGCATTTCTCTATCATATTCTAGATTCCAATGTCACTGGTAAAGAGTCAGAAGCAATTCGCTTTCCTTGGTACGTTACTACTTTTCTCTCTGTAAGTTTTAGGAACTTCTTATAAGTACCAGGATTTGAAATTTCATACTAATATAGATCTATTCACAAGGTCGACAAGGTGTCCCAAAAGATTTTCACTGATGTCATTCATTTTAAAAAATGTTCTTGAATTATTTTCTTAATTTCTTTTCAGATCTTGTTTTGTTTTTTTTATTTTTTTTACTTTGTTTCTGGAGCATCTGTATAGATGATGGCTTCTTAGACGGGAACTCTTACTTAGTTTCTTTTGCACTCTTCTTTTTACTTTTCATTCTTCTATTTCTGTTATCATACATTCATGTAATTTTTTAAATTTTCTTCTTGTTCTTCAGAGCATCTGGTTTTTTGTAGTTGTGATATCTTTCATATAACCTCAGAAGCTATTAGTGATAAACATTTTTTCCTTTTTTAATATTTTACCCACCTTACATAATCTTTTTTCTCCAAATTCATCTTGTCTGTTTTCTACTTTTTGTATTGGATGGTTTCCTTGGATATCTGGTAATTCTTGGTTGTCTGTTCGCACTTAAAGGAGAAGGATCAAGGGTTGGCAGTCTTGAGTGTATGCATGAGACCTATCACTTGTGGTTTTTCTGTAAGAGATCTATCTGACCATTTTATTGGAGAACTTGATATTTTTTCAGTATATATACAAATCTTTCCTTTTTGGCTGCTCTATTTTGAAGACTTTTCCAGCCTCTGATCGGTAAGATAAGAATCTAGCTCCAGTACTTTGGGAACCAAATAGGATAGACTGGGGAATGGGTTCCAGCAAACAATATGTAGATTCATTCAATTCTCCTATTGTCTGTTTGGCATTCAACTGGGCATACTGTCCAGAGTTAGAGTTAGAGACTCTTTCTCCTCTCCAAAGAATAAGCATATAAACTCCCATTCTTCAACTGGAGTAGAGACTGGTGGGTTATTCCCTTGTCACAATGTATGTATGCTGGGGAGCAGGGCCCTCTAGGGAATTAAAAGTTTCTTAAACAAACTGTTAGCAATCATTATTTTAGCTATACTTCCGGAAGTACTTGATACCGCAAATTTTTGTGATCTTTTGGGATTTTTCTGGTGGTTAAAACTTAGTTTGTGGCTGGATTTCTCTACTGCTAGTTTAGAATGGTTTGACTTTTTCAGTTCCTTTCAGCTTGCTGCTTCTTAAATGTAGTTTTCTCTAGCTCCCATAAATTTGTTTGTGTTTCTATTTTTCTGTTCTCATAGATTTGTGTCTTAGAGGGGAAAAACCCATCACTGTACTGGGGTTTTAAGAAGCTGAAAGTACATGCATGCAATCTACTATTTTTAACTAAAAGTCTATTTGTGTTTCCTATGCAAGTCCATTGATTATTCAGATCTTTTCAGTTGCCAAAGAACATTAAGCTTTTGCCTTCATATTCAAGAATTTTGCCATTTTAATAACCCCAGATACACTCATGGGTTTGCTATGCACTGAGATGGATACATATGATACAGACTGATGGTTTAAAGAAAAAAATTGTTTTCAAGTAACAAAGTCTTCCAATCATACATAGTTCTCATGTGATTGACTCATTTTTTTCTTAGCAGTCACTATTAAAATAAATATTAAATAACTTCCAAGGTTTGCCAACTATAACTTAGCATAAGTTTTTTAAAAAATCTATTGATTAATATAAAACTGCAGAGAAGATGGAATTTTATTAACTTCAAAGCAGAGATCAGATTTAGTAAAAGAGAATAAAGCAAGCCCTTCTTTATCAGGTTACAATCCAAATGAACTACAATAAGTTAATCCAAAGAGCTCTGGTGGACTTAGTTGCAGATAGGAAAAGGAATCTAGCCAGGTTTTTAAGAACATTTTTATGCAGCAGGCCAGGTCATACTTATCTGAGGATTCTCTAATTGGGCACTATGGGTTGATGTACTTAACATAAGCTACAAAGTAAGAATGAAAGGACAAATTGAAATAAAAGAACAAGTTAACTTGGAATAAGGACTTAAATAAAAACTTACTGAAGATGGTCAGAATTCAGAGGATCACTTATTTGAAATTAAACCACATAATTGCATTATGGCAAATTGGAGCCATCTTTGTCTAGTTGGAATGGCTTCTTTACCAACAGATCAGTCAGTGAGAACAAATTTGAACCCAGATGTTTATTTAACAGACATGTAGTGACCGATAATAAAATAAAAATAAAATAAAAAATAAAAAATTTGCATATTTATGTGTGCTAGGCATAATTGTCTAAAATAACTTGAAAACTCATTAATGTTTAAAATTCACAAGATATTACCTGTTTGCTCACATTACAATGAGTTTTACATGTATACACCTTATCAAAAATCTAACACCAACACTATATAAACAGTGCAACAGAAAGAGGAAATTTGGCAATGTTAGATTGGTTCAATTGCTGCAGGGCTTAAGCCCATTCACGCAGCACCAGAAAGGTATTATTTGACAAATGCTTTATCAATCGATACATGAGGAATACAAAGTCAATCAAAAAATGGCATTTCTTCCAAGGAGTTGACAATCTGAGGAAGAAAAATGTTTGATAGAGGTTGGGAAATAATTCAAATGCTTACGTGTCCTAATGCATCCAAATACTAAAGGAGTTTTAAAGAGTAGGGCTAATAGAGAATGAGGGTCTGGACTGAGCTTTAGCAAACAAGGATTTGGACAGGCAGTCTATGAAACAAAGAAAAGGATAGTTAGACAAAGGAAAGAGAGCTATAAACAGTTGTGTGCTGTATTTGGGGTGAAATGGGATATAAGCGCTAGGAAAATTGATACAATTAAGAATGGACCAAAGCAAGAATGGCGGTTTTTACTCACAAGAACTTCGTATAGTTATCAGAACTGAATACTAATACATCTGATTTGCCATAGACATACGTTGTCCTTGCATCAAAAGCCTTTAGCCTCACTTTCTATTTCAATTTCTAGAAAGCAATTTAAGCCAAAGAAATTGGAATGGTTTTCCCCACAAGAGAGAGTAGTTCTGGCTAGAGAATCAACTGTGTGATATTTTTGGACTAGGTATTACTTGAATGATAGGGAAGAACATGGAGTCAAATAATGAGACAGGCTGAATGTACGTTAAGACACCAGATGATATAACTGCAATTTTCACTTTCTCTCTTAGTGATTTTTCCATAAACTGAAAATATTAGTGCAATTCTTTTTTAAAAAGCTTATTCTAAAAAGTTTTTACAGATTACTATAAATTCCCATACACTCCACCCCACTAAATTACGTCATAATTAAGCAATATTGATGAATAAAGTCCCCATTTTATTCAGATTCCATCTTCCCCAAGTACCTTTTTTGTTTGAGAATGCCATGCAGTTTACATTGTCATGTCTTAGGCTTCTTTTGGCTGATGGTTCCTCAGATGCTTGTTTTTCACAAGCTTGGCAGTTTTTAACACTGGTTCAAGTACTTTGTAGGATGTCCCTCAACTGTGACTTGGCGGTGTGTCTGCCACCGGACTGGGGCTACATGCCTTTAAAAGGACGTCCATAAAGGTAAAGGGACTTTCTCATCACATCGAATCAAGGGCACATGGTTTATCAACATGACTCACTGCTGCTGTGAATCTTGATCATCTGGATGAGTGTCCAGCAGGCATCTGTAGTGTATTACTCTCCTCTCCCCACCCGCCAAGCCCTGGGCTATACTGTACTCTTTGGAAGTCACTATGTGCAGTCTACACTTAGGGAGTGAGGAGCGATCTTCACTGAGGGTGGAGTGTCTCTTGGACACTCTTGGAATTCCTCTGCAATTTGTCTCAGCCAATTTATTCAGCTATTATATCAGTACAGATGTTTCTACACTGGGTAATAACTTAATCCTATTCAATAGTTACTCTGATATACCCATCACTATGAGATATTTTTAATTGCTTACTTTCCAGGCTTGTTTTTTACGTATTTTGTCCCCTGGTACTGGAATCTGCCAATTCTCTACCATTTTTGTTGTTTTGTTTTGAGAATGGTGTTGTAAACAAAGATCTAACAAAAGCTCTTGGTGTGCTTGTTGCTACTAGATAAAATCAACTCTCAATGTTCTTGTCTGACAAAACTAGCATATGCAAGTTACTTCTTTCAAGCTAATGATCTTGAAAAGGTTAAGTGTGCAGTGACGAGGAAAAAAAAAATCAGCATGTGAAATATGCCACTCTTAATACTTCTAATATTTTTTAAATGAATCATTGCCTCAATGTATTGGTTCAATGTGTAAGCTGGTTTTTTAATCAACCACCCTAACACAGATCCTTTCAAGTTTGCTAATTGTTTTTGCTCTTGTAGGTGAAGAAGAAGTTACAAAAGAATCTTTTAGGCACTTTTTATTTTCCAAAAAAAATTGTCGTTAATATATAAACATCTCATTTTCTCAAAAAATTCTACAACTATACAGCTGTTTGCTCCATTATTTGCATAGGAAATGACCACAATACAAAAATAAGAGGGAAAAAGAAGCAAAACAGCAACCGATTTATGCTTTTATGTAGGTATGTTTCCACGTATAAACATTTTGAAGCCTCTTACAAAATATTTACACCGTTTGTTGTCTATTTACACATTTAAGAGCAACTTTTCTAAGAAACAAAACTATAATTTATCAAGTTATGAAAATTTTCTAAAAAAACTACCACAAAATAAATAAAGATAAACAATATTTTAAAAACAAAATTAAATTTTCATTTCAATTAAGACCGCTTTTGGCATTATGCTTATTTATTCTGCCCTTTGGTTAACAGCATCGGCATCACGTTGCTATTTTATATTGCATATATGTAGCACTCCCTTACATTTTCAACATGTCATTTATAATTAAAGGCAGACACTGAGTCAGTATTAACAGATTAACTAAACTGCACTGTAATTTAGGTAAAATTACTGTGTCTCACTGTATGTTACATGCAAAATCCACATATATTGGCATTTAACCAACAGTACTGCACGAGCAAACATCTCAGTATATGAAAACTGCATCATAAATTCAACCTCTGCCACGTATAAAACTATGTTGTCTTTCGTTTTTTTAAATGATACTGTGTTTAGCTTATTGTAAGGTTTGACTTTTTGTATATTGTATCTCTTTAGTTTACAATTCATATAAAATGTCTTTCATATTTAAAATAAACAATCCTATTTTAATCAGTGCATGAAATCTGCTGTAAGTTCATTTGAATGATTATTTGATCCAAACCCCCCCAAAGAAATGAATTTGGTAACATTTTTTAAGAGGTCTCTTACCACAAATTCTAACCGTAGGTGTATTCATGGTTATTCTCAAAAGAATTATTGATTTTCCCCCAAAGAATCCTAGAAAAGTTGTAATAAACCTCTAAAGCTGATTTGCATATTTACAAAATTTTGAATAGCAAATATAGGCAACTCATATTAAAAAAACAAAACAAAAACAACCAACACACACATTTGTTCAATGGCTATTTGTGAATTGCTAGGTACACCGTGCACCTCTAAGAGATTGACTAATATGGAAAGAACTATGTCAAGTAAAATCTTGACATACAATCCAGTATTCTTCCTGTGCCTACCAACTGACTTGTTTACCAAACACTGTTCCATGAAAGGACAGTGCTTAGGTAAAAACACTACTGGGGTCCTGGACCCCACCCTTCCCGGGCTGAGATGAGGCCGCCTGCCATGAGATGAATCTGAGTACAGCCAAGTCCAACAGCTAGCGTTCCAGATTTGTCAAGGACCCAACACTTTGGTATTAATACAATGTATTCCCTGCTTCCTCAAATATACAAAATATACATTTCCAGGCTTTTTCTTTCTTTTTGTTTTTATAGAGATAGTTAAGTCTATAGCATAAAGCATCTGCCCGGGCGTGCTGCCGGGCGTGCGCGTGCGCAGGCGCGGGCGGCGGCGCTCAGTTCTGGTGCCTCTTCATGTGCAGGGCCAGGTGGTCGGAGCGCGAGAAGCTGCGGTTGCACACGGCGCACTGGAACGGCTTGGCCCCCGTGTGCTTCCGGTAGTGGCGGGTCAGCTCGTCGGAGCGCGCGAACCTCCAGTCGCAGCCTTCCCAGGTGCACTTGTAGGGCTTCTCACCTGCGAGAGAATGAACAGGAGGTCAGGGGCCCGCGTGCAAGACACACATCCTATGAAGTGCCCGAGAGACAGTTCCTGGATGCCATTATAAACCAAACTCGGAAGTATTTAGTGTGAAGTCACTTTCACAGAATGGTATTTAACTATCCTAATCAAAAAACAAAAAAAACCTCTAGGTACCTAATAATGAGAAAATGGCCATTTCAATCATGCAAGATGAATCAGTGCTTATTTTTATGTACTGTTCCCATACATATAAACCCTGAAATGAGCATGAGTGGCTTTATTATTACCTTACAGAGACAATCACAATTTCTATACTGACAAGGCCAGACTAAATTAGTATAGGACTAAAGGTTATAAGGTGGCTGAAACCACAGGAGGAAAATAGTCCAGAGTTGCTCAAATAACTGATCCAATGAATTTAATGTATGACAAGCCTTTACTTCAAATTGGCCCTAGATGTTTCTGAATTAGCCAAACAGCTAGCATATCAACCACTTCACTTGAACACATGGCCTCCAAAAGACTGCAGGGGCATTCACACTCATTCTGAAATCCACACAAGCACATGCACATTCACACCTTCCAACTTTCCAGATTAAAGGAAGACAAAGCTTGACTTTCAAAGATGAATGACAGTCTCTATACATATGATGCTTAATAAATTGCTCAAACGTATCAGAAAGTCTGGTATGATAACTTTAGTATTCAAGAAACAAGCATAATAATTCTAGCAGTTGCTGATATGTGCATTCGATTTTTCTTTGTAATTCACTGCACCAAAGGTTTATCAAAATTCATTGCATAAACAATTTGTCAAGTGTCAAATATTATGTACTAGGCATTCACTGCCTTGAGTGCTTCGGATACATCCAAGTCAAGGAAACAAAAATGCCTGGCCTCACGGAGCTTACATGTGTAATCATCTATACAGTCTCTATTCCTTCAGTCTACCCATTATTTTACAGCTCTCTTCATGCAGCGAATTAATATCGGAACCACCCTTCCACCACAATCTGTATGATTCCTACTGCTGTCTAAAGTGTGTTCATCTTTCAAAACTACACAATCACTATAATGCAGTTTCACTCTCAGTTTTAGAATTAATTAATCCTATTTAACTGAGGTCAGTCCTCTAAATAAATCTCCAAAGCTAATCAACTTTCCCTGAACATTAACTAGTATAGTTCCTATGTTTATGCTGTTATAATTTTCTATAAATTATTAGCTTTGAGATAAATTTGCATATGAAAGTATTATTAACTTACTACTGAGACATACAGATACCTTTTAAAACTCCGCCAGTCAAACTTCTAAATTCCTTAAAAACTTTGTTTTCTTCCAAAAGGAAAGAACCTCAGAGTTGCTTTGAACACTCACTACTTAGTGCCGCAACAAAACTCAACAACCTTTCTGCCTGATTTAACAGTATCATATTCAGGAAGTTTTAAGATTACTCAACTGAGTCCAAGTTTTAAAAGACATTGTCCACATCAACTGAGATTTCTACAGCTTGTGGTTAATATATTTTTTGCTTTCCTGATAACTGCTCTCTTAAAATTCCATAAGGACAAAGAAGAAAAGGCCAGAACTGCTCTTTGGAATTTGTACTAATCATTTCTCATGAGATTTCTTTCAATGCCTATGGTATGCATCTCTGTACCACCACCTCTCCTCTCCTGTGGCTCTGAACCAAGACACAAATAATTGTTTTCTTAATTATCAATTTGGTCCCTCTCATGTCCTTTTACAAAAGTACATCTCACTTCCTGCAGTGTTTACCTGTCACAGCACATTCTCAGAAATAAGCTAATACACTCAAGCCTTTTAAACAACATAAAAAATAAACTACCTTCTTCACTTACAATCACACATATAATTTGCTTATTAACACACCAACATATTTTAATACTAGTAGCAAATATAGCTATCACTCCTGTAGATATAAATCCAACAGGGGAAAAAAAAAGAACTGTTGCCCATAAGTGTTTGTTTTTGTTCCTTATGAAAATAAACGTGTTGATTAAAGAGTTTACTGTCATTTAATGGAAAGAAAAAGTTATTTCTGATGTCTGAGGCATGGGGAAAAACTCCTAAAGTACCCCAATTTTAAAAGAAATCATTCTAGTCTTTTGAATTTAATAAACAGCAAGAGAACTGAATTTTCAGAGTTTATTTAAGAAACAAGGGACACTAGACTCTTTTTGTCCACTATTTTTATTGGCCATGAAGCCATAAACTACACCAATATTTTTAAAAGTTTACTTTACTGATTGGTTGGAAAACGGTAGCTATTAAAGTTCCTCAAACATTTGGGGTTCGCTCTCAGTTTATGCACATCTATAGATTATTCAGCCAAGAATGCTACCAGTGTCTGGGACATTAGCTAGGAGGCCAAGTCTTCACTCTGAAAGCAAGGACAACCACTTCTCCCACGTGGGGTAGTTTCTATGGGATGTGTTCAAGTGTCAACACTGCTCAAGCAAAACAGAGAGGAAGCTGGTACCCAATTTCTGGCCAACTAGCAGATTTGGGCCTTTCTTCCTTAGCCAGAAACACTATGCACAGTACTTCTGGGAAACCAAACTGACTTCCTTTAAGTTATTTCAACAGGATAGAGCTTTCAAAAGTTTAATTGGATTTTTACAGATTCTCTTTCCAATACCACCAATTTAAAATATTTAGTTAAGTTCTTTCAACATCAACTGCATTTTTAAGTTCTCATGCTGTTAATGTGAAACTTTCCAAAAGGCAAGAAAAAAAGTGACAAGTTTGTACAGCATGGAAAACAAGCTTCAACTTTATCTCAAATAACATATACATTTTCTCATTCTATTTAAAAATGACTAGCAATATTTTGCTAGGTATCCCTATATTCTTTTTTAATGTTCATTTTGAACCCATACTATGCATACTAATGAAGTCAACTAAAAAAATGTATTTTGTAAAAACACTAAGCAAAAAAAAAAAGTCAGGCGAAGCAGGCCCACAAACCTCAGTTGAGAACAGACTCCAGAATCAGGTCTGATGCATTATTTCACCTAATCCTCACACTAAGCCCAGGAGTTAGAAGTAAAATGATGATGTCCACTTTAAGAATTCTGGCTTGCCACTTTTCCATCATATTTTACTTAAATCTTCCATTAGCAAACACTAAGAAACTCTATATGAATGATTCGGAACACAGCTATTGTTCACATGTATTTAAAGATTCTAAAGGCACTTGTGAAGGTCAGTTAAGGAATAAATGGACTCAGTGCAGGCCTAATGCTCCAGACTGAAACACCATGTACACCCAGCTGGGCTAGCTCCCTCTGATAAGACTGGTGGGGTCCTGAAAACTGTTTGCTGCTATTAACAACGTCCTAATTACCAAGGAAGGACAGTTCCCCTTTACCCAGGTTAAGTGAATTTCAGTGGGTTAGTATGTAAAGTATTTGAAAGCTCTTTAGCAATGAACTAAGAATTTTATCTATTTTGTTTTCCTCTAATGAACAGATAAAAAAAATGACTTTTGGAACCTATCACAATAGAATGGGAGGTTTCTCTGCTCTGCTGAACATATTCAATAGACTCATACCAGGGCCTTTCCCTAAAATGTTCTACATAGATTCACCTAACAAAAGAAAAATATCTAGATGGAAATATTTATCTTAGATTAGTTATTTAAGGGAACTTTTAAAAAGTTCGTTACAGCAAATTTCCATGTTTCCTTTCTCAATACTTAGAGAAAACAAAGTCAAGTATACCTGATAAAGGCTAAAAACTATCAGAATCAAAGTCAATGTTTAAACCTGTCCTAAATGACTTGCAAAATACAACAAAAGCAGTCTCTGGCCTCAAAGAACTTAAAATCTGTGTCCTACTCCGAGAACCCTAGCAATGAAAACTGCTTAAGTTCTAACTATTGAAATAATTTTTTCTACTTTATCTTAATTCTTAGAACTTAAGAGTCCTTGAAGGTCAAAACGAGCCCTTATTTCAGGAGGAAAAATATTTGCATTCAACAATAATTAGATTTTTCCCAACAGAGATATAGGCTGAAACAGTCTATTTATTTTAACATAAGATAAAAAGCAGGAACTACCTCAAGATTAAAGAAATTCATGGGAAAATTAGGCATCTTTTTAAAAAAAAGATAAAGTAGGACAATGATTTTGGCTCATTGAATCATGTATTTGGATGTCAGTAACTTTCCACTTAAAGATACTTTTATTAAAGTTCCTTGTAATAAGCACATCTCCTTATCCTTAGAACAAAAGGGTTGATAGGCAATTCTGTTCCAAGATTATTAGTATTTGCAAAGTGTATGTAACAATTTCTATAGTATCTTTATCAATAGTGTATCTACTTTAAATAATAAAGGAATGAATATATTTAGAAATTCTCTTCCTTCTCATTATCAATATGTGTTTATTCCTTTCTTTAAAAGCTGATTCACTTTACCCCTTCTAGAAATCTCTGAACAGTCCATGAGAGTTCATTCCATTTTTCTGTATCCCCATCATCACTGAAATTCACTTTGAATGAATGATTTGCACGTGAACAAATAGTATTTCATGAAAGGTTCAAAATGTCTATTTGGCTTCCTGAACTAGCTTTGACAGTCCCTCAAAAGCAGACGGTCTGCCCCACCTATTAATACCACACTTCTGATGCCATCTCATTTGACCAGTGGTGACTGACTCAGTTACTTCCATTCATAAAAAGGAGGGAAAGACTAAGTGTCTAGTATAGCGTATGGGAGTGCCTCTTTTTTCTGGTGGACCCACCTGCGGTGGGGCGCGCCTGGATCTAGTCAGCCTAGACCTCTGAAGATAATCTGCATGTTTATGTGAGAAAATTTAGCCTCTTCACAGAGACATGTTCAGAACCAAGTTGTAATCCATCCTTGATACTGCATAAGGAATCGAAAAATTCTATAGAAACAAGGTTTGCTTTGCAGAGTTCAACTGGACTTGGTGAGAACCAAGAAGTTCTGGAACCCTAACTGCTGGTCTAAGGCAGAGACAGGACCTCTCGTGGAGCCAGAGTATAGATCAGCCAAACGTAAAGGGGATGGGGACAAGCTGTTAACGGTGACATTTGCTGTCTATACCCAGCTTCTAAACTACTGATACTTCTCCTGAAGACTCTTGACAGAAACAATGGAAAACATCCTCTAGTATTAACAGTGTTAACAAAATGAAATACCAATTCTTGAGTCTCCTGACACCACTAAGATTCACTCTCCTGTAATAAGAGATCAAACTGAATTTTCAAAGAGGTAAAGTGTCAATAAAATATCTAACCTTTTTTGTGACCCAAATAGAAAAACCCTAAAATTTTCATTTTTCTAGCACTGAATGAATACCAAATATCCTTTAATTTGCATTTAATGTGGCTGGCTTAACAGGATTCCTCCACATTTCTAAAGCAATCACTGAATGTATTCTTCTGTCTAGATGTTTTTCTAATGAATGCTACCTATGGTGCATTTCTAAAACAGTAATTCATCCTTAATCAGAGCTGTTAGAGACCTTTGAATACAAATAACACAGGCTGACAGGATAGGAATGCTGCAATAGAGATACTTTTACTAAACTAGGACATTACTTTGCTTCTAATCTTTCACCAGAAAAGATGTGGGTCATCAAGTAAACAGCTATGACTTTCTATAGAACTAAAAATGTCTGCCAAAATAAAAACCTTGGGTGATTGAATTATTACCTTCATTATTAATTTTTTCTCTCTGCAGTCCCTACTTTCACAGTTGGTGTATCCCAGCTTATACAATTTCACAATCTATCTAAATCTACTTATGAATTCTCTCTCCTGCTCATGTAAGAACAAAGGGAAGAGATTGGTCACTGGCTTTCCCACAAGATCTTCAAAAATGTCTGCTTAATCAAATTATACTTCTTAACCTTTGATAGGCCTTATCATCTCAAAACGATGTTTAATCAATTTCCCATGTAAATGTTTTTCAGATGAGAGAAGAGGTCCTCGAATCGAAGCAAAGTTTAATCTTCCCAAGTGAGTCATTTGAAAAAAATTGTTTCTAAGCTTTTATGCTTGTAAATACCTTTCCAGGGTTCTGAACCAGCAAGTTTCATAATTCACTACTTTTTTATATATATCTTAGCTTGAAATTAAGAACTACATAGGAATTTTATACCTGAGAATTTTCTAACACCCAAACTGAAACTAAATCAATACCCAACAAGTCTCAGACCTGTATTTTCAAAAGTTCATTCTATTGTAGGAACACTGTATCATAAGACATGTATACATAGTACCATCTTAATATGAATATGTCATTATGGAAAAAAGTGTTCTTTATAAACCATTAAAAAGCACAGAAATTTACAAGTAGGCTTGGGCTTAAAAGACTGTGGAATTCTTTTCTTAAACAAGGAATCCCCAACACAGCTTACTGAAAAATGCTGCACTGTACTTAAAAGAGTCCATTTTGCAGTCCCATGTTATCTGCATGTCCTTTGGGAGGGGGGGGTCTTAAATTTCTATTAAATTTCTTGTTAACCAATGGCAAGTCACGCATGTATCCTGCAGAGCGCACATAACAGCTCCACTGATCAGGGTGTGGGTCTAAAGGATACTTAAGCCAAGTGTGCGTACCGCTCATAGACTTTCTCTGCACAACTGCTAATTTCCTGCCCTGTTCCAGATACTGATAAGTGATCTAAAAATGTTATCACACCCTAATTTCCCAACTGCTTTTGCATATTCTCTAGGGTTAAGTGCAAATCCACACATGTGAGTAAAAACACTAAAAATGTGAAACATCTGTATTAAGTTCACTATTTACTTTTTTCAGAATTTTTTTCCTTTGGAAAGTAAACATAATTTGCAAAGAAATGTTCATGCTCAATGTAAAAGTAACCATTTGCCTTATGGTACTCAGAGGCACACCAAGAAACCAGTTAACAGTGGGAAGAGAATTTTCAATTACTTATACATTTTTCTTTGTATACGAAGTCCTAATATTATTGTTCCTATTACTCTTTTGGCCAAACAAGTGCTTAGAAATTATTCTAAATCTTCATTATTAAAGTACAGGCATTAAGGTGCGTGAGCATAAACGCTACTGCTGGTTACAGTACATTATTCTATTTGATGCATGAACCAATCTGACAAGTCATTTGACTTTTTTAAGGGCAGAATGGTATGTGAATCTGTGTTTTAAAGGAGAGTCATGTCCTTGTGGGCTCAGGCAGCTGAGATGATAGGGTGTGGACACCATACAGCCCCAGGTCCCAGTTCGAGATTCTGAGCCACGATGAAAAGCCAAATTGAACAACTAAATTAAGATGTTTCTTCATTCACTCCCTTCATTCTTCCATCTTAAAAAAAATAAATAAAAGTGCACAGGAGCTACTTTTAAAAGATGGTAATGGGCGAGCAGCGGTTAGGTCAATCACCTCAGAAGAACACAGGCCACACATCCCTGGGTTCCAGTCCTGGGTCCAGGGCGAAACAACCAGTGTGAACAACTAAAGGAAAAAAAGTTCTACTCCCTCTTCTCTCTTCCTGCCTGCCTACTATTCACTTTCATTCTTGCCTGTTTTCCTTAAAAAAACAAGATGACAATGGCATGTACAGACCCTTGCATATGCTATGAGACCTACATTAATGTCACCAGAATAGTCACACTTCAAATGCTGAGGAATTGATTCAGAAGCAAAAATATTTTTATTTGGGAATATTCTACTTCTCAACACCGTTTCCTTTAAGTGGCCATAATTATTTCTAACCAGAGACATGACACAGACACACACCATACACCCACCTAAGAGGAGCCTCTGCAGGCCTCAAAAGTATGCTGTGAGATGTATAGAGACACGGCGTGTTTTTAAGTGAAATATAATTATTTCCTAAAATAGAGGGAAAGTACGTCTGAAGCATTTTGTCTAACCATACAAAGGTAGAACTCTGTATTATTTGTATATTCTTTCCGAATAAAGAGATCGTAGAATGCTGAGAGCCATGTGGCTCAAGAAACGTATCTTCTACTCTTTTATCCCAATTTATTTTTTATTAAAAGGTCTTGTTTCAGAAAGATTATTTTCCTCTAGTTCAATCGGCAAGTCAACTTCAGCATGGGCAATGTAAAAACCCAGAATAAGCAATTAAACGAAACTCAGGTGTAGGCTGTTTTAATTGCTTAAATCATTTTTAAAACATAAGGTAGCTTGACATTTTAAATCAGTTACAATTATAGTCCCCAAAGGTATGCTAAGGTATTTCACATTCTGCCTGCAAAACAGCAATTGTTTAAAAAGTAAAATTTTTATGTTGTCAAATTCAAGAACATTCGCAAAGAGATGGCTTTTAAAGTCCCTAACAAGGTGTCCAACATGGGGGTAGAGGGACACAGAAATAAATGAAAACGCTATTAAATGAGAGAAGTTATTTAGGAATACCTGGGTCTTAAAAGGGAAGAAAAATGGAAAGGGAAAAAGAAACCTTGCTGGCTTCGGATACACTCATTTAAAAACAACAGGTAGGGTGGGGAGGAGGCAATGAGCGCACAGGTAATTTTTAAACGTATTGTCTAGAAACTAGAAATGAGGAGAAAACAACCTCAATGCTCTATGATTACCCAAGAACGGGTTTAGCCAGATAAACAAGTCTGCTACAAACCTTCCCCAAGGCATTTGAAAGACTATCAAACAAAACTTTATTAAACTGAATTACATGGTCTTACTCATTAAATGTTGAAGGCCACATGTTTATGATCAGGTGAAAAAGTCGAGGCATGGGACCCAAATTAGGCTAGGTCCTCTTTTTAGTTTGTTTTTTTTTAGTAGAAGCATTGTTAAGACAACCCACTATTAAATTTCTTTGCCAGCAGGTCAAGTTCCAGAATCCCAGGTATAAAGATTCAGAGCACTAAACCCTGACAAGGGCTGCAAGGCCACTGAGATATACTCTAGCTATAACCCTGCCATAACCAGCAGATTATATCGTTATATACAACTGTACTCCTCTTTTATTGGGAGACTTTAACCTCAAGGAAAAAAAACATGTCCCTTGCTAGCTCCCATTTCAAGGACTTTCAAAGAAGAAAAAAACAATAGCTCAAATGTTTCTAAGTTACTTCCACTTCTCCTTAATCAAAATTCAGGGATTAAAAACCCATTTTCAATGTTTCCTTAATATAACATATATTCTGTAAAAGGTTACCTTACTATTTGAATCTGAGATGTTTACTTGGCCTTGTCATTTGTATTCTGAGTATTTTGTTTATATGTGTCTTAACTATAAATATAATTTATACTTCGGTCGTGTTATATAGGCTCTTTCCCTTTTTATATCATCTTAAGTTTCAGGCCAAAGAAAACACCCATATTCATTTCATTGATAAAACACATAAAATGTCTTTTCTTTGGAAACAATGTCTCTGAAAGCCATAGAATCTATCACAGTGTGCCAACATTATTTAAATTTTAATAAGTAGTGTTTATCATTGGGATATCAAGCAATACTCCTAATATGCACACAAAATGTCTGCAGCCATAGTCCTTAGTGCTCTATCTCAGCAATGACCTTTGTTCAAAGGCTTTTACTTTTTAATGCAGCAGTTAGAGATAACTACTTCATTTATCAAAACTCAATTTCCATAGTAACATCCAGCCTGGAGAGATTCAAGTCCTTACACTAATCCAACAACCCATTCAAAGGCACTGTTGAATACTCTGGTTTCCATAGCAATGATGAAATAAAACATTTTGCTAGGTCATTGCTTTTATTAGCAAACTTATTCTTTGAACTTTAGGGAAGGCAGCATTTACTGAGAGAAAAAAATAAAACCACGATCACTTTATATTACTTTTTTTCCTTTCAGACTCTTCTTTTAAGAAAATTACAAATAGTAACCATCTATATATTTGAAAATATTTTGGATCTTTGGAGGTTTATAAAGCATGTCCACCTAATTTCATCCTAAACTGGGTTCTGATAGTTTTAAAAAATAAGAGTTCTTAAAAGTGCTTGTATAGATCTGAAAAAAAAATAAAGATCTATAAAATGTAAGGGGTTAATAAGCTCAAGAGCACATTTTAAACAAAGATGAAATATAAGCTAGAATAAAGATAAGTTTCTTTGACATATCAAACATGGGCAGGGGTAGAGTGTAGAGTAACTCTAAAAACATAGCTCCATCTTGGTCTGTTTTTAATACTCAGCAAGTATTTTGGCCCTAACCTTTTATCAAAGAGAAAACATGATAAACAGCTATTTTAGGCCAAAGGTAAAATCAAACGTATGCTGTATATGTATGAATTTGGTGTTTAATATTAACTTTATGGAAGCTAACTGATTTGTTATGGAGAGAGAAAAGTAAAGTTTTTTCCCCCTCAAGACAAGAAAAGCAGTGTCATAGAAGTTTTAAAACCTATTAGTAAACACTGATGTTTACATTTTTGGGCAATTAATTCTATGTGAGGTGACAGGAGGTGGCCTTACTGAGGGAACATCAGCATCTTGGAACCAGACTTTTTCACTGAACTGAATTTTGAGCCAAGCCAGTGCTGAAAAGGTAGGCCATTAAAAAAATAAAAGTTGACAGAAGAAAGAAGAGATCTAACATGTGTTGGCTTTTAAAAGGATGAATACCACTTACACTATTTACACAACTCACAGAATTAACAAGAAAATTACATACCAGTATGAGTCCTCAGGTGAGCTTTTAAATGAGAAGACTTTGTATAAACTTTTGTGCAGCCTAAAATAAAGGAGGAAGAACAGCTTGTCATTTTGGAGGTCCTTTTGAAATCTTTACATTTGATGATTCAGTGCTTAAAATCTGGCTTTAAAGAAGTAATCGCTCATGTTCCATGAGATATTTGAAGACTCAGTTTTAAAAGAAGTTTTAAAGAGAGCTTTGCTTATTACTTTATTAAAGGTAGAAAGTGGTTTTGCTTTATGAGTTTATCAAAAAAGCACAGATAATAAAGCCAAGCTTCAAATGGGAAATCTATGTTTATACTCCAGTGGGTTCTTTATACTAGTAACAGATTCTTCGGTGGTTTAAAAAAAGTTTAATGGCTCTACAGCTAACGTAAAACTATTATTCAAGATGACTGCAATTTTCTATATTCCTACATTGCTTGTTTTTTCACTTCGTATATCATGCCATATCATGTACCAGAGTGAATCAATGATACCTGGTATTAATCATACTAGCTTATGCCAGCAACTTGTAGATATATTCATTGCTGTCGTCCAATTTATATTTTGGGCCACGTATCTCATTCAAGCAATGAGCACATGCTCACAGGTTCTCGGAACGACCCTTAAAATTTTTCTGTTGATAGTGGCGCCCCGCCCACCAGTTAGCAGACTACCTAATCCATACTCTATTACACTTCCCCCTACCCTATTTCTATCTTTTCAAGGTACTTAATTTACAGCTTAAAACTCCAACTTGACTGCTATTTAAAGAAAGCAACATTGCCATAACTCAAACTTTTATATGCTGTTACTGATACTATTTTTTTTAAATCCAAAGCAATTTTTAGCCATTTTTATACATAAAATAGCAACAGATAAATGAAGAGTAAAATATAAGGAAATAAGGCACTTAGCAGTGCTTTTATATATCTGGAAAATGAAAAGAATGGCTTGATTTTTTTTTTTTAATCAAGGGATCTCCCCTACGTAAACTGAAACACTGAAGTTGAAAGGGCACCCACACAGCAACACTAAATACATGGTGATTCCTCAGCCAGGTAAGCTCACTCACCAGGGTAATCACAGTAGTGGATGCGTCGTTTCTCCAAATCGGGGTTACTCCTTCTATTGTATCTGACAGGTTGGATGTTTTGCGAATTAACTGGCATGGTGGCAGGTATATTGGGATTGTGAATTGCCAGTTTAGAAGCAATTGTAGCAGCATAGGATGGAGGTGGGGTTAAATTCTGGAGCATCTCTGCTTGTCTATCTGGACTTCCAGGCTCTGAGCTTGGTGGTGACGGGGGAAAGTAAGTGGCCTGTTGTGGCAGAAACTGACTTGGCATTGTGTATGTGCAAGGGGGCAGGCCCTGGAACTGTTTCACTGCAGTCTGCGGAACAGCAGAGGTGTGTGTGCTAAGGCCTGCCATGGCGGCTGACATCGAAACATTAAGAGTGTCCATGACTGCTGTCTGATTTGTAGAACTGGGCATGTCTAGATCCGGTGTGTTCAGTAGTTGGTACAGGTGGCCCTGCTGGGGAGGGACTGAAAGATGAAGATCTGGTGTAGGAAGTTCTTGTTTGATGAAAATATTGTTCACCTCTGGAGCTGCGGTTTGGTGCGAGCTGAATATACTGGTGAACTCAGGGAGGGCCTGGGTCGGGGCCGGAGGAGGGGCAGGCGTCTCACTCTGGTGGTTGAAAATGGTAACAGGTTCTGTCTTGATGTGTGTTACACACGGTCTCTGGGATTTGTAGAGGCCAGTTCTCAGGTGAGTGATGTCAGGGAGGAAGACGTTCATGTTGATACTGTAAGGTAGCCCTTCACTGTCGGTGAAGAACTGGTCTACGACTGAGGCACTGTCTCGTCTATACTTTTTATGCTCTGGAATGATAGAAACTGGAGGAAGCTGAGGTGTCAGATACTTCTCCATTTCACATCTTGTCTAAAAGAGAAGAGATACAAACATGCATAATCTACCCAATCCATCATCTCAGAAGAGCAAACAAATGGCATTTACTAAGAGTTTCCCCCACTATCCTTTGTGAAAAGTACTAGGGCAAATGCCTGAGTGTTACTTATAAACATACCATGTTTATCTGTCAATTACGTACTAATTGGAGCCCCCAAACCTACAAAATTCTGTGTGTAACATGTATTTGTTAAAATTACTCCCACACTCACACTCAGACAAAAAGTGAAAGAGACAAAACAAGAAAAAAAGAAACAATACATTCCTCTCTGATGAAGGTTATCATTTTCAAACGACCAGGAGTCAGACCCTGCCCCATTAGTTAGGTTTGCAACTAAAGTTCAGTGTTGTAATATTGCCAAACTACTTGTATTCTATTCAAAGCTTATAGCTAAATGTAATGTTTTTGAAAAACGACGACGCAAACCTCAGTAATCTTCCCAAACTGTTTTCTGCTTGGATGGATATTTCTGAAATTTCTAATATAAAACATATTCTTTGGTGATTCCAGTACCTTTTTATTTTTATAGGGCAATGGAAACTTAAATACAATGTTTTGAGCAAAACATAGTAGCCACTGAAAGTACAAAGCAATTTCACATTCAACATTTGATCTAAATGATGATTTTAATCAGTGGATTCTGTAATTGGTTAATATGATAATGAAATGTTCCTATTCATAGCCATATCTAAAACAGATCTTTAATTACCTAGGGGAAAATCACTCCCTTGGTACCGTAGTGCTAAGAGGCCGTGGGTGGGAAGAGGCTGCTGTATCCCTAAGCACAGTCATCAGCAAAACATTTACCATGTCCTCTTCAGTGGCCCAATGCTACATTCCCCCTTCCCCTGTAAAAAGCTAGTCATCCCTCAGCCTCTAAAATAACCAAATCATTTTCAAATGGTGATCCTTCTGGACATAATTCATCATCTAACAATAAAGCTTTTTATAAGACTATCTTCTTTTCCAGTATAACAATTTTAATACTTAAATTTTAACACTGAACGGGGTATTTCGAAAGAAAAATCTCAACTAGATAGCTCACAGAACTATTAACAGAGGTATCTAAATCAATGAATAATAGTTCTTTTTTTTTTTTGCTATTACTTAAATTTCCAAATCGTTCCATATCATACCTCGTATTATTCAACGTGGGTACCGACGGATTTTGCCGGACCGACACGATTTAAAAATTAAAAATTAACGCTTTGAGTCACACCTCTGACAAATGCCACTGTCCTTTCGCAGCTCGGTGACACTCGCAGACCCCTCGAGTGAGAAGCTAGACAGCAAATACACACTCTAGCAAGGGCCTATTAAATTAAGCGTCTTGAAATAAACCGAACTAAACCCTTTCGTGCACTTCGATCCCATGGTGGTTAGTGGTTTCTGATTTTAGCTCTTCCAGCTGTTTGCATGTGGGTATGTTTCCAATTTTTTTTTTTTTCCTTGGGACAGGCTAAAAGTCCCGGGAAGTTTTTTTCTGGGCTATATGACTCCCTGCGTGGGCGAAAGAAACAGGCGGTTGCTCTAATTCGGCTGCCCGGCAAGTGCAAAAGCCAACTGCCAGCTTTCAACGCAGCCCCAGGAGGAAACTGTCGCGCACACGGGAAAAAAAAAAAAACACCCCCGGTCTTGTTTTCTCGTTTTTTTTTTTTGGCCTTTCTTTTTAAGGAACACTAAACGCTCCAATACTACCCTGGCTTTCTAACCGGTTTCCCGAAGGCAGCCCCACGATGGCGTCTAACGCACGCTGAGCCGAGGGCTGGACAACAACACCCCGAAGGACCTCCCCAGCACCCCGATTTGCGTTTCCACCTAACCCGATAAGACGTGGGGTGGCGGGGAGGGGGCGCCAAGGCCAGGGCTCCAGGAGCGTTGGGGGCTACGAGGAAAGGCGAACTGAGCACAGTTGAGCGTGAGGTTTCACCCCCAAACGTAGAAAAACAACCTCCGTGCGCGCGAGCGCCCGTTCCGCCTGGAACCTTTCTCCCACCCACCCGCCGGGCAGACCACCTGGGCCGTCCTGAAGCCCCCCGCCCACACACACACTTTCTCCCAGAGAAACGCAGGTCCCAGACCCCAGGGCAGGGCGGGGCTGCCCGCGACCCACCCCGGACCGGTGCGCCCCGTCGCACGCCCAGCCTGGAGCGGCCCCTGTCGCCCGCGCGTGGCAGCGACGGACACGCCCGAGTCCCGGGGAGGCGGTGGAGAAGGGGAGCGGCTCTCCCTACCTGGACCAGCTCCTCGGGGGGCAGCCGCGGACCCGCGGAGGGCGGCGGCGCCGGCTGCGGGGCGGCGGGCTGCGCCTGCGGGTGGTGGTGCGGGGGCTTCAGCTCCTCGCCGGGGAAGAGCGCCGCGTCGCGGGCCGGGTTCGCCGCGCCCAGCACAGGCTTGAGCTGTGCGAACACGGGCTCGTCCTGCGGCGCCGGCATCTGGGGCACCGGGCCCAGACGGGCACTCATGGTCAGCACCCGCGTGGCCATGGGCGCAGGGGGCGGCTCCGGGCTCAGGTCGGCGCGCGTCCCTCCTCGCGCACGCTGGCTCGGGCAGGCGAGCTCGGCGCGGGGCCGCGGGCCGAGGACGGGAGGCTCCCGGCGAGGCTCTCCGCCGACAGCAGGCGCGGTTTTCGAAGGCACGCACCAAAAGCCCAACTCTTCCGCTCCGTCACGCGTAAACGCCGACGTCCTCCGGACGGACGGCCACTTTTTTCTGCCGCCCCACCAAGCTCTTTCACTCGTCGGAACCCGCTCCCGCCACCGCCAACCTCCGGAGGAAAGTGCGAGCGCGCGTACCTGCCCCGCGACTACTGACACTTGACGCCCGCCTCTATTTTACCCAACTCCCGGGGGGCGGGGCCCGCCGGTCAGACTGACAGCGCGGCGACCAATCCCGAGGCCCTGAGGTCGACCGGGCTGTAGCACCTAGCCTATGAGGAGAGAGAATTTCGCCGAGGCTCCCGCCTCCCCCAGGCCAACCGCACCCCTCTCGGGCCAAGAGCTTCGCGCGCAGGGCGGCCGCGCAGTTTGTACACAACTCAACTTCTCTGACAGATTGGGCTGTCGGAGCCGGGGGCGGAGGGAAGAAGAGAAGAGGGTGGAATCTCGGAAGAGGGAATTAGGGTGGAGACGTGGAGGGAGATCTCTGCGGACTGTTCTCTGCCAGGATTAGGGAGAAAAGGAGTTTTGCACGTCTTAGGTGTTGTGCAAGGACCTGAAACTCACAAGCTGAAACCCAGTAGGCAGCTAGATGGGGCGCTAAGGTTTTTAGAGACTTGTTTAATGAGTGTGTATTTTTAAATATACAAAATGTACTTTACTGTAGCAGAAAAGTAGGGGCGGTGTGATAAACATTTTAAAAACAGCTCTTGTCTCTGTATCTTTAGCAGTGACTATATTCATTTTAGAAAAGCAAATACGGAATGCCCTGAATGAAAACTTTAATGGTAAGTGTGTTTTTAAAGTCCTTGCATCAAAGCTTGTTTTTCCTTTCAGTGTTTAAGTGATTAGAGCAAGTTTTCAGGCCATTTCTACCTCGTATCCGTGTATGGAGACCAGGCCATATGAATTTTGAAGTTTTTAATATTTGCTCTCTGTTGATTCTAGCTGAAGCCTGGAATCTAATTTAAGCAGTAACCATTAGATCAAATGTATTTAAATAGACATTACATCTTTGACTTATTTTTGCTAGCACCGTATGGTCAAAAAATGGAATATTTACACAAACCCCGTAGCACCTTTTCCTACGAAAAAACAACCACACAGGACACAAACACCAGACTCACAGCAGCTCTGAACACTAGAAATCCAAATTTGCTGGAAAGTGATAGCCAAATATATTACTGTCCATTTACTATGTTATAATGGGAAGGTGAATTTTTGCCAGCAATCACCTAAGGAAACCACTTCCTTTAATTCTTAATGTTCTTGTACATGATTTTATCTGACTTACTGAGAAGCCGGAACAATAAACTGCAATAAAAATGCCTGGAATATTACTACATATGAATATATGTTGACAGCACACTATATATATACCATTAGACGGTTTTACATAGACAACTCATTACTTCACAGTAAAACTGCTTTGAAAAGAAAAGAGTTCTTAGAAAAACGTTCATTTCAAAGACAAAAGTATGGGCCTCATTTCAGTGAGTAAACTGAAAACAATTAATGTATACAAAGTACTAGAGGTGTTATTATAAAACAAAAATGTGCTCTGCAATAGTTTCTTTCTCCTTTTCATTCCCTTCTTATAATAATTCATGATTCGTCTTTATAGCTGTGATCACTGCTTTCAGAAAATAGTTGACTACTTTTACGCTACCAAAGTATTCATAAGTGTTTTTGCAAACATTTTTAAAAAGCAAACAATCCCATACAGTTCTCCTTCACCTTTAAACCACTGTGCTCATTTTCTCTAATATTGAATCCAAGTATATCATTAAATAACTTAGAAACAGATAGTAGAGTTGGGATAGCTTTTAAGTGAATCCTTTTTGAAAGAACTGAACTTTGAAATATATTTAGTTGTTTAAAGCTGATAATATGATCAAAGCTGAAAACAATCAAATAACTCGTAATAAATACTTTTGTATATTTTAAATCTAATTCAGATTTAATGTCATTTGGTATCTATATGTTAATTTGATTTTAAGCCTACCTAGAGTTTTCCTTTTCTCTTTCTTTTTACCAGAGCATTACTGGTCTGTTACTTCAACGTAAGTTTTCACTGCAATACATTTCAGTTATTTTTCTAGAAATGTTTATTTTGCACCATTTTAAACATGCTTTCACTTACAAAATCTTCCCTATTGCAAAAAAAAAAAAAAAAAAAAAGCTTTGCTAAATCAGCTACTTGATCATATTTAATAAAATATTTTTATAATCCTATTTATTGTTTTTTTCACATTCGCACTTTTCTAATGGATCTAGTTATGACCCTAACTATATTGGTTATACAGATGTATAGTATAAAAGCTGAATGAAATCTTTTCTGCTCAAATACAGTAGCTTGTATTTAAATTCCATTTCAGACAAAGATTTCTGAAATAGGGCTGCCACTTTTAAGTAATGGTTTCTCTGAAATGCCCAGCTTTGCAGTCTCATAAAAAATAACTAGCTTTGCAATAGTCCTGAAATTGGAAAGTAATCCTTTTCTGAGGTATTTGCCGTGCCGTTTGAACATATGAGGGACATGTTTAACTAAACTTACCTGCTGATGCTATTAGCACAAATCCTATAGCTGCAAACCTGCTTCATCGACTTAGCAAAAAGGGTTAAAACGTGATAAATATTTTTCAAATGTTCCAGGTTCTACATTGGCATGATGCCAGACAGTGTGAATGGACAGATCCTCAATTACTTTGAACTTTCTAGTTCTTTGCATTCCTTCCTGCTTAGTAGTGCTGTACCATTAGAGAAGATAGGAGAAAACAAAAAACAAATGTCAGGTTTCAGAAATCAATTAGTGACCTGGCAGTGGTGCATTAAATGAACTGTGCCAAAACAGAATTCTGCGGGAAAGAAAGAAAAAAGTAGAGCAGTCAAGTTAGATAGGAGGGTGAGCATAGCAGCAGTGTGCATGCTTAGGTCCTTAGTCACTGGGCAACAAAGATTTAGTCTTAGAATAAACGTAAGTGTCACTATCTTTACGGGAATAAATACTCTTGAATGTGTGGGGGCTGAACAGACATTCAACGATGGGGGAGGGGAGGTTTTAAGGAGGCGGTGGGAAAAATGGTGCATAGCTTCTGAGTGATGAGATGGGAGAAATATGAAGCTATCACTAGGTCAATGTTCACAAGAAGATACGGCAGGCAGAAAAAATATCTGTATTCTGTTCTCTGGCAAAATAACGTCAGGGAGAGCTTGGAAGGATCTGGAGTGTTATAGACAACCTCATTTTATTCACTTTGATTGGAAAAAATATTCGTAGGCTGTCCCATTTCTGTAAAAATCAGAATCAAATTACCAAGTCATACTGAGTCACAGAGAAAGCACGAGCCTGAGTTAAAAATTATTTTTTATAAGGGAGTATACTCTTCTCTAGTGTAAGATTCTTTAATTAAAAGTGACTTCTTAATATTCTTGGATGGTTGATCTAGTGTTATAATCTCTACCAGGAGAAAAGTAAATCCTAATTGTTGTCCTCAATAACATTTCATGTTGTTAATCTGTTTTTTCATTAATGTCAACTGCTTTAAGCCACACATCAAAAACAAAACAAAGTCACTGAGAAAAGAGCATAATAGACACTTCAATTGCAGTTAGTGAAAATTCAAACCAGTTGACCAGAATAATTACAAGATGAAAAAAGAAATCATACCTTTTTTGATAAAAAATACGTGATTAAATAGTTATTTTTTTCCTATAATTAAAAGGACATTGAGAAAAAAGCTTTAATATTCTATTTTTGTACTATCTCCCATTCAGTTAAGGAATTAAATTTTGTGTTAAAGTTTGAATTGGAATGCGTTCTTCAGATCTCATAAATCTCCCAATGTACATTTATGCCTAAGTATACTGTATTTTTATCTATTTTTAAAGTCTAATGACTATTTTTTTAAGTAGAATTTTACCTTCTAGGAGGACTGGAATCGCTTTTCTCACCTTGTTCGGATAACAAGCAGACAAAAATGACATAAATATAAATGCCTTGAACCAGGTTATAGGCCAGTTATACTGTAGCATAAACTGTACAATATTTGAATTCTGACTCTAAACATGATGGGAGAGGTTAAGGGAATATCCTGAACTGAAGCTGTAAGCACCAAACAATCTCTTAGAACGTTAAGAAGTCTGCATCACTGGCATCACAATCAGCAGCATTTTGAGTCAGCTTCTGTTGCTGTGATACGAGAAGCAGTAACAGTACTAGAGAGCGGGCCACACGTAGTAGGTTTTCAAGTGACTGTGCACGGGTCACAAGGCAGTACCTTTTCAGGGATGGATTTGTATATGAATTGTATAAAAATTGTGAGAGGACAAATGGCGACTCTTCATGCCATAGCTTCTATCCGCTGGTGATGGTTGTATGAACTTGTGTGTATATATATGTACACACACACACACACACTTTTTTTTTTTTTTTTTTTTTTTTTTTAAGGAAGAGGAGGAAGAAGCATGTTTATTTTATCCTATGAAGTTGTTCACACTGGTTGCTTCCCCCGGGGCGGGGACTCCAACCAGGGTTGTGTGACTTACTCCTTGGAGGTGATTGACTTAACTGCTGCTCCACCAGGGTGCGCCAAACTTGTATTACTTTTGAGGAGAACAATTGGAGACCAAAAAAGCACGCAGAAAACTAAAAATGTAAATGACCTGGAGTGCCCTGGTGGAGCAGCAGTTAGGTCAGTCACCTCTGAAGGACACAGACCACGTGTCCCTGGGTTGGGTCTCGGTTCTGTGGGGAAACGGTCAGAGTGAGCAACTAGTATAGAAATGAAATAAAAATGCTTCCTCCTCTCTCTTCCTGCCTGTCTGCTGGCTTGTCTTCCTTTCTGCCTGTACCTTTCCTTAAAAAAGAAAGAAAGAAAAAGGAGAGACCATGAGAAGGGCATTTTTAAAACATGTAAATGGCATTCAAAACAGTAAAGAATTCCCCATCTAGGAAATATTTCTAAGATAAAAGTGGAAATAACTCTGCTGTCTGTCAGTCAGTAGAGTATTTAAAGCATGTACCCAATAATTTAACAATAAATATTGTTAAATGATACATACAAAGGCTACTGTTTTACCACCCAATTCATATTATTAAAGAACAGCCAGTCATGTGGGAAAATGCTCAGGTTATGTTGAAGTTTTACAAGTACATACAAAAACACATACATGAAAATAAAAACGTGTATAATTGGGTGGCTCTCATTGGATGGTCAATGTTGGGTAGTTTTTTTATTGCTTTACATTTCTCAGTGTTTTCTAATTTTTTCCCAATTGCCACATATTCCATCTGCAATGAATAAACACTTTTAATAAAAATGTAAATGTTACATTTATACAGTCACAGGTGTGTTGGGTATGCAGGTGATGCTCCAGTGATTTCCCATTTGAAACCAATAAGTAGCCACAACTTGGCAACACCGTGGGCTGGGAAAATATGTAAACTTTTTTTAAATTTTTTTTTAAGGAAAGGTGAAGGCAGGAATGAAGGTAAGAGACAGAGAAAGGAGAGAGGAAGAAGCATGTTCATTTTTTTAACTTTAGTTGTATATTATGGTATATCCCCTCACCCCCACCCTCACCCCACCCCAGGAGGAAAACCCAGGTCCTAGGGATGTATGTGGACTGCACTCGGTGAGAGGCAGTAAACCTAACTACCACTCCAACAGGGTGCTCCATATCTAAACTTCTTTAAATAAGCCACCAGATTTTTATGGTTCACTGCAGAATATACAAGATGAAAAGAGATGTCAAAGTTTGAATGTGAGAAGGGACCACCTGGCAGATGTTTTAAATATAAACACAAGTAGGCTTTAAGTCATCTTCTAAATAAACAGTAAGATTTCTTCTACAATGATTTTTACTCAAGTTATATCAGGTATTTATTTTTATTTTGTTGCTTTGTTTTCCTCTGTTTAAGTGAATTTAATTACAGTGAATAATTTACAATGTTTTAACAAAATACATAAACTCCTACAGCTAGATAAAGTGTATATGCATCTCTAAAGAGTTGTGTGTATTATCTGGTTTTTAATTGTAAAATATCCATAGGTAATAGATAGCATGAAATAGTTTCTAATGGATGTCTATACTATTTTCTCTCCATGAGTCTTGTTCTTCTGCCTAGCACCCAAAATTGTTTTTAAAAAAATCCCTAAATTTGCTTAGTGGAAATTGTAGATTGAAGTCTGGGGCAGGATAGTAGTGGACTAGAACTTGATATTGAAAACATTTTCTATGTTCAATAGAAAGCTGCTTTCTGAGTAAAGACCCACCTCTCCCCGACACCGCCATGATGAACTCAAACCAGTCCCCATCCTAAACCATCTGACACATTAGTGCCAAAAACATTTATCCAACATGTGATGAGCACAGTTGTATTTGGAAATACAAAGACGAATAAGATATGGTCCCTGCCCCAAACATCATCTGACAGATAAACCTCCTCCTTGAAGATGTTTCATTTCTTCCCTCAACAAGTAGATTGCTCTGTGGAATTTTGTGCTGACCCTAGATTTTTCCAACCTGCAATCTCACTCTGTATCTTTGCCTTTTCTCCCATCAGCTGTGGGCTCTAACCATAACAGCTGTGTGTCATTTCCTAAATGCTCCTATTGTCTCACCTCACACCCAATGTACTGTCCTTTCTTGATCACAGATATATATATGTATATATGTATATTTATATATACATATTTTGTATGTATATATGTATATATTTTATATATGTATATGTATATATTTTATATATGTATATGTATATGTATACCTGTATCACAAGACCACCTAAGACCCCAGTTCTCTCCCAAGGTCACTCCCTGTCCGCCAGTAAGAAATACTCCCTTGCTTTCTTCTCCTGACCATTAGCTTTGCATCCCCAGTAAAGCTCTGCTCCCCATTAGCTTTCTGTGTGCCTCTCCCAATAAATCCCATGTCCCTGCAGGGCATACATTCCTTTGTCCTTGTGTTCCTTGTGATGTCTGCTGGCATGGTGTCCCACGCAAAACATACAATTGATGTTTGGTGAACTCAGTTTTATTCATTAAAGATATAAAAGATAAAATTAAGAAGAAAAATGTGGTAGAACGCCATCTAAAGATGTAGAAAGATTAATACAATTCAAAAAGCTACCTCTGCAGGCATCATAGTATGAACTGGTCAGGCAAGAATCAATAGAAGCTAAAATGATAGAGTAAAATTCTGATGAGAAATAGAATATTTATCTGAAATATTTTCCCATGTAGGAAGTATTCATTACAATGGGAAAATTGGTAACTTGCCAATAGAAAAACTTGGCGGACACTTCATTAAGCAAATGCTCAAAATTAGCATCTGATATCATTAATAGGACAAACTGACATCCTGACCTTTCCCATGTGATGAACTGAGAATATATTACTTAGGTTGCATTCCTACCAAAAATGCAAACATGAAACTCAACATTGGGAAAGATCAAAATCAAGTTGAGAGATTTTCGACAAGCCACCAGCCTCTTAAGATGTATAAATACCATGAAAGGGTCTTGAAAGACAAAGAAGACTCAAAAACTGTTTCTTTTTAGAGGAATAGATAATTCTGATTTAAATGGGAATGGGAGGATTGTCACAATGAACATTATTGAAGTAATTAGCAAAATTGGAATATGGGTTATAAATAAAATTTTCATACATTTCCAAAATCCACTTTAAAGATTTGAGTTCATTCCTCCAAACTACTTAAATATGTACAAAGTAGATGTACTAGAATGTTTCTTGCAGAATTGTTTGTAGTGAATAATATTGGGATAATTAACAAAATTTTAGCAGGGCAATGTTACATTTCCAAACTGGATATTATAACTGCTATTATATTAGAAAATCTTCTTGTACATCCTAAATATTTATGGACAAAGGACCATGATGTATGCAGCTAATGATCAAATTAATCAAGTTTAAAAAAAGAAAGATGCGTGAGGGAGAAAGAGACACAGAGCTACTGAAGCAGAAACAGAAAGGCAGCAATTCTAGAAAAATGTGAGTGAGCGGTGAATCTAAGTAAAAAGTATATAGTAACTCTTGGTTTATTCTTGCCACTTTTTCTGTATGTGTGAAATAATTTTGAAATAAAAGAAAATTAAAAATAAGGTTTTGGGAGCCACATCCTGGTGGAGTAGCATTTTAATCTGCTGCTTCCACAAAACTTAATCCACATACATCCCAGGGACCCCAGTTCACATCCTGGGGCCAGGGGAACACTAAATAAAATAAATAGAAGTGCTTCTTCCTCCTCTCTCTTCCTGACTGCCTGCCTACTCGCCTTCATTCCTGCTGTACCTTTCCTTTAAAAAAAAAAGAAAAAGTTTGTGAACTATAAGAATTATCTCCAAAAGATGAGATTCCAATTCCTAGGACTGGTTTTCACAGACTTGGAGTTGAGGAAGACAGAGCTGAATTGAGAACTCATCAGAAATCACAAAATTCCATCTAACTGAAAACTCATCCCTGTCCTCAGCCTTTGCATCCCTATCATTTCTCTGTCATGATGACCCTAATGCCCTGGGCACCACCCTCATCCTTGTACTTACCAAATATATTTCATTGTGTTCCATGTTGCCTTTATCTCTGGTCCCCTAGCTCACCCTCCGCCATGTGGATTATGAAATGAAAATGTATATCTGAATGAAGAATACGCGCGCACGCGCGCGCACACACACACACACACACACACACACACACACACACACACACACCGTGGGCCTCCAGAGCGTTGAACTACATTTTTTTTTTAGCAAGGACACCACTGCAGCAGTGTGTTTCAAAGGTATTAGAAAAATACTTAAGTAAAAAATCATCTGATATTTTAATAACCCAGAGAGGGTGAACAGTGAATGAAGATATGAGTCAATCAAGATTGGCCATGAGTTAATAATGGTTGAAGTAGGGTGATAAATACATGAGGGCTCATTCTATTTTTGCATCTTTTTGAAATGTTTTGTGATTTAAAAAAAAAAAAAATTAAGGTAAGCACAGCAAAATTTAAGAAAAGTCAGTTTCAGTAGTAATGATAAGCACAATTTGAACCGTCGATAAAATATCCATTTTATTTAATGTAGTGCAGATTCATTTTTACCCTTTGATTTTGAAAAACAAAAACAATTCAGAAAGTCCTGCTGTACAGCCATGGTCTCTTATTAGTGGGCCCATATTCCTCCTGACACCAAGCACTGTGCGAATGGTTAGAAGACAGCCCATGGAGCATGATACAATGACCCATGCCAGGGAACAGGTAGACATTCGAGATAGGTCTTCCACTGGGAAAATACCAGATTCTTCTTTGTGTCACCAGAAAATTTTGAGAAACTAAGACTCTTAGCATTCATTGTTCACAACATTTTTGTGGAGTTTTAGAACCCCAGACAAACGGTAACAAAGACAAATTATAAACACACTCATACAAATGCACACACACACAAATGAATGAAGAAATGCATAGGCAAACTGTCCATAGTGTGTATATATGGGAGGGAGGCAAGGTGCAAGGAGGGTGTAGTTTCAATATTTCTCTATAAATATTTTTTGTAATAATAAGCAAACATTTACTAGATTTCTGCTCTGTGTAAAACACTGGGAGTGAGGGCAAAAATAAAGTCCTTCAGTAATTGAATAGTTTTCTCTTTGGTTGAGTTACAATCCATGCACACATGAAATACATGTGTAAAGGAGGAAAGCGTTCACAGTGGACTTTGATTCTTGAATTGACCTTTAAAGAAAACACAAGAATCTGCGAAGGGGTAGACAGGAGGGGAAAGGAGGGAAATTCCAAGCAAGAACAAGCATGATGCTGTGTAGATCACAAATTAGATAAATGGGTGAAAGCAGTTAGCCCACGGATTGCTCAAATATGATTTTTATGTGCTATATAAAGAATGTATGTAATAAAGTTCAGCATGTGTAACACAATGGAGAGTGTTGTAAATTAGTGTATCCATAAAATTCACAGACAAGTGACCCCTGTAGCCTCCCCCTAAAACAGTGATTCCCCAGGAGAACAATTTTACAATAAAAAGATTAATATCCACAATCATAAAAAGAAATTGTTGAAAATCTATAAGAAAAACAGAAAAACCAACAGAATATTAGACAATGGTGACAAATAGACACAAGGAAAGATATAAAAGTATTATGTGCTTATTATTATTGGCATATAAAGATTCCTAACTTCACTATCAGGAAAAATGCAAATCAAAATAGCAGTAGAATACCATTTGCTCAATTCATTACAAAAATGAAAAAGATCCACTGTGGCCTAGTGGATAAGTCTGCCTCCTCTGGCCGGCAAAGTCCACATAAATCCCAAAGATGTGGGTTTATGGACCTGGAGCAGGGTCGGGGCGAGGGCGTGGAGGGGCCCACCAAGATGAACACTTGAAAATAACAAGTGCTTCTTCCTCCTCTCTCTTCCTGCCTACCTGCCTACTCACCTTGATTCCTGCTTGTACCTTTCCTTTAAAAATAATAAGAAAGATTCAGTAAGACTGTGGGGAAACTGTAAGTCTCATAACATTGGTAAAAATATAACTTCATATGGATTTTGAAAAAGGTTTATCTGTACAGAAGGCAACCTGGAGCATCTATCAAAGAGTAAATATTTAATACACTTGGAAATTCCACTTTTAGGAATTCATTCCTCAAAACCACTTAAATGTGCACCAAGAAAGACAGACATACCAGAATGTTTATTGCAGCATGTTTGCAAGAATGAAAAGTTGGCAACCACTTAAATATCCAACGATTAGTAATGTCATGTTCAAGTAAATGGTTAAGTAAATTCTAGCATATTCACATCATGAAACTCCTTGCAGCAGTTTTAACAAAATGAAATTGCTACGTCTATACGAACATGAAAAGATCTCTAAAGGCATGATAAGTGAAAAAAATGTCACTGGTTAATGCATATTTCACACTGTCGTTTATGTACATAATTTATGCAGCGTAGGCATTGCCTAAACGCTGACACAAGTGTTTGGGGTGGCAGACAGACAAAGAGGTTGCTAGCTAAAATCCCACGAACAGTCAAGATACCAGTATTCTGATTCTTAAACAATAGTGACTCCATGCACAGAGTAGCTCACCTGCAGGAGGCTCCTACTTCTCAGGAGGTAAACTGGGATTGATGGAATGTATTGGTCTGAAAAGATCAAAGGATTTATCTATTTCAGAGACCGTTCAGTTTTAGAGAAACGGGATCCCATGGTCAATACGCACTTACTGAGAGTCTATAAAATGACAAGAACGATGCTAATTAGCACTGGAAATCCAAAGGAGATGAAATGTGTTATTAAGATTAAGCATCAAATACAACTACAATCCAGAAGACAAAACACTATCTAGTAGAGAAAGACTTCTTGGTGGAAAAGATCTCTGAAAAGGGCCCTGAAGAATTTGAATTCAGTTTTCTGACTCAAGTCCAGTGACCTTTCATGACATGACCCTCAGGCTTCTATCACAGGAACCTAGAAAACAAGAAATGCTGAAAAATAACCTCATATTGTGGAGGGAAGTTGGTCACAGACAGTCCTGTGTCAGCTCATTAAAAAAAAAAAAAAAAAAAAAAGATCAGAAGCTTATAAAAACTAAATTTAGTTTTTCAATAAACTCATATACTGCAAAATATAATTAGACTAACAATAGCTCCTGAAAACAAATAAGGGAAAACATCAATATGACACTTGCCATAGCCTTTTGCTATGTTAATTTAGGGGATCCAATCCTTTCAATTTTCCTTGGAAAATCTATTCCTTTCATTACAGACATTAGATGATGTTTAATCTCTTTCCTCTCATAAAGCATTCTATTTTACACTTTTCCTTATTTATTTGAATTGGTTAAATGTGTTCATTTGCCTCTAGAAATATGTCATCATTGAAACTATACTTGTTAGATTACTAGGGAGTTAGAAAAAAATGAGAGATGCCCTCCTCTCAGGCTGACAAGGAGGCAGGTTATGGGAGCTGTGGGCCCAGGTTTGAGACCCAGGGTGAAGGGGGAAAAAAAAACCAAAAGGAATAATTAATGCAAGTGCCACCTCAATCCTCATTCATTCTATGAACAGATACACTGGCCATCCTGACATGTATCGACACGTATGTTGCACCATTACGGGACTATAAGTCAAAGTTCGGTGTGCTTCAGGAGGCAGCTCACTTCATAGGAGTTCTTGTTTTGCAAAGATAGAGCCATAGTACATTTTTATGATAGCTTGGTAAATCTCTTAAAGAAAAGGGAGAGGTTTATGACAGCCATGGTGATAAAGCTTTAACTCTGTGTGTGTGGTTAACTCTGTTGCAGCCATTTAAGTTAACTTCTACCTATATTTATGGGCTTGATTGCATAACATACGAAGTTTGCAGGAAGTACCCGGAAGATAAGGTTACATACATAGACTAGTTTTTTAAGTTTGAAAGTAAACCACAGTTCAAGCTGGGAAAATAATTTATGGACAATTTTGTAACACCAGTGAATACGTCATTCAATTTCTTCTCATTTTTGCTTATCTCATAGTTAACATTAGGTGACTAATGATTGTTTGACTGTGCAGCGCAGTAAGTTAACAAAAGAACGAGGCTTTGGGGATTGGTTAGATGAAAAGTCGGTGAATTATACTTATATAAGTGAAGACAAATGGTTGATGATATTCAAACCACCCTAAGCTAATGGACGGTTTGCACATCACATCACGTCCCACTAGACAATGATTACTCTCTCCAGCGTGCTTCAGTAATGAGACTCATTTCTACTGACAAATATTACTTGATCAATCGACCTTGCCTTTGCCACAATAAACGACCTTTCATGGTTAATGTGTAACTGATTATTGTTCTTCTCTGTAGCAGCCTACATTTTACAGTAGAGAAATACACTGTGTCCACTAAGAACCTAAAATGTGAAAAAAACATGTCAAGTGCTGGGTATCCGCTTTCGTCGTGTTATTGTCACTGACATTGTACGGTGGTCGTGACACATTGTGCTTGTCCGTCGTTTCTGTGTTTGCCGGGGGCCCTACAACTTTGGCCATAATCTCCAGATACTCAGAAAAACCAAGGCTATTACTTTTGTACACGAAGAGAGGGCACATAAAAAAGTTGGTGACAACAGAGGCGGTGAGTGATAATGTATGTAGAAGTGAAAACATTCCACTCTAATGAAAGCAAATTACCCTAAAATCCTTGTTGTGGAAAATTAAAACTAATGACATGTTCCTGTTGTAATGCAGAATCTCCTGTAACCTAATTTCCCGGTGTGAGATGCAGTTTATTTTCAAACGTAAATAACTTGTCCGTTTAATAATTTGCTTCTTCCCAGTCATTTACAACAGCCACCTTTCTATTCCATTGTCAAGAGAAATCTCAAGGAGTTTCTGTTATTTTCCCTGTGATCATTTTAACTGATGAAATGATTATTTAAAGTATATCTGAGGGTCCTATCTTTGAAATTAATATAAATAAACTGTGCCTCCTGAGTAGGCTGGAGAAGGCCTGTTACCCTTTTGTTTGGTTTTTTTCCTTGACCTTGTGAAGGTTTTTAGTGATATTGCATTAAGCAGGTGCGAGGTTCCTTGAGGGGGGTCCAGCCACATCTATTGTGTGGGATGGTAACTAGGGAGGTGTTTAGATTAGGTGAAGGGAACACTGCTCTCCAGTTTGAGATAAACAAGATTATTGTTCTCCATCCCTGCTGCTTGGAATGACTGCAATGTTGCAAAGCTAATCGCTGCCATAATTAGGGGGAGTAAGGGGGGGGGAGCAAACCAGAATGACAGGGAATGTGCTCATTCATATGCTTTAAAACCTTAGAGATATGATTTCTCCTCCTCTACAGGTGTGATTGGCTCTATTCATAGCTTTCACCATACGCTTAAATGAGAACACAATATTGACGAAAGATCTTCTCCAGTTGGAAGCTGACAACTAGTGCCAGAAATGAATGCTTCCCGGTGGTAGTTGTCAGCATTCTGGCCAGGTGAGGAGGCAATCCCATTTGGGAATTGAATACCAGGTACCATAACAGATGCGCTCAGCAGACAGGCTCTCCTTCTTGGGCAGGCCTGGCCGGCACAGAGGCTCAGCCCCACACCACTTCATGAAATATGCAACTTTCAAGCCATCTCCACATCAGGAGATTTCACTCTGCTGTTGAGAAATTCTTCCTCATATCTAACTAAATCACCCAATTTACAGTTTAGCAATGTCATTTCCTCATGTCTTCAGCAACACTGAGAGCATGCCACATGAAGGGCCGATCTTAAACAGCCGTAAAGAACCAAGCTGAATACCACACCATTAACATAGGGTGTAAAAAAAAAAGACCAAGTTTCTCCTTCGGGCTATTACTGATTCTCATACACAGGAATTGGTTGATTTAGTTGGTTTCAAATTTTAAAACAATGTTTAGGAATCAACCATTGTTTTAAGTTGTGGATTCCCATGTGGTATTTCTAAATGTGAAGTCTGGGCAAACAGACTTCTGAAGGGCCAGCAGAATTGTGGCTCACAGGTCAGCCAGGACAACTGAGGGTTTTTACATTTTGTGCTGGAAATTTACAGGGAGAAAAAGACATTTTTTAAGATATAAATCTTATTCTTTAACAAGATTTCTATTTTGACCTACGTGAACATTAATGAAAACACTAATAATTATAAGCTTTTTGCTGCTTGGCCTGAAAAGAAAAAAACCAACCTCCTATAATTAGATTGGAAGAGGAACTAGAAAAGACCTTCAATAAAACACTGTCACAAATTCCCTCCAAAACTGCTTGCCTGTAATTAAGGTGCATTTACAGATCTGATATTCCTTAAAAGAAGCATTAACATTACAAAGACCAATTATTCATGGTCAAACAAAGGAGATTCGGATTCTCTGATCAAAGCAGTAATCTCTTTTACAATTGTTATTTTTGAAGTATCTTCAAACAGAACAAACACACATGGACTATGTAAACAGGTAGAGCTGGGGGCTAATTTGCAGTTTCCAGGGGCCAATCATTTTCCCACAGGGTTTAGAGTCTGATATACCCCAAACTGCTGATGCTAAAGGCACTGAACATTTTCATATTAAATTAGTTTGTAATGTAAAGGTTATCCTACCTCTTTTTTTTAAAATGTATAACCTTGCCCATTTTTTCAAAGTTCTTTGTTTTTGAAAAGGTCAATGAGCATTTTACATGATTAAAGACAGAAAACCCAAGACATTAGTTAAGTGAAAGAGGACTGAATTTGGTTTGAGAAAGAGCTGAATTTGAAATTCAGCTAGGCCCTTTTCTAGATGTAAGGTATTGAGCAAATTCCTTAAAAACTCTGGAGTTTTCTCTGCAAATGTGCAATAAGACACACAGCACCTGCCTGAATGAGATGGAGTATGCGTTCCAAATGAGATGTCAGGACTGGAGGAAGCACTCTGAATCTCCAAGAGACTCCCACTAGTATGAAATGTATGTTAAACATTTATCCTCAGGCTGTGTTCGTTTGAGGACAAGTGTTCCTTTAAAAACACTTTGGGAACTGTTGCCTTCTGGTGTTTGGCTGATTTGGTTGCATACACTGCATTTCGATGCTCAAACAAATCTATTTTTTAGTCCATACCACTTGGTACAAATGATTAGTTAATGATGGCACGGTATTCCAAAATAAATTACAGCATGAAGAGTTTGTAAACATTTTCTTATATCAAGGCAGTTCCATCACTTACAACCAGAGCGACTTTAGGTAAATTTTAAAATCATCAACTTAGTATTGTTGTCCTTGAAAGAGATAATATAAACTGCATAAGTTGTGGTCAACATTCAATATAGTTAGCACAGTGGGCTTAATAAATGGTCACTTTAATTTTCTCTGGTTTTTGTTTTTTTCAGGAATATTTAGGTTAAAAGAGTGACCTTCCCTAGGTCACATAGCAATGCAGTAGTTTTAGAAAGCGACCAGGATTTTGGAAAGTACTCACCAGTGTTTGAATTCAACTCCATCAAAATTTCAGAATAGATTCTTAAAGAAAGGATTTCTAAGAAGGAAGGGGTAGTTATGAGGCAGTCAATGATATTTTAATAGGAACTAGTGGGCTAAACTAAGATGAACATTATTCTTTCTCAAAGGTTCTATTCAATTAGCAGCCTCAGGGGCAGGAGGAAAATTTATCTTTAGTTGTTCTTGTGGATAAGGTAGTGATAGGTGAATTAGCCCATATTCCAGCAAGATTTACTTTCCCTGTATCCAGTAGGAAACGTTTAGCATTTACCACAGGGTTCTTTCTTGAACAACATTTTAATCAGTGACTTCAAAGAAAGAAAAGGGAATCACACAAGATTTAAGTTGAGAGACAATCAAAATGTTAGATGGCAAAATCAAGAGTCACAAAGGTCTCAATAGGCTGAAGTGTGGAACAGAAATTGAAAATGAAGCTCCCCTCTATGACAGATGGCTGAAGTTCAGATGAGGAAAGCCATGGGCCGTGGGTTCCAGACTTGCAGGCAGGGAGGGCAGGCAGTTAGGGGGAGATTAAAATAGATACCTTTTTTAAAAGGAAGGGCGCAGGCAGGAATGAAAGTGAGCAGAGTCAGGCAGACAGGAAAAAAAGAGGAGGAGGAAGCACCTTACTTTATTTATTTAGTTTGTTGAACCTGGATTCTTGGGCTAGGTGATGGAAGGCAGCTGACTAATCTGCCCCTCTGCCAGGTCATGCCAAAATTGATACTTAATAGAGAAAAATATGTACTTATGTCCTGAAAAATCAGTTTGGGACTAAGTTGTCACTCTCTTACTTAAATAAATCCCATGGCTTTAATTGCTTTGAATCTATTTTGTCATTTCAAAAATGCTGATATTAGCTACCTCATGCAGTTGCGACTGTTATACACTAAAGAGCCCATGGAAAGAACTGCTCAGTGCAGAGCCTGGCACACAGAGAGTTCCGACATAATGCAGAGTCTGATGAGGATAACAGTTATTCTGATGAACTGTAAGTAGTTCTAGAGCCCCAGTTGTAGAGACATATGGGGAAACCAGAATGCGTTAATATAAGAGTGGCTGGATGGTAAAGAGTTGGGAAACCATACCACACGAAAATCAAATGACTTTATGCAATACGTGTTCCAAAAAAAACAAAAAAACCCAAAGTAAACAAACAAAAATTTATTGAGGTATACTTGACATACAAAAAGCTGTGTATGTTTAATGTATACAACCTGATGAGCTTGGAGGGTCAGTTTCTTTTATGTAGATCACTACCTTTAATTCCCTCTATGACTCATTAGGTAGGTATAATTACCCTAGTTGTAGAGATGAGGAACCAAGTCTTGGTGAGGTAAGTAATAGCACATCTAATAAGAGGTGGGGTTGGGATATGAAGCTGGAATATGGACATAGAAAATAATTACCTACTTTTATTTGTTATTATTCCAAGGGACAAATTCATGCAGATGGGGGGGATCAAAAGAATATATAATTGAAGGAGAGTCTCCAAAATGACAGGGTACTCTTCAAAAACATAAATGCTCTAAAACACAAAGAAAGATGGGGGGTAACTATTCCAGGTTAAAGGATTTTTTTTTTTTATTTCATAAATGAATGCAATGATTAATCAGATTTTCTTCAGGGCAATTATTGAAATCTTAGTAAGAGTAGGTAATAGTATTATATTATGTTAATTTCCTGGTTTTGACCATTGTTCTGTTATACAAGAGAATGTCCTTGTTCAGAGAAAATTCTCATTGAAACATTTGGCAGTAAAGGGAAATCATATCTTCAAAGTAGTCGACGGTTTAGAACAACAAAAAAGAGAGGCAAGGAAAAGGATAAAGCAAATGTTATCAAATATTAGCATTTAGAGTATTTGTGAAAAAGGTAAATGAGAATTATTTGCACTATTCTGCAATTTCTCTGTAAGCTTGCAAACAAGTCAAAAGAAAATGTTTTAAATAATTAAAAAATATGTAGAGCAATGAAAAAAATGTAGGAGGAAATAATCTGTAAGCAATTGGTAGCATGAGTTTGAAAGCAGAAGAGTTTTCAGGGATTATAAGGGCTACAAAGGAGGACTTGAAAGTCCTATGTAAGAAAGATTGGGAGTAATTGGTTTATTCAGTATGTTCACCTATTCACTCAGAAAAATACTTTGCCACTTAGAATATTTTTTTAAATATGGTGGTATTAACTACACTTGTACTGAGGAACTCACTGACAGCTTCCCCCCAAAGCGATAAGAACATTTCGGTCAAATAAATTAGTCTCATTGACTTTTGGGGGGAATAAGTTCTGAACAACCTATCAAAATATGAGTATACAGATTTTAATTAAAAACTATATTTGTGGCAATGTAAAGAGCTTGATAAATAATATCTTTCTTCCTAGGCAGGGTTTGAACAAAGAGATTGGGAAAACAAACATGGTAGATATTTAAAACACCATCTTTCTTACTTATAAATGCTAGTGGAGGACATAGTTCAATGTGAACACCAAACGAACCTTCAGCTTCCCTCTCTGTCCTCACTGTGTCCTAGATTTACCTTCTTAGTAACGAGTGGTGATCATGACTTTGAATATGAGGAGCTGGAAACTGTTCCAGGAATAGAATGGGCTGTTTCTTTGGTAGAAAGTAAATGGAAAGGTAGAAGATAAACTAAGGAGCACAACTCTGTAAATAAATCAAACCAATTAGGCAGTGTGGGGATGGAAAAAGGCAGGAATAGTTGGGAAAATTCTTCCTTATGGAAAGCAGAGTTGTTTGGGAACGAGACAAGGGGATGGGGAACATCTGTTTCCCCTAGTGCTTGCTAGGCTCAAGGAGAAATAGCGAAAAACAAACACTCATGCTGGAACACTACAGAATGACTTTATCTAAGGGATAAGAGGAATAGTCAGGAAACAATGAGACACAAAGCTTTAGAAGTTCAATGCTGGGAGGCCTGTTGAGTATCTTTTGGGAGCAGTGTTAATTTGGTGGTCCCCTGAAACCAGACTGCAAGGGAAAATGAGGGTGAAGAAATTCCTTTTTCAGTTTCTCCCTTCCTTTGTCCTTTCCTTAAATATTCTTAATTGTAGGGACTTTGTCTGCCTTTCTCATTCCACGGCAGCCAACATAAGGTTTTGAGTACAGGTCTAATAGGAATACCTTGGAAAGGAGAAATATTCTTCCAAGATGAGGGAAAACATATAATGAGAGACATGCAAAGTGACTTGTGACTTTTGGGGGTGGTGGGGAGGAGGGTTAACATAGAAAGAAGGGTTGTCTAGTTAATTGCTAAAATTTTGTTCAGCTGGTGCTTCTGGTGGAGCAGTGGTTAGGTCGGTCCCCTATGAGGGAGAAAGCCACATACCCCTGGGTTGGAGTTCTGGGTCTTGGGGGGAAGAAACCAGTGTCAACAACTAAATAAAAATAAGATAGAGATGCTTCTTCCTCCTCTCTCTTCCTGCCTGCCTGTCTGCTCCCCTTCAATTCCTGGCTGCACCTTTCATTTAAAGAAAAAATACTTTTTGTTCTACTATACACTGAATGTTTCTCTCAAAGTTCACAGCATGAAATCAAATTTCCAACATCCTGGACTTGGAGGGTGGGAGACCTCTGAGAGGTGATTGTGTCCTGAGAGTGGAACCCTCATCAATGAGATTGATCCTTTAAAAAGAGATTGCAGGGAACTCCCTAGGCCCTTGAGCCATATGAATGGTCACAGAAGCTAGACACAACTATTGATGAGCCAGGCCGTCTGCTAGCAGCTTGATCTGTCTTGTGAGAAACAAACTCTGGTGTCCATAAACTACTCAGCATTTTGTTAGAGCAGCTCAAATGGACTAAGACATTTTCTAATAAAAATTCACTATGATAAAAGAATTCCAAAACCAGAAAGCAAATATCATTTTTCTTCTTTCCTTCCTTCTTTCAGAAATTCAATAAAGTTTTGAGGAGCAGCATTGCTGTGCCAGGCACTGTGCCACGTGCTGGGGATACAGCCGTGTCGGATAAGATTGTTCCCATGGAAGGTATATGTTCTATTTAAAGGAATAGGCAATGAGCAAATAAAAGAATTTCAGACACTGTTCTAAAGAAAAGAAAACAGAATAGAAAATAGAGCAGCAGTTTATGTGGGTGTATAATGTGAGTGTAATGCGTGTTTGTGTTTAAGTGTGTGTAGTACATGGTGTGTGCCTGTATGCATGTGTGTAGTGTGTGTAGGTGGGAAGCAACTAAATGTTAAACCTCATAAGATGAATAAAGAAATGACATATGAAAATCCTGAGTAAGTTATACATCTTAGGTATTCAAAGATAAATTCTAGGATATTTATGATGCCAAAGAAAATACTATCAATACTATGCAATACTTCTGCCTTAACCACTTACTCCTGATTCTATAAGTCAAAGCAAGCAAGTACCAGTTAAAAAAAATTAGCTTACCTGTAAGAATATTTGCTAGAATATTCAAGTGTTAAGTTTTATTTCACCTTTATGAAACAGCAAGTACAGAACAATAAGTAAAGATCCTTCATGGGCACACATTTTCTGGCACCATATAATCAGTTTTGATCACCTGGGCAGGCACACGAAAGCTACCACTAATGAAAATGCGTACATATCTGTGGGCATTTAGGGCCTCACAAGTAACAATACGGCTGTTGCCCCTGCTTGTCCTGTCCTGACAGATTCATTGACTCAGCCAGCCTCCTCTGAGGAGTCATCCTGTGCAAGGCATTGTTCCAGCTCTGAGGGCGTCTTCCAGGTGGTGTCTTCTGCAGTCCTTTGTCCTGCTCAGTTCTGCTCCAGTTCTGCTTCATCCTTTAGTCATCAGAGTAATACAAGTTAAAGGAACTAGAAAAATGTTTCCATTATTTGTTCTCGGTCTCTGTGGTCATTATTAGCTCTAATTCCTGCTGAAAGCAAAATAGGTAAATACACAAAATGCATGCACATATATGTGTTTCTTAGAGAAAGACTTGTATAAGGCGGTACCATTAATAGCCATCCAATTACACTAACGATAGTAAATCAACACGATCATCCCAGAAAATAATGGCAGGGACTTAAAAAAGACAACCTATGATTCTGATTGTAGTACTCCCAGTAACTGAGAAGAGGAATGAGAGAAAAGTCATCAGTAGTTTAGAATCTACTAGAGCACAAATTTTAATGTTAGTGACGGCTCTGTTGTTACATAACATCAATAAACTTGATTAATAAAGTACTAACAGATGGCATTAGGGCAATTACATAGGTTATAGACTTCGAAGGAATTTCATTTTAATTCTCAGTAAGTGTTTTAATTGTTCTATAGTTATTAAAAAAGAGGATAAAGCCCTGTTAGATACAGAAATATGATATAGATATAGAAAAAAAAGAGATACAGAAAATACACAAAAATTAAATACCTGCTACAAAGTTATCAAGTAAGATAAAAACGGATTCATTGTTCTGATTCAGGTACCTATTTATTAATGGAAGAAAATTTAAAAAGGAATGCATTTTTAAAAAAAGGCAAAAGGAAGAGAAAGGGAAGGAGGGAAGATGAGAAGGAGGGATAAAGGCCTAATATATATTTATGAAGAATTTTGTACTAATTTCCTGAAAATTATGTCAGTGGCACAAATCTATTATTTGAAAGAGATGTTTATAAGGTGATTAAAATGTCTTTCATATTTCAATGATTTAAGTAAGATAAAAGATACACTCTTTTTTTTTACAGAAATTTGAGCAATAAATTCAAAATTAAATTGCAATAATAACTTCAGAAATAAATAGCTTGTTTGGCAGGCATAAAGAGTGAAGGTTTGGTGGCATGGAAGAATTGGGGAATAAAATAGTTTTCTGCATATGAAACTATAAAGCCACCATTTATTGGATCAGAGCAAATATGCACAGTCACCTGGAAGGCGGGTTCCTAGCTCCCAGACTAGGACAAGACTAGAACCAGATAGAAGGAACTGGCAGAGCTGAAGATCTTAGGGCAATGATCAGGGTGGACTCCAGTCTGATCATCTGAAACCTATATAATGAATCTGGATGGCAGTGCCCATCTAGTATTGTAGGGCTGTGATTTCAAAAGCATAAGCCTTTATGTAATTAGCAGTACATTTTCTACTATGAGCTCTCTTATGGTGTGGGCACAGCGAAAGCTCTAGATCCAAATGATGAGCCAGGTGGAGGGAGGCAGTATCTTAGGCAGTGGAAGCAACATATGGGGAAGGTCCTGAGGTAAAGAGCAGGAGAACTTGAAGAACTGAAATATACAGAAACAAAAACACTGCGCCACGTAGAGAGGGGATCAAAAGGAGACAGGGTGTCACGCTGTGGGCTCGGGCATCTTAGAGGTAAGGGTGATACTGGATTTGTTCCATCTCTCCAGGAAATCTGTGTTGTCAAACACCAGTATGTCATTCAATATTGTGATGATACTTAAAAAGTATGTTAACAAAAGTTTCAAAGATCTACCGGAGTTTCAAGAATCAACATGCTAATTTTAAGGTGATGTTGCAAAATTATAGTGCTAGTGTAAAACTGTAATAGAAAGAGTTCGCAAATATTTAGAAATTATGACAGTCCCCCTTTATACCGGCCCCTCCAAATTTACATTGCAGGAAACTCTGATAAATGAACTGAAAAGTATTCAACACATTTCCCTAAAATGGCAAAGTTGATACTCAAGTTCTCTGATCAAATTCTAATATTTCTTCTCTTTTATTGTTTGTGTTTTTATTATTTGAAAGTAGAAATTGCAATTGAATTTTTCTCTGTTCATAATCCACTTATTCCACATTAACATTTTAGATAATTAAATATTATACTTTTCCTTTTTTTGGAGGTGGAGGAAGAAGCATTTTATTTCATTTTTATTTAGTTGTTCATATTGGTTGTACCCTCCAGACCTAAGAAGCGAAACTGGGTCCTTGGGATAGATGTGACCTACACTCCTTCAGAGGCAGGGGAACTAACCGCTACTCACCTAGTGTGCACCAATACATTTACTCCTTTTCTGTGCTTGAAACTATTTGTTACTGGTTTTTATGAAGTTTTAAGGGACAAAATGGTACTATTATATACTGTACAACTGAATAAGTATTTGGAGCTTAAAACTTACTTTTCTTTGTAATATATACAAGCATTTCCATTATTAGAATAAGAGAATAATAAATATTTTATATTGCATCTGGACTAAGAAGATACCATTTTTATTCTATTCTATTACATTCCATTCTATTTGGGGCAATATGATAATTTATTGATTTTTTAATTTTTTTAAGGAAAGGTACAGGAAGCAATGAAGGTGAGGAGGCAGACAGCAAGAGGGAGGAGGAAGAAGCACTTTATTTTTTACTCCCACTGGTTCCAGGTCTTGAACACTAGGTTCTTGGGCTTCACATGGTCTATGCCTTTTTGCCTGAACCACCAGGCCATGCCAGTCTCTTAGATTCCAAATGGCTTAATGCAGTTTAGCGTCTGTTTCATTAGTCACAGAATTATATGTATTAGGTAGTATTCAGCCCTGCATGAATATAAAAGAAGCACAGTATACTTCCAATATAAGAACTAAAAGAAGTGGCTATATTTAGGGTAAGTTTGGGACCTATAGGCTGAGGGTAATAAAACATATGTCTTTTTCCATCTATTTAGAAGCATTTATCTTGATAATATTTACTCACACAGACATCTCTTAATCCTGAACTTCTAGTCTGTGAAGGCAACAAGTGAAATATCTTCCTGCCACTTTTACAAGAAGCATTTAGGTGCACTTCTTTGGCTCAGCAGCTAACACGCAAGTCATGCAGAACACAAGGATCCAGATTCAAGACCTAGGACTAGGAAAGAAACAAAACCAGAAAATTATTTAAAATGGTTTAATATAGCATTTTGCAGTGATTTTTAATTAAAATGGTAATAGTTCCAGGAAATTAAAACAGTTCTCCATCCCATATGAAAGAAGCAAAACACTTTATTTGGGTTTGGAGAAAGCAAGTCTCATCTCTCTGGTCATTTAAAAAATGGAAGCAAAATATTGAAACATGTGCTCTTAGTTTTCTCTCACTTGTATTTTTTTTCCATTTTCCGAGTTGTCTTATACTTTATATAAAGTGTAAGAGTTAAATTTGAAACAAAAAAATACAGTGTACAAAAAAGAAAAATATAACTATACACTGTGGAGAATGGTTTGAACGGAAGCATGAGTACGAGATAAGTTTAGGGAGATAAGTTAGAGGACAGGTGACATAATCTAGAGAAGAGGAGGCAAGGGTGGAAATAGAAATTTACTAGAGGAAATCAAATACAGAGTGTAAGTCTAGCAAGTTGAAATCCTTAAAAATATCTTGAACTGGATCTATGAGCAGGAACTCATGATTTTCCCCTCTGTATAAAAACACCGTTTCATTGCACTACTGAAAAAGCCTAGCTAGAAATAAGATGTAGAAACAATATTCCCAAAGCTCAGTAAGCTCTAGTTTCTGGATTTAGTGATTCCTTCTTCAGAGTTTCATTCAGGTTGATCCATTTCTTGTTTTACCTGTAGACTAGAAGTTAGATCAGAAGACATGATTTGATTCAGGTTTTTTTTTTTTTTTTTTGGCAAGAACATTGCTTAGGTGTTATTTTATACTTCATATTACATCACATCAATAGACACAATTTCTGGCTGTCCCACTTTTAGTGATTTTAAGTCTTGATATAAAGTCCCCAATTATCCTTACGTAATTGTGCTAGCATTCATTAGTGACTGATGCCAAAATCATTTAATTCATCAGAGGGTGCTAAATGGTAATCTCTTTATTCTCTAAACATGTTTACTGCTGTGCAATTGACATACAATAAACTGCATGTTATATACATAATTAAAACAACATTCAAGTAAACATTTGAAAAATGCACAATTTGCTCAACATTGACTTCTGTATGTATCAGTGAAGCCACAACTGTAATTGAAGTAGTGAACGTATCCCTCACCTTAAGATTATTATCCTGCCTTTTGTGTAGTTGGAAGTGCTCATAATGAGAAGTTTAAAAAAAAGGTAAATATTATGAGGCAAATTAACTGGACTTGGTGATTGAATGCTTGGGGATTAACCTATGAGATCCGGAATGATTCAGTTACTGAGCAGTTGGCAGTATCAATTATTGAAACGAAACACAGGAGGAGAAACTTAGTGAGTCGTTTTGTGTATGTGAAGTTTGAGATTACAGTGGGATAGCCACATACAGATGTCAAGTAGGCAGATGTTAAATCAAAAGGTGGAGTCTGCATTCGAAACACAGACTTGGGAATATTGGCACAAAGTGACAAAGTCTGGGTATAGAAATGATCCAGAGAAGATATACAGAATAGGAAAAGGATTTAAGGAGAAAAAGAAATTCTGAAAAATTCTAGTGTTTTACGATCAGTGAGAAGAGGAGGAAATGATGACTATACAGTATAACAGGAGACAAAGGAAAATGAGAGAATGTGCCATTTGTGTTGACCCCAGTAAGTCCTATTCTGTGTTTAACTTTTCAATACATTATGACTTATTGATCAGTAAGTGTGGGCATATTCCTAAGAGATGCCGCTTTTAATAAATTCATAAAATTGTTTCTGAGACTGTAAAGCTAAGGATTGGTCTATAAACTCTGTAAATGAACCAAAGCAAAGTAAGGATTCTTGAGAGTTGACTAACTTTGTTGACTTGAGTCTCAGGGAGCCTTTATTTGAAGGATTGCCAGTACTTGTTTTAAAATGAGCTATTTTATGTTTTGCGTATCATTACCCTGTCAGGATCTCAGAATGAAAGGAGCTGGCTTAAAACAACTTCAGTCTCCCTAAATGTGGGAATGTTGTCTTAAACTTCCTGATGGATAATTATCCAATCACTGCCTTTTCTTTATAGTGAATTTAGAGTATTCTGATTCAATAGTTTATAGAAGTTTCTGTATTGAGGATGGTAAGTATAAAATCTTCTGGTATTGTGAGATAACAATGAAGGCAAACAATTCATAGTTTGAATGCCCTATACATTTATGGGTTTTTATGTTCATCAAAGGAAGGAATGTACGAATTAAGAACTGATAAAATGAGAGATGCCATTTAGTTAAGATTTTGAAAGTTTGACATTATTTTTTAAGGGAGAGAAGGAAGAGGCATTTGTAAGGAAAGAGAAAAGAGGCTGAAGCACTTAAAAAAAAATTGTTGTTGTTTCCCCTGGCCTCAGGTCTCAGACCCTGGCCTTTACATGGTTTGCTTACCCCTCAGTTGCCGGCTTAGCGCCAGTGTTAGGATCCTTTACCAATGCAACATTTAAATCTTTAGGAAGACATTTGTTACCCATGACTTTCTCTTGAATAAAAACTCAACAATGTTAAGAACCATTTTTTTTCTCTGAGAAAAACAGGTAAATCATGAGCCCCACCCACTCTTCTTTCCTTGGCACTGGGGTAGGAAGTGAGGCTGGGAAGCAAAGTAGAAGTATGTAGCATACAGGAAAGAACAAGGTGATTGGAATCAGTCTTGATTCAAATCCACTTCTATATATCCGGTCTTGGGCCACTCAGTTATTCTGAGTCTGTTTCTTCATTTTACAAATTAAGATAATACTTACTTGGCGAAGTTATTGTGAAGATTAAGGAAAAGAAAGCATGTAAGACAACTGAAAGCATCATCTTGACAATGGCAGTTATTCTTCTTATATTTGGGCAACATTTCATAAAATATTCAGCAAAGAATAAAAGAATATTAATTCTTTTTGACAGCTCATGACAAGTTTATTAGGAGAAGTACGGAGACATCTCTGTGGGTAGTAAAGCTATTTTATTTATTTACTTTTAATAAGAAAGTGCCAAAGCCAGAAGAGGGCATTAAGAAGGAGATTCACAATAGTCGAGGGGTGGGAGAAACTCAGATATCCATCAAGGGATAAATAGATAAACAAAATGTGGCATATATATATACATACATACATATAGACATATATATACACACACATACATATATAATAAAGGAAATCTTACTCAGGTTTAAAAAGGAAAATACCTACTTACGTTACAACATGGGTGAACTTGGAGGGTATCACGCTAAGTGAAATAAGCCAGTCACAAAAGACAAAGAGTGCACCATTGATTCCACTTATGTGAGATATGCAAAGTAGTCAAATTCATAGAAGCAGAAAATAGAATGTTGGGTTGGGGGGGCAGGACTAAGAGGAATGGGGAGTAGCTGAGTGAGTACAAAGTTTCAGATCTGGAAGGTGAAGAGGTTCTGGGGCCTGTTGTACAACAATGTGATTATACTCAACACCATTGAACTATACACTTAAACATGGATAAGATGGCAAGTTTTATGACAGTTGGGTTTTTTTTTAACCACAATTTAAAAAAAGGATGAAGGAGAAACAATAGTGAAAATATGAAGGTCCAAATGCTTGGAGGAAAGACTAGAGTTGTAGTGATACTACGAAATAAGCTAGAATGGTTATGACACTAAAAAACCCAGCTCGGATTTTTTTTAAGACATTAAAAATAAAGGTTACATCATTGTAACTCATTGTAACAATGCCAAAATGTATCATTTACTGCTTAAGTTCAAGGCACAATGCTAAATATTAAGAACCAAAAAAATATATGACATAGTTTTTGCCTTTAAGAAAATAAGTAAACAATTATCATAAAATATTTTATGTAGAACTAAAAAGAGACAGAATAGAGTATACAACACAGATTAGTATGGCAGAATAGAGATTTTCTAGAAGTGGACTCTGAATTAGAAATTCACAAATGGGTGTGCCCTGGTGGAGTAGTGGTTATGTTAATCACTTCTGAAGGAACACAAGGTCACCTACACTCACCTACACCCCACCTCCCCACACCCCCCCCCCCGCCCCCCGTCAGAGTCTGGGGGTGGGGGAGGGAACAACTACTGTGAACAACTAAAATATAAATAAAATAAAATGCTTCTTCCTCCTCTCTTCCTGCTTGCCTGCTTATTTGCCTTAATTTCTGTCTGTACCTTGCCTTAAAAAAGTTCACAACTGCCTTCCAAAAGGTTATTATTATCTATTACATCTAACCCTTAGCTATTTATTAATAGTTGTTATGGTAGGATATGACAGACAAAACTATTTTTGCAAAAAGAGTAATTCATATCTAGAAATGAAAGTGGGAACAAATGAGAGATTTAGAGGAAGCCTTCATGAACTGATCATGTACTTTCTTTAGCTCCAAATCTTTCTACTTTTGAACATTTGTCTACATTATTATTTTAACCTAGGTAAACAATCAATACACCTTTATACTAAACTAGGTACATATAATAAATGGGGTTGGTTGAATTAAATTCCAAAATACTTTTAAATGAATAACAGGAGTTAAATAAAATAGACATTTTCTTTTAGCATTTTGGAGAAAAAACAATGTCTTCAGGTTAAGTTATAGCGAATTATAAGGGCATCCTGAATTTAAAATGCATATCAAAGAAAGGTGATTCTTCACAAATCTTTGTGGTAGAAGATGAATCTAAATGAAATAAATTGGGAGATGAGATTAAGGTTTTTAGGTCAACAATAGATCTACAAGTATAAATTCAATTACTTTCAAAGACTTTTTTGTTCTCTCACACTCAACTAATAGCCTATGCTAATGTGACCTTCAAATAACACGGTTTTACAGATACTATCCTTTTTTATATAAATCTACAAAGATAATCATTGATATGTATATTAGTAGTTCTTTGCTAGGAGGTGGGGGGTTATTCTGCCACCTCAGGGGACAGGAAACTCTTGGCTCTCAACGCGAACAGAGGGAGGTACTACTGTCATTGAGTGGTGAGGACGACAGAAGTTGCTCAACTTCTCACAACGCAAAAGATCTTTACGTCTCTCTGAAAAAACAATTACTGCCGCTCTGCTGAGTCAATAGTGGTTTAGAAAACCCAGCATTTGCAAGTAAATATCTATGTAAATATATTTCTTCTCTTTTCTTTGTTTTCCTCCTCTTTCTCCCACTTCTTTCTTTTAAATGGCAACTCCTGAGTGCACCTCCGTAGCTCTGGAGGCTGTAAGGTAGTTGAACTGCAGACCAAGGAAACTCTATGGACCAGAGTTCAAGATCTGAATAGGGAGTTTAAAAAACCCCCCAAAACTTGCTGATTTTTGTCCTCATTGACAGGATATGGGTCAACATACTGCATCTGAATCAGCACTTCTTTGACCAATGCAATAAGAGACTTTCCACCAAATTTTTATCATGGAATAACAGATTTTCTAAGAGATTTTATTGGTTAGTAATATGAAATATTAGAAAACACAAAGCCCAAAGACAAAACCAGCAATAAATACCCACCTACATGATACCTGAACCCCACTACCAGGCATCTGAGGTAACTTCTAGCAGACTTCACCAATGACTCAATATAAAAAATGTAGGGTGTCTTGGTTTTCATGTTGACATTTAAACTCAGACTTTCATAATTAGAAAATATACTAACTACTATACAAAATGCTCTTAAGCCACACACCTTAAAATGCATTGAAGAATCATAAAAGTTCCAAAATTTAAATAGAATATACACTATTTATTTTATAACAAAATAAAACCAAATATAAAGTATACAATATTTTGAACTTTTTATATTTTGATTATTATGTTGAAATCTGTTATTTTAATATTCAATCAAAATAAACTTGGAATCAGTTATTTAAAAAATGCCAAGAACATGATTAAAATAAAGTTTAAGTTCATCAGGAAAAGAACATCAGGAGTAATGAAAGAGTAAATCCATCCACAACACTAGGTCTTCATCTTTTGTTTCTTAGACCATTCAGGTGCTTCTTTTTTGGTCTGTTGAAAATATAAAAAATAAAACAATAAGCTTATAAGGCGGGCAAGAGAGGCAAGTTAGAGCACTAAGTATCTATACGCACTGGAACTTTTAATGTAAAATTACAGTAAACAGTTGCTTTTCTTAATTCAGAAAGATGCGTAAGGGCAAAGGTTTTGTCTTTAGTTAGAAATAATCTCTCACCTGGAATGCCTGTAGAAAAAAATACACACCTGTGTCTTCTGGTTCAGTATGCATTTAATCTATTCTATATAGGTATCTTATGAATGGATTCTATTTTTCAAAAAACATTAAAAACTTCAAGGACACAGTTTCTTTTGATTTGTTTTACCTATCTATCTATAGATACTTACCCACTCAACAGATATTTACTGAAGAAATACTAGGTCTAAATCATTATACTTTGGAGCCTCTGAACTGCTAGATTTACCAGAGTACTTGGGATTTTTGCTCAACCATTTCCATCTAAAAGGAGCCCTTCTGTTCAGAGCAGTAACAGCAAAGGAGGAGAGGCTGACTAGGACAGAATAAAGAGGTATTGATTCTAATTTAAAAAATTCCTATATTATTCAATGTAATATGCAGTTTACTCCTTTCCAACTTACATCTTCATAGACTTGTCTTTCTCATTTATTACATCTATTCTAAGCAGTCCCTAAGTTTTACTGAAGTATCTTTTTAACTCCACATTTGGTTCCAGTCTTGACCCCATTAGCTTACCTTGGACTCTCATCATTTCTTGAATTGATTCCTGTAAGAGCTTTCTAATTCTGTTTTGACATTCTCTTTTTTGTTCAATTCATTACCTATAATCCTTTCAAGCTTATCTTTCTAAAATGCAAATCTTAAACATTAAGATACTTCAGTAATTCTTTCTTTAGAAGGAAGTCCTTAGTATTAAAGGTGAAAGAAGCTTTCAGGGTAAAATAAGAAAACCACAGGGAAAGGCCAGGTGGCTGGAAAGGTCAAGCAAGCTAAGTTTAACCAAATGCGAAAGAAATTAAAGTCAAACCAGAATGATAGCTTATTAACTGGTAATGAAAAATGGAATTATTTGTCCAGGAATGTCTGTCAGTTTTACCTGTTTTTTTGTTTTTTTGTTTGTTTGTTTTAATAGTCACAGACCATAAGGAAAAGTCAGAGTAAGTTTGGGGAATTGTGCGGTTCTCATGTTTCAGATCAGAGGCTTGGCTGCCTGGAAGAGTGAGAGCTAGAAGTCTAAAGCTCTCACAATAAAGAATCGTGGTGTCAGTGGTTTTGAAACTGAAGTTTTCTTTAATCATATCTCAATAAAACTGGAAGGAAAAATGAAGAAAAATAAAGAGAAACTGTAGTTCTCAACTCAATTTAAATCAATTTAGTGGGTAGAGATCAGAATTGAGAAAAAAAAGTTAAGTAGAAAGAGGAGAAAATATCTGCATAGCAGGGTACTGCCACCATAGTCCTGTAAACATCAAGAGGCCAATGTAAAAATTTTTTTTTCTTTGTTTGTTTGTTTTAAGGAAGAGGAGGAGGAATAAGCACTTTTTATCTATTTTTGGTTGTTCCCTGAGGACCAGGTCTCAAACCTAGGTCTGTGGGCTTTAGATGATCTATGCCCCAGCGTCTGACTTAGCACCTGAGCCACCAGAGTGCCCAGTAAAATGGATTTCTTAACTGTGGCTCCCAGACAAAAATAATCAGAATGTAATTTCTATAGACCAGGCTAAAATTCTTCAAGATTATAGTAAGGGGTATTGAATGTGCACATCTGTTTTTTCTAAATAATTTGAAATTAAATATTTTGTTACTATTATTTGTGAATAGGGAGAAGATAAGTAAAATTTGGGATATTAAAAAGGAATCTTAATGGATGGCGGTAGAGGACTATTAGAAATTTGGTGGTGGCTGTGGTGTGTACTTGATGAAAAGCAAACCTGCACATCTAAAACTTCGTTTTTTTTTAAAGCAAAGTTCCTGATATAAAATAAATAAATAGGAATCTTAAGAATCTAAAAGAATTTCAATGGCATATAGTTCTTCCTTACTCCTTTTATCTGTAGACTACTCTGCAATACATTCTTTCTTCAGCTGTGTTAATGAAGTAGATTTGCCATAGTCAAGTGTACCTCTTGTCCTGAGGATTAGCTGCTTTCCCACTTCATAAATTGACTTTTCAGGTTCTGGATCACAATCATTTAAAATTACTTTCACAGCAGGTTCCCACAGGCCTAATGATATTCCCAGGTGATTTGGAGTGACCTTTAACCATCACTGTCATGATCTAACTATATTTAACTTAAAAGACAGGGCCCTTTAGGATCTGGCCCATATTACTTCTTGAATTCTGTCTGTTGACTCTCTCCTACATAAATTTATAGCTGAGATTATTTTCGCAGCACTTTATGGAATGCCCACAATGTGCCAGGTCCTTGTGTTAGGTTATAAGGATATATAAATGAATAAGCCCCTGTGACAGAGCCTGCTGGCTGCCTAGTCTGTATCCATTCTGTACCACTCCCCCACCCCAAGTTTTTAATCCTCCTTCACTGCTGGGTGTGGGCATGTGACTAAGCCCTAGCCAATGGTATATAAATAAAAGATACTGAGTAGAACTCATGAAAAAATTCCTCTAGAAAGGGAGAAAAATTTTTCCCATTTCTTCTTGCTTCCTGTTTATTATTACTATTTTTTTTTTTTTTAAGGGGAAGGAAAGTATCTAGGCAGGCAAGAAGGAAGGCAGGCAGGCAAGAAGAGAAAAGAAGAGGAAGTATTTTCATGTATTTATTTTTCATTCTGGTTGTTTTCACTGGCCCTGGGTCACAAACCTGGGTCCATGGTCTATGTTTCAGCTATGTTTCAGCTTAGCTCCTGAGACACAACGGAGAACCAACTTGCTTCTTATTTAGAATATAGATGTGATGGCTGGGGCTACAGAAGCCATAATGTGATTCTGAGGAGAGAAGCCTCACACCAAGGATGGTTGAAGATAAAGACAGAAGGAACCTGGATCTCTGATGTCGTGAAAGGGCCGAGAACTACACTTGAAATGCTTCTCCTGAGACCTTCATTCAAAAGACTAAATAATCCGCTTAAGCTGCTAAACTAGTAGTGAAACACTATTCCTAAAACTACTCTTATCAGGAGCAAGATAAAGGGAACTATCTGGCTCACAATAAGCACTCCTTTGATTTTTGGGTTTTGAGCACAGGACAGCACAGTGGTTAAAGTTCTGGCCATTTACTTGTAAAAGTGGGCACATGGGTAACTTCCCTATATAGTAAGGAAAATAAAAAGTATAAAATTAAAAATAACTGCTGCTTATTCCAGGTACCCTCAGAGCTACTCTGTTTTCCCACTCTGCTTTCTGCCCCAGGAGGTAGAATCGTCTGGTTTCTGATTAGGTTGGCTCAGCAGCATGCACAGTGGGCTTGTGGGTGCTGGAAGAAGCTGGAATATTTATTTCCCGTCTCCTTCATAGGGCCATAGTTTGGTAGTGGCTAAATTCTTCTGCAGAATACCAAAGTTTCCATTAGAAGGTTCCAATCCCTCTCTTTGGTCCTTGAGACTGAGACATTGTTATAGCTTCACAGTTACTAGTTTTGAAATGTTCATCATCATCTCTTGTTGGTTTGCACATGTTTGTAAAGAGTCCCTACAGAATGTGACATCTGGGCATACACTGGTGGTTCAGACACAAAACTGGCACCTGGGGCATTGACCACATAAAGCCCAAGGACCTCGGTTCAAGACCAGGATCGGAGGAGGAACCGAAAAAGAATGAACAAGTAAAAGTACTTTCTCCTACTTTTCCTTCCTTAAAAAAATGCTGCTTCCTCCTCTCCCTTTCTCTCTATCAAGAGAAAAGACTACGACATCTTTTTCCTAAAAGGACCTTGACTGGTAATCTATATCTGAGAATTTTTGAGAGAATAAACACAATAATGGATGAAAAGCACTTTGTCCTCAAAAAATGCTAACTATGAGCAGTATTTCCTATATACTGTTGTCTCTGCCTGAAGAGTTCTCTCCAGGGTTTTGAGGACTCATTTCAAAGGTCATCTTCTCTAGGAAGCCTGCTCCAGCATCTCAGGGCTTCTTTAGGGTTCCCCTTCAGGAATGTAGTTTTCAGTTGGTACCTGCCGTCTAATTATTACAACTCATTTAACAAACTGCATTCCTTTAGTCATAAATGATATCCAATACATGTTGATTAGATGAACAAATTTATTTCTATTGACATTTAAAAAACTAAATTAATATATACTCTGTTACTATTACTACCACCATCACCACCACTACTAAATAAAAGTATTTAGTGGTTGGTCCCTCCAGTTTTGACATCAGACAAACTGCATATTAGATTTTATATCTTATATAGATACATTTATAACATGTATGTATTTTTTCTTAAGAGAGAAAGAAAGGCAGGCAGGAATAAAAGTAGGCAAACAGGCAGGAAGAGGGCAGAAAAAGTAGCAATGTCTTTTATATATTTGTTTTTTACCCCAGCCCTGGGTCTCAAACCTGGGTCCTTGGGCATTACACGTTTCTTACGTCAGCATCTCCACCATCTGAACCACCAGGGTGCACACCCAATTAATATTTTTTAGCTTAAATTTCAGTTCAGTACAACTATCAGTTTTAGGAAACCAGATTCTGTAGAATTTTTTTTGGGAGAGAAAGAAAGAAGAAGGAAGGAAGGAAAAAAGGAAGAGAAAGAAGGGCTCCCCCAGGTCACGCCCTGTCCTTGAGCTCTACTGGCCTGCACCTCAGCCTCTGGGCTGAGCCCCTGAGCTACCGGGGTGCTCCTTTTAGAAATGTATCTGATTACATGATTCAAAGTAAATATCAATGATTTTATTTTAAAATAATTTTCTGTTGGATTGTCCATATTCTAGCATAACTCATATTTAAAAGCACTTACATTTCCTATGCAACCTCATATCTTTCCATGTTTATGATGCAAATGTGCATAGCAGTTAAGAGTGATGTTTATAAGTAAAACAGGACTGCTCTTCCAGCTCCTTTGCATGCCTCCCACACTCCACTGTCAACTGGTTAGCAAATGTCAGCAAGTCTTCCCCTTTCTCCTGTAGCCATGTTTCTCACTTCTTCCTGTTTATCCCTAACAACTGCCATCTCTTCTCCTCCATTGCCACCTTATTCATTTCTGCCTGAACATAAAAAGGTTCTCTCTCCTTCCATTCTTCTAACTCATCCTTCACTGCTGCTGTTCAGTTGAGTACAAACATGACCCTCACGGGACTCCATACCTGTTCGCCATACTGTGTTGTATGGAACACCATTTCTAATTACACTCAGCCACGCAGAGACAGGGCCCTGTGCTTATAGTAAGGTTTAAGTAAATAAACACTTTTACAAGAATATACCATAGATGCAAAAGACAATTCCCTAAGAAGGATTCCAAAATGTTTTGAGATACAAGATGGATGAACTTTGAGCACATCATGCTAAATGAAAGAAATTAGTTACAAAAAGATAAATATTATACGATTCCATTTATATGAAGTATTTATAGTAGTCAGTTAATAGAAATGATCATGAGATGGTGCTGTGCTAGGGTTTGTGGGAACAGGAAGGAAGGGAAATTGTCTTTTATAGATTTCTGGCTTTGTAAGTGGGGACATTGGATATCCTTACACTTCTAAACTATATAATTAAAAATAGGTAAGATGGTAAACTTTGTCAGGTGGTTTTTATCGCATATTGCTTCCAGTGTTAAATACTCAAACTTAAAATGTTCTTAAAAATGTTACATTATTTTACTGTACATGTTGCATTCTATCTTAAATAGAAAAAAATTAAAAAGCAATACTTTATTTTTCCATGTGTATTTTGATATGAAAAGTGTTGGGAGGCACAGAGTTCGGATATGACCCTGTGGTAATGCTACAAACTGCCGTAAACCTATGTCACCTGTCTTAACACATCCAGTTATACTCATTATAATACTCTACACAAATAACTGCTGAAATGCCATGCTTGATGAAATTGTGAACTTCCCTTCATGAACAAATAATGAGAAAAATGATTTTTACAACCTATAACTTAAAAATTATATTGTAATTGTGGTAAAATACGCAGGACATTTGACATCTTAATCAATTTTCAGTGTACAGTTCAATGGTATTAAGTACACTGACGCTGTTGTGTCACCATTACCACTACCCATAAACAGAACTATTTTATCTTGCATAAATGAAATCCTGTGTCCATGAAAAAATAACTCCTGGCAATCACCATTCTATAGGCTTCTATGAATTTGATCACTCCTGGTATATCCTATCTACTTTATTTCCTGTTTGTCCTAAGGGAAAGTGTTACTGGGAAGAGAAATGAGTAAAATCAGACAAAGGAATATAATTATAAAGGATACAGTCTCGATAAAGAAAATATATGTTAGAAATTCAATTTTTGAATAATAAGAAAAGGAGCACAGAAAATATTTTATGAATACCATACTGGATATTTCTCTCTCATCTTCACTCTCTCATCTCTCACTAGAATCCTAGACATTCCTCAAGGCCAACTTCAATTGCTTCCTTCTTCCTGCAACCCACCCACATCATAATATTTATTCTTTCTTTGCATTTCCTAGTAGCTTTTTTTTCCTTTAAAGTAGTCCCCCCAATTTTGCCTTATACTATACGATTATTTGTTTACTTATGCTTGATCCCAGAGGAGAAGCTGACCCTTTATCTTTATGATCAGTTATTCTGTAATATTTAGCACAGGGTTCAGGCAAATATTCAGTACGCACTTGTTGAATTGAATTGTACTTTTTCGAACTTTATTTTCTTCTAGATGATCATGAATAATCATTCTTAATCAGTTCTAGAGAATCACATGGTTCACACAGCCATTTATATAAAAACTACAGAAACCTAATTTACTTGTATCCAACATGTTAATCACTAAGATAACCAATCGAAGCCAAGACTCCAACCCAATCAGAAACTCACTGTAATTCAGACTTGATACACGACGTGCTAGAGCTACACATGCTAGAGCTATTACATCCCCTACTGTACTGGGAGCCTAAGGCCCTTTCTTGCTTTAATGCTTACAATCGACTTGGAAAAAAAGACTAAGGGTAGTTGGTTAAAACCTATATTTTTAAAAGAAATATTGAGAAAACAGTTACAATGATAGACTCCTGAATATAAAAAGGTATCTTGAAAAAGGATGGCAGCAAAATCTAGCAAAAAACAGTGAGTGCCCTGCTCCAAGGAGGATTAGAATAGAATAGCTCCAGTTTCTTCCAGGAGAGAAACATGAAGTGGGAGAAAAAAAAAAAAAAAAAAAAAAAAAAGAGCTAGCACAGTTAACAGCTATTTGGGAGAAAAAGTGGATGATCAGTGGGAATGAACTGAGAGTTTTGGAAAGAAAGGCTCGAGTGATGTTGCATGTTGCAGAAGTAACACACCGTCTCAGGAGTTGCTGCCTCCATTTTCCCTGTAGTTTAGTTTAAAACTGAAGGTACCTCTCTGGTGTAGAGTAAGAAGATAACCAACTGGAAAGGAAAATAACTTAAAAAAACCCTCAATCAGCAAACATTTACTGAGTTTCGACTTTGTTCATGTGGGCCGTGAGGGCCAGTTTTTCTATGAACTGCTCTTTTGAAGGTTGTCTCTGTATATTACTATCACGTGAGTACTGCAAAACTAGGGTGACTATTCACCTATTTGACCGATTGTCTCGGTTTAACAATGTTATACTGTTACCCTCCTGGTTTACATCATGGGTTTGCGAAGCCACACCTGGTGCGACTTGAATTGGTTCAGGTTTCAACTATAAATGTTATCATAAGTCTAGGTAAAACATTCATATGAATATAAAAGCAGGCAAAGAGAAATGTTTCCATCTCTTATTTCTCCTCTACATCATAGCTGTACTTCTACCGTATTGCCCAACTAGCAATTTGTGTTTTCCTTACATCTTCTGTGCATGTATAAAAACAAAGCATGCATCCATCCATCAGTGGATTTTGTATCAGGAAAAAAGACCAACAGTAAATATTTTCAGTCAGTAAGGTCTGGAAGTAAATCAGATCCATTTCCATTTTAGATGCAAAGCCATAAAATTATGAAATTATTAGATCCCATTTCAAATATTTGCATAAGTTTCTTATTAACAAGATCATGGAGGATACAAGAAAAAATATTGTTATGTATGTTAGTATAAAAGGAGTCCATACCTCATTCCATATAATCTCCCTCCTAGTTTTACAGGTAAGAGCCAGTTCAGATTATTTAAATGACTTGCCCCAGGCTACCCTGTCAGTTCACATTCCTAATTGTGCATTGTACCTGGTGTTGATTTGACTGGTGTACAGTATTATCTCTCAGTTTTCATTAGCTCATAGCTGAGCTCATACCTCTTTAAAATTTTTGCCCTTTTTATAAAAGAAGATAATTTTATCATAAAAAATAATCCAGAAAAGACAGGTGAGCAAAACAGGAATTAAAATTATCCAATTAATAACATTTGTATTGTCATTGTATAACCTTATCTTGAAGTACTGAGGAAATTTTACTGTGACTCATGTACAGAGTACAGTCAGAATTTCAGAATTTGAGAATATCAGAATCTAGTTACCAAGCTACGTCAGAAGTGTAGGAAGTTAGACTTAGAAGGAATAGTTCCTTGCTTGGACAGAGCAATGGTTCATTGCTCAGAAAATTAGATGAGAGTGTGTGAGAGGCTTGAATTATTTGGTTGTGTCTTGTGGTTTTCACTTGACTCTGCTTTTCCTATGAACATCTATGTATTCAGTCTGCTTTCCCCTTGCAGATTATAATACATGTATCATAGTGTCTGCATAATTTCAGTCCATGAAAAACTTGCCAAGTCATGGACCTATTGAATAAATAGCCCTAAGAAGCTTTATTTGGCATGACATGACCCCTGATCACTAGTAAGAGCAGCCTTTCAGGAGGCTGGCTAGTAACCTTCACAAGTCTTGCTACAAAAGGGGTATCATCCAACAAGGATGAACTGTGTCAACTACGGTCTTGCTCTTAGAAAATTCAGGGAGGACTCACTGGGTTATAAGAGAGTGCGCATGCAGAAGATGCACAGAAACATATCTCAGGACAAGAGGACATGAGAACATTAATGAGGAAGTGGATGCTATGAGTAAGCAGAAACTAGAAGAGCGAAGAGGAGAAGCTGAGGTACTACTAGAAGAAAAGATCCATGAACTCAGTGGTGGAAATCTGTAGAAAGGCCTTGAATCCAGGCTGGTCAACTGAGGTCTGCTGTTAGCTCAGTCTCCATTACTGTCACATGGATTCTCATAATAATTATGTCTTACTTCATCTGTATTGTAAGTGTCATTTATTTTTTAAACAAGAAGGTTGAACTATGTAATCACAAAACAACCTTATACCTCATTGATCTTGAGTAGCATTATCTGAATGTATAATGAAAGAGCTTAGTACATAAGTTCCCATACTTGACCAATTATTATAACCATCTAGGGAGTTTAAAAAAAATTCGGACTCTCTGAATCAGAATATTGCAAAAAAAAAAAAAAAATTCCTTGTTTTGAGTCTCCATGTTAAGTTAAAAAAAAATCAAGATTTCTTCTAAGAGATTAAAGCAAGGTAGGAAATCATGTTGAACTAAAGTGAAAAATATCTAATAATGTTGCTTCTATTTTGGTTCTGTTGTCTTTTTTTCTTACTTGTCAAAACATAATTTTCAATATTTCCTAATTTATTTTCTTTACTTTCAATCCCAAATTTTCTAATTTCTTGTTCTTTGATTAATTTCTATATACAAATACTTTTACTTAGTAGAGCATTTCAGTTAATGTTAAGGATTGGTTTTATACCTTATAAGGAAACTTTTAGAGCAAAATATACTACTTTTCAAAGAGGAGGCAGATGATATTTTATACCCTTTTTATTCTTAAATAAATTAAAAATTATATAAAATGCCTTTTGATTCCCTTAAAAATAATTAATTAATTCCTGGAGATTGAAAAAGGTAAATTTTAGATTAAGGCTAATTTCTGGACAAGTTCATTATGTTACGTAGAAATATAAAACTCAACTATCAGGTCTAACAAAGGTAACATACAGGTTTGGAAAAAAGGATTAATATAGATCTTAGTCTCATAAAATTGTTGAAATTAGTTTAAAAGCAATATAAATGAGAGGAAAGAAATTTAAGTAAAATACATTTAGTGAAAATTAGAGATAATAAGTTTTTTTATTATACTTACAAAGAGCGTTGGTTTGGGTATAATTATATTGCCTCCATTTTCTTTAGGCACATTCAAAGTCTTTGATTTCTGATATTCTGTTGTATTTTTGGATTCCATTTTTGTAAGAAGTAAGCTGTTCTCAGAATGCTTACAACGCATATTAATAAGCATCTGTTTCATTGCTGCCAGTTCCTGTTGATTACGAAAATAGAAGAAAATGACAAGTATGATCTTTACAATGATTACAATACTCACAATATTACATTACTTTTTATTGTAGAAATAGAAGAAACATTTGAAGCAATTAAACTATATAAATGAGGAAAGCTGTGAAAAACAACAAAATATTAACGTACAATAAGGATGTATAGGAATCGTAGTCATTAATAGTTTTAGGAAGAGAATTAATCTATCAATTCATTATCTAGCAGTTCCCAAATCTTCTGCACATTGGAATCATTGGGGAGATTAAAAAACTACAGATGCCTGTGGCTCACCCCAAGATTTTGAGATAACTTGGTCTGGTTTTTGAGTATTTTTAAGCTCCCCAGGTGATTCTAACAGACATTCAAATCTGGGAACCACTGGCACTACTTTCCACTGTAATTTTCCTACGTGTTTGTTGAGTATATAATTTCAGCACTGCACTTTTTCTCTGCTGTCTCTTAAACTATCTCATTTTCTTTTGAAGTCTTAAATGAAGAGCATAGCAAAAAAGGTCCAAAATTTTTTTCTCTTGTCTATTAATCATCAATTCAAACAGGAAGTTTAATATAGTTTCAAGATTTCTTTGACATATACACATACACACATGTACATTTAGATATGTATGTATATATGTATAGATATATACGTGTGTGTGTATATATTTTTTTTTAACAAATGAAAACCAGGGTTGACTTTATCAGTTGCCTTTGAACTAAGAATTAGTTATGCTGAAGTTCTTGAAGAACTCAGATCAAATTTTTCACTAATTCCCTTTTAAAGCCTATTTTATCTTTTATTTTTCCCCATAGTCAAATCTTTAGCAATATTGTTTAGCAAACCTAACAATAATTTAACAATATTTATGATTAATTAATAAATTGATTCAATCACACGTAAATATATGGAGAGGAGACTAAACTTTTACCCTATTACTTGTAAAACAGTGTCAAGCTGTGTCAGAGGTACATTTTTCACATTATTTTGGTTCATCTTTATGCTAAGATACAAAAATTATGGTAACAGAAAGCTGTTCTGCTCCCTTCTACTAATCTGTTTATAGACAGGAGCTCTGTGTCAGAGCAAGTTCTTACAGGCCTTCTTTTCCCCCTGGCTGTCATTTGTTCTATTTAGAACCATCTAGCTTGAGTGGGTATTTTAAAACAGAGTTGTTGAGTTTTAGCCCAGAGCCTTAATAAATCTTAAGGCTGGGAGAGGAGTTGGAAGGAATGGTGCCAGAAATCCTCTTTCTCCTTTTTCTAACACTGGGGCTGGTTTGGCCAGTATGCATGAGAATGTGTACTACTCTAGACACTGCCAATATGGAATACTCTTACTTGAGCTTTTTGAGTGCTTGTTTTGATTTCAAGATTATGTTATTCCATTTATAGGCCATCCTATAGTGAAACAGACAACTGATGATTTAATGTCAAACATGCCTGGTGTTAGGGTAGATTTCATTCAGTTCCTGTGTTTTTTTTTTTTGTTTGTTTGTTTTTTTAACCAAGAAAAGTAGAAGAGACAACAGAGATGAAAGTCTCCCAGCCTATCAAAAGAAATAATTTCTATCTGAAAGAACCTCTTTTTAATAGCCATAACTTTAGTGTCTTGGCATGAAGATAAAATAAAACAGGAAGAAAAATGACCCCTAACACAACTTAACTATTACTCGACAGATAAAATAGGTAGACTTTAGTCCCTCGTACTTGCTGGGGAAGGGGAGAGGCTGATAAGACAAGAACAGGGAAAAGGAAGGAGTTGAAGTTATAGTAGAAAGAGGGCCCTGTAGGTGCCATGATTTTGTTTCTCTTAGGCTTCCTTTGCTGCTGGCAGAGAAGCAGTTACAGGAAACATCATTCCTGATGCTGGTCAGGAGGAAGAAGGAAAAATTCACATGTCTTTTGGCCTTATCCAAATTAGGATCACGGTAACTGGGGTGTTGTCACAGTACTGCTTTGGCTTATCTATTAGTCTTAAAAAATATCAGCATGGTTTCTGAAATTCAGGTAAAGAACACTTTAAAAGGAAAAAAATTCTGCAAAATTCCTATGAGGATAATACAGTTACAGTGGATGCTAAAGTAACTAACATGTACAACAATTCTGGTGCTTTATATCATTTGATCAAATGATCCTTTCTACGTGAATATTAAGTTGGAACTAAGCCAATGCCACTTAAACATCAAGTAGTATTTACAACACTACCAGATACTGGGCACATAGAAAATCGAGCACATGTAGTAGGAAATATTTAAGTATTAGGTTAGAAGTCCAATATATCTATTCCTGCTTCTATTATTAATTGTGTAAATTTAGGCAATTGACTGTGGGTCAATGAATTTCTAATTAATAAAATGTATGTTTATATTACATTTCTGAATTTTTGCCAGTCTGATAACATTTGGTATGTTTATTTAGTATTATTTGTATTTTCTCCTATGAGAAAAGAGGTTTGAGCAGCTTTTCACATATTTAAGGGTATCCCCTTTTCTGTTGATATCCTTAACTCATTTCTTTATTGGGTGATTGGTCATTTTCTTATTCATGTGTGAGATATTAGCCCTTTATGAGAAGTTTTTTCTCTTCCTGTTTATTTCTTATTTGACTTAATTTATGCTTTATCTTTAGCTTTGTTGTTTTTTTTTTTCTGGTTTTTGCTTTTGTTATTATTGTTATGGAGAACTTTCTGATTCTGATATAATTAAATATGTCAATCTTTGATTTTTATGGCCCTCCCATATTTACATCTTCCATTGTCCTTGTTACCTTTTTTTTTTTTTTTTTAAATTAAAGGTACAGGCAGGAAGAGAGAGGAGGAAGAAGCACTATATTTTATTTTTATTTACTTGTTCACACTGGTTATCCCCTTTCTTCCCCGGGCCAACCCCCCACTCGAACATAGCCTGCGCTTCCTTGGAGGCGACTGACCTAACCGCTATTCCACAGAGCGTGCCTCCTCAAGTTACTTTTATAATGTTTTCAAACATTTAGATCTTTGATCTGTTTGAAGTTTATCCTGGCTTATGGAGAAAAGTATGGCTTCAACATCTTTCTTCCCATGGCTATTCTGTAGTATTAACATTATATAATGAAGAGACAATTTCTTCCTCACTGATTTAAGATGTTATCTTTATCATATATTAAACTTACATAAGTATATGATTTATTTCTGACCTTCAAACTCTATTCTAATGGTATGTTCATGCACTCAAGTCACAGTCTTTGAATAGCTGATGTACTTTGTGGGCAATATTCTTAGGGGTAGGGTGGGATTATGCTGTACGGAAAAAAATATACAACTAAAAACTGATCTTTATGATGGTGAGTCTTCTTATTTATGAAAATATTTTAATATATTTTCACCTTTCTAATTATGAAAATATTTTAATATATTTTCACCTTTCTAATTATGAAAATATTTTAATAAATCTTTCACTTACATTTTGGTATAAATTTGTCCTTCCCTAATTGGTATTACTATTACATGAAGTGGTTGTGATTCATGAGATATCAATTCAAAACACTGATAAAACAAAAATAAGCCGACATATATATAAGAACTAGAAAAATATTTGTCACTACAAAATAAAATCCTTTGGTAAAGATGAAGTCATCTTGAAATCTGGTTTGGTTCTTACCATGTTTGGTTTCTTTTCAGATATATATCTATCTCAAGTTCAAATGGGTTTTGTTCCCACACTCCATTTATTGTTCAAAATCATGCTATTTACTTAGGTTCCCATATGGATCTTGATTTTTTTTTTTTTTTTTAAAGGAGAGGTGCAGGCAGGAATGAAGGTGAGTAGGCAGTCAATCAGAGAGGAGGGAGAAGCACTTTTTATTTAGTTGTTCATCTTGGTTGTTTGCCCTGCCTCTGGACACGAAACTGGAACACTGGGATGTATGTTGACTGTGCCCAACACTACTCTTCTAGAGACTTCCCACTCCCTTCTTAGCCTTCCTGCCTTTGTGCCCCTCATTGATGAAAACAATAAATGCTTTTTCCCATGTTACCTAAGATTATCTTGCTTCTAAACTATGCTGCTTGCTGGGATCTATTCTATACTGTTGCTTTTTGTTTTTGTTTTAAGGTGCAGGCAGGAATGAAGGCTAGTAGGCAAGCAGGAAGAGAGAGAGGAGGAGGAAGCATTTATTTTATCTAGTTGTTGACACTGTTGTTTCCCCCTGGACCAGGGAATCAACCAAGGGGTGCAGCCTGCACTTTTTTGGAGGGGACTAACCCAACTGCGGCCCCATCAGGGTGCTCCTGTATTGACTCTTCATAAGACTGATTGATGTACAGTTGTGATTCTGAAATTTCTTAATCTTGTGCATCTTAGAAAATTTCATTATTTTGTGCATCTCTCTCTCTCTCTCTCTGCTAGGTAGTGGCATGCAATTTAGTAATTTTCTGAGAGGCTACTGTGGAAGAAAATTTGTGCTTTCCTTCAGAACTTTGATGCCATGCTGATTCTCATGTTCTGTAGAAACCTTTTCCTCTCTGGAATCTTTTATGTTGTTGAATGCCTCCCAGTTAATTTCCATGTTTTTTTCTTTTTCTAAGTTTTAGAAAAGTTTGCTGATTTTTCCTTACATCCTTCCACTGGCATTTTTACTTATAACTTCATGATTTAATTTTAGCAATTTTTGGAAATATCGCAAAGTCTTTTGTTCACGGCTTCTTATTTTATGGAAATATTACCTTTTTAAAACTTCTTGAAGACTCTAATTACAATACTTTGTACATTCTTTTCTGCTCCAAAAGTTTTTTTGTTTTCTCTGGAGAAGGGGTTATTTTCTCTATTTGTTTACTATGATACGTTTTTTTCCCTTTTGGGCTATTCACTTTCCTCCAGTTTCTGACAGTCTGTGGTTGTGCATTCCAATGTGTGCATGAATGACCAGATGAAATGTTTTCTTTCTGCTGTTGTAGGCCATTCATATGAATGAGATAACTGAGTACAATCTCTGTACCTGCAAACAGGTAAATCTGTTTAGCAGATTTCCCACAGGCAGAAGTAGATTTTTTTTTGTCTACAATGACAAAATGTGGCTTGTCCTAATCTGGAATTCCTTAACTTGGACAGTTCTAGCTTTTTTTGGACAAATGCTCCTCTAATTTAGAAAGCCATTTCTCAAAATATTGCAATTCCTGTTTTTTTAAATTATGAAAGTATTTTTTATTTACTGTAAAATTCAAATACTGCAAAAATACTCTCTTCTGCTTATCACTCGAGGCCTTCAATTACCATTCTATAACACAGTCTGATTTTTAATAATATTCATTAACTCTAATATGCCTTTATACTGATTTTCAAAAAGGCTAATAGTAGGTATGCTATCATTCTAGAATGTCAACTACGTAAGAAAGTTATAGCAACTTCAATAATGAATGAGCTATTCATTAAAATAAATAAATGTAGGATTGTATTAGATGTTTCAGTTGAAAGCTAGGATAAAACTAAAACAAAACATAAGCAATAAAAACCACACTGTACAATAACAACTATTCAAAATGGAAGACTAAAGGACAAAGACTGTCTCATGAAATGTCTAGATGATGAGGACGATAAGTTGCTCTCTTGAATGCCAAAACACATATTTAATGTAAACTATTTGCATACTGTGGTGGCATATTAAAACAACTCAACTGGGGAGCAGCTGCTTAACAGTATTGAATAGTTGATGCCAGTAAATTGTTGAAAGCTGTAAACTCTGCGAAGACATTGGCAGGGGGACACATAGATGGCATTTCTTGATGAAAATAGCTCTGACAAGAATAATGTAAACTATGTGCTCCATTGGAAGTTAAATGTAAGAGCTTTTACATAGAATAACAAAGTATCATGACTAATAGGTCAGATAATTCTACACATCACTTCTACTTAAGGAAACAAGGTAAAAATCAATCTTGTCTTAAAGCGTACGTGCATATTTTGGATATTTAAATTTCATTTTTAAGTATCTAAAATCATTTTATTATGAAGACTTTCAAAGACACAAAGAGAAGAGAACATAGCATACTGAGACCTTAATTTCTATTGCCCACTTTAACAATTAGCAACATTTTGCCAATGCAGTTTTTCAAGCAGCATTACTGAAATGTAATTCACATACCACATAGTCATCCATTTGAAGTGTATAATTCAATACTATATTTAGACATGTGCAACCATTAATATAACCAATTTTTTTAAGAGAGGAAAGAAGGGAGAGGAGGATGAAGCAATTTTAAATGGAAGGTAGGTAGGATGAGGAAGAGGAAGCACCTATTTGTCTTGATTACTTTTGGTTGTAGTCCCTAGCCTGGGGTCATGAAACCCAGTCCTTGGACTTTACACGGTCTAGGCTCGAGCTGAGCCGCTGGCTTAGTGTCTTGAGTCACCAAGGTCCAACGCTATCATCAATTTTTAAATGTTTATTTTTATCACATTAAAGTCTTTAGGAATCATTCTCTCCCACTTTGTCTAATTTTTGTCTCTGTTGATACCCCTGTTGTAGACATTTCATACAAATGCAATTGTATATGTGGTCTTTTGCGAATGGTTTCTTTGAACATAATGCTTTCAAGGGTCATCTATGCTGTTACATATACCAGCATTTTATTGCCAAATAATATTTCACTATCTTGCTATATCACGTTTTGTGTATCCATTCATCAACTGAGGGATGCTTGGGCTTCTTCCATCTTTTAGCTATTATGAATGATGCTGCTATAAGCTTCATGTACAAATTTCTGTGTGGACAGGTTTTCCTGAAAGTGTCCTTGGGTATATACCTAGGAGTAACCTCTTAGGTCACAAGGTAAACCCTTTACTTGTTTGAGGAATGCCAGATTGTTTTACCAATATTGTTCCTATCTGTTTCCTTACCAGCTTTTGTTTTGTTTTGAACATTTTAAAGCAGATTTCAGACCTCGATCATTTCACTTGTGTAGAGATTCTTAACAGGTGAAGATTGAAAAAAACAAAACAAACATCATTATCATATCTAAAACAGTAGTTGAAAAGAAAATGCAAACTTAATTCAAGCTATTCAGCCTATGTTCTAAGTGCTCAAAAGACTTTTAAATTATCAAAGCCAATTTTTAACATAGTTCAGTATACGATTTTTAAAGGAGTTAAAATAGACCTTGAAAGCTGCTACACTTTAAACAAGACAAAACACATTTTGTAGGCAAAACTGTTATTGTATCAGTATGTACAATTGTAAACTGCTATGTTCCAGCCCCTCAGTTTGATCACATAAATACCATTTGTAAGCTAACCCCTATGTTGTCTCTTTACCTCAAATGAAGAATATACAGTTTTTGGGTGTGGACAGAAAAAGGGTGGGAGAGGACAAAAGTTACAGTAACATGAGCGTGTGTCAGGTTTTATGCCAAGTGTTTTCATAATCTTTTTATCCTCTCCCAAATACCAACAGGTTTTTAAAGATGAAGAAATTGAGATTTACAAAGTTTTAAGAAACGTGGCCAAGTTCATTAGCTATGAAGAAGTGAAAAAGCAGGATTCAAATGCAGGTCATTTTGCTCTCTAGGCCTTTGACACACACAATTTGGAAGGGTTCAAGTGTTTACAGGAAAGAGAAATAACTGTGTTGTCATAGCCTAGGGGAAAAAACTAATCACCTGCAACATTCTTTCGGAAACTTGGATGTAATCTTGAGGTCATTCTCAACAGTGATCCAGGCAGAGGAGGCCAACATGAACACTCCCGAGGAGGCAGCGGAGTTGAAATCTACTGCCGTTGTTTACTCAGAAGTATGGGCACCTGGGTTCTGCTCTGATTGGTTTGTGCAGACCCTTTAGCTCAACTGATCATTGAATAACAAAACTTCAGACTGCTTTGTCTTCTGCTTCTGGTACTTATGTCCTTGTGGTGGCTGGCTTTCCCTTCTGTAACAGGATTCATGCAGTTGCTTTCTAGTTTCTGCCTTTAACATTATAGAATACTCTTGATAGTTTTGTTTTTGTTGTTGTTCTTTAAAGGAAAGGTGCAGGAGGGAATAGAGGTGAGTGGAAGCAGGCAGGAAGAGAGAAGAAGAGGTATTTTATTTAGCTGTTCATCGTGGTTGTTCACGCTGACCCTGGGATATGAACTGGGGCCTTAGGAGGCATGTGGACTGCACCCCACTGCTATTCCACCAGGGCATGCTTTGATAGGCTTTTTGATAACTGATCTTGCTGATTTTCATCATCAACTTTGTACTCCACTAGGAGCACTGGTTTCCAGAGTAGGACCCACTCCAGTGTCTATAGTTTCCCCACGTTGTATTTCTAGATTTTTGTCATGTAGCACCTTAATATGTAATTAGTGGCTTAAAATTTTCTATCAGAATACTGCCAACATGGTACCTACCAGAAATGTGACAATAATTATCTCATATCACTATTGACTCCTGACCACCATGCATTTCTAGAGACTTGTTTTATAGCTTTGCAGTTTGTTTCATGTTTCCTTATATCCTAGAAATTATTTAGTTTGTTATCGACTGCTACAGTTGTGAATCATAAAAACACAGAAACGATAGCAAGTGGTCATTTGTTTCTTATTGATAAAAAAATGGTCAGAGAAGTGTACTTACTTTTTGAAAGAAAACATATCAAATTTCTAATACGTAGTGGGAAAAACACATTCATTCTTTAAAAAAAAAAGCACCTAAAATAACAGGTCTCTACAATACATAATAGATGTGAAAATGTGATGTGAAAAGTTAAAAGGGCATATAAACACAGATAAAATACTTTCATGATGAGCTAGTATATTGCTTCACACAAGACTTTACTTGCAGGATACAATGGAGATATTTGTAATTTTAGAGATGATGAAAAGATTAAACAAGAAGTTAAAATATTTATGAAAATCAAAATAATTTGATTTAATTCTTCTAAGTTCTACGCAAATCTACAAAAGCAAAGAAGTCCATAGAGTAAAATCTTAACAGAAATTCAAGTCTCTTTTACACGACTCAAAATTGAGGAAGTTAGCATTCAAACAATATACAGTTTGTAGCTCCGGTGAAATGGGCGTAAGCCCATCCAAGGGCACTGGTGAGGCTGACGTGAAATGAATGAGTATAAGAAGAACTATAAAGTAAAATAGAAATGTTAAAACTTTTTTAATTATTTGTTGAAAATTACTTATTTGGGGGAAAATCTTAATGCCCTCTTGAATTCTAGAAGGTGTAAGCAAAAGGTCCCCTCAGTATGGAGGGAGAATCTGAAATTTTTTCTTTTCTGTTTCCTTATTCCTGGATATATTTGGTTGAAAGCAATCTTTCACTGATCCCCAAGTACGAAGAAGTAGTATAATATAACTGGTCTGATGGTGTTTTAAGACATTTTGGTAGAAAGAAGTTATAGAAGCTCAATACATTATTACTATTTTTAAATAACAGATTTGGTTCTGTCACACTGAAAGTAGTGTAAATTTAGTATTCCCAATGAGGATTTTTTTTAACCTCCAGCCCAGGTTCAGGGTCTCAAACTCAAGTCCTTGGGCTTTACACTGTGTACACCTTAGCTGCCTCCGTCACCACCAATGAATATCTTTTGCAATATTTTACTCCCTTAATCTCCTCAGATCTGACTTCACATGCCTTTATTTGGAAAAACTATTCAGGAACTTTATAGGGAATATATATGACTTGGATTGTTTGTGTTTTAGGTTTTCACCATCATTGTCTTTCCTCAGTAAATCAAAAACAAATTTTAACTTGAAGAGCACCATGATAATAAAAGAAAAGTATGAATCTGAGAAATAATTACATCCTAATTTCAAGAAAAACTGACTTACTTAGTGGCTTCTTTCTAGCCATGCTGCTGTAATATTTAACTATATAGCTATATGAGAATAACATGTAAAAAGGTATTCTTAAGGAAAATGTCAAAACAGTTAAGTATGAAACAAAAAGAATGACACACATATAGAAATATGTAACTTGTTTGAACCCTTTATGAAGTAGATTGCCTAAGGGGCACTTGTGATGCTGAAATGTCCCTGAAACTTTCCGAGAAATCACAAAGAACATACAAGTTAGAATCCTGGAACATAAACATACCATAAAAGAATGATAATTATACTGTGACTTCACTGTTCAGAAACCTGGCTTACTGCAGGGTTTGTTTTCTTTTTTGTCAAGTGACTGCAGTGAGAGGCATGGCAGAGTTAGTCCAATGTTCAGGTAAGTGTGGAGCCTTGCACATTCTAGGTACCTAGTAAAGAGTGATTGGTTAATTCTGGTTAAATGCTAACTGAAAGTCTTGTGAACCTCGAAGATACTATTAGTAGAAGCACTGAGTGAAAGGGCAGAATGTATCCCACGTCTTAGCAACACAAGTCTTACGTTCCACAGATATGTTTTATTCCTTACAGGCCCCAGGCCCACAGGTACACTGCAGGCACAGCGACCACGTGCATGTTTCAGAAGTCACTCTATTCTAGACAAACTTTCCAGACATGACCTCCTACTGACTTCTTTGGAATAGTTTTTCTGAAAGTGTCCTTGGGTATAAAAAAGTTTCTGTTATTTTTTCAGTTACAATCATATTTATCAGAGTGCATTTTAGTTTTTGAAGGGAGAGAATGAGGATACATTAAAGGTCACTTTTTATTTGACAGCTTCTAGAAAGATGGCAAAGGACCAGAAATTAGTTAAATAAACATTCAACTAAGTACTTATTATGCGCAAAATACTGTGCTCAAGGAAGCAGGCACTCTGCTGGGAAAGAGATGCATTAATTATGATAGTGATATGAATATCAATGGAAATATTGAAGAAGTTATAGGAAAGAAGTAGAAAAAAGGCTATTTTTTCTTTATCGAGTTAGGGAGGGTTCAAAAATAAATAACATTTGAAATGGAAGAAAGAGGGAAGTGAACTATATTCACTGAGTTACAGTTACATGCCAGGAATGTGACTAGATGACTTAATTCTCACAACACCCTGCAAAGTAGATCCAGCCTTTATTTACACATGAGGAAACTGAGCGTAAAGGGGTTAAGTTATTGTTCCAAGAACCCATAGCCATTAAAGCAGAAATGTGATATGAGCCCATTTTGTCTAAATTCTAGCTTTTGCCACAGTATTTTAAAACATAGGTGACAAAAGGAATATAAAGGTAATTTCAGTCTTACAAGTCAACAGGAGAGCTGAACATGTACATATGCATTTATGGTAGAAAGAAGAATGTAATTCTGGTTCAGTCAAGATGTCCATCTTCTCCATATTTATACCTTGGATACCGAGTGCTGCTAGAGAAAAATGGTCTACTATAAATAAATAACATTTCAGTGTAGCAATTATTTTATGTTTCTATAACGTACAGAATATTATTTATGTATGTGTTCTTTCAAAAATCCCATCTCCCTCAAAACTCTGACCCTATCATGTCTCTTGTCATTAGAAAAGAGCCATTGGGTGGGAATTACCCAAATTCCTATCACCAAGCCTATAAATATCCAAGTGAATATATCCCTCCCTGCATCTTAACATGATCTTCATTTTCACTCTTCTATGGGGGGAAAGAGATTGCTCTTGTCTACAGTTAAATCCCATCACTTTACTCTGGATCTCCTCCTTTGCCATCACTTTCACTCAACTGATAGCTCTCCTTTATTCTTTCCATGTGTCTCTCTCTGGCTCCTTCCTATTACCATTTACATTGGCTACTCTCCAACTTGGGGAGGTAAAAGCCCTTTATATTGTGTTCCCTCCTTAATCATCCTATATTCTTGTATTAAAATACCTTACTAAGGTGTCTATTTACTTATGACTACTTTTTAATACCTACTCATTTATCAATTCACCCTACCCCGCCTCTTAGCTTATTAAAACTGCGTTGACTGGTTACATCTAATTGACACTTTATCTTTGTCTGACTGAGACCCCTGACAGGCAAGAGACAACTGCTGCATCTCCCTCCCTTCTGAATGGTTCTTGATGGGCTTTCCTGAACTACTTTCTAACTGATGCTTCTATCCTTTCTCTGGCTTCTCACTCTTCTTTGGGTAAATACTTCTTCCTCTGCCTAGCCCTTACATTTTGGTGCTGTTCAAGATCTGACCCTAGGCCTTTCTGTGGTCTCACGCTACATACTGTCTATATACTAGTTCATTTAGTCTTCTTCCATTACAGCGACAGCTTTACATGTGACTCAAAGTTCTACTTCCAGAAGAGTTCTCTTTCTTGAGTTTTAGAAACTATATTTTTAACTCTGTACTGGATATATTCGCTTGGATATTGTTTGAGCTTTCCCCTCTAAATCTATTCCTTCTATATTCTTTGAAGCAGCACCGTGAATCCAGAACATAAGCTAAGATTGTAGGCATCAACTCTCATTCCTCTTCTCTTCCTCCTAAACCTAAATTCAGTCAGTCACCAAGGTCCATGATCCTTCTTTCTAAATAGCTTTAAAATTGGTTCATTTTTTGGTTAACACCATTATCCCAGTCAAATTCAAGGCATCATCATCACCTGCTGCAAGAATGAAACGCTCTCTTCAGTGGGGCTCTTTCCACTGCCCTTGTAGAGCTACCAAAGAAATTAGGAAAGACTGATACAGCAGCCTCTTTAGATTATACACAGTATTTTAAGACACCTGACTGATTAAAGATTCCTACTCTTGAAAGCTTATAGTCCATGGACACATGATGAAATAAATACAAAGAAAGGAAGAGTTAGAATTCCCCAAGGTGATCATCAAATCTTGACTAACTAAGGCAAATATGAGTGAACAAACAGATGAAAAATGAAAGCCACTAAAGAAGTCTCCTGGAAGATATGTTCAACAAGAAAGAAGCCTTTCTAAGAAAATATATTTTCCTACTACTGTTATCTAAGACAGATCCCGTCAGTTGATCTTTTCCTTTACTTCTTTTTTTACCTAATTATTTAACGTTTTTGATACCTAACAAGTCTTAGTATAAATAAAGACATTTAAGGGTTAAAGGATTACAACTTACTTTGAAGGAAACAGTAGAAGTTATTTTTAGGCATCAAAGTGAAAGAGGAAAAAAAGAGATGATAACACCTGGATAAGATACTCAGCTCTGAATTTTCTGGCATCTAAGATAAAAAGGAAACTTGTTAAATTACAGTTTTCATTTTCTGAAAAAAATAAAGAAGGATATAACTTCATCTATAGAGGCAAAAATTTTCCTGGAAAAAAAAGCAAGTAATACATTCACCACGAGATCTTTGTTTATGTGAGTCTATGGAGACAGATCAGAAGCCCTGTTTTTAGAGGAAAAAATACTTTCAGGTAAGCCCTGATGGAGTAGTGGTTGGTCACAGTTATACACATCCCAAGGCCCCTGGTTCATGTCCTGGAGCTGGCAGGAGCAACCAAGATAAACAACTAAATAAAATACTTCTTCCTCCTCTCTTTTCCTGCCTGCCTGCCTGTCTCTGCTTGTCTTCATTCTTGCCTGCACCTTTCCTTTAAAAAAACAAAAAACTTGATCTTGAGTAAGTAAGCAAACAGGGTTGAGTTACTTAAATCATGTCAGCATCAAGGTCTTCTGTAAAAGAGGGGACTGATATTTATCTGAGCAGACTGTAGTAAAGACTAAAATATGTGCTATGAGAGGAAATACTTAGTCTGCCTTAAAGAGCCTTAAAAATAGAGCTGACACCAAAGTTTGTTTGGTCTTCTATAAAGACAGAGGACACAAAAATTAAATCATATGTTAAAGGAAAGGATTTTGTGAGGAGAGTTATTTTGCTTCCTTCTTTTTATTCTGCCTAGTGAAGGTGTCACTGGAAACAGAGATGAAAGTTGGAGAATTTAGAATGGAGAGAAGTGGAGAGGTATAAGATCTCAATTAAATTTATGATCACATCATTTACTTAGTATTTATTGGGTGAATGATTTTAATCTAAAATATTTATCCACCAAAATTGAACTTTGTAGTCTGAAAAGGTAATTTAAAAGATGCTATTCTTCTCCTTACTCATACTTTCTTCATATTTTAATATTTTATTATTAGATTCATGCATGTTCTCGAAAGGAAGGTTGGGAATAAAAGTCACCTAAGCTAACACATCACTCATAATTTCAAATACACAGAACCATTAAAAAAATGTATAAATATTGCGCGCCCTGGTGGCCTAGCAGATAAGGCCATTAGACGCAGTCCACATACATCCCAAGGATTCAGGTGAGACCTGGGCCAGGGAGAAACACCAAGCTGAAAAAGTAAATAAAATTAAAAAAATGTTTCTTCTTTCTGCTTCTTCCTGCCTGCCTACCTATTTGCCTTCATTCCTGCCTGCACCTTTCCTATTTCTTTAAAAAAGCATATAGAATTTATAGAATAAGAGGCTAATATTCATTTTATCATTCCTAGAAATCTTTAGACCATCATTGAACTCGAACCTGAGAGGAGTTACTTTTAAGCTAATAACTTTGAGCTAATACTTTATAGAAAATAAAAGCCATGTAGTCATGCCCCAAATATCCTAGATTGTCAACCTAGAATTATTCGTCCTGTTTTCTTTTTTCATTTAACACTTACTTGATTACTACGTAGTTGAGATGGTGATCTCATTCATATTAGTTAACTAGTCAAGTAGTATCAGAACGAGAGGTAAAAAATTAGAGCTAGAAAAAAAGAGTTAGAGCTGTCTACTGCATATAAAGAAAAAAAAAACTATATAAAATGTTCACTCATTCTCATTATGAATGACCAATTTAAATGGAAAAAATTTGGTAAATTAAAGCAATAACTCAGATAACTTTCCCAGGGTCCTGACTTGGATGAGATAAGATCTCCCGTGCCCCCTGCACTGTGCACACCCCTAAGAGTGGACACCTTCTACATTTTGCACCCCAGGTGCCTTGCTTGCCTCACTTTAGTCTCAGTCTTAATTTTCACTTTTAAAAAAAATTGTATTTACCAGTCATTCTTATGCAACTGGTATCTATTGGCTATTCTGAGTACTTGACCTTGGAAGACATAAGATGAATAAATTAATCCTTCAGATGATTTGTTTCAAGAGAATGGCCAAGTCTTTTCCTGGTCACCAACTGTTCTTTCCATGTAAGCAGCTTGCACTTGCTTTTGTATCTGTAAACACTATGCAAATTGATAATCAACTGTTTCTTAGAAAAACATTAAACACTTGCATCAGATATTTTACTGAATTTCAACTTTTCATTTAGAGATTACTGTATATTTTATCATTTTTTTCTTATTTAAAAAAAATTTATTGAAGGAACATTGCATCATAATATATAGATTTAAGATGCATCATTATAAATTAACATCTGTATATAATACATTAAGTTGACCACCACCAGTTCAGTTCTCCTTTACCATATAATTGATCCCTTTTACCCAAATGACCCCTCTCCCTCTACCCTACTGGTGACTACTACTGATTTTATTGACTGAAAGTCTATTTTTGTTTGATTTGGTTCATTTGTTTGCTTAGTTTCTCAATGCTTTCACTGTGATTTGAAAAAAAAAAAAGTTAATTTTCTTTAGATATTTGGCATTAAGAAAAATTACAATGTTAGATTATTAAAATGTAATTGCCAAAATGAAGAGATATTATTAAATGCATGAAATTAACTGACAGTTATTTAACTAGGTATGTATTAATGTGAATTTCATAGACGCCACGCAGTAACTGACAATCATATGAGCAATTTCATTTTGCTAGTATTCAATTTTCACATTTAAATAGATTTTCAACCACTAAAGAAAACTTTTAGTTTCTATTTGGAGTCATGAATAATGTGATTATTCAAGTATGATGATAAAATACACGAAGTTGTCCATACATTATTTTGGCATTTAGTTATCCTCTAAAATCAAATATAAATTTCTATTCTGAAAACAAAACAAAACAACTTGTTAGACAACTGTATGGGAAAGTAAGTAGTTGGAATGATATCTGTAGCTACTATCTCTCTCAAGTTTAAAAATATATGTGAAAATCCTCCTAATAAATGAATCAATTCCATAGTAAAGAGACAGTTATTTGAAGGCAGAATTCTAGGACTAAGCATTAGTAGGTAGACTAGAAGTTGGAAATCAGAAAAAAAGAATAAATATCTTCACAGACGCTTTGCAACCTGTGACCTACTGTTAGATCTACTCATTTACTAAAAGTCATTTCTAGAAATCTATTCCAGAGATACCTCCTAATCCCTTATACCCATCATATAAAATATTACCTTTAAGATAACTGACTAGAAAAGCCATCTCTAAGATAGAGACAATTCCCCAATTTCCCTAACATCATTTCCAGGATCTAAACACCTTTGAATTGCTTCCAGTGTATTTTCCACTTCATCTCAAAAATATCCTTCTAAAAATGACTTCCTAAATAGATGATGTATCTTTCCCAGACTAGAAGAAGAAGAAGAAAAAAAAAGCTAAAGCTAAGACAATACAATGATAATTCAGTGGAAAAATGCACAGGATTTAAAAAAAAAGTTAAGCTTCAAAAGCCTAACTGCTAGTGAGGAATAGAGAAACTGAGCACTCATTCATTGCTGCTGGGATGCAAAAGGTACACGCACTTTGGATAATAGGCAGTTTCTTGTAAGGTTAAGCATACACTTCACATATGAACCAGGAATCCTTCTCCTGGGTATTTACCAAGAGGAATGGAAACATATTTACACAAAAGCACATATGTAATTGCTGACAGCTTTGTTTATAGAGGTACCTAAATGGAGATTCAAATGTCCATCAACTGGTGAACAGATCAACAAACTGACATATCCATACTGTGGAAAGTTACTTAGCAATAAAGAGGAGCAAATGGCCAATATTCTCAAAAATATGTATGAACCTGTTTCATGGTAGTGAAATCCACTACACCTTAAAGACAACCACTGATAACTTCATTCAGATGACATTCTGGAAAAGAACTTTCGCTGGAAAAAGTAAAACTATAGGGACAGAAAACAGATGAGTGATTGCTAGGACAGAAGTTGTGGAAAAGGCTTACTACAACGGGGCATGAGGGAATTTGCTGCGATCAACAGGACTATTTATAGATTATCCATAGTGATAGTTACACAACTGTGTGCATCAATAATCACAGAAATCTATGCTAACAATGGTATTTTACTGTTTGTTTAGTATATCTCAACATGGCTGACTGAAAAATAAAGAAAAAAAGCCACTGGGTTGTCTCTTAGTTATTAACTAGCATTGAACAAGTCACTTAAAACTAATTTCTCCTTTTATAAAATGGGGATTATGTTAACTCTAAATTTTTTTTGATGAGGAATGAAAACAAAACAAAAACACCTTTATAAACTTTAACAAAGTTAAACACAAATATTGTACACTGGGCACCTACATATCATGATTAATGAACTAGAAGGACACTAAAGAAATTTATTCTCTACTAGGCAATGAGATAAAAACAATCTATGTGGAAATTCATTGTCAGAGATATGAACAAGGCAATGAGGGGTCCACAGGAAGGGAAATTCTAAGAATAAGAACCCCTCTGAAAGCTTAAATTAAGGGTTACCAAAGGTTGGATGGATAAGAGAGAGGGAACATGGTTATCAACTTGAGAGTGATAAATGGCACTAGAACTTAGGTGGTGACGGTGTGGTGAGAGACACACATTGATCAAAGTAAGAATCCATTTGTTGAAACTTGTTAAACAATGTTTTATCAATACAAATTGCAAGCAAAAATAAAGAACCCATAAAAGAATGAAGTATAAATTAATTATAAAGAATAAAGTAAATCACAAGTTGAATAAAAAGACGGTAGCGGAGAAGTCATTAATGAACATGGACAACTGGGAACCAGTTATCTGACCTCAACAGGGAATCTGAAAAAGTCTAAAGTGGTAAAAATTTTGACAAAATGGAAACAGTACCTCACGATGATTTAGAAGTTGTTCTAAATCTAATGCCATTTGATTCTTCATCTGTAGTAAAGCTGACTTTTCTTTATTTAAATTGCTGAAAAAAATCCAAGTTTTAAAAAGTCATCATATTGGTATACATTCAATAAATGGTATATAGAAAAATAAAAAAAGACAAATATAGTGCCTTGACTGGAGATAAATCTGTAGTTTCTAAAGGTATCAGATCAGTCACAGTAATGTTTGCTTTAATCAATGGCCTAGCTATTTAGTAAGAAGACTATCAGTAATTTGACAATGCAATTGAGATGCTTTCTGAGACTTCTTTCCTACCATGCAGGAGCATACAATTAGTGTTTTAGTTAATTAAATTAAAGAGAGGAGGGAAAGGAGAAAGGAAGGAAGGGGGAGCAGGAAGAAGTATTTTTATTTATCTATTTATTTTGTTCTCGTGTTTTTAAATGGTCCAAATCCTAGTTGTCTCAGTTACCCGAGCCATATGAACACAACAAAATTTAGTGTTTTAAAGGTGACTTCTTACTCCTGAAATATAAAAAATGAAGTGAAACATATAGAAAAGAAAAATACGTACATGCAAAATATTAAAACTAAGGATTCTGAAAGTTAAGTTAAAATATTTGTTCTTAAAATTGAAAGTAGCATTGCGCTCTGGTGGCTCTGGCACTAAGTTGGTGGCTGGGTGTGGACCACATAAAAGTCCAAAAACAGGATAGCAGGGAGGGGACAACTAAAACAAACAAAAAAGTGCTTTCTCCTTCTCTCTCTTCCTCTCTAAAAAAAAAAACAACAAACCCTCCAAAAACCTGAAAGTAGCATTTTAAAATTTACTACATTATAAATTACCAGATATATAAAAAAAATTGGATAAATGAATCAGCTATGAAGTCTGTGGTAAACTTGGGAAAATAATTTCTGTCTCCAAATTCTTAGTTCAATCTACAATTTCTAAATCTACATTATGAATTTCCATTTGATAAGACATATTTTCCATCAGAAAAAGGTGAGAGTCCTAATTATAAAGACATAATTAATATTAAAAAATGCATTTCAGGCCTGTCTTAGACTGTCTGGAGTTTGACTATTCAATATATAAAAATTAATTAGAACTATTAAGTGAAATGTGGTTTGACAGTCACGGGAATGACTCTACTCAGCTAATATGACGACAAAAGTTACGCAGGGAAACAATGAATTGAAGCAGCATGACTTCCTAAATGTCAAAACAAAACATATGACAGTAAAATTAATAAGAACTGTTTGTTGACTAGCTAAGATGTCTTAAGTTATATTTCAAGAAAGTAGAGAGCTACCAATTAAAAATATTAGGCAGATTGGTTGTTTTTGTTTTTGTTTTTTAAATTCAAGGGAATAGTAGCAGCTGCTTGGGAAGAACTGCTAATTCCAAGGATGTAAGAGGAAAAAGCCCTCATTCTCTTCCTTCCTAGTCATTGAGACCTTCTCAAAGGAAATATATCATAGTTTGCCCTTTGAGAAGACAGATACAATCCTGAATGCGGTCCCCAGATGTGTCACTGACTCAACACAGAGTACCCACACTGAATCTATTTCACATCAGTACAAAGTGGAACACAATGCTCATGTATGTCAAAGGGATAGCTACATTATGTAATGAATGATTATATAAAGAGCACTGAACACATAAAACTCTATATAAATGCTATATAAGTATTACTAATTTAGATGAAAAACAGGCATTGGAGGAAAACAGTAATTAAATGCCAATAAAGGTAAGCAGCTCAGCAGAAAAACAAATTGACTTTTGGAGTTAGGCGTCAGAGATCCTACTGAGATGAGGACTTGAAAAGACCTGAATGGTATAAAGGGAAATGAGTGTCATGTCCTGTCAGAGTCTCCCAAGCCTGATAAAATCAGATGTGTCTGTAACACATCTTTATATCTTTAGCTGGAAGTTAATAAATCTTTAGCTGGAAACATTGTGAAAATATTTTTCAAAATGAAAATAGAAATTTAGTAAATAGGAATAGGAATTTTTCCAGGAACATATGTGTACACACATACACATATATACACATGTATATAAACATACAATCACGAGCAGTGCATACTTGCAAATACCAACAGACTGACTGAATCCTATGTAGTGCATAGGAATGGAAAGTTGATGCATTTCAAGGATTTTGACTGGATAGTTCTTTAGAAATGCTTTATACATAGTGTTTAATTTTTCCCCAGAATAAATATTTCATATTTAAATAGCAAAAATAACTGTATTACATGGAATAAAAGGTGAGAGGATAATTTAGTTTACAAAGTAACTCTGTTTTCTCTCTAAGATGTTGGTTTATCACAGATAGCACTTGGGTATATATTTTTTAAGTCTTATTTTTCTCTACAATATATTACAATATACTTTTAAATCACAAGGGAGATCACTCTTAACATGTGGGTCTCTAAACTGAGTATGATGATTATTATATGGTGTTCTTGCAAAATGTATATAATTACTCAGTAGAAACTTAGTCTTCATAAGTCATATTTCATAATAAAGGACATTTACCTTTAAAAATATGAGGCTTCTATGAATGACTCATAAAGCAACTACAAAACAAATCTTCTAAGCACATCTATCGTGAGTGGTATATTACACCCATAATTGTTCAATTCACTGTTAATTATTACTCAGAATTTCATGTTTATGACTGTTTCACCTGCTACATGAAAACATATTCCTGATATATTGTTCCTTAACTTCCTGGATCAATATACCCTGGCATAATCTTACAAAAGAACCTGACAATGTAGTCTTTTCTTCTGAAACTTCTAGTTAAGAATAAACTGAGAACTGACAACAGGGAAGGAAAATTTATGCTAATTATTCTCTTTTCATGCTACTTTCAGTTCTGAACTACAGATCAAACTATAACCCAGACTGTCTCTTGTGGCTTGATGGAAGAGATTTAACAGTTCTACTTTTAGAACAGATTATTACTTTAATGATAGGGGAATTTAAAGTAGTTAATAGTGGTAATTCAAATGTTAGTTTTCACATGTGTATGATTTCACTTTAGTACATATTTACTCTAACCTTTTTAGGCACTGAATATATTGGATAAGAAGCTAAATCCGCAAGAGAGCTCATAGTGATATTGTTTTATTTTCTAAGAAAAAATTCTGAAATTATTCAGTTCTTTAAAGATCTATTGTACAAGCTAGAGATACTTTTTAAAATAATCAATGTAAATACTCTTTACAATTAAAATCAACACCCAACAAAGAGGAACAGAAATATTCAAGGAAAATAATCACTAACTTTTTTGGATGATTCATTTCATGTTTAAATTACAAATTAATGAAGGACAAAAGGAAAGGAAGTGATACTTACTGAGTTTCACCTATGTACCAGAAGTTTTATATGTTACATCATTTAATTTCAGAACTAGTTCTTGATGCTCACATTAATACCAATATTTTACAGATACCATTACCACGAGAAAGACAACCAGGCTAATATGTTTTCAAAGCACAGGATATTTCACTATATTTGAAATGTCATTGCCTCAGAGCAGGGGTGCTGGTAGATAAAACTGTGTACTAATCTGCTGTCTCTAATTTGTTGACTGGGCTAACTTGTTTGCAGGACTCATCTCATTTCATTCCTGTCATGGGGCACATCTACATTTCAAAGGCCATTAATTAAACTACTGAAATCACCTGAATTCTTCAATTTAGAAAGCAGATATTTCAAGTTAAGAACTAGACTGCATAGTCTATGAAATATTACTAAATATACTAAAATAATATCAATAAACAAAACATAGACAGCTTTAAAGAATCTGGAGGTTAGCACAAATATTTTTTAATAGTTAATGGTACAGTTGATGTAGTTCCCATTATTACTATTGATGTCATTAAAGGGTGTCTTAATTTTTGACAAATTCAACATAATTTGAGAATAATTTATTTTTAAGATAATTTTCAATTTAACATATGTTAAATGTAAAATGAATACTAGCAAACATAGAGCATTTATGATGTATATGCAAAGTGTTACATAAATTACAAAGATCATGTATTTAATTCTCAGAATAACCATATGAATTAGGTGGTTAGCATCCCTCTTACTGCACAGATCAAAAAACTGTACTGTCCAATACCATAGCCATTAGCCAGTCACAAGAGGCAATTAAAGTTAAAATTATAATTAATCAAAATGAAAAATTTAGTTCCTCCGTAACACTAGCCAAATTTCAAATTCTCAAAAGGTACATATGGCAGGTAGTTATCATACTGAACAATGCGGCTAATGCCATATTTTTACCATTACAGAAAGTTTCGACAACAGAGATTTAGAATTTAATTAATTTGTTCCAATTCAAAACTTTGTACTGAACTGAATTTGAATCTATGCAACCCATCTATAGAGCTTGTACTTCAACTTTAAATGTTTTTAAAGCAGAGAAAATATAACACTCAAGTATGTGGTACTGAACTTCAATAATTATCAACTCACAAAAGTCATACTTTTAGCCACCATTCTCAGCTATTTTTTCTACTGTTTTTTTGCTTGTCTTCCTTAATTATACTAGTTAATGACAAATTATCGCTTATTCATAACAGAACAGAGGGAGGCAATATAATAATTATCAAGAGTATTGAATTAGACAGCAGATCTGGATTCAAATCTTAATCTTCTTAGATGACAAGTTGCTTAACTTCTCTAGGGCTGAACTGTTCATCTCTATAGTTTTCCCTACAGTTATTATTTTTATCTATTTTAATCACTTTCATCTATCTTAATTTGCATTCGATATTTCCGACAAAGGCTTAACATCCAAAATATACAAAGAACTCATAAAACTCAACAACAGAAGAACAGGCAATCCAATAAAAAAATAGGAGGAGGAATTGGAGAGACACTTTTCTGAAGAGACTATACAGATGGCCAATAGGCACATGAAATTATGTTCCTACTCACTGGCTATCAGGGAAATGCAAATTAAAACAACGATGAGATATCACCTTACACCTGAAAGACTGACTATTATCCAAAAGTCTAGAAACAACAAATGTTGGTGAGGATGTGGAGAAAAGGGAACACTTTTGCACTGTTGGTGGGAGGGCAAATGGTACAAGTCCTAGGGAGAACAGTTTGGAGATTCCTTGAAAAAATGAAGATGGAAATCCCATATGATCCCGTCATTTCACTTCTGGGCATCTACCAAAAAGATACAGAAGCACCTATCCACAGAGATGTATGTATCCCCATGTTTATTTCAGCCCTATTCAGAATAGCTAAAAACTGGAAATTACCTAAGTGCCCAACATCAGATGCTTGGATAAAGATGTGGTACATATATACAACGGAACACTACACAGCCCTTAGAAGAGATGAAACCCTTTTGAATCAACATGGATGGAACTAGAGGGGATTATGCTAAGTGAAATGAGTCGAAAGAAGAAAGATAGATACCAGCTGACCTCAGTCATAGGTGTAATGTGAATAGACAAAACAAAGGAACAGATGAAACATAATCAACCCTGAAACATTTGCAACAGAACTGAGGTTATCAAAAAGGAACGGGGCGGGTTGGAGCAAATGGTGGTGGAGCCCACTGGACAGTGGGTGAAGAACTTGGTGATTTGGTGGAGGGTATGGTGTTTTGAAATATATCTAAGAAATGGGGAAGCTATACATAGGAAATTATTTTAATGCGTAGAATAATTACTACAATAAAAAAAGAAAAACCAAAAAAATATTAAAAAGATTATAAAGGTAGACCAATACTCAAATTTATTAATTTAATAATTTCCATTCCTATCTCATTCTCTGCTACAATATTATGAACTGGTTGATAATTTAACTATTTATTCTAGTAATTTTAATAAACTAATAAACTATCCATGACTTAAAACCTCTTTCTTTATGTATAGCATCATTTTACTGCAATTTTAAAAGTCTACAATGATCCTATAGATGAAAAGGTAGATAATTTGAATGATTATTAAATGGAACGAATCTTTTAAAGAACTATGTAAGAAAACAATTTCAATTTAAGGAGGGTGAAAGGAATTTATTTATTTGCATTTAAGTATTTATGGGTTACCGCATGTCAAAGGTCAGGGAAAGGCCTAAAAATTCCTTGGCAAAATCAACATGAATGTAAGAAAGTTGTGTACATTATCTGTTTAAAAAGTCATTTTGACTCTACGAATGGCATCTGGTTATATCCCTCCATCCTCTCCTTTAGTCAACCCACATCCCATTCAAGAATTCTAGGGAAAGAAGACAGATAACTGTGGCGCACCTGACGACAGGTGAGTACTTTGTTAATAAGTGTAGCAGCATTATTTCCATGATAAAGCTTAATATCACGAGGTGGAATGTGAATATCTAATGCGATGTCACCTAATTTTTTTAATAGAAATTTAAAAATCATTGCATTTAAGATCCCCTTTATTATTTCTTCTTCATACTTCATCTGTATAAATATTGTTTACAATGTCTCTGTTACTCAAATAAGAGATTTGTAGATGGTTTACCTGACATCTTTTTCAAGTCGTGTAATACACTCCTTCAGTGAATCAATCTTAGAATCTCTCTGACGTACAGATTCAATGAGATATCTGTAAGGTTGTTGAGTTTGATTTAACAGAGAATTGGCCCTGTCAAGCTAAAGAAAAACAGATTTCATTAAAATTTAGAAATTTTTACAAGAAACTAAAATCATTCAAAATGCTCTAGCAAAAATATAGTTATAACCACCCCCCCTTACAATGAATTACTCTGAAAAGGCTTTCCTATACAAATGTGAATGCTTTAAAATTAGTCAACATAATTATTTTAATAGAAATAATGATTATAAATAGCAAAGAAAAAGTTTAAATAAAATATTAGTCATCAATTTTGGAAATGGGTCACTAAATTTTCTTAGTGGTTGTTGGTCTGAGAAGCTAGGTAACATAAAATTTGTCTTCTATTAATGAATATCCATTAGCTGAAAAAGAAAATCTTTTAAGGATTACTTCTATTCAAAATAATATTACTGTATAATGATTTAGTAATTTTTATGCTTTCATATTCTCTTCCATCTGTAAGATAAAATTTGTAAAACAGACAATTATGTACCTTAATTACTGTCATAATTACATTTAGATAAAAAGTTGTGCTTAAAATAATAAATTTACCATTTTAACCATCTTACAGTGTGTAATTCAGTGGCATTAAGTACATTCACAATGCTGTATAATAATTACTAGTATTTATTTCCAGAATATTTTCAATAACTCAGACACAGACTCTGTACCCATTAAATAAAAACTTCCCCAATCTCCAACCCTCGCTCCTGGAAATCTCAGTATTCTATGTTCTGACTATGAATTTGCCTATTCGAGATACTTCGTGTATAATCATATTTGTGATTTTGTACCTATTTGAAATACTTCATGTAAGTGTAATCATATTTGTGATTTTGTATCTGCTTACTTCACTTAACATACTTTTCAAGATTCATTGATGTTGTGTTACTTCATTCCTTTTCATGACTGAACAATATTACATTTTATGTTTCCAACATTTTATCTATCCATTCATCTGTTGATAGATTCTTAGGTTGTTCCCACTTTTTGGCTATTGTGATTAATTCTGTTATGAACAGTGGAGTATAAATACATCTGACTCCTGTTTTCAGCTCCTGTGAGTATATACATAGAAGTGGAGTGGAATTGTTGGATCATATGATGTCTCTAATTTTTTGAGGAATTGCTACTTGCTTTTCCATAGTGGTCTCTTTTATTCCTACCAGTCAGATATTTCGTTCCAATTTCTCCACATCCTCACCAACACTATTATTTCATGTGCCTATCAGCTATTTGTGTATCTTCTTTGGAGAAAAGTCTATTCAAGTCTCATCTATATTTTAATTAGGCTGCTTGTCTTTGTTGTTGAGTTGTAGAAATTCTTTATATACTCCAGATATTAAACCCTTATTAGATAAATGATTTGCAAGATTTTCCTTCCAGTCAGGATTTTTCACTTTTTTTGATAATGTCCTTGATCATAAAGTTTTACATTTTGATAAAGTTCAACTAATTTATTGTTCTTTTGTTGCCTGCATTTTTGTTATCATTTTAAAGAAACCATTGCCAAATCTAAGGTCATCATGATTTTTGCCTGGTGCCATCCTAGTAGAGTAGTGGTTAGTTCTTCTACCTTTGGCTAGGCACAGTCCACATATATCCCAGGGACCCAGGCATTGTCGCAGGGTGTGTGTGTGTGTGTGTGTGTGTGTGTGTGTGTGTGTGTGTGTGAATAACCAACATAAAGAATAAATAAAATGCTTCTTTCTCCTCTCTCTTCCTGCCTGCTTGCCTATTCATCTTCATTCCTGCCTGTACTTTTCCTTAAGAAAAAATTTTTTTTCTATGTAGTCTTTTACTAGTGTTATACTTTTAGCTCTGAAATGTAGACTCTTTTATTCATTTTGAGGTCTGGGTCTAATTTCACTTTATATATAGGTATCCAGTTTTACCAGCACCATTGGTTGAAAGAGTCTGTCTTTTCTCCATTAAATGGTCTTAGAAATCTTTATGAAAAACCATTGACCATATATATGAGGGCTTATTTCTGGGTTTGCTGTTCTATTTCATTGATCTTTTATGACTATCCTTGTGCCAGGGCAACACTGCATGGGTTACTGTCACTTTAAGCTTTAAAATCTAGAACAAAAAAGAAAAGAAAAGAAAAGTCACACTCATTTGCTTCTCTTTTTCAAGATGATTTTTGGCCATTTGGGGTCCTTTGAAATTTCATATGAATTTTAGGATGTGTATTTTTTCATGCCTGCAAAAAAAAGCCAATAGGATTTTTATAGGAATTGCATTGCATCAGTAATTGTCTTGGTTAGTCATTTAAAAAATATTAAGTATGGCTTCTAATTCTTGAACATGGGATGTGTTTCCATTTACTAGGTGTTTTTTAATTTCCTTCAGTGATGCTTTGTCATTTTCAGTACAGAAGTCTTTCTCCTATCTGATTAAATTTATGTCCACATACTTTTTCCTTTAAAACTTTTTTTCCCCATTAATTAAAAAATTCTGTTTATTTTTTTCAAACTCCAGGTTCATGACACTCATAGCGTATACCTTAACTGTCTGAGGTGGGGTGGGGGGGCTTAAATTTGATCCTTTTTTATGCTATTGTGAACTGTTTTCTTAATTTCCTTTGGGACTGTCCATTGCTAGTGTACTATTTTATACCATGGGTTTTCACATTATAGTCTTTTTATTGGCTGAGTACTTTAATTTGTATTTTTAGTGATTACAAAACTGTCTATTAAGTCAATGTAGTATAATTTAATTATGGATTACAGTAATAAACAATTTAAGATGCCATTAATTTTTGACTAGTATAAATAATGCTACAATTTTTTTGTATTGCTGACATTTTTCTTAAATTAATATTTGCTTTGCTATTTTTCAGAAATGCATTAGGTTAAGGGGTATGTGCTAAATGTCTTGACATATAAGATTAAAGTTTTATCTCTAAAGAACTTTTTATCAACTTATATACCAAATTAACTTGAAGTTTTTTGTTTGTGTTTGCTCTTTTTTCCTGACTAAATGTAACAGCACTATCAGCATCACAGCCTTTAACTTTGGTGTATAATAAGTTCTCAAAAATTATAGTCTAAATTTGATAAGCAAAAGCAAATAATCAGAAAAAATGGGTGAATATCTATTATAAGGGTGAGGAGGTGGGGACTTGAGTATTTTATTACATAGAAAAAAAATGTTAAAATAGCTTTAACTATCTATGACCTTAAAATGTTCTTTGATAATAAAATCCTAGGTTTTTATACATTTAAAAATGCCTCTCTCCTCATTTCTTCATAATCCCTAAGTTCAAATGAAGCTAAAGTTTTGCTGTTTTTCTGAAAGAAGAAATGATTTATATTTTTTGCCTCGAATGAGAAGTCTACCCTTTTCAAAAAGATCTAAACATATAATGTTTTAGCACTACGATCTTTCTGGTTTTCCATTCCATTTCCATTTTCCATAAAAGCAGCCTAGAAGTTGAAGACGTAGAACAGCAGGATGGTGAAAATGGACGGTATAGTGGGAGCAGAAAGAATCAAGGGCAAAACTATCACGGTTAAAACGATCAATCCCGAGGTGTTGTGGCCAAGGAGGAAGGTGTGACCGAGAGGTAGCTGATCAAGTGGTAGAGAATAGTTTGAGGACCACTTTGCAGAAGTAATTTAAATTCTTTATCTATGTCGTATTAGAAAAATTTCCTACGGTTCTATTAAGTGTAGTCCAGGAAAAACAAATTCCTCAAGGAAAAGGAAATGAATAGTGAAAGAAAAGAAGACTTCTTTTTTTGTACACAATTCATTATTGTGAAAGCAGAGCCATAAGAAAAAATACCATGAATGTTTTCTATAGTTTGGGTTTTAGTATTCCTTCCTCCTGGCTTTGGTAATCATTCTTTAAAATCCATTACAATGTCACTGGAATCTTATTACTATACTACTAAGTTACTCTATGAACATTCAAATAGGCAGCTGGACAAAAATAAAATCAAGTTCTACCTAAGTTCTGCTTACCTGTATAACCAGTTTCACTAGTCAATTAAATCAAACAATTGCCTTGACTTTGTTTTCACAGAACTGACCCTAACTGAATAAACTGAACTGACAAGTTGCTTTGTGTTTCAAAGTACAAAAATGTCCACCTGTGTGTCTGGGGATGGCTGGCAGGGAAATACTAAGGGTATTTACAAACTGTAGTTGTGGTCCAGATGGAGCTATGTTTAAAATTTACCAAATCTAAGTTCAATTGCATAAAAAAATAAAATAGCAGTCATGAGTCTTAATTACTATAGTCCATTTTTTTCATTAAGCAATTAAGCATATTAGATTTTAATATTATAAACAAAGTTAAGGGGCAAAAGGCTTACTACTTTCAAAAGCTATCTATTATATAACCTACAAACTCCTCCCTGTCTGGATAATAAAAACTACTATATTGCTGTTAGCTTTAAGGATATATTTCTTTATACACTTGTTTATAGGCTTCTAAACTCCCAAATTGATCTTAATTCCTCACAAAAGAGTGCATCTCTTAATGAAAAGTGATATTAATTTCTATTTTTAAAGTATATGTAATTTAATAGAATTCAGTTGAATTCCTCCAATAGGATTTTAAAGTCTTCGGGTGACTATAAAAATCAGTATTCAAAATGTTTCACAATTATTCACTTTGCCTATTGTTAGTAATCTTTTCCTTATAGGAAAGCCTTAGTAATTAGTGACTCAGTAATCATATACGAAACAAATGAGTCAGGACAGAACTCACGACACAACATTTTATAGAATTGTTATTCCTCCTTTGTTTCAATAAACTGCACATATGATTCAGAGAAAAGAAACACTTGATTAAAAGGTAACTGTAGATTTTGATTCAAATACTAATTTAACTTATATTTGAATGATACTCAAAAATTATTTTCTCTTAGCATTTTGAAGACAGATAAAGGTGACTAAACAATTTATTGTGGTTTTCTAAATGTGGAATCTGTTTTCTAGTAGATTTTATTTCAAAGAAGCTCCTAGAAGTGAAGTTCTTTCTTGTCAGGGACAAAATGGATTCTGCTAAGTGAAATACAACATTGAATTGTTTTCTGCACATAAAACATATACAAGAGACACTTTTTAGTTGTGGTGGCAGTTGGCGCTTCAGTACTCACATATTGTTTCCTTTTTGATTGTGCCTTGGAATGTAAAATGCCTAGCTGAGGGCCAACACAAGGCAACAGTTTGTTGGTACTACTTTGTGTTCTCATCACAACGAGTAGTTCTTAAACATAGCTAATCATCATAATCACTGGGGGAAACAGAAAAAAACACAACAGTGACTTCTGGGTCCCCATCCAGAGCCAAAAGAACTGGATCTTAGATTCTGATGTTTAGCAAAATTAGGAAAGTACAAGTCTTGTGACCTTGGACATGCTACAGGCCACTCTACCAACTATCCGAGGAGGTTTAACAGTTCTCCACATAAGTCATCTTATGTCCTGAGTTTACCATCCTCCCCAGTAAATAGCCTTTCTGTTATCGCTGTCTGGTGAATGAACCCATCATCTTTAGCAACTGATATAACTTAACCAATTAGAATGCCAGTTTTTGCACTAAAGAAGGATCCTGGAGAAATTCTGTGGCGCCCGGGATTACTACTTTGTTGCTGGATGGCAGGGAGCGTCAGGGCATCTTTTACCAGAGTCATAAGAAGACCTTGTTGAAATGTAGCTATCTAGGTTTTATTCTAGATCTATTTAATCAGAATATTTAAGAACAGGATCTAGAAACTTACATTTTAAGAATCTTAGGTGATTCACTAACATCTGAGACTCACTACTGAGGTGTAAGAACAGGTAAATGTAATAATTACTCTATAAAGGGCAGACACATGAGGGGCACCTATACTTTAGGGTTAGAAGATGAACATATTGGCTAAGATGACTAAAGAGTCATAAAGCAAAGAGAGCAGAGAATTTCTATAATCCCTATAATCTTTCTAATGTCATGGCATAGATCAGGGGACTAAGGAGAGAATACTGGCAATTAGAAATGGTATCGCTGATAAATGATGGGAGAGAGAGCAGGAGGATTTACATACAAAGAGGGGCTAACTTTGAAAGCTGTTTTGTGTGTAAATAGGATGCCATTTTAATTAAGTCATTCTTTTTCCCTATTTCCATGGTAGTTGGCATTTGGTAGACACACAAATACATTATCATCATATGACCTGCTCTCTGAAGCTAGAAAAAAGCATGGCTTAAAGTACAGATTCTAGTATATTGTCTGGGATCCATGTAAAGGAATTCCTTCCTGCATAAACCAAAACAAAGGCTTCTTGGTAAGTCCTTGGCAAAGCTAGACACAGAGCTAGAAAGAAAGAGAATGTTTTATCATGTAACAAATCACCCAATCTTAGGGTAGATAAAAGTTTTATATCCTTATTAAAATAAAAATGTTAACCTCTATATCATTCCACATCAGAATGTCAAAAAATTGAAAGAACGACAATAATTAATAAAAATGTACACATTAAAGGAAACTTCTAAATACTGTGTTTTGACCATTATAAATTATTACCATGATTACTGTTTGTTCCAATAGCTTCTTCTCTTTGTCATGTGTCACCAATTTATCCCTCATATCCACTTACATTTTAGCTTTAGCTTGTGAATCCACAAAATAGAGAGAACATTAACTTCTCAAGGGATGAAGTACCCCATGAAATACACACACAACACACACATGGAGAGAAAGAGAGAGAGAGAGCGAGAGAGAGAGAGAGAGAGAGAGGAGAGAGAGAGAGAGAGAGAGAGAGAGAGAGAGAGAGAGAGAGAGAGAGAGAGAGATTCTCTCCCAAATTCTCTAACAAATTCTCTGCCAAATTCTCTAACATTACAAAAAGTAGGTTCTGTTTGTCTATGTCAAGAAATTAATTTTTCTCTAGACAAAGTTACTTTCCAGGGGATAGTTTTCTACTGACAAACTAGTTTCAAGGACTTCTAAAGTTGGACAAACTTTGCACAAGTGACAAAAGTGTGACCATGATTACTGTCACAGAAAATGAGCCACTGACATCATCTGCCTTCCTTCCTTTCCTTTTCTCCTATCTCCTCTGTGTGGTTCTCAGATTTCATTCTCTCTCTCTCTTTTTTGAGTAGTTTTGGGTTTACAGCAAAACTGAATGTAAGTACAAGAGATCCTGTATGCTTCCTCCTACCACATCCCCACAATCTCCCCCAGCACCACCTTTTGTTACATACAGTTGATAAACCTATACTGACATACCATAGTCACTCAGAGTCCACAGTTTACATCAAGGTTCGTTGTTGGTCTTGTATATTCTTTGGGTTTTGACAAACTTAAATCGAGTGTCCAGTGTTGTAGTGTCATACAGAATATTTTCACTGTCTCCATTCCTTTCTTTGGAAATCAGTTATCTTTTTACTCTTGTCATAGTTTCACATTTTCCAGAATGTTGTATAGTTCTGTGGCATTTTCAGATTGTTCTTGATTGTTTTTATAAACTGAAAGTAATTTACACTTGTTCAGGAAATATTTCAATGAAACCTATTTTATTTGGAATTTAATAAATACTTGGTAAATGAGAGAAGTGAGCAAACAGAGGTTAAACAACTTATCCAAGTTTGCATAGCTAATAATTACTAGAAATGAGATGTTAACCTAGTAAGTCTGGCTCTAGAATGATGTGCTTAACCAATATTCATTGTTACTTTTCGACAACAGAAGGCTAGCAGAAAAGTGAAGCGATAAAGAGAAGATAATGTGTTACATGTCTATCCAGTTGAGCTCTGGGTTCCAGCATTTAAAAAAAGGGAAGAAGATGAACAGAATGGCAAATAAAAGTGCTACACATGGTAAAGGTATTTGCTTTGTTGTGAAAATTATTTCAGATACTTAGATATACATACATTGTCTAACATGCACATAGACAAATATATACATATGTATGTACTGGGTTGCTATATAAGATTCACTTCTTACTATAGTCATGGAAAAAAAAATCCATTTGTCCATGTGATGGTTACATCTATATTAAAGAACCAAACATTCAAATCAGTTCATGTTCAAGTAAATTTCATATCATCAGCTTTCTAAAGAAATGATCATTTGGTGAAAATTCTAGATTTGACACGCATAGGCACTAAATATTATAGTACTCAATATGTAAACTATGCCAAGAGCATACCCATCAGGAAACTAAGAGCGGACTTTCAGTAGATTTTACATCTGAATCATATTTCTGTTTCTTTGATTCTTCTCTGATATACTTGTTGATGGAATGGGAGCCTACTCAAGTCAGAAGAGCTTCTTTCCTATACCTCAGAAAGCCAGGAAAGCTGGCAAACTCAGGGATTTTGTACTCTGGAGATTCCAAATAGCCCAAATAGCACTTCTATAGTTTCATAAAATAGTATGACTGATACTGGAGATGCTCTCAAAATTGCTAGCCATTATTATTAATTTACTTGTATATATATTCACAAAATAATTTTAATTACATATCTATTCAAAATTTGTAATAAAGACTAGTATACTACCATTACAGTTAAGTAATGTTTATCATCTTACTACATATTATAAATGTTTAACCTTTGCTTTTCTATAAACTGATGCAATAAATAAGCTGAGTTATTTTTTAAAGATACATGTTCTCTAATTTAAGGACAACAATTTTGGTTAATTTGAAGATTATTAATTTTAATATATGCAGTTTTCCACACTTCTCAAGAAATATTAGTTTGCATGCAATTAAACACACTATTATTATATTTGAGAAGAACAATCAGTGACTCTTTAGGATCGCAGTTTTACTATCATGTACCTCTTCAAATAAATTACATACATTACAATTTAAAAAAATCTCACTATACTGTGCTAAAATTCATTTGAGTAGTTTATTGTGTGTATTTCCATATAGACAAAATAAGCATTATTTACTCCAATTCTGGAATAATTATTTCTTTAAAAAATGTCAACTTCATTAACAAAGCACTAAATTTATTCATGCTATTGCTAACAGCAGAAAAACAAATGAAACACAGGACCAAAAAGGGCCCTGTCTATATTTACTGAGTGATTAATATAGGCCATTAGTATGCAAAGTGCTTATTTTGGATTGGTCAGCCAGCAACCCATCAGATGTTTACTAAAAGAATTCACAAGAGAAAACGAGGATGCACCAAGTCAGCACCATTTAACAGGAGCCTGAGTAGAGAGGAGTTCAGAGATAGTATGAAGAGAGGAGGACTTGATATTTGCTAAATATTTCTTTTGTTCTCTTTAACTTATTACTATATGCCCTTTCCACATGTGTATCTGACTTACTAAAAAAAGGCTACAAGATAAAGATATATTGTAAGGGGTAGTTGAAACTCTGTGAAGGAGAAGACTCATTAAGAAGAGAATTGAGAATATAGGACTGTAGAACATATCAGTATTTATGGAACAATAAGAAAAAAAGAAGTAAATAAAAGACTGAGAAGTAGGAGGTTAACAAAGTGAGGCAGAGTTGCAAAAGACATTACTTGGCACAGGAGGGAGCTGCAAGTGAGGACTTGGGGAGACGGGAGATACAGAAGATAAGGAGAAGTGGGGCTAAATTGACCTTCGCTGTCAAATTAAAGAACATGGACATAGGCAGGTAGGCAATGGACACTTGAAAATAGCGCATCATGATCAACAGCACCGAGGACAATTTTGGTTGAAAGAAATAATTTTGATGGATTGATGAATTAAATTCCACTTACTAACTTAAAAATTCAGTGCCTCATAATAAATGATTAATTTTTATAGCCTTATATTTCAAATGGTGAAATAAAGCACTGTTCTTTATCAAAGGAATTTTAAGTATCAAGAAACTTTTAGGGAAACACTTTGGGAGGCAAAGGTATTCCCTTTCATAATGGTTTTTACCTTTTCTATGAAGATGGGATGCATCTTATAATCGCTGAGGGCCAAGCCCACACATGAAGAAATCTGGTCTTAGCTGCTTTTATTGTGATTTCAGTTGAGCTCTGAATATGGCTAGTCCTTCATAGGTTGAGTTTAATTGCCATTTACAATTTCTTCACATAGATTACAATGTGAGTTGGCATTGAAACAAAGTTTGTGTTCAAAGAAAAAGCACATAAGCTGAGTTATGTAACATATGATAACAATCACTGCCTAGAGTCTCAAAGTATGTGTCTAAAATTAAGAAAATAAGTGACAATAAAGTGCTGCAACATAGTTCAATTGGCAGCATCTCCCTCTCTTACTCCTTAGTGGTACATAAAATAGTGAGTTTCTTTTCACATCAATAGTTTTTGAAATACAGTAGGAAAGGCTGGTCTTGAAGTTCAGAAAGATCTAGTTCTTTTAGGACACTTGAAATCGTTCCCTTAAATATGCTAAGGTGGTTCTGTAGGAGCTGTGTGTGCTATGACTCCAAGAAAATAGATTCACTGGGGCTGCTAGTGCAACACACCCAGCAGATGCTAAGGTCAGGACATACTACAGACAGAAGGAAATGCTTTACTCATCTAGACATTTACTTTTACTATGTTAATAGAAATCACATATGCCGCCAATGTACTGGAATATACCAGAACATACTGGCAAGTATTACAAAGACTCTTATTAAGCAGACACTCCTCCCACATTTTTTCCTTTCTTGAGTATACATTAGACACCCTGTTTCTTTTTCTAAGTTCTAAAGCTTTCACATGTATGTTACATTTCCAGATGCTTCTGAATTTTTCCTGAAGCAAATACTTTATGTGAGATTCTGAAATATTTTCATATCCCTTTAATAGGTTTTGATAATGAAATGAAGGGAAGAAGGTAAGGAAGAAAGGGAGAAAAAGAGGGAATATCACATATGAATAAGTAACAAACTCTAGAGAGGGAATGTAAACTGAAAGACTCTCTCTTATCCATCCTAAATCCTCAATGATAACCAACATCAGTATCTTCTTCGGTGCCCACCATACCAAGTATCACCATGAACAGATCATAAGCATATATATAGGCTGGTATCTATGTATATGTATAGACTTCCTTAGCAATGACATTTTGGGTACAGAGAATATTGCTAGAATGTGATGTTTGTTTATAGTCACTGATACATTTAAAAAATAGAATTTTGCCACTTTTCATAATTTTTACAATTCTATCTACATTTAGTGAATAGATGTAGATAGGTCAATGATTTATATAATAAATCCATATTTACTTTATTCTTGCTATGAGTTAGATACTGATATGGTGACCAATCTCTCCCTTAAAAAAAAATGCTTCATGTGAGTTGGAAAAAAATTAAAACAATTTGGTGAGACATATACATGATGGAATTGTGAATCTATTTTTCAGAAACTTATACAGTATTATAAACAAATAAAATACTAATAAAATAAAATACACCCAAAATGCCTAAGGTGAAAATCAGTTGTTCCTCTTTCCCCACAGGTAACCACTGTGTGATGTACCAGAGACAAATATGGACAGTCCTGGATTCTCATTTCCTCCTCTACTAGAAGAGGTCAACATAAGCTACTAAGTTCCAGAGGTTCCATTATTACACAATTAATTATATGTTCCCTTCCCTCTTTCTTGTGAAATGCGTACAATGGTGTGGGGTGGCATCCCTATCAGATCCCTTTCAGTAGTGCATCCGGACCATCAATGCCAGGCTAATGCACTACTGTGTGGGAGGAGATCTTGGAGGATGGCATTTGCTCTGCTAATTCTCTGCCTATAAGTTTACCCTAATAAAGCTTATTTTGTATACATAATGCATGACTAGTGGTATCATGCATTTGGCATGATAGCTGCATATTTTTTAATTTTTTGCTTTTTCTCTATGCTTAAACAGAAACACAATCCCCCCTCTTACACACACACCCCAAAATACAGAAACATAATACATATTATCCTGCTATTTCCTTTTTTTTTGTGAGGGGGTAATTATTAATATAGTATAAATGTCTTTTAAGTTAGTACACATAGAGTTACTTTATCCTAACGAGGTATCTTGTAGTCTCTTTCAGATCAACTGGATTCTCTAAATGCCTCTTAGATACAACAAGCCGGGCAACTAAACCTTGCCATTTGGTCATTTGACCTTATGAGTGTTCTATTTGTAAGACAAGTTTTCTTCAATGAAGTTAGATTTAATAGATATATCTCTAAATGTTTAAACTAGACAATGATGCCTTTGTCAACAAAGCTACACATGTTAAAAGGTCAAGACTATGATATTGTCCATCAGTGGTTGAGTACAGTGGGAGTTGATAAATATTTACTGAGTGACTGGAAAGAGAAAGAGCAAGCATCAAGGTTCAAGGCAGCTAAGGTAGACAATTCTTGCCAGTGGAAATATGGCATGCTTTGCAATTTAGCCCAGATTTTCTACAGTTAAGAAAGGTGACATCACTTCATTTCTAACTGACTTGGTGATTTCATGAGAAGTTGGTGACATATACATTATACACAAACAAGAAAACTAATTAATTTCTTTACCTTTTATGCTGAACCAGTTAATTAAACAATGGTCTAAGGACAATGGACCTCAAGCAATGAAGGGCAGTGAGTGATCCCTGAGATCCAGGAAACAAAAAGGTGAGTCCTACAATGGCCCCAGTTTTCTACATGGAGAGAGTTTCCAGGTTGTGGCATGGGGAGGAGAATTAAGACAGCCTGCCCAACTCTTTGAGTTAAGGAGTTGTACTAGAAGCAGAAGTCAAGAGGGCTACAGTTAAAATGGCACATTCCTGAAAAAAAGAGAAAGGGAATTCTGAAGAGCATAGATAACCCATCTTGAGTGTTAACCTAGATACTGAATACTAACTATGTTTAAAGAACCTGGAGAAAAAAAAAAAAGGCACCAAAAAGGTAAGAGAACAAGCCCTAGGTCAGGAATAGTCAATAGTCAGGAAATTCCAATCAGTTCAAGTGGATAACCTAAGACTTGACAGGACATGAAATAAAGTACTCAAAAAGAACACTTAAAAACAAGACTTGAAAAGACCAAAATTTTTCCAACAAACTTAACCATGCCCAAGAATAAAGCTTACAAAAACTTACAGGAATCAGGCCTGTGCTGGTGGTCTAGTGGCTAAGGTCACTGGGTGTATTCCATATCCAAGGACCCAGACTGGAGACATGGGGCCAGGCACAACAACCAAGCCGAACAACTAAGTAAAGATAGTTCTTCTTCCTTCTCTCTTGTCTTGTTTGCCTGCTTTCTTGCCTTCATTTCTGCCTGCACCATTCATTTTTAAAAAGTTAGGTATAGGAATCCCCCCACCCCAAAGAAATCGAGCTCCAAGGTAAAAATTCACCATATTTGATATATGATATTTAATGAGATAAATCAATGAAATCAAAACCACCCAGAAAAGACACCCAGTAAAAGAATTGATAGACAAGAATATCAAAATGGTTATTGAAACTGCATTTCATAAGCTCAAGAAAACAAAGTTTGAAAGCTTAAGTAGAAAACTAGGAGATTGAAGAAAAGGACATAAATTGAACTTATAGAAATGAAAACTATAATATCCAAAATGAAAAACACACTTGATTGAATTAACAGCAGATAATACATCAAACATAAAAATTTAGTGGACTCGACGACATAGTAATGATAATACTATGCGAAAAGAAAGGCAGATAAAAGGAACACATCATCATTTGTTCTGTTGTAGGACAACATAATGCAGCTAAATATGTATCTATTTGGAATCTCCAAAGGAAAAGAGAGGATGGACACAAATGTTTGAAGAAATGACTAAAACATTTTCCAAATTTTATGATCTCACATCTACAAGAGTCTTAAACAAAACCCAAGCCCAGGAACCAGGAAGAAAAGAACAGAAAGCGACATCATAATCAAATGGCTAAAGCTAGTGAAAAAATAAATGATTCAAAGCACCTATGGAAATAAGATGCATTACCTAGAGAGGAACAAAGATAATGATAACAGCAAATTTCTTGGCAGAAATAATACAAAGTAGAAGAGAGTCAAGTAACATCTTTCAAACTCTGAAAAAAAGAGAGGATAAAAAGAGCTAAGCTAAAATTCTTTACCCAGGGAAACTATCTTTCAAAATCAAAAGTAAACCTAGCAATTCCACTGACAGAAATATATTCAAAAGAACTGAAAACAAGTAATAGTCAAACACACACTTGTACTTGAATGCTCTGAGAAGTACTAGTCACAGAAGCCAAAGGGAGGAACTCAGCTGCATGTCCATCAACGGATGAAGAGATAAACAACTACAGTACTTAAAAACAAGGAAATATTTTTAAGTCATAAAAAAATGAAGCTTTGGGTGCATGATACATGGATGAACCACTAAAATGCTATGCTGAATAAAAGAAACTGAACAAAAAAGGTCACACAGTGCATGACTCCATTTATAGGAAACATGCAGAATAAGTAAATTCATAGAAACAAAGCGTATCAGTGGTTGTCCAGGATAGGGGCAAAGGGAATTGTGGATTAATTACTTAATACATGCAAGGTTTTATTCTAGGAAATGAAAATGCTATAAACTAAACAAAGATGATGAACATAAAACATTGTGAATGAGTAAAACATGTGATACAAATGACAACAGTATATTCTTCAGCTGTAAAAAAGGAATTAGGCACTGACAGACTGTATAACATGAAATAACCTTGAAAACACTACGATAAGTGAAAGAAGTCAGATGCATGATTCCATGTATATGAAATATGCAGAATAGGCAAATTCATAGGAACAGTGCATTAGTACTGCCAAGGATGGTGGGAGGAGAAAATGGGGAATGACTACTTAATGGGTGCAAGGCTTCCTTCTGGGTGATGAAAATGTTCTATAACTAGAAAGTGGTGATGACTGTATAATACTGTAAACATAATAAAAGTTACCAAATTGTATTAAAAATAGTTAAAATGGTGACTTTTATACTTTGTGAATTTTATTGCAGTGACAGTGAACTCTCAAATACATTATTTTCAATTTATGTGGATTTAGCAACATTACTAAGAAACATTTAATCTCAACTTTTGCTAAGAATAGAAATGCAAAAACAAAAAACAAAAAAGGAGAAACAGAAATGTTTAGCAAAATACAGAATGAGAAAGAGTTCACTACCAGCAGAACTGCATCGATCAGAAGTAATATGAAACTAGATGAAAACCTGAATGTGCACAAAGGAATAAAGAACACCAGACACGAAAATTATTTGGTAAATATAATACATTTCTGTCATGTATTACATCTCTTTTAACATGGTTATCAACTGTTTAAAGTAAAGCTAATAGTAATTGTAGTGCAGAGTTTATATACACAGAAGAAAATATATGAAAATGAGTACAATGGTCAGGAGGGGGCATATGAAAATGTACTATTGTTAGATTTTATATTGTACATGAAATGGTAAAATAGCACATGAAACTAGATAGTGATGTTAAAGATATATATTAAAATCTAAAGCAATCACTGTAATAATTAAGAACTAGAAGCCAATAAACCAACAATGAGATAAATAGGGTAAAAAATTCAATTAACCAGAAGAAAGCAAAGAAATAAGGGAAAAGTAGATAAATAAATAACAATATGACAGACTTAATATTAACCATATCAGTCAACACATTAAATGCTAATGCTTGAAAACTTGAATTAAAGTCTTCTTTTTGTCAGACTTTTAAAAACAGGATCCAACTATATATATTGCCCTCGAAAATTACACAAAGCACTAACAGGTTAAAAGTAAAAGGAATGACAAATACATATTATGTTAATACAATCAAAAGATGTGAATCTTTTACACTAACAATGAAGAAAAAAATCGAAGAGAAATTTCAAAAGATCTAAATAAATGGACCAAAATAGTCAGTATTATTAATACGTATATTCTCCCCATTTCATCTATAGATTCAACGCAGTATGAAACAAAATCAATAGTCAGCTTTTTTTGGTAGACATGATTATAGAATCCTTATGGAAATGCAAAGGATGCTAAATAGCCTAAAAGCTATGGAGGATGAGCAAAACTATCTAATTTTAAGACAAGCTACAGCAGTCAGATGATCTGGTATTGACATAAAGACAAATAGACAATGGGGCTAAACAGAGAGCTCAGAAACAAAAGGACCTACTATTAACTGATTTTCAACACGGGTTTTTTTTTCAACAACTAATGATAGAACAATTTGATTTCAATATACAAATAAATAAATTTCAATCTAAACTTACAGAACATGCGCGTGCGCACACACGCACATTAACTAAAAATGGAGTGCAGACCTAAAACTATGAAACATCTAGAGGAATACACATATCAAAACTGTGATCTTGGGTTAGGCAATAGTATTGTAGGTACTCAAAAGCACAATACATAAAAGAACAGATTGATAAACTAGACTTGATGAAAATGTCTGTTCTTCAAGGAACATTGTTAAAGGATGGAAAGACAAGACACAGACTGGGAGAAAATACTTGTAAATCATATATCTAATAAATGACTTGTATATAGAATATATAAATAACGCTCAAAATTCAATTATAAGAAAACAAAAATCTGATAAAATGGACAAAAATTGAGCATATTCCCCTAATAAGAAAAACAGAGGCAAAGAATGACATGAAGATATATTCAACATCCTTATTAGGGAAGGTGAATTAAAACCACAATGAGATACACTTCGTATCCAGTAGAACAACTATAATACTGACCATTATCAACTTTTACAAGGTTGTAGAAGAACCAAAATTTTCATATGTTCTGATGGAAATGTAAAATGATACAAACATTTGGAAAATGGTAGTTTCTTAAAATGCTAAATAGACTCCTACCATCTGGTCTGGTTATTCCACTCCCAAGTATTTATGCAAGAGAAACAAAGGCATATATATAGTCATAAAAAAACTATACATGAATCAGCTTTACTTGTAATGACAAAAAACTGGAAACAATGCAAATGTCCATCAAAAGGTGACTGGATGAACGCACATGGTATATCTACACAAATAAGATGTCACCCAAAAATGAAAAGGATGAATTATGGATGAATATTGATATGCAGAGTAAAGCAAGACACATTTACAGAAGTCTAGAATACAAATCAGAGGTTTCTGGGGACCAGGATGAAGGCAGTAAGGTTTGAATTTGGGCAATTCCTTTATATTTAATCTCAAACATATTCTGACTATCATATAAATTTATGGTAATTATTAGTTAAGAATTCTATCTGCATATTGTTCTTAAAAACTCCACATTGGTTTATAAATATTTAACATGCTAAAAAAAGTACAGATCTTGACAGGGGCTCCTTCATTATTTTTTCACCTTCTTTCATGAACAGTCTATTGCTATAGGAGCAATCTAACATTGTCATCTTTCAGTTAATCAGTTTATGTAACAATTTAAGCAATATAATTTTGTGAAGTTCAAAAGGTAAAATCCATGGGATATTTCGAGTTATAATACTTTATTCTCAATGGTAAGGGAAAATTTTATACCACAGTGAGCATAAAATTTTAATATAGGTTAATGATTCTCCAAATGTCTTATGAAAAATTTTCAAACATTCCTATAAATACAAAACTGAATAAGGAGGCTATATGCACCCTTCAGCGGCAAACATTATCAACTGTTTGAGATTCTTACTTCTCTGTTGAGTTCTTTCCTGCCTTTTAATAAATATTTAAAAGCAAACTCTAGGCATTATATCATTTCAAATCACACATATTTCAGTACTTAAGTACTTTTAAACATAAGTCAACAGTTTATTTTAAAACTACTTCATACAAAGTTAATTATACTTCATTACAAGAGCTCTAAGTCTAAATTTTTACACATACCCTTAAAATGTTTACACACACACACTTAGAATTCCTATTTTAATAAACTGATGTGCTCAGGAAATTTTGCTGTTTTTTCCCAAAGTAATATTAAGACACACACACAGACACACAGACTCACAAGTGTACAGGTATTTTTTTAAAAAGTAAGGTAAAGTTAGGTACAGGCAGGAATGAAAGCCAGCAGGAAGAGAGAAAAGAAAGAAGCACTTTATTCATTTTATTTAGTTGTTCATCTTGGTTGTTTCCCAGAGTCTCAGGTTTTAAACTGGGGAACTTGGGATGTATGTGAACTGCACCCTGTGAATGAAACCGCTAGGTCACCAGGGTGTGCCAAGTCTATAGGTATTCTAATATTTTACTTTTTAGAAATATTTTGATAGGTTATTCTGAAACTAAAATAACATGAGTGATCTATAATACATTAGCCAACAGAGACGCACTCATTTCATTCGTCATCATTTATCCTCCCATGGTCCCTGCTCACTAGTGTACTAGAGCTGGCTTACAAGTTTGTGAGAATTGACTAGCAAACTTTTAGGAATTTTGTGAGCTGAATGTTAACCAACCACCGTTACTGAAAATTATTTAAGGGGCACTCCTGAGGCTCAGTGGCTAAAGGCACAGGCCATATGTAAAGACCAAGGACCTGGATTCAAGAATCAGGGGAAGGACAAAAAAAATTAATTTAGAGTAAAATAAATTCCATTAAAAAGGAAACAAATACCCCCAAACTCAGCAATTTTTAATTATTTTACTATATTTCACAATTAACTATGTCTTTGTGTTTCCATACGTTTATTGTACCTGTGTGTTGTAAACTACTGAGAATCTTTTATCTGTGCTCAGTAACTGTAAGTTGGCTTGATGTTAGTCCTGAGAGGACTATTTGCTCTACAGATAAAAGCAAATGCTACAGATCAGAGAGCCATTCCTCACATCCCTGCCCGAAAAGTCAGTTGTTAACATTTGCCAGCACAACACTGCTCCTACTCTCAGCATTATATGTCAGGAGCTGTAGTAATATGAAATATTTCTGGTCTTTTGGAATTCAAATAGAAAGATCTTCCTAATAGTATAATATTAAAAGCACTTGAATAGAAGACACTATAAAAAACAGATATAGGTCCTAAGAAAACAAAGAACATATGGTATGTGTTAAGTTTTTAATGTCTATAAAATCCTTTTATTATACGATTCAAAAGTTTAAAAACATTAACACAGAGAAACCTGTTATGATGAAACTCAAGAAGCAAAAGGAACATTAAAGTGAGACAGCATCATTGCTTTTAATTGTTTTATTACTTGATTTTTTTTTTTAAGAGAGGAAGGAAGGAAGAGGAGGAAGAAACATGGAAGGAAGGAAAGGAAGGAAGGAAGGAAGGAAGCAAAAAGTGGAAGAAACGTCATTATTTATCTTAGTTGTTCATTTTGGTTATTCACCCAGCCCCAGGTCTTGAAGCCGGGTTTTGGGCTGTATGTGGTACCTGAACCACCAGCGTGCACCTATTACTTGAATTTCCTAAGTACAAAAAATGTAATTAGATATTGACTTAAATAATTAGATTCAAAATACCACAAAGGTGCACCCTGGTGGCTTAGTGGTTAAGTCCTCTCACGGGCCCAGCATAATCCACAAACATCCTAAGAAACCAGGTTTGTAACACAGGGTGGGCAACCAGATGAAAACAATTAAATAAAATAAAAAAATGCTTCTTCCTTCTCTCTCTTCCTGCCTGCCCACTCACTTCATTCCTGCCTGCACCTTTCCTTGAAAAAAAACAAATACAAAAACAAAAAACAAACCACTATGAACAATGTATATATGCTCTATAAACAACATAAGTTATAGCAAATAAGAAGCACACATTTGTGTGTGTATGTGTATACAAATGTGTATACACATACACACACATATATATGTATGTATATATAAAGTTTACGAACCATCATATACTGAAGAATGTGAGCGCTAAATGGTGTATACCAGCTGAAGTATGTTTACTAGGTGATTTTTCGTGAAAGAAGTCAAAAGCAAATCTATTTTAAAATTAAGGTTCTAGTTAAAAACTTAAAGTGCCACCAAAATTTGTCAAACTTGTTTTGCCAGTTGATATTCTCAGGAATCAAAGCTTTGTCTGTCTAGCCTGCATTTATATTTAGTCTGGGCATTTAATCTCTTTTTTGATCTTAGTTTTGCCATACACTGTAAGTTGATTTACAAGGCTTTGACATTAGTTTCCTAAAATGTAAAATCATTATGTACTAGCAAACAGCTTATTTTGAAACTGCTCAGAAAATACGTAAAGGAGTAACAAAGAATTAAAATGGACAGCGTGAGTTTTCTTTTATATGTGTTTCTTTTTAAGTTATTTACCTCTTGTGAAAGCTGTGTTACTTGGCCCTTTTGATGTTCCAGGTCTTTTAAAAACGATGAGTTTTGTTTTTCTAACTGAAGCACTCGTCTTGCCAAGTGGACACTAGGCGAATGAAAAAAGAAAATTAATGCTTACGAAAGAGGAATGCTATTTCAAATATTCAAACGTGTCTGTGTGCTAGAAAATTGACTTATCATTTCCTACTAATACTTAAATATTAACAGAAAAATATGAAATCGAATAACATTTTCATGTGACAACGGTGGAAGATCAATATCCCAACAACTCCGAACTTCGAGAGTAACATTAACATCTCCCTAATAACGTAACTGTGACATACTGATTACTGCCTTAATGGTTTCTAGCCCTTGCTATAAAAGTCAAGAATTACATTATGATACTTGCTTGAAAAGACCACAAGATAGCAATTTACAGCTTTTTCTTCATTTTTATAAAAATGTCCCATTTACAAACAAACCAGGCAATTAGTTGAAACAATAAACTTGCACTCTGAAGAGCATCAGTGTTTACCTCAGACAAGATAAATGCACTTTATAATACAAAGAAAAACAGAATAGACATTTCTATCAAAGCAGAGAATGAAAAGATATGTGAAAAGTGGAGAACGTCCATAGTAAAAGGCAAAGATTTTGTACTAATATCACTAAAATATTACATTTGTGATCATCATGTACCGAGTATTTAAAATCACATTAAATGTGAAATGCCCCAGTTCCGCCTTTAGGAGACATTAACAAAAACAATTCAGCTATAAGAGTGCTACTTCTAAATATGGTGGGGGGTAGAGGAGGTAGCACATTTCTTTTAAAACTACGAAGAATGTTGAGAAGACGTGTTGCCCGAAGACCTGCTCTGTAATACCAAAAGCTTAAAAATTTCATATTGGTGGTATCCTCATGTTCTTTGAGTTAACCTGTTAATCGGTGAATTGTGAAAGCCACGGAATTCAAGACAGGATGTTTCATAATGTCAAGAAGAATAAGATTTTTATTCAAATAAAATACAGGATAGAAAACAATTTTATTATCTTTTTAATATTTCCCAGTATTATATAAAGGCATGCAGACACAACTGAAAATGCTAAATACCATAGTATGAACTGATACTAAGTAACTCCAAATGAAAAAAATGAGTTTTGCTAAAAGGTAACACAGTAAATAAGGTAGCTTGTTTAGGTATGCTCAAATAAAAGTTTTTATCCTTTCTACCAGCATAAGATTTTGCCTTAATAATCAGCTTTAGTTAGAGGGAGAAAAGACACAGCCTGCATTTTTGGTCAATAAATCTTTTAAAAAAATGTTTTATTGAAATGTAGATTACACACTTGAATTTGCTAAGTATAGGAAGTCCACTCATATAAAATGTATAACTCAATGGTTTTTGGTATATCTAGAATTGTACAACCATCAATATAATCTAATTTTAGAATATTTTCCTTACACCCCCCCAAAAAATGTGTACCCACTAATATCACTCCTCATTTTCCTGCCACTGCCTCCTATTTCTTTCCCTAGGTGCAGGAAGTCAGTAATGTCTTTCTTATGGATTATTAAGGTATTTACAGTTTATGGCTACTGGTTTTCTATCCTCCAATCTAAAATATAACAAGTTCCTTCAAACTTAAGCCAAAAATAAGATCACTACAAATAGAATGTCCTAATGTCAATTTTACATTGTTTAATTTTAAATTTGTTGACTCTATTATGTTTGCAAATCAATTTCTATATCACTAGTTCTGCTTTTTATTAGGTTAATTAAAAAACTTTTGAGATATGTTCATTCATATTTTCATTCTTCTGTATTCCAGATTTAACATTGGAGTCTTTTAGTACATGGTAATTTACAAATAAATGTATGTTGAAGGTACATACCATATACGTATAATGCTCAGGATAGAACAATAAATACACTCAAATATAATTACATAGAAACAGTCATAGAAAGATAAAATGGAAGAGAAAGGGGTGAAGGAAAATAATGAGATGCAAATGTTACCCATTACTAACATTCTGAAAAAGGAAATGACTTACGATATTAGGTTTAATAATATGAAGCAGTTTATTTGGTTTGGGTGCTATTTTGGTTTGGTTTGGAATTGCATAATTTTCTTATGTAGATGTGGTGTGGCACTACTTATCAATGCAGAATATGAGATGACATGAAACAGTGAATTCCAGAAATTCTTGGCATGCTGGGGTTTAAACCTTACTACCAGGACCAGCTCCTTTTACTAAGCATTTTCCTGATTTTGGTTGGGGGATTCTGAGGAGAAAAACAAACTATACAGAAGAAGGTATCTTATGGTGTCTTAACTGCTTATATATGTGTTCTACACTGCTATGATTAATAACTGACAGTTTTATTTTATGCTATTTTATTTTACAGTACAGGCAGGCCTTAAAATGGGCATTTTTTCTTCCCATAAGATCTGCACCACAACAATCCTTTAGGTTTCATTCCTTACCTAACGTGGTAGAGAGAAGAAGCCTACATATGGATGTTACTGACAAGCTCTGAAGTTCTATTCATGGCAGTATGTAGTAATTATTATTTAATTAAACAAAAACAAGTCAAAACACCATACACAAGAGAAAAAAAGGAAAAATAAAATAAATAATAAGTAAACCCCCTCCATACATGGATACTGTTTGGTTGAGAAAAACCTTAGGAACTGATGGAGACAGGAATGATTGTAACTATTACACACGAACATTGATGTCATTTATGATGCATAGTGGTTAAAATGTGCAGAATGCTGTGCACAACTGGTCTCTAACTGACCCACTGGATCACATAAAAATTCACTTCTAAGTCATTTGTAAGGCTAACAGATATGTCCTCACAGATATATCAGAAATGGAATTAAGGTTCTCAGGTTGTCCTAAATGACTGATGACTAAATGTCTGATCCATGATGTTGCAAAGGGGAAAAAAAAAGAAAACAAGAACCAGTATTAAATTAATTTTACAAAATCTTTTTCTTTAAAAAACAGACATATTTAAGCACATAGCACATACAGGAAAAACAAGATGAAATATAATAATATATACAATTAAACAAAAATAATAAGAGAAATCAGCAATTGTTTTTATTGATCATGAATATCAATAACTGCTAAAAAGTAGGTTGAATTAAGAAAAACATGTACATTTAATTCCATAAACTTTCCTTTAACATTTATTAAAAGCCTATATAACTTACCTAGGTACTGAAAATACCGTTTCTACCTAAAGGATATCATAATCTTCTGAGGAAGACACGGAAATACAAAAATTACTAAATGTGCTAAATGTTATGAAAGCCTACAATGAGGAATAAAACTGGCACTGACGAAGCTGGTCAAGAAGCAGAGAAATAGCATTCTGGGTAGAGGGAAAGCAGAAATAAAGAAGGGTCTGCAGCGGAAATTAAAAGCGGTATGGTATGGCCTGAATTAGAGTATGGCCAGGGATACATTAAGAAAGGTCTTATGTGACAAGCAG